>JAHDVF020000316.1:1200000-1895402 GCA_022606425.2 Lepidostoma basale | reverse complement strand
TATTTCTGGAATGGGTAAAATTCTGCAACAATGAAAGTTCATTGTATGGAATGAATGCTAAATTATCAACTGATTTCTGTAGAATCACACTCCAAAGGAGAATTGATTCAATGTATATTTCCAGACATCACACAAATTTACAAATGTCGTCATTGGTTAAGTGAATGTGCATTATTAGCTTCATCTAATGGACATCAAAATCAAGGGTTTTGTTTCTCTAAACATTGTATTTCTAAGAGCATTATTATGACCTTGAATGGTATATGTATGAATGTTTCATGCAAATGTGATATATTATATTTATTTGTTTTTTTAATTTCACTTAAAATATTAAGGAAAAAAATTAAGACTGGACGTTTAATGGTTTAAACATTAAGCTGAAAAAGATATATATTAACTTTTTTTTGGGTGGCATCTTTAGGGTAACATTTGAACTACACTATATTAATTTAATATTTTTCCTTTTATTTCTAGGTAACATGAAACGGTGAAATCTGCAAGCTGAAAGATGTCATGAGATGAGGCAGACAACCCAGAAGATAATGGAATGCGCGTGTGCAGAGGATGGATCCCACACCTCGATATATGCGTAGATGAAGTGCAACCCGAAACCCAGGACGTCCTCAACTTCGATGGAGGGACGACATTGGATGCGTGTTGCCCAGGATCGACAGACATTGAAGCAGATGGAGGAGGCCTACGCCCAGGAGTGAACGGATATGAATTGTATATGTATGAATGTTTTATGCAAATGTGATATAGTATATTTATTTGTTTTTTTAATTTCACTTAAAATATTGAGGAAAAAAATTAAGACTGGACGTTTAATGGTTTAAACATAAAGCTGAAAAAGATATATATAAACTTTTTTTGGGTGGCATCTTTAGGGTAACGTTTGAACTACACTATATTATTAAATCATAACGCGCTTTTGCACAGCTATGTTTAAGACCAATTGGCATCAAAAACTCATTTCAGACTTTTTGCAAACTTGCCACCTTGGTAATGCCCAGCCTTCAATTGTTCAATTCACATTAGTATTATTCAAGTTCACAGCAAGTTTGCTTGGATTAAACAAATGTTTTAAAGATATGAACTGAATTAGGATACACACATTCTTGCACCTATACACATGTCATTTTATCCAATAAAATAATTGATATTGAACTTTCATTGTATTTCTTTAATATATATTGGGTGTACGAGTATTTATATACTCTAATATAGCAATAGCGAAGCGTTGCCGGGTCAGCTAGTATCTTATAAAAGAAATATTTGTCACATTTGATACAGCAGTTTAAATGTGTTAACTTAATTTTTGATTAACTTAACGCGTTTACATTGGAATTCCACAGTGAAGGATTTTTTTATGAAACAAAACATGTTTTTTTTACTTTATTTTTTCTTGATTTGTTTAGAAGGTTTCACTTTTATCATCGAAAGAACGATTAAAACTAACCAAACATGTTTTAAACAAAATACAAAACCGAAATAAAAATGTTTTTGTTTTCTAGTAAATTTGACGAAGAATCAATTTATAAACAAATATTACTCATTTTTTTATTAATGTTGAAAACGTCAATTTTCTAGAAGTTTCGTTATATTTTATTATATAAGAGTGACGTTTTTCGTTTCGCTAAGACATTATCAAATATGACTAAAATCAAACACGCACTTATACACGCCGTATTTATAAACTCACCGTTTATATACCTGAAATGGTTCAACTAAATTAGGTCCTTAAAAGTATTGTATTGCAAGTAAAAATAAGAGAAAATTTATAATACAATAATATTTTATGTAATTATTACGAATGAAAACGTCTGTTTTCTAGAAATTTTAAAATAAACTACAATATTTTATGTGAATGATATGTTTCGCATAAAATATAATAATATCTTTAGAAAACAAATGTTTTCATTCTTATGAACTATTTAATGCGGAGTTTTACATAATTTTTCAAGAAACGATAAATAAATATTTGATGTGGTTTACAATATGATTCGTCAGGTTGTAATGGTAATTTATAAAAAGTTTTTTCTATCAATAGTGTAAAACTTCATATTAAATAATTAATAACAATGAAAACGTCTGTTTTCAAGAAGTTTTCCAAAATATAAAACTAGAAAACAGACATTTTCATTTTTCTTCGTCTTCTTGAAGTTTCGTTTATGTTCCGAGCCACCCTTGTAGTACCCGGGAAGCATTTATCGAATGAAAACTCATTTATTTGCACATAATTAAATTAATAAAAGTTTTTGAATGACTAACTTTTTTTCGTTTAGTACCCAATTCTCCTTTTCTTCGTAGTACTATTATTTAATAACTGTTTCATTTAAATACAATATTTTTATTACATATTTATTCTAAATGACATCGACATCGACAGATCATTTAAAATTATGTTTTGTTTTTGATATCTTTTTTTCTCTATACGTGTGGAATGTTTTTTTATCTATGTACTCGTATATAATCAAATGATTTTACTGAAATCACTTGATGGAATTTCATTTTAAATAATAAATAAGACGATGTTTTTTTAAACAGCGACTGGTTTCGCCAGGTTCGCTGGCGTCGACAGACTGGTGAAAATGTCACAAAACAGTGTTTTATTTAATCATTATTTCATCTATAATATAATACTCGTTTATGTTATTTATTTCCAAAATATTTGTTTTAACAATAAACAAATTGTTTAATGGTTATTATATATGAACATAATTTTTTTTTAAATTTATATTATTTAGAAAATTAGAAATTTTCTAAAGAATTCGCTTTTTACAGCTTCCATAATGTTCAAATGAACACCATTATTATTTGATATCTATATATCTTTATCTATGTATTATTATCTTTATCGTGTTAATCTGTATTTTATTAAGTTTTTATATTGCCCTGGTGAAGCTTACGTACAAGCGAAACTAGTTGACATCATTACAATTCCGTGGTTATTATACAAAGTGTTATTTTGTATACAATATATAATAAATAAAATATTGAATAAGATGACGTAAGATATTATTATTTGTCTAGAAACAAAGATTTTGTCATCATGGAGTTCTAGTTAATTAGATATTTCTGGCTGATAAACGAGTCACTAATTTATACCGCTTGTTAAATAGCGTGGGCAAGAGTATTCCCGATACCTCGCACTAACCTAACCATACGCTTGATTAGAAGAATTAACATAACATAACATGACTGTAAATTCTAAAAGAGCCTACATACATGCACGGGGCTCACCAAGGAACGCATTAATCTTTATACAACGAAGAAACTTGAACTAGTAATAGGAAAATGATATACTGTCACAATATAACCCTGAAAATCATTTAAGCGAGACTTTTTGGTGTCAAAATGGCGTAATAGACATTGCTTGTTGTTTTTTTTAAACTTCATATTAAATAATTGATACGAATGAAAACATCCGTTTAAAAGAAGTTTTATTTTATTTTATAGGAATAACATAAAAATATTTAAAGAGTCCATGGTTTTGGCCGAAACACTATGATACCTTAACGTTTTAAACTGATTAAACAACTTTGTTTTTGTATCACAATTGTTCTCGTATTTCATTTTACGCGACAGCTGTTTCATCAACCTATGTTGACATCATCAGGTGTTACAATTGATGGCCATTGTAACACCGGATGATGTCAACATATATTGATGAAACAGCTGTCGTGTAAAATAAAATACAATTGTGATACATAAAACGAAGTTATTTAATTTAACAGTATAAAAATATATTTAAATTTTCTAGAATTTCTAGTTGTCGCGACAATTACGTAAAATTAAAAAAAAAAATTATAAATATATCAGTGTATTGAAGGTAAATGCATTAACACTCTGAATTCCATTGTTAATTTGGAAGGAGAAATTAAAACACAAAATCATTCACTTTATCATTTAATATTTTAATAAAATATTTGAACAAAATACTAGTATTATACACGGCATGTTTCGGGGGTGACGTCCTTTCTAAGGCATTATCAAATGTCATTTGATAATGCTTCTATAAAACTTCTATAAAACTGACGTTTTCATTCGTATTAATTACTATAACAGTGTTTCAAATGAAATAGTTAATAACGTTGAAGTGCTCGTATCATAGTATTTCCACCAAAACAATGTTTTATCTGGTACCATTAATTTTCTGTACACAAAATACTAGTATTATACACGGCATGTTTCGGGGGTGACGTCCTTTCTAAGGCATTATCAAATGTCATTTGATAATGCTTCTATAAAACTTCTATAAAACTGACGTTTTCATTCGTATTAATTACTATAACAGTGTTTAAAATGAAATAGTTAATAACGTTGAAGTGCTCGTATCATAGTATTTCCACCAAAACAATGTTTTATCTGGTACCATTAATTTTCTGTACACACTCAACAGACAAGGTACGAATTAAACCATACCAGATTCATTGCTCAGCTTCATACCGCCACTTACTCAGTGATCAATAAAATAGATCGTTAGGAACACTTAATAAACAGCGATAAAAGCTCACTTAAGGGTCGCCTAAGCCCGTAAAAGCTCTTAACTTAATAAAGGACAAAGCCCTTACATCATATAAAACGAATATAATAATTCCATAAAAGTTTATTGTCATTTCAGCCGTATTTCACTTGGACCTATGATTAATAGTTAGTTCTGTGTTTCAGCTTGCTCCTGCAATATACAATTCATTATTCTATCATTTGGCAAGCTAAATCTGCAGTGTAAGGAGATTGTGAAGAAAATTATTAAACAGATTGCATTAAATAGCTCTTAACATATCATTACAGCACGATCCAAATCGATGTAAAGGGTACAGTTATTATATTGATTCTTGTGACATGTTATAGGTAGCTTTTCCACACTGACTTCGCCGGGAATCGAACCCGGGACCTTCGGTGTGGCAGTCATGTATGTTGCCACTATTCATTGTTCAAGAAGCAATAAAGTTCATTTGAGCTTTTGTCGCAAAACTAACTAGTTCATCTCTAGATGAATAAGAAAAGTAAAAAATTTATTGACACTTTCTGTAATTTATTCGCATCCTTGACATAATTTCTGTTTGATCAAATTATTTAATTGATCTACTTATTATTTTGTTATGAACATTTACGTCTTGAATAATATTCTTGTTTCAGAGTTTGATACTCTTATCGTTCAAAGTTTTGATGCCACATTCGTCTGAGAATTTTCATTTCTAGCGCAATAGTTCTAAACTAACTAACCATCATGCCGTCTTCCAGAAGGGGTAGGCAGAAAGAATGGACTGCCACTATTTTTCTCGATTCCTCAACATTCAAACATCGTGTCATGCACGCGCGTCGATTTCTCTGACTCTTCATCATTCAATATTTGATTTATTTGATCGTGCCACGTTTTCCTCGGTCTTCCTGTATTTCTGGTCCCACTTACATAGTTAACATATAATTGTTTTACCATTCTTTCTTCATTCATTCTTACCTTTCATTATTTTGTTCATAACACCGTCATTCGCACCGCATTCACTTCTTATATTTTCATTCGACACTCTATCATACACAGAGTATCGACACATTCGTCTAAGAGATCTCATTTCTGCTGCATTTATTCTACTTTTATCATTCTTTTGCCAGTTCTATGCTTCGCTTCCATACATAAGGGTCAGTAGAAGAACACCATTGTGCACTGCCATTCTAGCTTTTTTGGATAGGTTTTTGTTTGCGATGACAACTTTAAGAGCACCATTTACTTTGTTGCCTGCCCCAAACTTTCTTTCAATATCCCTCTCCACTCGCCCATCTTTTGTAAACTTACTACCTAAATACACGAACTCATCTACTTGCTCAAAATTTTCACCATTCAACTTTCATAATTAAGAGTCACCCTTGACTTCAATACGCGAGGACCGTTAAAGTCAACGCTACTTAAAACATAAATTAAGTAATCGCGTTTGCAGTATTTGAAATGAAACTGGAACATTTCAGAGTTTGATAATAAATTTGCCTCGGTCTCTAATTGTTTCTTTCAACCACAAATAGTTGCCAATGAATGCAGATTCCTGGCCGAGAAGCGCATGCGCAGTAATGAGCTCGCGCTGCTCTTGGGGAATCCGAATCATTTGCTCCGTTTGACACTGCCATGCTGCACTTGCATTCCCTCTCCGGGGTTAATTGATGTCTCCAGCAGGGTTGCCAAAATCGAAGATGTTAAATACTCGTATACCGATATTTCTACATTAGTTGTACCGAATAACCACAATGTATGAATCTTTACAATGCTTCGGAAGAATATTTGTACCTACCAATATAGAAAATTGTTAAGATAAGATAAGACGTATGTGTGGTAGAACGATATACGACAGAATCTCAAATGCTGATATAAGAAAGAAATGTAGAGCGGAAGAAGGTATTATAAACACAATTATGAAAGTATCTCTGCGTTGGTTCGGACATATAGAGCGCATGGGTGGAAAAATAATGGCCAAGAAAGTATACTTTAATGATGAAAATGGAGTACGGAGTCGAGGCAGTCAGAGGAAAACATGGCATGACCAAATTAATCAAATTTTAAAGGTTGGTCATGTTAAAAGTTGGAAGAAACGAATATGAATGTGGAGGAAGCTAGACAGGTGTGCCAGGATAGAGTTGTGTGGCGGTTCATTCTCTCTGCCTACCCCTGCGGGGAAACGGCGTGATGGTTTGTTGTTGTTAGAAAATTGTTTCTAAGATAATCTAATGATTTTACTGAAAACTTTTGACGGAAGTTCATTTTACACAATAATTATTGTAAATAAAGCGATGTTTTTTAGTGCTACTTTCACTTTTGTCTTATGTTTCACCAGGCTCTCTGGCATCGACAGACTGGCGAAACTGGTCGCTGTCAAAATAAAGAAAAATGTGGAATTAATTCTTATTAAACCTCGTTCTTTTTACTTACAATACTGTTTAAAACACTTTCTCTAAAAAAAGGGAAAATTACAATAATTGCTAAAATTGATATAATTAAATACAAACGGATGATATAATTAATGATATAATTAAATACAGTATGGCTGTTCAGCCATACTTCATTATTCTGACATTATCCTATTATATAATACATAAAATAATGCAACCTGGAACATTCTATTGATAAAACTAATTATGCTTGGGATTTTAGTGGAGTCTTATATGAGTAGAATTTATGAATGCTTTTTCTCCACGCTACATCTCGGTATGGGATTTGGCCTCCATGTTATTCCAGTTTCCTTCAGTCCCTTACCACGCAGTTCACCCATATTTTTCTTGGTCTGCCTCTTAGTCTATTTTTGCGTGGCTGGCTCCATCTGGACATAATCCAATGTGAACTGTCTCTGGTATTCTTTCTATGTGGCCAGCCCACCGTAGTCATTAAAACTTACAGTCTCGCTAATGTTTTCTGGTAAATCAGTACTTTAGCTCAAGATTTCTTTTGATTCTGTAGGTCCCATTCTCCAGCGTGGGTCCAAAAATTGGCCATTCGCCATGAATGATTCCCCACCTTGCTAAGTTGGCCCTGGATCTAGCAACGCGTGTATGTAGTCGGTTCAGGGTCATCCAGCTTTGCAGTCCTCCATGGCAACTCTTGTATGGCTGGTAAAGCCTCTAGGGTTTCAACCAGTACCCATAAAATAATATTGCTATGTAATTCCGCGACTACTTCCCGCTTTGTAAACATCTCTGCAAGTCAACATGCACCAGTTGCGTATAGACGTATATTATGTATCTTCTCATTTCAAATTTCTAATTCTTCTTCTTCAGTGTTGTAGACCAATGTAGTCTGTTCTCCAAAGGTTTGCTTCTCTTGTTAGGTAGATTCTTAGCTATCCATCTATAATTTAGGAGGTCTTTCACGAGGACGAGCTCCGTGAGGCTGATTATGACGTGCAATATAGGGGAGTCTGGTGGTGTCCATTATTTGGACATGACCGTACCAGTCCCTCCTTCACTGTCTACTCCATTTTATAACATCCTCAACCTCACATATCTCTCTAATACTGGTGTTCCTCACGCAATCTCTCAGTGTCTAACCTGCTATCGTCCTCGGTGTCTTCATCTCGGAAGTTCTCAGAGCTTGTTTTCTAATTCGATATTACCAAAATTTTATTCATGGCACTGTAGTTTTGGCCAGCCCTGTCAGCGCTCCTCTATTTCAGGAGCAGTTCTTAACAGCGGCTATTTGGGCCCAGTCTGATCTCTCTGCACTATTGTTTAGTCTCCGGAGTGATGATGTGTCCATTGTCTCAAGTCTGGCCGATTTATTTGTCGCCGTATGGTGACACTTGAAAGATTGCGAGTACATTGTAATAAAATATATAACGTTTGTACCAATGTTACAGACATTATACTTAAATAGCTCTTCAACCATTAAATGACTGCTGCATGGGAAGTATACAATTTGTTCGTAATGACTACATTTATCAAATCAAATCAAATCATTTTATTTCTCAAAGATATTACAAACAAATATTAAAGTTTAATTGAGAACAGGTTAATATATATTAATAGCAAAACATAATTATATATTATATGATACCGGGAATGCAGGAGGGATAGTTTGACTTTTAGGAATAAAAGATACTCTTGAAAGTCAAGAGTAGTTGTCTTCTGAACGTGCTTTCACTCATATGAAAGATGTCGATCTCCGAAGCGATCATGCTCAGCATTTTAATTACTCGCCTGACCGCCATCACCAGAGGCAGGTTGGTTCTGCATATTGAGAGATAAAACAGTCTGTTCTTCGTCAAGATAACCATCCAGAACATAAAGATGGATATTCTCCAAAATGACGGAATTCTCAAAGAATCCTCTGATAAATGAATAAATGGGTAAGTGTGAACGCATCCCTTTTTATCTGTAGACTATTGGTCCCCAGCATGCCCAAGAGTAATGTTCTCTCAGTTTGTATGGTACTCCTAGTTATCTGTGGCTCTATCCTATCCCATTACTTTTGGATATGCTGAATAGTTTGCCTATAAGAAGTGATCTGATATCTTTGTACTTATTAGGAAATTTCTCAGAACTCCGCCATATTGGAAATGATTCATCTTCATATTTCAACAGACCATATTGTTTTATCTACCTTAATGCAGAATCAAACCACCTTGGGTTTTACAATCTTCGAGAGCATTCAAAACTGCAGAAAATGATCACTTTGTGAATGTAAGGTTTTAATATAATATTTTTATGCAACCATTTTCAAGAAAATGAAAACTCCAATACCTACAAAATAAGGCATCGCTGGGGCGCTTTCATGGTCCAAGATCACACATATACAGTTGAAGGATAGATATACTCATTCAGACACTAATTTTTACAAAGGAACCCCTTCAAATACTAACCTTACAATAAAATAACTAAAATCGAAGCTCTCAGCGACCACAAACGCCCAAAATTGATGCTCCTATAGAGGATCGCGCAGGGTCCAACAGATCAATCCCCTACATAAATCAACGATCCACCAAACCAACTTCCTTTCAAACAATGTTTCCATCAGACGTTAGTGCAATAGCCACAAGAGCTGCACGTCTGCATACCAGAAGATTCAAATCCAAGTCGATGTTCAAGATCAAATATTCCGAATATTTTGGAGATGTTCTTTATATTAACTTGCTTTTGTGTTCCTAGTATGGCGTTCTTTTCGAAATTAATGCAATAATATTAAATATTGGTAATGACGCATTTATTTTTAAAAACTATTGGCCATATTAGAAGTCGGAAGAATCGACATTCGTGTGTAACTCGCTGTATGAATATAGAGGAATCTAGAGAGGTGTGTCAGATCGAGTAGTGTGAAGGTCAATTCTCTCGTGATGGTTTGTTGTTGTTGTATTGGTTTTTTTTTTGGTTACCTATCTTAGAAATTGGTTTAATCGCCGAGCGTACATAATAAGACGAGTTTCTCTACTTACAAGACTGCCAATTTACTAACTTATAGAAGAATTAGAATATTGACGAGAGAGACTTTTGAATTTTTTTTTTAAATTTTCGTTTTGAAGTGAAAATTTGAAGGCTAGTTATACAAAGGTGCCAAGTGGTTTAAACATAAAACATAGAAAAATAACAAAAACTGTTTTTTGTTCCATTTGTCATGTACCACGGGTTGGCATCTTTGGGGTGACGTTTGAACTACACTATATTATTCAATCCCACTGCATTCCTCTTGGGCATGCTGGGGACCAATAGTTTACAGAGAATCAGGGGATTCTTTGAGAATTCCGTCATCTTGGTGGCTATCCATCTTTATGTTCCGGATGGTTATCTTCGACAGCGTCAGCACAGACTTTTTTATCTCCCAGCATGCAGAACCAACCTGCCTCTGGTGATGCCGGTGGGGAGAGCAATCAAACTGCCGAACATGATCGCTTCGGAGATCGATGTCTTTCATATTTGTGAGAGTACGTTCAGAAGACAAATACTCTTGACTTAGGAAAGTATATTGTATTCCTAATGTCTAACCATCTCCCATGCGTTCCTGGTATTATATTTTACCTGTTCTCAATAGATGTCTTAAACTTTAATAATTTTTTGTAATATATTTTGAGAAAATAAACTGATTTGATTTCATTTGATCACTTTGCATAAGCCTTTATGTCTAACACCAATTGGGATCAAAAACTAATTTTTGTCATTTTTGATACTTGGCACCTTTGTAATGTCCTGCCCTCATTTCTCTAAAGCATTATTTATTTTGGCACCAATACGAACATTAAAAAATATTACAATCTGCATCTGATAGTCCAACGTGATTCTTTTATCGCTCATTCCATGTGACTTTTTGTATATAATTGTTTTGTTGATTCCATTTATTGTACTTAAGTTTTCTCTCGTATTTATTAAGAGCTTTGTGTATTGTTCTTCCGAGCCACGTGAGACTTGAATACATATTCCAATTTCAAAACACGAAGTTGATCAAAGATCTATTTTTAAAACGCTGTTTTTATGGACTTTTGTCTCGGAATTTCAATTGAGTAAAGAAGTGGTAAAAGCTCAAGACAATGGTTTTACCGTTTTTAGAATGATATGAATGATTTATTTTAAGATTATTCAAATTGAATTCGAACTAAGTTATATATTTGAGTCAATATTTTATGTTGTTTATTTGATGTTTTAATGATAAATATACTCTTGTATTGTTAACGTTTATTTTAGGAATCAAGTGACGATAAGTAATAATTATCGAAGAAAAACAAAAACATTCGTTTTATAGAGATTTATTATATAATATTTGAAGGGAGTGACATGTTTATCTTTGTAAAGGTATCTATTATCAAATATTAGGCTATACACAATTCTAGAAAATATAACGATTTCATTAATATTTAATATTTAATGTATAATTTCACATTATTGTTAACGAAACAAATAAAAAAAATGTTTCATTGATTTTCTGTAAACATTGTATTTAGTAAAAACAATTTACCAGCGAAGGACGTCTACGGTCCGAAACATGTTTTTAAAAATTTTAAAAAAGTTTTGTGAAAGTACAATGTTTCTTAAACAAACAAACCATCACGCCGTTTCCCGGCAGGGGTAGGCAGAGAAAATGGACCGCACACTACTCTGTCCTGCCAAACCTCTCTAGGTTCCTCCACATTCATACAACGAGTCATACACGCACGTCGATATCTCCGACGTCATGCCATGTTTTCCTCGGTCTGCCTCGACTCCGTCCCCCATTAACATCATTAACGTATACTTTCTGTTGAAACTTCTTAACCATTCTTTCTCCATCCATGCGTCCCATATGTCCGAACCATCGCAGCAATCCTTTCATAATTTTGTTCAAAATACCTTCTTCCCCTCTACATTCCTTTATTATATCAGCATTTGAGATTCTGTCTTTTATCGTTCTACCACACATACGTCTAAGGAACCTCATCACTACCGCATTTATTCTGCTTTCATACTTCTTCTGCCATTTCCATGCTTCACTTCCATACATTAGGGATGGGACCAGAACTCCATTGTGAACGGCCGTTTTCCCTTTCATTGATAAATTCTTGTTACCAATAACTATTCTTAAAGCTTCATTCACTTTGTTACCAGCACCAACCCTTCTTTCGATGACAATATCCGTTCGGCCATCTGCTGTGAACATGCTACCTAAATACACAAATTCCCTCACCTGTTCCAAGTTCTCTTCGTTCACACTTATATTACAAACTGTCATTTGCTCTTCCGTTTCTTAATATATATTTAAATGTGAATCTACAACATTACAGTGACAGTAAATATACCTAGAAGAATATTAATTTCTATAATTCTAACATTTTTTATGCAATCCCCGATGTTTGTTACTATGTACCTAGAAGGAACCGGGCTGTGTCCAAGATTGAATCCAATTCCATTAGAACAGGATGAAGCATTCAATCCTCTAAACCACTGCCCAGATAAAACTTCATCTTCTTATCAGCCTTGATCTCTCCACTTTTGAATATAGGCCTCTTCAAAACGTTTCCATTATTTCCTGACGCTCGCCTTTCTTACCCACTGTCTACGCACTACTGTGTCCTTCCGACACCTCTTTTGTTTGCCTGTGGTCATTAAATTAATCTTGGTGTCTATCTATTAAATTTTTGTCTAGTTGCGTGTTCTGTCTTTTGCCAAATTAATATAGCTGTACGATCTATGATATTGACAATTGTAATACGTCTTATTTCTTCATTTCTTATTCGGTTTCTTAGACTCTCTAAGAGATCATACTTACATATTATGCATGATAGTCAAGTAAAATTAAATCAGTTTGTTTTATCAAAAGACATTACTAACCAAATTAAGGTTTGAGGTATCTATTGAGAACAGGCAAAATATAATATATATTATACCAGGAACGCATGAGAGATTGTCCGACTTAAGAAATATGAGATAGGTACTCTTTAAAGTCAAATGAGTAAAGTCAAGAGTATTTGTCTTCTGAAAGTGCTTTCACTAATATGAAAGACGTCGATTTCTGAGGTGGTCATATTCAGCAGACTGATTGCTCTTACCACCGGCATTAGCAGAGGCAAATTGGTTATTGCGGCCGGCAGATATAACAATATATATACTGGCGCTGTCGGAGGTATCTGTTGGGAACAAAAAGGCCCACACCCTCTAACACGGCGTTCTCAAAATATCCCCCCGATTAGTCTAAAGAAATAGGTTATGAGAAACATATTCAATAGTTTCTACGGATTTTTCTACGAATATGCTTTGTTTTATAATTAGTTTTGTTGAACTCTATTTAATATAGCTGTCGAAAAAATCCACGTTAGAAGTAATCGTTTTCATCATTAGAAGATTGGTTCTGCAAGTCACTGCATCAAATTAACGTATCCATAGCATAATAACGGACCCACTGCGAAATGGCGGAGTTTGAAGAGACATTTGGGCTGCCGAGAGGTCAGCACTAAGCGCCGTATATTTAGCGCATTAATGGGGCAGTATTTTAGTATTGTTAGCCCGAAATGTACGAAGTATGAAGCTGTCATCTCGCGTGTAATAAATTATATTTCGGTCCAGCTGGCTTCTCCGTCTATTTTCCTCGATTTATTCTTGGTGAATGTGACTAAATCTTCGAGAGATATTAGTCACATTCAAAAATAATGTTTTTTTTGTTTTTAGTTGTTGAAAAAAATTTAACTAATTAATACTAATGAAAACTTCTGTTTTTCTAGAATCTTTATTTTGTTTCGTGGGAATGACATATTTCGATTTGCAAAAGCATTATTAAAATATATAGATTATTTAATATTGAGTTTTACATAATTGTTCAAGAAACGATATGAGATATGAATCTCACAGAAATAAGTCATGGGATGTATAATTCGTATTAAAATAAATTTAATGCACATGTATAGTCCAGACAGTGCCAAAATCGGTCTTAAATGTGATAAAAAAATCTAAATCTAGTATAGTATAATATTATAATATAAACGTTTGTTATGAATTCATATAGTTTTTATTTTATTTTAATTTTGAGTTTATTTTTCTCGACACGTTTCTGAGATTTTATACTTCCACCTTAAAAAAAATATATATACACTGTTTATATCGTTGGGGAGAAAGTGATGTTTTAATTATTATAATAATAATGAAAAAACGTTTACGTTTGTGCAATTCCATTGTAAATGCTTAAGTTTATCAAAGATATTTTAACATTTTGTATAGGTTTCGGCAGTGACTTTTTAAAGAACATATATGTAAAATTTATAAAATATACTATGGTGTAGAATGTATTTTCTTCCTAATTTTTTTTATCTTTGAGAAGATATTATACTCTTCAGTAAGTTAAAGTAAATATAAATTATTTCTAATGTGACCTTTTAGCCGCATTAATTTTATTTAAAATAATTTATAAGTTTTAATGACACCATCAAATCACAAATAACATTTTTTTTTTCTAATTGCAATTATTAGCCTTCCTGCATATGCAAATAAACATTTGACAAATATTCGGCAATAAATCGCAATGGAACTTTTCACTTTGCAAAAAGATTCATTCACACATTTCGTATGAATCATGCGAGTTCGTGGTTTCGCGCGAATGTCTAGGACAGGCATCCCACATTCCACGCACGCTTGAAATGTATTTTATATTTTATTGTATTTTTAATAAGCCCAAACGTCTAAATGCCAATTAAGACGTCGCGAGGTAGGCGTCGTATGGGCGGGGGAGGGGCGGGGCGGCGAGAGGGCGTGCCGGTTTTGGAACTCGGCCCATGCTAATAAAATCCCGCCCAACTGCTTCCTAACTCATTATTCCACTTTCACAAACGCTGATTTATTTATTTTTATATATCGATACGTATCGTTGTATAAAATAAGTTTTAAGTAGCTCTTTAGTAGTGTGGGAAAGGCATTTTGCAAACCTGATACAGGTCAAATCTCTATTATTACATGATAAAAGCATTCAAATTGTCGAATTTACCCCTAGTAGGAATCTCGACAACAACCAATAATATACTTCTTCTTCCTCTTCCTCAGCCTATTCCCGTCCACTCCTGGACAAAGGCCTCCTCCATTCGCTTCCATGTCACTCTGTCCTGTGCAGACTGCATCCAAGTTTATTTCGGCGTGTTTGTTCAGATCATCCTTCCACCGTAGTTGCGGTCGCCCTGCATTTCTCTTTGCCGTCCACGGTCTCCAAGTCAGCAGTCTTCTTGTCCACTTTTCATCTGAACTTCCGGCTACGTGACCTGCCCATTGCCACTTTAAAAACGCCACCCGGTGGATGTCAGTGACCTTTGTTTCTTCTCTCACCGTATCGTTTCTGACTCTGTCTCTTAGGCCTATTCCTAACATGGATCTTTCCATGGCTCTTTGGGTCACTCGTAGTTTCTCGGCACTTTGTTTGGACAATATAACAGTTTCAAGACCATAAGTACCAACTGGCAGAACGCACGCTTCATGGGCTTTTCGTTTCAGGTTGATCGGTATTTTCCGGTTTTTAAGGATTAAACCCATGTTTCCAAAAGCTGCCCAGCTCAGTCCAATTCTTCTTTTTAACTCTGCGGTTTGGTTATCTCGGCCTAATCGAATATTGTGTCCCAGGTTATATTATTGGACATTCTCAATTCTGTTGCCATCCACGTTGATTTCAAGCCTTTCCGTGCCCATCACCTTTGCCAGGTTCATATTTTAAACATACAAATTAAAACTATTATTAACATTTTCTTACTCCAAATAAGAATACTTCATATTCTTCTTAGTGTGGGCCATGTGGTCTGTTTCTTAAGAGGGATTGACCTTCTGGGAAGTTGATTCCCAGCTGTCGATCCATCTTCATGTTGGTCTGCTCAGGGTCGTCTACCTTAGGGTTAGCCGTGCAACACATTGAGACGGAGTCTAAATGAATTCATTATTTTCACTTCATATACCAATATCTTCGCCTTTGCCTCAGCCACCTAACGACGTCTTCGATCTTGCATATTTCCTTTATCCTTGGGCTCATTTTCTTACACGTAATGCCTTGATAGATATCTTCCTTGGCGTCTTCATTTCTGACACTCTGAACGCGTTTTTTTTGTAATTGTGGTATCCGTCCTGCAGTCCATCCCATATTTCATGATCGGTCGTACACAAGGCTTATAAATAATTAGGTACTATGCTACTGATATTGATCTTCTCTTCTCACAAGAACAAATTAGAATTGATGTCAAATCTCACAATAACGAATTTTCAGGCTAAATCTATAACTTACGTACAATTCTGAAACAACGATTTTTAAAATTGTTGTAAAATGTAAATAATGAAAACAAAAAAATGTTGATACAAATTTTCTTTATTATTATATATTTAGTGTGCTTTCACTTGTGTTTATGTTCGACCGGTTTCGGCAGCTTGCTGCCACCTTCTGGTAACTATTATACATAAAAATAATTTGGTTTTGATAGTGGTGGGGGTTAAACATTCTCTTAATAATGTATTATTGTTATTAAGTTGTAGTTGAAATGATTCTATGAAATGTAAAATTATTATGTTTTGGGTTAGTTTGTTGACTATATAATTAAAAAACAATTACTAGGGTAGCTAATTCTCAGAATGATTCTACCTATATAATGTTTTGTGTTTGTGATAATTAAGTTTAAATATTTCAAATTTGGTGTGGACCGGTTACTGCTGTCTTGGAATTTCCCCTTGGAGTTCCCACAAGTGGAAGCACACTAAATACTCGTACACAATAATAACGAAATTTTGTATCAACTTTTTTTGCTTTCATTATTAAAAAAGGAAATTTTACCGAGAAATTTCAATTAAAAACATTAATTATGTTTTGTTTTATTCCAATTGTTTTTTTTAGTTTCAAACTGTTTCGGCAGCTCTCTCCAATATTCTGATAGAGCTCCCGAAATAGGTCTATACTAAAATACACGTGGAATAATAACTAATACTAAATATGAAATATAAAATAAAGTTTCTTATTTACGAAGAAAGTATAAACTTCTACAAAAAAAAATGCAATTAAAAACAATAATAGTCCATTGTTTTGGCCGAAACACTGTGATCCCTTAACATTTTAAAACTGTTGAATTAAATAAGTTTGTTTTTGTATCACAATTGTATTTTATTTTACGCGACAGCTGTTTCATCAACCTATGTTGACATCATCAGGTGTTACAATAATGTATAACATTTTCGCGATTTTTTTTATCTTTATGTGTAACATAGGTTGTAACACAGTCAATGAAACAGCTGTCACGTAAAATGAAATATAATTGTGATAATAAAACAAATTTATTTAATTTAACAGTTTAAAAAAAATAGGCAATGTTAATTTGTTTTGAAAAAAAAAACAGTGTTTTATTGAATCAAAATGGTGTTTATTCCACTGGAGTTATTATTATTTAAACTTTTGTTGAATATATTATGTATTCACCAACAGACGAGCATTATAACTCGTGTCGAGATAAAGTCTTCTAATGATATTTCCATAGCCTTAATGCCCGGTGTCTATCAGAAGACAGTTTTTATATCCGTGTGTGGCATCTCACTTAAAAACAAATTCATTAAACTATGCTGAAAATTTCAGTAGTTAAGTGTTGATTACCAAAAAAAGTTTTGGTTATATTGTAGCTCCCCTTAATTAGAACGCACAACTGCAGTGAATCGCTAATTGCTTTAAAATTTCAATCATTTTTGCTTCCCCATGAACCCACCCCCTTCTCCCACCCCCTGGCGCAGTTCACATGCGCGCACAGTGTTTAAACGAACCGTAAGCATTAATAAACCATTTAAATTGCGTTTGAACTAGCCTACACACTGCTACGCTCCATTCGCAGCTTTCACCATACTCACGAACTTTTGATTCTCATGAAGATGAGCATTGAAATAAAATAATATGCATATATTTGTATTCTTGAATTTAGGAGTCGGAGAAATCGACGTGCGTGCATGACACTGTGTATGAATGTTGAGGAAGCGAGAAAAAATGTCAGGAATGAACAGTGTGATGTTCCAGTATTTCTGCCTGCCTCTTCGGGGAGACGGCGTGATGTTTAATTAGTTATTATACGACGACCTTCGTGACCGAGGGGTAAATGCATTGACTGCCACCCCGAAGGTTCCGGGTTCGATTCCCGGCGTGGGCAGTGTGATTGTCACACTATGTTTGGTCTGGTGTAAAATTCACGTGACAATAAAATGGCAATAGATTAGCTACCTATCACATGTCACGAGAATCACTATGATAGCTAAATAAAACCCTTTACATCGATTGAGCTCATGCTGTCATGATGGAAAGAGCGATTCAACAAAATAGTAATAATAAAATAATTATTATTATTATTCTAACATTTCACTTGATTTAACGTAAACGATTTTTGAATTTTCTTCTTAAATTATGAGCAGAATAATAGCATATCATAACTCATAAATAACAGAGTCATGTCCATGATTAAATCAAAGTCTTCGAGATAAGAAGTATAATTTATCCTTTAAACTACATTCACAATTTACGAAAATAAAATTTGTAATTGTGAAATGATCAGATGTATTCAAATTTGCATTTTCAAATAGATTTATCATAACGTCTTATCATATTATCAGCTTATCGCAACAATTACGCTCAAAGCGCAGCGATCTATCTAATACGTGACATTTACAATAAGTCTAGTAATATTGCTGTTTTCTATCTCAACGCGCAGACTTTAGAATAATAATTGGAAAGATTGAAAAGACTGACCGAACAGTGCATTCTTTAGTGTAATAGTTTATTAAATTTAAAGTCATTCTCCTCATATTTCATACAAATACG
Organism: Lepidostoma basale; assembly: GCA_022606425.2. NCBI lineage: Eukaryota > Metazoa > Arthropoda > Insecta > Trichoptera > Lepidostomatidae > Lepidostoma > Lepidostoma basale. Next base: position 1,876,666 of record JAHDVF020000316.1, on the reverse strand, counting down.
GATGCTATTCCACGCCATATCTGTATATATTATATTATGTATCATAAAATACGTGGAAGGATTCAAATAGCTATACTTTTTTAAATGTACTATTTACATGTAAGTATACCATAATAAACTGCTTGTTAATTTTAATATTTAAAATAGAAGGAACGGTGGGTGATATGTTTTGCCTAGCTTGGGTATTCTAAATATAAATTAAAAGTAGAATTGTTTTTGCACGGAATTTTTAAGCACAGATTGTGAACAATTCCCTATTAGGACAAACAAACAAACAAACAAACCATCACGCCGTTTCCCCGCAGGGGTAGGCGGAGAGAATGGACCGCCACACTACTCTATCTTGGCAAACCACTCTAGCTTCCTCCACATTCATACAACGAGTCACACACGCACGTCGATTCCTCCGACTTCTAACATGACCAACCTTTAAAATTTGATTAATTTGGTCATGTCATGTTTTCCTCGGTTTGCCTCGACTTCGTACCCCATTTACATCATTAACGTTTACTTTCTTAACCATTCTTTCTCCATCCATGCGTTCCATATGTCCGACCAACGCAGCGATCCTTTCATAATTTTGTTCATTATACCTTCTTCCGCTCTACATTCCTTTCTTATATCAGCATTTGAGATTCTGTCGTATATCGTTCTACCGCACATACGTCTTAGGGACCTCATCTCTACCGCATTATTCTGCTCTTATCCTTCTTCTGCCAGTTCCATGCTTCGATTCCATACATTAGGGTTGGGACCAGAACTCCATTGTGAACGGCCGTTTTCGCTTTCATTTATAAATTCTTCTTTCCAATAACTATTAGGATGTCCCTATTAGGATAAAATTCTATTTCAGTTACACGTCGAGTCCTTAAGTATGGCTATTCCCTGAAAACCCGAGGATATTTTACATGTAAAGTCAGTTGCAAATAACGGTTCATCAGAACCCACAATTTGAGGCTCCGATTACTATTACTGCTTTGCATTGCGATTCCCGCCGAGCTGAATAATTAATTCGGGACTAACTGGGATAGAACAACGTTAGTCCGAGGATTAACCGGCCGTGAATAGGTCGTGAATAGGTCGCGGGGTAACCAAATAGCGGCGGGCCATTAGCCATTTCAATGGGGATGTTTTCGTGCTGGATTGTAGCCCAGAGCAACAGAAATGGCGCCCAACGTGGGGCTAATTTATCCGTATTCTTATTTTGTTTTACTTTGATAAAAAGAAAATTGATGTTTTTCTCGTGGAAATTACAATATACATGTGAATGAACTCTCATTTTCTGTCTAGATAATTTAAGATAAACTAGATTCAAAATATACAATGTTTCTTCTAAAATACCCTGGTAGCAGATGGACCTAAGTAATAAACCAAATAAACTTGTGAGATTTTAATTATTTCTTTCCACATATTTCTCATACTTAATACTAACATGGATACTATTCCACGCCAACGGACCCGCAACGTTGAAAGCACGATCAAAGAAACTTGCTTTATTGGCTCTGACTGGAATAGCTATGTTGTTTGCCCTTGTTTCTACTGATCGGAGTGATCGTTGCCTTTCCATTGGCATTGGTGTCACGCAGAGGTCCGAAATATACGTTGGCGCTCTCTGGTGTCGAGCCTTAAACATTGTCAAACACAATTTGTATTTTACTCGCTCTCAGATTTTAAGCCATTGAAGTTCCTTCAGGAGCGGCGTGATCTGACAGTTTTTTTGTTGCCCCATAATCAATTGGGCAGCAGCATTGAATACTATTTGTATTTTGCTTAATCCAGCGTATTTTCCATTGTATAATATATTCCATGAGAGATCTGATAATAAATAAATACAAATTCTTTTTAATATATTGACCTTATATAATATATTATATAATATTTTTAATTTGATTATTTTATTCTGGAAGTTGTAACACATTTAATGGAAGTGATTTATTCCGCCTTGCTTGAGGATTATTAACAGTCATCAAATTACATTTGGTAATGTTCTAGCAAGGTGAAAATAATCAACGAACCCCCATAATCTATAGAAAATATTTATATCCATAAAACGAAAGTTTTTAACAATTTTGATTAAAATATTTTTCGATAGAATAAATAAAGGCATACATCGCTGGTATTTAAAAAAGAAAATGGGTAAACAAATATTAATGAAATCAACCCCTAAAGTTTGAAAACCACAAGTCATCAGTAAACTTGTATCTTGGAATTTTGAATGACAAGGATATATTTTTTATTATGTATTTTTTTATAGTTAGTTCTCTATTCTTTTTTTTTTAAACCACTACTAATAATATTGCACGACTATCCTAGATTTTGAATTAAAAATAAAATAAAATAATGAAATCTAAATATATTTTTTCTTAAAAAGATAATAATTTTCGTCGCAAGACGTGGTAATAACAAAAATGTATCCAGTACAAAATACACCCTTATTTATTATTTAATTATGGCGTATTATCGCATACACCCAACAAGTTAATTACGCTGATGGCTTAAGAGAAAGCTCGTTTATTTGACACGCAATAATGGCATTTATAGCCCTTTATCAAAATGATGAAAACTGTTCAAAAATAAGGCAGACATTACGGTTTATTGTTGTTTGCACGAGTGAAGTTTCGAGTGGTTTTGGATGATGGGGAAAATTAATCCTTGTTTGCTTAACTAAAGTTTAAACTCGCACGAAGGGTTGAAATATATCAATTTTATTACGTTATCTCGTGGTCAGAGTTTAACTGGAAGTAATTAGACTAAGCCGGATTCATGCGTCAACATTTTGACGGGAATCCGGTAACGGGTTAATGCAGTATCAAAAATCAATACACAAATTGTAACTGGCGTAGAAATACTACAATATACACATTCCTGCTCAATTTCGGATATTTTAGCATAATGTAAACAATAACCTTCCAATTTCAAATGTTTACCTATACATGTGTACGTACATACTTTATCACGTGCCACAGAATGAGGTTTAACTAACTAACCATCACGCCTGTTCTCCGGAGGGGTTGGCAGAGAGGGTGGACCGGCATACTGCCCTGTCCTTCTCTCGAGATTTCTCAACATTCATACATCGTGTCATACACGCACGTCGATTTCTCAAATTCCTCACGAGACCGACATTCTATATGTTCTACAAATTTTGGTAAACCAGTGTTTCTCAAACATTTAGGTAGCATTGCATTCACATTGCGTTTTAAAGATCTTTTGCTTAATGCTTAAATCTAATCTTCATAGATGGCGCTGGTCTGTAAATTGAAACTGACATGTGAATTGTGGTGTTGGATATTGACATATATACAACTTCCAAAAATTTGTCAGACATGGTGGTCATTAGAAAGGTGGAATGGGAAATGTTGTAATTACATAAAGCGTGCGCTTAACCCAACCAATGACAGGTCATAAGTCCTGTAAACACCTCGATCACCATATTCAGTTTCCAGTTTGCATCTTCGTCTCTATTGAGATAAAATGAATTATTGACATATATATTTTTGCCTTTTCTTTTCATAAAAAATAAAATAAAAACAGCGTCTAGTTTTTTTTTTGTAAACGCACTGTACTCACACTATTGCAAACAATCTCTCTAAAATGAACGGACTATATTTGACTGGGTATATAAGTTTGCCATTTACTTAGATATACAATTGTCAATATGTTGTTACAAAACACATTCTACGTGACGTTAGCTGCATTATGTGATATGTATTATCCAATGGAACATTTGGCCCGACGAATCAAATAATAATTTATGTAAAGGGTGCGGAAGGCAGGTCCAGAGTTTATGTACACACTATAGTGGGCATACATGATTGAAGCGATCAAATTGTCGAATTTACCCCTGAGTAGGAATCCCGACAACAGACAATAACATACGAATTAAAACTATTATAAAATTTAAATTTCGAATTCAACATTTTGCTTACTGCGTTTGAAAATGATAAAGGGCATAAAATAAACGTCGGATTGATTGAATGGCGTGCCCTTTCAGGAGTACTTTGTGATAGCAAAGTACGCGGGCAAATAAAAGGAAAGATGTACTGAACCGCCGTAAAACCAGCTGTGCTCTACGGATCGAAATACTGAGCCGTAAGGCGTCATGAAGAACAGAGGGTCTTCTTTCGGTGTCGTGTCAGGTCCCCCCAACGTTGGCGATCATTGCAGCAAAGGCATCTCTATCCTGCGCCACTTGTAACAGGTTCTGAACTCTTGTTATTCCTGTCTACTCTTTGATGTTCCGCAGCCAGGACAGCTGCCTTCTACTAACTCCCCGACGTCCCTTCACTTTACACATTAATATCAGTCGAAGGAGGTGGTATTTTTCTCCCCTTAGCACATTACCCAAATGTGAGACCTTTCTAATTTTCACACTCGACAACAGCTCTATTTTGGCTCTGGCTCTCTGCAGTACGTCTGCATTACTGACCCTATCGGTCCACGGTATACGGAGCATTCTGTGGTATATCCACATCTCGAACGTTTCCAACCGATTCATTACATTCACTTTCAGAGTCCAGGTTTAGCAGCCAAATAGTAGAACGGACCATATATAATATAACATTTAATCATTCTTTGTCGGAGTTTCAAGTTAAGATTATCGTTGCAAAATAATGTTCTCATTTTATTAAATGCAGCTCGTGCAACTTCAATTCTGCATTTTATTTCGATGTCCGGGTCAAGCGCTTTAGTGATAATGCTGCCAAGGTATTTAAATTGATCGACCATTTTAACATTCGCACCATTCAGTTGCAGAGTGGATGAAGAAGAGTTAAGTCGCCCAAATTTCATCCATTTGGTCTTCTTAACGTTGATTTTCAAGCCCAGATCCTCTCCTGCTGTATCAATTTTATTTAAGAGTTCTTAAAGATCGGGTTTACTATCAGCCAAAATAACTGTGTCATCAGCATACCTGATGTTATTAACAATGACCCCATTAACCTTCACTCCCAGGCTAGAGTATTCAATACATTGGAAAACTTGTTTGGAATACAAGTTAAACAAAAGAGGTGACAAAATGCAGCCTTGTTGAACAGAGGGTACACGTGACAGAAATGAAGATGCTGAGGTGGGCCGCCGAGGTTAAGATGCTGGATAAAACTAAGAATGAGCACACCAGAGAAAGCCTTAAAGTCGCTCCCATAGCGGAATAGGCTAAGGAACGTCGTCTGCGGTGGTACGGCCATGTGAGCAGAAGGGACGATAAATACATCATCCATAAGGCTCCGAATTTTAATTCTAACCAACATGTTTTGCATAGTATATTTAATATAATCTTGTTAATTCAAATATCTTGGTGAAAGTTCTTGACATGATCAAATCAATCGAACATTAAATATCGGCCACATCAGGAGTCGGAGAAATCAGCATGCGTGGATGACACATAGTATGGTATGAATGTTGAGGAAGCATTAGAAGTACATAATGTCAGGAAATAAAAGTGTGGCGGTCTATTCTTTCTGCCTACCCCCTTCGGCGAGAAGTTTTGATGGTTAGTAAGTTAATTTTTTTGAAAAAAAAAAGTTGTATATATTTTGTTTCATTTCACTTTTCGGCTGGTTTCGGCAGCAATCTGCTACCAGACCAAAAGATTCTTTACCATTTCGGATATAATGAAATTTCGAAAACAAAAATCATCTACAACTAATGTTCAATTTCAATAAATGATTTTCTTTTTCTATGATTATAATACCCTTTGACCCAACATTGATTGACGAAACAGCTGTTGTGACAATTAAAAAAAAATCATAAATTAGGATATAATAATAGCATTTTAATTTTTTTTACATTTTCAAGGACGAAATGCATTTTTGATACCCAAAATAAATTCAGATACATAATAATAACGTCTATATTAAACTGTTTGCTGTATTTCAACAGTAATTACAATGTTAAATTCGCTAACCATATCCAGAACGACTCACGGATCGCTGTGCACCGCTTATGATGCAATTGTGTTTGTGATTGGTGCTCCAACCGTCAGGCGAATGCGGATTCGATTTTCAAAATAAGTATTCGAATTTAAACGTTCCGTTTTCAACGAGATTGAAAACTGTTTAAATGCATAGAAATATTGTATTAAAAACATTTTTAGTTATATTACTAATAAAGTCGAATAATTATAAACGCTCTGTATTTATTTTATCATTTGAAAATCAAAACGATATTTTTTAATTACTTCCAATGTTGTATTTATATCGACCGATTTTGCCAGGCTCGCTGGCATCGACAGACTGGTGACACTGTTCCAAACTGACTCATTTATATACATACAAACCCGGGGTTGTAAACATGATTCCTTAAAAAAAGAATGTTAAAGTAATCATTGAAATTTCACTGAATTTAAATATGGGTATTAACGTTATTTAAGAAAATTCGTATTCAATATAATGGAATTAAATTTTTATTACAGCTGACATATTTATATATAACGTTAAAAAATTATACTTTTATTTTTAATGCTACTGAATTTAAATATAATATGTAATATATCTCGGTGCGTTAGGTTGGCGTCCCCATTTTTTGGTTTTCCATCCATTAGTCCATGTTTGAGCTGCAAAAGTCTGGAGTCATAACAAAACAAATTTTTACCAGTAATCGATTCTATGAATATTTTTTATATAGATATTTATAAAATAAAACACCCTTTTTCGACATTTATGTTTCAAAGATTGTATTCCTTTATTATCGGGACAGCAATGTAAACTGTTTTTTTTTATTCAAATTTCTTGAATATTCTCAAAAAACATTAAAAACATAATGATAGTTTTATGCATATATTTGAGAACAGGTATACCTACCTAATACCAGGAACACGTGAGAGATGGTTCGGCTGCACGAATACAAGATACTCTCAGAGATAAAATATTATATAGATAAAATATTTGTTTATTTAGTTTAATTAATAAAATAATCAACTGTTTTGGCAGAAACACTATGATACTTCAACATTATTTGGAATATAATTAATACGAATGAAAATGTATTTTTTAGAAATTTTGTTATTTTTTATAGGAGAGATATGTTCCGTCTTTCTAACGCATTATCAAATTCTAGAAAACATTGCTTTCATTGATATTGATTATTTAATACGAAGTTTTACATCAGTATTTAAGAAATAATAAACTATTGTTTGTAACACTTGATGATGACAATATTCGTTGGCGAAACAGCTGTCGCGTCTTTCTCATAAAAATAAGTTGTGATGTTTACAGTGTTTCAATAATTAAACATTTAATTGATGAATTAAATAATTATATTTTATTTATAAAAGTATATGGGTATGACGACCCTTATGTATGGAAGCGAAGCATGGAACTGGCAAAGGAAGGATGAAAGTAGAATAAATGCAGTTGAAATGAGATCTCTTAGAAGAATGTGTGGATACTCTGTGTATGATAGAGTGCCGAATGAAAATATAAGAAGTGAATGCGGTGCGAATGATGGTGTCATGAACAAAATAATGAAAGGATCATTAAGATGGTTTGGACATATTGAAAGAATGAATGAAGAAAGAATGGTAAAAATTATATGTTAATGATGTAAATGGAACCAGAAATAGAGGAAGACCGAGGAAAACGTGGCACGATCAAATAAATCAAATATTGAATGTCGGCCATGTGAGGAGTCAGAGAAATCGACGCGCGTGCATGACACGATGTATGAATGTTGAGGAAGCGAGAGAAATATGTCAGGAAAGAAAGGTGTGGCAGTCCGTTCTTTCTGCCTACCCCTTCGGGGAGACGGCGTGATGGTTAGTTTATTTAAGAAATAATAAACTATTGTTTGTAACACTTGATGATGACAATATTCGTTGGCGAAACAGCTGTCGCGTCTTTCTCATAAAAATAAGTTGTGATGTTTACAGTGTTTCAATAATTAAACATTTAATTGATGAATTAAATAATTATATTTTATTTATAAAAGTATATGGGTAAAATAAAAATATAATTTTCATAATTCAATAAACTTCATGTCACATCGTGTTTTAATATTTTTAGTATCACATTGATTTTCTATAGGTGTATATACAGGTATGCGTCTATATGTGTCTTTTAAAAATCTAACTGACAATTAATAACCCAAAAACATAGTGTTTTCTGCCAGAACATTTATTTAAAAAGTTTATAAAGTACATAGTATTTTTTAATTGAATCGAATCTCAGTAACTTAGTGTGTAGGTGAAAATCATATTTTTTCTTTGTAAATCTTCGTTATTTTTGGACAATGAAAAATAGGCTTATTCTATCTTAAGCATAACCTTTTGAGAATTGTTTAATTTGTAAGTCTGTGATGTATTGAGATTCCAAGAATATCATAATCTACTGTTGCGTGTGTACAATCCCCTGTCAAATTATTAGAATCAATATACAATGATTGCACCCAACAATATGTTCCTTAACCTTTAATCAACTCATTAAAGATGCTGTATCAATTAACGATGATGAACTTTTCCGGGTATTTTTTTTTTAAATATTAAAACTAGAAATGGACAATTCACTCTTCATAATTAGACGGTGAACACAAAAAAACAAACAAACCATCACGCCTTTTTCGGAGAGGTTAAGTAGAGAGAATGGACCGCCACAACACTTTCTTCACATTCACATAGCGAATCATTCAATTCTTCCGACTTCTAACATGGCTAACTAACTAACTAACTAACCAACACGCCGTCTCCCTGAAGAGGTAGGCAGAAAGAATGGACTGCCACACTTTTCTTTCCTGACATATTTCTCTCGATTCCTCAACATTCATACATCGTGTCATGCACGCGCGTCGATTTCTCTGACTCCTCACATGGCCGACATTAAATATTTGATTTATTTATTCTTGCCACGTTTTCCTCGGTCTTCCTCTATTTCTGGTTCCATTTACATCATTAACATATAATTTTTACCATTCTTTCTTCATTCATTCTTTCAATATGTCCAAACCATCTTAATGATCCTTTCATTATTTTGTTCATGACACCATCATTCGCACCGCATTCACTTCTTATATTTTCATTCGGCACTCTATCATACACAGAGTATCCACACATTCTTCTAAGAGATCTCATTTCAACTGCATTTATTCTACTTTCATCCTCCTTTTGCCAGTTCCATGCTTCGCTTCCATACATAAGGGTCGGTAGAAGAACACCATTGTGCACTGCCATTCTAGCTTTTCTAACATGGCTGATTTTAAAATTGGATTTATGCGATATTGCAATGTTTTCCTCGGCCTTCATCATCTCTGCAATCCGTTTACATCGTTAGCGTATCCTTTCTTCATCCGTGCGTTCTGTAAGTTCAAACTAACGAAGTTGTACATAATATTTTTTTCTGGCATGGGGGTGGAGAGGCTTACGTCCAGCAGTGGACGGAGACAAGCTTACGAAGAAGATGTTTCACCTTGCTAAGGCATTATCCAACGCGTAGCAGTTCATATACTAGAGCTAATGGAAGATATTTAATAATGCCTTTACAAGGTCAATATGTCATTCCCATAAAATACAATAAAACTTTTATAAAATAGATTATTTCATTCATATTAATTATCTAATGAAATAGAATAAGGTAACGATTTTTTATGAATTAAAACTTACACCTTCATCGTTGGGAGAACGATATAAACTCAAAAGTGGAAAAAATAGTGTTTTAATTCATAAAAATTCGTCATTATGGAATTCCACAGTGTTAACGCCTTTAGTTTATCTAAAAAGAATAAGGTAAATCGGTTATCGCAGGAACCTAATTATGTTCCTTCAGTACTGGTATACCTAATACTCGTATAATATATACGAGCTACGCGTTTGGTTCTTACTCAAATTTGATAATATATCAGAAAGGCGATGCATGCCATTCCCATAAAATTTAATAAAACTTCTAGAAAACAGCCGATTTTATCAATATCGTTGACCATCGCACAATGATCAGCTGTTTACGAAACCGGTGAAGCTCACAATCCGTAACATGTAAAATTCCTCAAATAAGCCTATATTATTTGAACCTCCTGTTTCTATTGGGTTACTCACAATTAATTGAGTTCTCTATTTATAGCATCCAATGTAGTGTGTCTAATAAACATATTATTTCCAGCGACTGTACATGATAATTAACAAACATGTATGAACGTGTACATAATATTATAATACGACTTGAGGTACCTGCTTATGTATGTACATGCGTGTGTGAGTTTTATGATAGGAAACATGTTCAACCACTAATTGATATAATATTAACGAATTTAACTTACTATACAAACATGGTTTCGTCATGAAAGATTATTTTAAAAGCAGGTATCTTAGGGTAATACAACAGTAGCGCCAGTGGCGGTACTCCCGTAGAAGCCCAGAAGCCCGGCTTGCGTAAGAAATGTTGAATCAAAACTTCTTCTGGCTTACAGAGGTTCAGCTCTTGTGGCTATTCCTCTTACGTCTGATGGGAATATTGTTGGAAGATGATTCGTTCGTTATGCGGGGGAATGATTACTTAGATTTGGGGGTTTTGATTCAAAATTTCTTACGCAAGCCTTTTGGACTTCTATGGGAGTACCGCCACTGATTAGCGCATATCCCATACACGCTAGAATTGGCAGTTGGTCTATTCTAATTATTATCCATTATTTTTTTATTTTTTTTTTTACGTATACAACAGGTTGCTTGAACCCAATTACAGTATACATTTTTTTAAAGCTGATATATTGATTCTCGTGACATGTGACAGGTAGCCAATCTATCGCCATTTTATTGTCACGTGAATACTACGCCAGACCAAAGACAATGTGACAATCACACTGCCATCGCCGGGAATCGAACCCAGAACCTTCGGAATGGGAATCAGAGCTCTTACCACTCTGCCACGAAGGTCGTCCCTATTAACCCTTATTATTAACCCTTAACGGACGTAAGTCACCCCTGACGTGACAACAGAACCTTGTCGCCTTGGTTGTTGTCTATGGAATCTGCGCGTAATCACTTTGTCAGTTGAATATTACCGATGGAGCGATTAACACACACATCGCCTTTTTAAAATTAAATATTGATAGAATAACATATACAAAAGACACAAAAGCTGGCGTCCGATAAAGGATAATATTACATATTGTGGAAATTATCGTTTTCTGGAAGTTTTATTATATTTAACTTATAGATATAAAATAATAAAAATACTTTGTATTTAACTACGGTATGGTTACTATAATTAATGCCAACTTGTTTCGCTTGGACCCAAGCTTCATCAGGGAAATAGGTATAATAATTACCGTGGTTAAATACAAAATGTTTTATTATTTTATATCTATAAGTTTACAATTTCTAACCGTGAAGTGAGTGCGTCATATGAAAAAATATTATATTTTATGCGTGTGCCAAATTTCGTCTTGCAAGGGCATTATCAAATGTACACGTAATAAAATGAAAATTAAATACGTTATTATAATAAATCTTTCACTACTGTGATTTTCTTAAATATTTAAAAATTATATAAAAACAAATTTTTGTTGCTTTATCGCAAGATACATGGATAGGTATATAGAATCCAATAAGAACTTTAACATGTATTTTTTAGATATATTCAAAATATTTGTTAACAAATGCATAACAGACCACATTCATGAAAAATGAAATATTTATTTTGCATGTATAATACTCGTATGTTACTACGCTGATGAAGTGTCCCGATACATATTTGTTTTTATTTAATACGGATGAAAATGTCTCTTTTATAGAAGTTTTTTTATATTTTATGTGACTGACATGTTTCGCCTGTTCAAGGATAATGCCAGGCGAAACATGTCATTCACATAAAATATAATAAAACTTCTAGAAAACGTACGTTTTCATTCGTATTAATTATTTTTATAGAGTTTTACATCATTGTTCAAGAAACAACAAAAAATGTTTGATTTTGTTTTTAGTTTTTTTTTATGAATAATACATTTTTAATTTTAATAAAAAGTTGTGTTACAAAAAAAAAAAACATTTTTAGAAGCGTCATTTTAAACGATTATTATGAAGAGAATTACAGTCTATGTAACTTATTTTAATTACGAGTATTATCATATAGAACATCTTCCTAGTTTAAGGTTGCCCTTATTTGTTTTAAACTTCGACCCCTATTCTTAACATAAAGAAATCCCTTTATTTCCGGTTCAAGCATTTCCCAGAACCCTTTAGGTTTGAAGTTTTGTGCTACATTTTCATTGAAATCATGGATCACTTTGGATTAATCTACTCTTTACTGTTTTGTTGGTAGTATCGTTCTTGAGTTTTATTTATTTATTTTATATAATTGATTATCACCCAAGAGAGGTGGTATCTTTATCCCCTTAGACATGACCCAAATATGATACCTTCTTCACCTTCACATTCGACAACAGCTCTCAATTGGCTCTGGCTCTCTGTAGTACGTCTGCATCACTGACACTATCGGTCAACGGTATACGCAACATTCTGCGGTATATCCACATCTCGTGTTTAATTCTTATTTAATAAATAACATTGTATAGGCCAGTTTTAATTTTTTTTTAATACATGTATTTTTCTTCTATATTCGCCATACTTTGTGTTGTAATTGCTTTATTTCTCTATTCCTTTTTTTATACACTTTGTTTATACAACACTTGCATTAAAAAATATATATATTTTAATCTACACACTAACGCCATCTATGAAGATTGTATTTTTAAGCACTAAGCAGAAGATCTTTAACCCAACCAATGACAGGTCATAAGTCCTGTAATCACCTCGATCAACCATATTCTGTTTCCAATTTGCATCTTCGTCTCTATTGAGATACAATTGATTCTTGAGTTTTATAATATTTTAAATCTATTATATATGTATCCTTATAATATGTAATCACTGAAGGACTGGTTGTCCGAAAAATGTCTGTGTATTTTATTTATTAATATAAGTGTTGTATAAACAAAGTGTATAAAAAAAGAAGAAGAGAAATATATGTATTTTTTTTTTAAATGCAGTTGTGTAAGATACTAGAATTACCTTATTCCTAAGTTCATTGCAAGAACAATACCAATTTGTAGAATTAACATTTAAAACGAGATTCGAACCCGTGATTTCTCATGAATACTCTACTCTGCCTGTCGAAATGGGCATGCTTTATTCGCTGAGCAATTCCCAGAACAAATCACAGCCGGTCGCCGATCGATCAAATAATTCAGAATCGATTAAGAGCAAGTAATCGGTCGTACCTCATATCGTCTGCACTCGTCATAAACATCGATCCTGTCTCTCGATTGCCTGCGCAATAAATACCTTATCCAGGGCCGCATCGAGAAATTCACATTTGTGAACCAAATCTTTCCGTTCACAATGGGTCCCAACCCTAATGTATGGAAGCGAAGCATGGAACTGCCAGAAGGAGGATGAGAGAATAATAAATGCGGCAGAGATAAGGTCCCTAAGACGTATGTGTGGTAGAACGATATACGATAGAATCTCAAATGCTGATATAAGACAACCTTCGTTGCCGAGTGGTAACTGCATTGACTGCCACCCCGAAGGTTCCGGGTTCGATTCCCGGCGAGGGCAGTGTGATTGTCACACTGTTTATGATCTGGTGTAGAATTCACATGACAATAAAATTGCGATAGTTTAGCTACCTATCACAAGTCACGAGAATCACTCTGATAGCTATAATAATACCCTTTACATCGATTTGGCTCATGCTGTCATGGTGTAAAGAGCGATTCAACAAAATAATAATAATAATAATAACAAAAGAAAGAAATGTGGGGCGGATGAAGGTATTATGAACAAAATTATGAATGGATCGCTGCGTTGGTTCGGACACGATGTATGAATGTTGAGGAATCGAGTAAAATATGTAAGGAACGAAAAGTGTGTCAGTTCAATCTTTCTGCCTACCCCTTCGGTAGTTAGTTAGTTAATTTGGAATTTTATCATAGATTATTGCTCAAGAAACATTAAATAAATAGCACAGTGTTTAAGAGATAATTTCAATTATTTTAAGAGCATTATTCGACTGAAACCTGCCCTGTTAGCAGCTCGGAACCGGTCGAGAGTAGAACCGAGTTCCCTTGCCCAGCATCCACTGCCCACGCAGCCCTAATGGACCCCGACAAACGGACCGCTCCCGCCAACAGGCCTACATATTCACTTATCTCGGAACTGAGATTTATCACCGAAATACATGAAGGATCTTGATGAGAATCGCGAGATGCTGTTCTCAATAGATATTCCGCATACTAAACAGACCCGTGGGTACTGCTCGTAGATACTACATGTTATTGTGCCGGTCCTTGTATTATATTATATATGGAAGTGAAGTAATGAACAGTCTGTGTAAAAAATGAAACCAGAATAAATACAATAACTCTGATATAAGATTGTCTAGGATGGACGAAGATGTTTACTGCAACTCAGCGATGAAAGTAAATGGTTAAACAAGTTCTGTTGAACGAAGCTAAATTCAAGGAATTCTAATCGTACACTTCACTCATCTGCAATAGGTAGATTACCAAGTTGAGCAGAAGCGTTGCCCTAATACCAATTTCGGAGATCGAGCCTTTGCAGTAGCTGACCCATCAGCTTGGAACAATCTCCCTTCATGCTTTAGGTGCATAAATGATTCGACAGATTTCAGACCTAAGTTGAAAACCCATATTTTTCATGTTTCATATCCTAATTAAGCTTTTTTACATGTTTCATATCCTAATTAAGCTATTTTATGTTTCATATCTTAATTAAGCTATTTTTTATGTTTGATATCCTAACTAAGCTTTTTCATATTTCATAACCTAATTAAGCTGCAAATATTCAACAGTAGCGTTAAAAGTGTACTGCTGTGTGATTGTGAACATCAGTTGCAGCTTAAAACGCTCTAATGTACAGTATCTACAAAAAGTAATGTTTTTGTTAAAAACAATTGTAGTTTATTAATCTTCCATACAAATTTATAGTGAAAAATGTTAACATTTTTTATTTTATTTTGTTAATTCGCTTTTTTCATCATTACAGCGCGAGCCAAATCGATGCAAAGGGTATAGCTATCATATTGATTCCCGTGACATGTGATAGTTGGCTTATCTATCGCTATTTTATTGTCACCTGAATACTTACACCAGACCAAAGACAGCGTGACAATTAGACTACCACCACAGGGAATCGAGCCCGGGACCTCCAGTGTGGTAGTCAAAGCACTTACCACACGGCCATTAAGGTCGTCTATAGGTGATAATTTCTCCTTTTGTATTTGTTCTATCTTTTCGATTCATGGTTGGCTACAAAACGATTCTTTCTTGGCAAAGGCGACTCACGAAGTACGAGATATTGATTCAGTGATATTCGATTTATTATCTTGGTCCACAGGCGGGCCAATAATACATTCAGGTGCATTCTAATATCCTGGCACCTTACCAACATCACAGCGCTTCTATAATACTGTATTATGTCATACTTTTATTTATGTATGCACCTACCGGCCATTAGCACAGGGAAACATTTCGTCGATTCATAAGTGAGCTTTAGAATAATCAAGTTTATTTTTTTTAACATCACGCCGTTTCCCCGCAGGGGTAGGCAGAGAGAATGGACCGCCACACTACTCTATCCTGGTAAACCTCTCTAGCTTACTCCACATTCATACAACGAGTCATACACGCACGTCGATTCCTCTGACTTCTAACATGACCAACGTTTAAAATTTGATTAATTTGGTCATGCCATGTTTTCCCCGGTCTGCCTCGACTCCGTACCCCATTTACATCATTAACGTATACTTTCTTAACCATTCTTTCTCCAGCCAAGCGTTCCATATGTCCGAACCAACGCAGCGATCCTTTCATAATTTTGTTCATAATGCCTTCTTCTGATCTACATTCCTTTCTTATATCAGCATTTTAGATTCTGTTGTATATCGTTCAACCACACATACGTCTTAGGGACCTCATCTCTACCGCATTTATTTTGCTTTCATCATTTTTCTGCCAGTTCCATGCTTCGCTTCCATACATTAGTGATGGGACCAGATGCAAATAAAATTATTAATAACAAATAGTCCAATGTTTTGGCCGAAATACTATGATACTTTAACATACAGTACCATGCATGGGTATTTGTCCTGACAGAACCCGATCGTTTTGAAATATGGCACAAGTCAAAACTATTTATTTTTTAATTTTTCATATGAAGCACTCACTTTGTGATTAGAGATTTTAAACTTATAGATATACAATCACAAAAAACTTTGTATTTAATCACGGTATGGTTATTATAATTGATGCTAACTAGTTTCGCTTGGGCCCATCACCAGAGAAATTAAATAACTGATAATACAGTTATAATATTGTCAAGCTTCATCGGGGCAATATAATAACTGACCTTCTTCTGTCTGTGTCCTGTCAGGTCTCCCTAACGTTGATTATCACCCTTTCATAGTGATGACCTGGGGAAAAATATCCAGAGTGGTATCCCCTTGCCTTCCCTGGAGGATTTTCTGTTGGGGTTACCTTCCCTTAGCTGGGTGTATCCAGTTTTATGGCGCTGGAAGCTCGCCATTCATCCTCTCTCTATCTGCTATGGCACTAAGTAATATGTGCCACATTGCCCGGGGTTCGCGGGGTCTTTAAAAGACCTCTCGTGGACGCTAGAGAGTTGGACTTGATAGTAGTGTTGTAAATGCAACATGGCGCCTTATGACATTTTGTAGAGGCATGCTTTCCAACAAAACACACCCAATCGTAGCCCTACTACCCTTTTGAACTGATAATACAGTTATTATATTGCCCTAAGGAAACTTGAGTCCAAGCGAAACTAGTTGCCATCAATTATTATATTATAACCATACCATAGTCAAATACACAGTTTTTTTTTTATTAATTTTGTATCTATAAGTCAAAAAACATAAGATTGTACTCATAATATAATACATAAATTGATATTCCTCCAGTAACGTATTGTTTCGGCTGCGGGTAGAATATATTACTTTCACATATTCTCGCGCATTGGAAACTAGAAGGAAATAGAAGCAATACAAGAGAACAAAGCAAAAGTTGACACGAAATAATGCAATATATATTGCTGCAGAAATGATTCTGGATTCAAATGTGCATTTGTCGTTTGGTTCAAAGAACCAATATTCACTGAAAATTCCCACACTACAGATTTATACAAACGATTTTCTTTAACCTTCATTGTGCGGCTGACTTCATTTGCAGTAAAATAAAAATGGTCTCAAACTGCAATAAATTAATGTTGTTATTTGAAATTTCAAGGTAGATAAAGAGATAGATAAATTATTTAGATAATTTTTGGCTACATTTTAGCTCCGGTGGATTGTCCCAGTTATTATTACCTACAATTTAGTGGTAAGGAACTTCATTTGTAAGGTTTTTAAGATACATTCATATATAAGCATTCAAATGTAGTCTGCCGCAGTTTGAAGTGTAGCTAGTCGCGCAATAGGTGTTAAAGACTTCTTCTTCTCCATAGACCTTTGGTCTGTTCCTGAAATCAGGCTGGCCTCTCTTCGGAGGTTGACTCCCAACTATCTCTCCATCTCTTCAGCGGTCTTCCGGGGGGACGGCAGCCGGCAGGAATCTGGTGCGCCACAGCGTGTGGGATTCTGTTGGGATCCATCCTCTGAACGTGCGCATTCCAGTATCTTCTGCGTTGTCTGCCCCATCACACGACATCCTCTACCTTACAGATCTCGCGGATAGCCGTGTTCCTATCTCGAATAGTCCTTCCTGCTATCATCCTCAGCGTCCTCATCTCGCCACCCGTACTTTAGCCTTCGTTCTTGTGGTATCCGCTCTGGTCTCAATGGTATATGTCATTATAGGCCTTATGCAGGTTTTATATATTCTTACCTTACTGTCAGTTTTCTTATACGGTGCTAAAGACAAAGAAATTAATAACATTTCGATATCGCCCATTTATGAGATCACCGTTCTTGTATAAATCTTTAAAACCGCCAAACAAAAAACATAAACTAATTAACTATCCATCACGCCGTCTCTCCGAAGGTGTAGGCAGAATGAATGCACCGCAACACTGTTCATTTCTGATATAATTATTTTGTTTCATCAACATCCATATATCGTGTCATGCACGCACGTTGATTTCTTCGACTCCTCACATGATTGACATTTAATATTTGATTTATTTTATCATGCCACGTTTTTTTCGATCTTATTTTATTTCTTGTTCCGTTTCCATCAATAACATATACGAGTACTTTCTTTTTTTATTATTTCTTCATTCTTGTCCAAACTGTCCTAATGACCCTTTCATTGTTTTGTTTCTATTATTTTCATTCCCACTGCATTCACTTATTATTTACATTGATACTCTATCGTATACAGATATACCATATATTCGTCTAAGAGATCTCATTTCTACTGCATATATTACATTTTTGTCTTCTTGCCAATTCCATGCTTCATTTCCATACAAAGAACATCAAAAAGCGAACAAATAAATACCTTTCTTAATATAATAAATCTCTTTATTTATTACAATAATTTGGGATTCCATTCAGACCACGTTGCAAATCTATGCTTTAAACTTGCCAAAAAATATGGATATGCCATGACAACATAATTTACTGTTAATATTAATTGATCGTAATAATCAATAACGAAATAAATTGTCGCAACATTCCACAAATGTCTTATCGGGATTAGATATATCTGGTTGGTAATATTATACTGTGCCCAGTTTCCACCTGATAGGCGCAGATCTTGCACCGTTAAGTGTTATTAATTGATTGTAAGATAATTAATTCATCTATTTCGTTTCCCAGCATCCGAGGAATTTATCACAGGCGTGTAATAACAAAACTGTACCAAGGGGGTAAAAATGAATAACCCTTAATAAGGTAAAAACTATTTTGATTCAATTATGTTTTAAGCACAACTCTAAATTCATTTTTTTGGATGATGTCTCAGAATTTTTAGATGTTTTTAAATATCAAAACTAACTAAACTCACTAACTATCACGCCGTCTCCCCGAAGGGGTAGGCAGAAAGAATTCTTTCCTTTTCTTTCCTGACATATTTCTCTCGCTGCCTCAACATTCATACTTCGTGTCGATTTCTCTGACTCCTCACGTGGTCGACATTCAATATTTGATTTATTTGATCTTGCCACGTTTTCCCCTGTCTTCCTCTATTTCTAGTTCCGTTTACATCGTTACCATATAATTATTTTACCATTCTTTCTTCATTCATTCTTTCCATGTGTCCAAATCATCTTCTTCCTATTTTTCAAGTGCCCTGTCGGGTCCCCCCAACGTTGGCGATTACCTCGGCGAACCTGTCCCTGTCCTGCGCCGCTCGGAACAGCTCCTCCACACTTCGGATGCCGGTCCACTCCCTCACGTTTCGCAGCCAGAACATTTGTCTCTTTCCGGGCTCTTCGCGTCCCTCAATTTTCCCCTCTAATATCAGTTGGAGAAGGTGGTACTTTTCCCCACGCAGTATATGACCCAGGTGTGAGATCTTTCGAACCTTGATAGTTGATAACAATTCCCTGTCAACTCTAGCTCGCCTCAGGACCATGTCTGTCTACTCTGAGCATTCGGCGATGGAGCCACATTTCAAATGCTTCCAATCTGTTCATTGAGTTAACTTTCAGGGTCCAAGTTTCACACCCGTACAATAAAACAGACCACACATAGCATTTTATCATTCTCTGGCGGAGTTTCAAGTTTACGTTATCATTGCAGAAGAGTGATTTCATTTTATTAAACGTTGCTCTTGCTGCCTCAATTCTGCATTTTATCTCTACATCTGTATATCATAAATACATATACATATTATGATTTTGCGTTCGAAAAAACAAAAAAGTTTTTTTTTTTTTAATATTTTGTATCAATGCTTTCTGTCAAAAAAACTTTGTGTTTTATTTTTAATGTTTATTGTATATTTTTTGTAATGGGAGTTACCGCAGTTTGCCTTCATCCGAAATGCCCATAGCAAATATAATGCAGATATAAATAGCGCGAGCCGAGGCTGTCAAGCCTTGCATTAAATGTTTCTTAATAAGATGCTAAACTTGTCTGCAAGAAAACGTTTAATCGATCAATTAAATACAACAGGCCCTCTCAATACAGCCGTGAGCGCTTCTAAGAAATCCTGATCGCTCTCTGAATTCTCACAACTCATATTACAAGTATTGATACATAAGTGGTTCAGGGAACTTCAATCATTTCCTACAAATTATTTTAATTAATCGTAAAAATATTAATGCGATATGTTCTTAATTGTTAATTTGTATCTTATACATTGGAAAAAAATATTAGATTTTAAATTTTTTTAAATATTTTTATTTAAAATATAATCAAATAAAAACTCTGCACTTTCTTTTTCACTATGCCGTTATTTTAATTGCCGACTAGTTTCGCTTGTACATAAGCTTTCTCAGGGCTTCGTAATAACCTATTTATTATTATGGAAGCTTGGGTACAAGCGAAACTAGTTGGCAATCAAAATAACCGCATAGTGGTGAAAAACAAAGTGCAGCGTTTTTTTTAATTTTAAATACAAATAATAATAAAACTTTAAATGTCTTACCACAAAGTGAATGCTTCATATGAAAATTTTATTATATTTTTGTTTTCGTGAATTAAAACCCGGAGTTTTTCAATACACAAATTCTTCTTATTCATTTTCTTCGCTTTTTAGACTCCTGGTCTATTCCTATTGTTAGGCTAACCTCTCTTGAGAAGTTATCCCCAGGTATTCCTCCATCTTTTTGATGGTCTTCTGGAGGTAAGGTAGCCTACGTGAATCTTATGCGTCACAACGTGTGTTGAATTCTGGAGGGATCCATCCTCTGCACGTGCTCATTCCAATGTCTTCTTCTTTGTTTGTCCCATCTGACAATAAATCCCATCTTGCAGATTTCACGGATAGGCGTGTTTCTCATTCTATCTCGAAGAGTCTTGCCTGCTGTTGTCCTCAGCGTCCGCATCTCTGCCACCCGCATATTAGCCTCTGTTCATATGGTATCCGCTCTGGTCTCAATGCCGTATGTCAATATAGGCCTTACGCAGGTTACGTATATTTTGACCTTTCTGTCATTTCTCATACATTTATTTTTCCATTTGATCTCTTCGAGACAACCTGATACCGCAAGTCCCATTATTACGGAGCAGATTCACTCAGTATTAATGGGACCAGATATCTAAATTTAGTAACATGTGAAAATAAATGAATACGAATGAGAACGTTTGTTTTTCAGAAGTTTCATTTTTATTTTATGGAAATAATATTTTATCCTTGCTTTAAGTATTATCACATTTTGACATTTGATAATACCTTAGCAAGGTGAAACACGTCATTCATAAAATACCTATGTTTTAATAGAAAACACACGTTTTCGTTCGTATTCATAATAAAAATTATCAATTATTTAATATTGATGAAAATGTCCGTTTTCTGGAAATTTTATTATATTTATTCATAATCAACTTTATAAATCCTAATATGTCACTTCCATATCAAATCAATAATAAATACTTGATATTAACTTTAATATAACTATTCAAGAAACGATAATATTATATTAGGTCAGATTGTTCTAATTTATAACACTGATATAATGTCACAATTTTTTTAACACCTTGAACATCTGGTTGTTTTTAATACCTGATGATGCCAATATCGGTTGACAAACAGCTGTGGTGACATTCTCAAAAAGTGTATAATAAAAAAATTGTGATGATATAACAGTGTTGTAAATTAAACAGTTAATAATGTTGAAGTATCATAGTGTTTCGGCCAAAACAATGGACTACTAGTTTGTTATTTCTGTATTACGCAGGTTTATAAATTAAGATGAAACAGCCGCTGAAGTTGTTGGATACATAAACAAATATGATTAATTATTATTATTATTATTATTATTATTTTATTTTTATTCTTGATATGAAGCCATTAGGTACTCAGTGTTTTGACAATTTTTTAAATAAAATTATACACTTTTTCACTTAGTATAATATAAATCACTTTATTTGCCACGCCAGCCGGTTTCGCTCTGTAGAAAGCTTCCTCATGACTATACACAAACAGTTTGTGTATAGCCACGAGGAAACTGTTTATTCTATTATAAATAATTAATACGAATGAAAACGTCGGTTTTCTAGAAGTTTTATTGTATGACATGTTTCGCCCTTCTAAGGTATTATCAAATGTGGACATTTGATAATGCCTTAGAAGGGCGAAACATGTCATTCCCATTAAATATAATTAAACTTCTAGAAAACCGACGTTTTCATTCGTATTAATTATTTAATGTGGAGTTTTACATCATAGTTCAAGAAACAATAAATATAAATATTTTTGTGAATGTATACTTATACTTGTATACGAGTATAAGTATACATCACAAAAATATTTGTAATTATTCTGGTCAACTATTTGGCAATTAGAATGGAATAATACTCCTGGCGACTTCTAAAACAATGCGTTTATGGGCTACAGCCTTCGCATTGTGTTAATAAGGTAGTTTGCTAA
Source organism: Lepidostoma basale (assembly GCA_022606425.2). Classification (NCBI taxonomy): domain Eukaryota; kingdom Metazoa; phylum Arthropoda; class Insecta; order Trichoptera; family Lepidostomatidae; genus Lepidostoma; species Lepidostoma basale. The sequence continues at coordinate 1,854,178 of JAHDVF020000316.1, read as the reverse complement.
ATGCTGAAAATCATTCTCCATAGATGGCGTTAGTGGGTCGGTTGTTTAAGTTAATCTTGAATGTATTCACAAGTGCAACCAAATCTACATAGATGGATAATTGAAACTGACACGTGAAGATAGGTATGGATTTTGAAGTATATATACATCTTCCAAAAATTTGTCATGCATGATCATAACAAAGGTGGAATGGGGAATGTTGTAATTACATAAAGCGTGCGCTTAACCCAACCAATGACAGGTCATAAGTCCTGTAAACACCTTGATCATCCATATTCAGTTTGCGTCTTCGTCTCTATTGAGATACAATTAAACAATAAATATGTTTTTACTAAGTTTAAAAGTGTTTTATTTTATTTTTAAATATGAAATTATTACGAAAAAAAGTAATTATTTAGATTATTTAATAGTAACATCTGCTTTGCACCTATGAACCATTTGAGATATCCACTTGGCTATTCCTACCCCGTCATCCTCTCACTGTAACGGCGAGTCATCTTATAATTGATCAAAGTATGATTGAATCTATTTGAAAGTCATGAGTGTACACGGGCCCGTACCAGCCCGAGAGTCTGCACTGCACGCTGCACGCGTCAAATTAAAATATTATTCAAGGGTCATTGAATCTTCAGAGCATCAGTCGCAACAGCTTGGGCCATCCTAATATTGATGCTGGGATGCAGATGATCTTTAAATTGGTACTAACATTAATTAATATCTTCTTTTTACAAGTGTCTCACTAAGAGGAGTGCGATACTTAATTGTGTATGCGTTCAGATAACATGCTTGTTTTTGACATTTCGAATTTTCAAATTTTCTTTTTATTATCCTTTCTTGCCATGGACCTATGTGGTATAGTATCCAAAGGGTTGCTCCTTGGAGCATGTTGGTATACAGCTGTCCATCTTTTAGGAGGTCTTCCACGAGAACGAGTCCCTGATTATGATGATGATGATACCCATTTGGACTGGTGGTGGCCGGCTGGAAGGGTATAAATACCATTTTCGCGAACTCGTAAACTATTGGAAATGTAGAATATTTTTACACCAGTTTATTCCTCCACATTCATACAGCGAGTCATACACGCACGTCGATTCTTCCGACTTCTAACATGACCAACCTTTAATTTGGTCATGCCATGTTTTCCTCGATCTGCCTCGACTCCGTTCTCAATTTACATCATTAACGTATACTTTCTTAATTATTCTTTCTCCATTCATGTGCTCCATATGTCCGAACCAACGCAGCGATCGTTCAAACACACATACGTCTTAGGGACCTCATCTCTACCGCATTTATTCTGCTCTCATCCTTCTTTTGCCAGTTCCATGATTCCATACACTAGGGTTAGGACCAGAACTCCATTGTGAACGGCCGTTTTCGCTTTCATTCCTAAATTCTTGTTTCCAATAACTATTTTTAAAGGTCCATTCACTTTGTTACCCGCACCAACCCTTCTTTCGACGTCACTATTCGTTCGGACATCCGCTGTGAACATGTTCTCTTAGTTCACACTTATGTTACAAACTGTCATTTTCTCTTTCCTTTCAAAAAACCATCACCTTTGACTTTCCGACATTCATCATTAAATTAAATAGACAAATGTGCACCATCTAAAAATAACATTTTGTATTAAATTATTTTTATTTTGTTATTTTATTTTATATCATTGTAATTTATATTATTTGTTTTAGATTTATTTTCTAGATGTTGGAAGATCGAAGTGTGCGCGGGAGATGCCTATTGGTGGCGATGAGGTTCGCAACCCATCACATCGCGTCTCCCGCGGGGCGAAAAGAGAAGGATGGAGTGCCGCATCGGTTAAAGTGTGACAGTCCATTCTTTCTGCCTATCCTTTCGGGGAGACGGCGTGATGGTTAGTTAGTTAGTTAGTTAATCATTAAATCATTTGACTTGCATACCTCATACTGTGATAATTCACGATCATAATTCATATTTACAATAAACTTCGTACTTACCAACAAATATCAATTTACAACAATTATAATTCGTTTTGTTTGATACATCAGAACATTAACAGATTACCTGATTAATATAGTTATACGCTTACGACAATTAAATAATAACGTAATGGATTTGATTGTAATTGGAATATTCATTTATATGTTGTGATGATTTCTAGATATACATACCTACATGTAATATATTATACATATGCATATAGTTACGTAGTAGTGGTAATAGATGTATTTTTAATTCGATACCAAATCATGATGCGGGGCGATGGTACTGGGAGGGATAAAATAAATCACAGACTGTTCAAAAAGTATACATAAAAAAAAATTTAAAATTGTCTATGGTTATGACACATTGTTATTAAATTTTAGATTTAATAATTTTATTGTGTCAATGTCCATTTGTTTTGTCTTAAAATATAAACTGTCCCCTTACTTAATCAATAGCCTTAGAGCAATAAAACACACTCAACTCATTACTTCCATCTAAAAATCCTTTAAAAATGTAACCCATTGATATGTCTATTGTTATCTCCCTAATACTAGCCCAGTTAAATAACACACGTTATATATGTTTCTAGGTTCTTACACTCAGTTTTTAATAATTTTGGTTAATTTATATCGTTCTCCCGATGATGCATGTGTAAGCCTTTGAATCGTGATGAGTAAATAAACTCAAAAGTGGAAAAAACAGTGTTTTAATTCGTAAAAATTTCTTTCATTCAACACTGTTATAAAATCATATTTTTTATTATACACTTATTTAGAATTTTGCAACAGCTGTATCGCCAACCAATGTTGGCATCATCAGGTGTTACAAATTACTGTTTAACAGTTAATAATGTTGAAGTATCATAGTGTTTCGCCCAAAACAATAGACTATATTTTTTTTTTCCTTTGATGGTTTCAAAATATTATAACCCTTGCAGGTAATTATCTCACGTATATTACTAGTTATTTTAAAATTGTATGATTCTTTTTTGTTTTGAGTTTCAATTCTACAGAGCTGACTCAGTCCTGTCAGATAAGTCACTGGGGTCCATGGGCTATCTATATATGTTCCGACATTCGCCTTACAGCTGGTGAAACCATGGAAAACCTCAGTCGGAACATTTAGTATATATCAGTGTAATATATATGTGTGGAGTGAAAAGTTTCAAAAATCTTTATTTCATAATTAAGAATCTATAATTTATAGTTTAGTTAATTTTAATACTATGGAAAGATGAGATTTACTATATTCACTTATTTTATGTTCTTAATGATATTAATGACGGTGTTATGAACAAAATAATTAAATCAAATCAGTTTATAAACTCAAAAGACATTACAAACAGGAAAATGTTTAAGGCATCTAATAAGTACCTACAGGTAAAATATTATTATATAAAAATACAACAAAGTATCAGGAACGCATTAGAGATGGTTCGACATTAGGAAGACAAGATACTTTCTAAAGTCAAGAGTATTTGTCCCCTGAACGCACCTTCACTAATATAAAATACGTCGATCTCCGAGGAGACCGCGTTAAGAAATGAAATAATGAATGGATCACTAAGATATTTTGGACACATAGAAATAATGAACGAAGAAAGAATGGTAAAAAAGGATATGTTAACGATGTAAATAGAACTAGAAATAAGACAGAGGAAAACGTGGCACGATAAAATAAATCAAATATTGAATGTCGGCCACGTGAAGAGTCAGAGAAATAGACGTGCGTGCTGACACGGTGTATGAATGTACAGGAAGCGAGAGAAATATGTCATGAAGTATGTTCACAAAGGATGGGTAAGTGGAGAGGGATATTGAAAGTAGGGTTGGGGCGGGCAACAAAGTGAATGGTACACCTAAAGTTGTCATCGCACCCAAAAGTGTATCCAATAAAGCTAAGTTGGCTGTGCACAATGCGTACCTAGTCAGTGTAGTTAGCCGCACACACCTAGACTAGTATCTTGACGCTGACACAACGAATCGCACTAATTGAAACAATTATAATTTTGCAAGAAGTTCATGAAAATCCCTAAATCCCCCTCGCCCTCTTTCGGAGGGACACTCCGGGTCATAAAACAACTACCAAATCACATTCCAACAATGCTTCCTACAGACGTAAGAGGAATAGCCATTAGAGCTGAACCACTGTAAGCCAGAAGATCCAAGTCCAAGTCTTTTGTCATAAAATAGTTCGCTGTTTCTTTATTGTTAGTATGTAAGTACTCGTACATATAGTAAAAAACGTCATTAGAATCACACGTTTTCATTAAGTGCAATTTTTAGGACATTTATAATAATAATAAGATCTAGAAATTCACAAACAAGTCGACATTTAGTTATTATTTTAATCGTTTATTTATAACTGACGTAGGTATTTTTTATTCAACAATATACAATATATGTATATTATTTCATGCTTTTTCCTCTAAAATAATTAATTACTTATTTCATATTCGCTTTCTATTTGTGTTGTGGATTTACATTTGAATATATTAAAATAAAAACACATTGTGTTTTCACAACACTCTATTACACTTTTTACAAACATATTTTGGGCCACAGGCGCCTTTCATTAGATTAAAATGTCTACACTGAGGAATAGCCTCTAGGGCCCTTTTGAGAAAATTGCAAAAACATGTTGTGAAAATATAATGGGTTTTTTTTTTAAACAAATTATTGTCTCCGTAATATATCATTTGTAAAACATGGTGTATTGATTATTATTTATGACTATAATGAATTCACTGATAGGCCTTCATATAACTCACAGCCAGTCGCATCTAATACGATATAGTAATAAACGTAATAATATAAATTAGATGCAATGAGCTTCTTTAATGAATTAATGTTACATCTAGTAGTTAACTCCTTCAGCTCCACGATTTGTGGTTTTTTCTTACACTACAAAACGAATGTAAATAAATTAAATATATTATATATACGAGTATATTTATATATTTTTTAATTTTATATTTAGTTAAAATCCACTAATGTTTGTGTCTCTGACCGGTTTCTAAATGACGAATAAAGTTTTTTGAATAATAATGTAAACCTCCATATTAAACAACAACAAACCATCACGTCATCGGAAATGGAAATGCTCAGAACTTGTTAAGTCTTGACTGTATCTGCCCTTGCTTCAACGCCATATGTTATTATTAGTGGGAACACACTTTGTATTTGTGATATAAACATGATGTATATTTTGGTATTTCAAAACATACATAAAATGTAAATAACACATACAAAGTGTATAAAATTCTTTGACGAACACGAAATACCACACTGGACGAGCCCTCGCATAAATCAATAATTCACCAAATCATTTCTAACAAATGTTCAAATCAAATCAGTTTAATAATTGCGTAGATTTTCACGGTTGGCAGGAATATGTTCTGTGTGATTTCTCTTTCTCGACCGACGTTTCGGATATCGTTGCAGTATCCATTTTCAGGGTAATGTGGTGGTGGTAATAAATGTGATATGAGTTGTGTCCGCTAAGGTACTTCATTGTTGTACCATGTCGCCGGCAGTATGTACGTGAGAAATAGAGAGTCTGCGCTAGGTTCCCCGAATTAGCTTATCACATTTATTACCACCACCACATTACCCTGAAGATGGAGACTGCACCAATCTCCGAAACGTCGGTCGAGAAGGAGAAATCACACGTTGTTACCCAAAATCACATAAAACATATAAATCAGTTTATTTCTCAAAAGATATTACAAACAAAATTAAGACTCTTAAACCTTAGATGCCTTAGCATCTATTGATACCAGGTAAAATATTATATATGTATAATACCAGGAACGCACGAGAGATGGTTCGACTTTAGGAAGACAAGATACTCTCTAAAGTCAAGAGTATTTGTCCTCCGAACATACTTTCACTAATGTGAAAGACGTCGATTTCTGAGGTGATCATGTTCAGCAGACTGATTGCTCTTCCCAACAACATTACGATAGGCTGTCAGACGTAAGAGGAATAGCCACAAGAGCTGAATGGCAGAAAAATCCAAGTCCGAAAGAATATTTTTCGACTTAGTTTAACTAACTAACTAACCATCACGCCGTCTCCCCGGAGGGGTAGGCAGAAAGAATGGAACGCCACACTGTTCTGTCCTGACATACTTCTCTCGCTTCCTCTACATTCATACATCTTGTCATGCACGCACGTCGATTTCTCCGACTCCTCACGTGACCGACATTCAATATTTGATTGATTTGATCGTGCCACGCTTTCCTCGGCCTTCCTCTATTTCTAGCTCCGTTCACGCCGTTTACATATACCTTCTTTACCATTCTATCTTCACTCATTCTTTCCATGTGTCCAAACCATCTTAATGCCCCTTCCTTATTTTGTTCATAACACTTTTATTCGCACCACATTCACTTCTTATACTTGCATTTGTCACTCTATCATATACAGATTTGCCACACATTCGTCTTAGAGATCTCATGTAAGTTTTAGATTGTATAAAATATTGTTTGGTGATATAGTTATTACAAACAGTAGTTTTGTATTTGATTTACTTAATTAAAAAGCTTTACCAGAATAGTTTCTAGTAACATCAACATTTTCATACATTTTTCAATAATACGATTTTGCCGGAGTATATTTCACGCTTCACTAAACCTCGTGTGCCTCGCGGTGGATTTGTTTATTCAATTTTCCATACAACACCATCAAATTCCAGCAGAGGTGTACCTCTCTCGCCGTTAATTAATGAACATTCCTGCCACCGTGTACCAGCGAACGTGTGAGCTGCGAGTGGAAAACTCCGGCCTTAAAGGGAGAGCTAACTTGTAACCACGCTGTACCATCGGATGAGTAATTGGCACAATAACAAACTTTGCTTAAGTCCTCTTTGAATATATTTCACAAGGTGTTCAAAAGCGAAAATTCCATATTAGTGTGAATGGAAATCTGTTTTTTTAGAAGTTTAATAATATTTATCGGAAAGACATGATTCGCCTTGCTTGTCATTATCAAATAGAAAATATTAAATTTCACTTATGGCGCAAAAGGCTGGAGGCGTTTGAAATGTGGACCTACCGACGAATTGCCCATGTTTCATGGAGGAACCACGTTACAAATGAGGAGGTTCTCAGCAGAGTTGAAGATAATAGGCACATGTTGAAACACCATAGCGGAGAGGCGCGCGAGATGGATTGGTCATGTGTTGCGACACGAATGTTTCCTGCATGATGTATTGGAGGGAATGGTCGAGAGATCGATTGGTAGAGGACGTCCTCGCTGGGAGTACCTAGACCAGATTTGCTATGGGCTGATATTTAGATATGGGCTGCACCTCCTTTGCAGAGTTGAAGAGAGTTGCCGAGGACCGAACGGAATAGAAGAGGATGCGTCGCCTTGCTGCAGACCAATCTTTAGATTGAGACCGGAGAAGATGTATTTCCCTCAATAGTCCCTTCTCACTCCACTACCTCCTATATATTCATGGATATCTGTGTTTTTTTATTATATTGTCCTGATGAAGCATGGGTACAAGCGAAACCAGTTGGCTTTTAATGTAATCACCATTCCTTAGTTAAAATACACAGTGTAAATTTTATAAATTTTAATGTAAATGCAAATTGTTTTGTCGATTTAATAGAGATTATTTAATTTATATAATATATAAAAATATAAATAGAAAGATTCTCAAACGAGGAGTTAGAGAATGTCCTCGCAAGGCGAAACAAATTTGTTATAAGTTTGTTTATTTTTATGCAATATGTAATATAAATAAAAATCTCTGTAAAACAGACGAAACAATCGCGTTGACATAATAATTTATAATGTAGATTTAAAAAATGAAAACCAAACCATCAATTTGTTAATTTTATTTTGTACATTTATTAATTTAACAATTTATTTTATTTAAAACACATTCTGTGGATTATTGATAACCATAAAAACAAGTATTCCATAAATATTCTTTAGTAGGGTAAAACGTTTTTAATTATTAAAAAAAGTCAAAGTTTCTTAATCTGTATATTGATCTGTTTGAACTCATTTTTAATGTTTTATTAAGCTGCCAGGTTTTTATTGGTTATTACGATCAAGCGATCGTTTGATCGGTATTGTTTAATAAGCTTAAGTACATAAATGATAATAGCGAGTACCTACCCGTTAAGTAAATCGATATGTGTCTGTGTTCACACAATGAACGAACACACAAATAAAACTCAACAATAAAACGCCAAATCTGTCTGTCTTTATTTAAGGCCGGAATCACAAAACTATCGTCCTTTAAGTAGAAAGACTATACGTAAATTCGATACTTTATATTATTATTCTTCTTCCTCGGTCGGTCGGTTTAGGTCGTATGACCTGTTTGTGACGGTGAGCTGTCCTGTAATGATGATGTCCAGCCATCCCTCTATCTCTTCGGCAGCCTTCCTGGTAATCTCTTGCTGCTTGGGTTTTCATCTTTAACATTTTTTGCAATTCTTGTATTCTCCATGCAGTCCCTCGAACAGCGCCTTCTGCTTCTTTCCCATCTCACTATGTCTTCAACATCACAGACAAACCTTATCGTTTCATTTCTGATCCGATCTCTGAGGGTTTTGCCTGCGATGGAGCGTAGGGTTCGCATTTATGCTACTCTAAGAAGCCTCTTAGTTCTATTGGTATCGGCTCTGACCTCTATTCCATACGTCATGAATAATAACGTCAATAAAATAATATATATCATTATAAAAATGATATGAAAAACAAATGAAGCATAGATTTTTTTTTTATAATATAATACACTTTTCAGAAACGATACGATGAGAGAAAAAACAAAGGTCACTGACATCATCCACCGGGTGGCGACTCTTAAATGGCAATGAGCAGGTCACGTAGTTAGAAGTTCAGATGAAAAATGGACAAAAAGACTGCTGACTCGGAGACCGTGAACGGCAAAGAGAAGTGCAGGGCGACCTCAACTACACGTCGGAATAACCTGGACGCAGTCTGCACAAGACAGAGTGACATGGAAGCGAATGGAGGAGGCCTTTGTACAGGAATGGACGGGAATAGGCTGAGGAAGAAGAAGAAGAAGAAGAATACACTTTTAATTTGTTTTCACACCACTTTATTGTTTTAACAACTAACCGGTTTCGCTCTCGCCGAAGCTTCATCAGGGTTAGAAAAGACACGTGTGAGTGACACAAAAACGTATTTTGTAAACCTGACGAAGCTCCGGCGGAAGCGAACGTTTGGTTAAAAAAAAGTGGTGTAAAAACAATTTTAAAGTATTTTACTAAATTTAATAATGCCACAACACAAATTAAGTGCTTCATACTAAAATATTTTATATTTAAAAACTGGATACTTCTTTATAGCAGAAACATGTTTATTTATAAATTTAATGCTTTAACACTGCATTAATTCTACAATTAAGTTTTTTTATGGTCACTGCGTTGGTTTCAACAAATACTACAAATGGATAAAAAAAATTAAGGTCAATAAAGTGGAAGGTGGAAGCTAGAGGGGTGTATCAGGATAATGTAATGTGGCGGTCTGTTCTCTCTGTCAACCCCTTCCAAAGGAAACGGCATTATAACTAACTAACCATCACGCGGGAGGAGTAGGCAGAGTTCTTATCTGACATAACTCTCGCACTTCTTCTACATTCACGCATCGTGACATTTACGCTCGTCGATTGCAGCATTGTGATTTGTGTTTTTGTTGTTGTTGTAAAAACACAGATTTTTCAACATTTAGAGATATAATGAAAAGTGGTACAATCAAATAAATCATATATTGAATGTGGCCACGCGAGGAGTCGGGGAAATTGACGTGCCTTCATGACACGATGTATGAATGTTGGAGATTCGAGATAAGTATGTCAGGAAAAAGCAGTGTGGTGGTCCACTATTTCTGCCTACCCCTCCGGAGAGATGGCGTGATGATTTGTTTGTTATAAAAACCGGTGTATTATTTTTTTAAATCAGACAATAAATATTTTTTTTAAATATATAAATATACACATTTCAGAGGGTACGAGTTAATTGTTTTCTTAACTCTGCTTCATCGTTATAAAAAATGAGCCATTTTTTATGTTATTTTTATTACTAGTTATATGCAGATATAGTCAAGAGAAGGTAACCCGTGTAAAGTCCGTTTTTGTAATTTGTACTCAGGGCTACCGAACAACATTTACACGCCATGATATCGACTGGACATCTCGCCCTAATAGCTAATAGCTTTTCCGTGTAACTCCCCGCCCTGTCTCCCCCCACTTAAGCGGCCAATAAAGCTGCGGGAGCAAAAAAACCCCTACCTGTCCGCGGCTCTGACCTGCGAGGTTGCCACTGATTTTTATTACCCTCCGATTACATTGCAAGATCTCACAGAGGTGAATTGACTTTTAGAGATTTAGATTTTTTTCATTCTTGCATCTATAAACCCTTTTATACGTCATAACCACATTAGTTACTCTGTCAAAAATGTCTTATTACATATATATTGTTTCGTTATTTACATTTAGTATTTGATCTGTTTTCCCACTCAAAGAAGTGATTTCATTTCCATTTCACATTGAAGAAAAAAATAGATTTATATAAATTAGATAGTTTTAAGGCTTTACAGAATTTCATTTCTTAAGTAGATTTTTTTAGTCATAATAATTTTAATCTTAATTAATACGAATGAAAACGTCTGTTTTATAGAAGTTTTATTAGATTTTATGTGGATGACATGTTTCACTAGTCTAGTTTCACTAATCAATTGTAAACAAACAAACAAACCATCACGCCGTTTCCCCGCAGGGGCAGGCAAACAGAATAGACCGCCACACTACTCTTTCCTGGCAAACCTCTCTTGCTTCCTCCACATTCATACAACGAGTCATACACGCACGTCGATTCCTCCGACTTCTAACATGACCAACCTTTTTAAATTTGATTAATTTGGTCATGCCATATTTTCCTCGGTCTGCCTCGACTCCGTACTCCATTTACATCATTAACGTATACTTTATAAACATTTGATAATACCCCTGACAGGCGAAACTTGTTATTCATATAATACAATTTCTAGAAACAGACGTTTTCATACATATAAATTATTAAATATGGAGTTGTACATCATTGTTCAAGAAACAATAAATTATATAAATTTTATTTCTACGTTTATCCTACTTTAATCCTTCTGTTGTCCATTCTTCACTCCCGCAGGAAAAGGTCGGAACAAGAACTCAATTATGTGCAGCCAGATTTGTTCAGTATCATATTCATATTAGGAAAGAACATAATTAAACATTTGAAATAAGGTTCAAATTTGGTGGTATTTGACTTGAACATACAGGTATACCTGTATTGCATCAGGTAATCCCGAAATTAGATCAGTGCCATTTCTGTCCGGCCTGAGTGAGAGCCCAGTGCACATTGTACACAAGTAGACTGCACACACGCCCCGTGTTATCACAGTTAATTGATGCCTAATTGTACTACGAAGGTGACTGATCAAAGCCATCTGCCAACTGCAGATCAGACACAGCTGGAGTGATGGATCTTGGATACCGTTTATAGCGGACTTTAGTCGATATGCCATTTAGTTCATACTACCTTTACATCGAGTGTCGATTACATATTTCAATATATTAAACGTTATTACATCAACGAATGAATTGAATCTCAAATGCTGATATTAGAAAGGAATGTAGAGCGAAAGAAGGTATTATGAACAAAATTACGAAAGGATCACTGCTTTGGTTTGGACATAGGAGCGCATGGGTGAATAAAGAATGGTTAAAAAAGTATACGTTACCGATGTAAATACCGATGAGTACGGAGCTGAGGTAGACCGAGGAAAACATGGCATGACCAAATTATAAAGGTTGGTCATGTCAGAAGCCGGAAGAAGCGACATGCGTGTATGACTCCCTGTAGGAATGTGGAGGAATCTAGAAAGGTATGTCAGGATAGATTAGTGTGGCGATCCATTCTCTCTGCCTACCCCTGCGGAGAAACAGCGTGATGATTTGTTGTTGTTGTTGCATTTAATTAAATTGTTACTTCCAAAATTATATTTTTAATTTACTATAATTTAAGCTTGAATAAAAATATGATTTTAATAAGCGTTAACACTGTGGAATTCCATTATTGTGATTATTGTATTGTAGGAATTAATGCTACATTCTTTTTTTACTTTCAAATTTATTTTTCTTACAAAACATGTCTAGAAAAAATGGCTCAAAAGTTGAAAAACAATATTTCCATTTATTGATGCGAATTAAAACGTCAGTTTTCTTTATTTCATAAATGAGAATGACATGATTCGCTTTGCTAAGGAATTACAATATATTATTTCACACATTTGAAAATACTGAGACGAAACATAACATTCTAATTAACTTTTAGAAATGCTAATGTTGCAAACTGTTGTAATTTATTCTTTTTCGAAAATCATCACTTTAGACTTATTCACATTCATCATCAGATCATTTCGCAAGCATACCTCATACATACTAGACACCAGGTCTTGTAGTTCATGCTCGTTGCCTGCAAGAAAGACAACAGACAGCACCTACAAATTAACTAAAAATTCAGACATACACAGACACTGGACCAGGAATTGTGACAGAAGACAGGACAATCAAGGATATTGAACAATGGACTGAAACTTTACAATGAACTACCTAAAGACACAAGGAATCTCACTACAACTCAATATAAAAAATATCGGAAACAATACATAATTAATAGTAAGATCTAAAAATGTAACCATATAACCCAATTGGGTTTTTAAAAAAATAAATTAAATAAAAAATAAATAAAAAAAGTAGGACAGCGTCATCCGCATACAATAAACAGCTTACTGAAACTCCGCTCATTTTAGCTCCTACATCTAACCCTTTCAGCTTTTTCATTCGACTGTCCATATAAAGATTAAATAACCACTGTTTCACACTTTATTTATATCAAACCAGACTGTTAGATTCCCATTTACTCTGACACTAGTAGTGCTTTCCGTGTATAGTGACTTAATTACCCAGAATCATTCTTCAAGAAACAATAAATATTGTATTATATATTTTTTTAAATCGTGAAACCTGCGTTTTTATTTAAGTTTTGTAAAAGTTGAGAAATTATTTTACAACGTTTTCAATTGCAGTTCAATTCAATGCAGTGTGCTGGTCATGTTTGTCGACGGGATGATGGAAGATGGAGCCAGGGAGTTACTGAATGGGGGCCAAGGTTGGGCTGGAGAAGTGTTGGGAGACAGCCAACCAGGTGGAGCGATGATATTGTGCGGACGGCGGGAAGGGCCTTGCGAACACTAGCGATAGACCGAGAGAGATGACGTAGGGGTGGAGAGGCTCACGTCCAGCAGTGGATGGAGACAAGCTGACGAAGAGATGGTGATATTGAAATGAAAATTTTCTGTCGCGACAGCTGTTTCGCTAACCGATGTTAGCATCAACAGGTCTTACCATCAATCAGTTGATTGTAAAATATAATCAATTGTGATATTTATAACAAAGATTTTCATTTAAACAGTTAATAATGTTGAAATATCAAAGTGTTTCCGCCTAAACAATGGAAATAATGTTGAAATATCAAAGTGTTTCCGCCTAAACAATGGAACAAGAAAATCTTCCACCTGGAAATTGGTGAAGATTATAATTTACCAAAACATTTGAAGACTACAGGGGAAAAACAAGGAATGTCAGTTAAAATTCAAAATAAATGTAATAATGCCATCTAGCGGCATTTGTACGTATCTATCCACACTAAAAATTTCATATTCAAAAATCATGTGTGTCATTGACTATGGCCAGATTATCGATTGCTAATTACTAAGAAATATATAGACTTTGATTAGCTTTATTCTCAATTTATTCTAATTAACCTTCTACTGACATTCCTTGTTTTTCCCCTGTAGTCTTCATTTGACATTTACTCTTTAAAATCCATATTAAATTAAGAAACCGATTGAAAATGTAATAAAACTTTTAGAAAATAGACGTTTTCATTCGTATTATTAAAATGAAATTTCTATTTTCTAGAGAAAGTCACTCTTATGTTTTTTGGGATCTTGGGAAAAACAGTGTAACTCGTCATTCTGAACCGACGTTTCGGAGATCGTTGCAGTCTCCATCTTCAGGGTGGTAATATCACTCTATTTTATAACCATCTGAAGATGTCGGTCCTGATAGACGAGTTACACAGATTTTCCTAAGATCCTAAAAAACATGTTTCTACCAACAGTGAAAATCTACGCAATTATTTAACGTCACTCTTAAATGTACTTTGTTTATAATTAAGGTATTCATGTAATCATATAATTTATTAATCATATTAAATAACAGAAAATTCTCGTTTTACAAACATCGGTCGTATAGCAGATCAATCGTATACCGGGACATTGATGTAATATAATTCGTTAATGCGAAAGTTACTTAGATAATGCTCACCGAAAACAATAGATCAAACCTAAACGAAGCTTATAACAGCTACCGGCAATAAGTAAAACAATCCCCGTTTACATTATAATCGATCAGTGCTGAGGGTAAATTAATTGATATCTTTTGACTGAGGGGTATGATTTTGCTTCCTTCTCTCGGAGTATCCTGGATTATGGGTGCCATTTAACATTTACCTCCTCCCACGTTTGATCTCCGGATCAAGGGAGATGTGACGCAACAGTCTAGGGTTATCAGTTCTGAAACTAATAATATTTATGGCCATGTTTTTCACGTTTTGACATCTGAGAGGTGATTCTAATATTTTTGTTTTCTTTTTCTATCTTGTTTGACAATCAGTTAATCTGAGATGATGAAAAGTTATAAACTTTATTGGAAAAATAGTATATTTTTAGTTAGCTATTTTTAGCTATCAATACATATTTATTTTTCTTTCTATATATTTTTTTAATAACAAAGGAGGAGGGGCAGGCAGAAATAATGGAGCGCTTCACTGTTCTGTCTTAGTGACATACTTAGATGGCTTCCTCTACATTAATACTTCGATTCCTCACTTGACCGACTATTTGATAGATTTAATCCTTCCACGTTTTCCTCGGCCTTCTACTATTTCTATCTCCGTTCACGTCGTTTACATATACCTTCTTCACCATTCTGTCTTCATTAATTCTCTCCATGTGTCCACACCATCTTAACAACCCTGACATTATTTTTTTCATAACACTTCCAATCGCACCGCATTCACTTCTTGTATTTGCATTTGACACTCTATCATACACAGATTTATCACACATTCGTCTTAGAGATCTCATTTCTACTGCATTTATTCTATTTTCATCCTTCTTTTGCGAAATCCTTGCTTCACTTCCATACATAAGGCGGGTCGGCAAAAGAACACAATTTTGCACTGCCATCTTAGGTTTTTTGGATAGGCTTTTGTTTGCGATGACAACTTTAAGTGCACCATTTACTATGTTGCCTGCCCCAACCTTAAATCAAAATCTTTCTTTACTCGCCCATGCTTTGTAAACATACTTTCTAAATAAACAAATTCATCCACTTGTTCCAGATTTCCACATTTTACGCTGTAGATTGTTTTTTGTTTTGAACATCCTTAGATTTATTCACATTGTTTTTGTAACTATTTTCTGGTAAATGTTGCAATCCAATCTCTCTATTATAACAACTCTTCTATTAATATTTTTTTACGAAATGCCATCAATTAAGATAATAATGGCTCTTCATAAATCATCAAATACATTATTATTGAAGAAATAAAAGGAGTATAGTTTTAAAAATACGTTTTTGAACTGATGATAGTGTTTTTGATTAATTTTATTTTTGGAAAATTCGCTTCGTTCAACGTTTTTGAAAATTTTAATATAATTAAAATAACAGTTTGAAATAAGCTCCTGAATTCCTGACTTTCAATGTGGTGTAGTAGTTTTTAATGAAGCTGCAATTTGCAATATTGCAAGCTCACGGGTGCCCTAGGACATGAAGATAATTGAGAGATTCTTCTCCGACAGATCATAACTTCATATCTCAGGGATTTGGATTAATATAAAATAGATAATATAAGGAATGGTATCGCATTTTGATCATAATGATGAAACAATTATTGCGCTTTTGCATAAGATATGAACAAATCAAATAATATTACCGTAAATAAAAAAATACTAAAAACATTTCAATTATTTATTTTAACTAACCATCAGGTAGGCAGAAAAAATTACCGCCATAGGGTTCTTTTTGACATACTTATCTCGCTTCCTTAACATTGATGTATCGTATTATGCATGCACGTAAATATCTCCGACCCCGACATTTTAAATTTTATTGATTTGATCGTGCCACTTTTTCCTAGGTCTACCTCGGCCTAAACTAGTAACCGGTTTCGCCCCAATTGGAGCTTCACCGGGTTAACAAAACGAATCAAAACAAAATATACGTTTTTTTATGTTATCATAAATTAAGTGTTTCATACGAAAGTATTACATTAATGGCTAAGGAAAACATTTATCTAATTAATCAGTAAATGTACAATAATATTTTAAAACTAGGCATAGTTTGTTTTTAGTACTCAACTAATCACTGGAAATACTTTTTTGTCAATTTTAGATTTATTGACACCCTGCCAGAGTATGACGTATTGACAAAGCAGTGGCGGGTGGCAGGGTGGGAAGGGGGGGAGGGCTAACACAACCAATTAGTGTGAATTATTCCCCCTTCCAGTGTCCGTTACCAGCGGCGGCCCGTGAATAGACAGAGACATGTTTCTTGATTATTGATTTCCAATTAGTAACAAGCCTGTCCGTGTACCACGGAGATCTACCAGCGCCCCCAATGTTAATCCCATAGCAGTGAATGCGCGGGAAAATCTTTAAAAAATAATTGGAAGGCCATTTAAATTTTAAAAGAGTAAAATATTCCCGGTCATGGAAAAGTTACTGTTTTTATTTCCAATCTATTAAAAACCGACAATTTTATACAGGGGTTCATAACTTCTTGCATAAAGAAGAAATAAGAGAGAAATGTAAGGCAGATGACTGCATCATGGATAAAATTAAAAAAGGATTCCTGAGATGGTTTGGACATATGGAACAAATGTATGAGAGAAAAATGGTTAAAAAGTTGTACACAAGCAGCGTGAGTGGAAAAAGAAGCCGACGACGACCGAGGAAAACATGGCATGACCAAATTAATCAATTACTAAAAGGCGGCCACATTCGAAGTCGGAATAATCGACGTGCGTGCATGGTACGATGTATGAATGTAGAGGAATCCCGAGAGGTATGCCAGGACAGAGCATTGTGGCGATCCATCCTCTCTGCCTACCCCTCCGGGGAAATGACGTGATGGTTAGTTAGTTAGTTAGTTAACATCTTGCAAGCAGTGTACTTGTGAAGTTGAAATCGCGCATCGATTACTTTTGATAAGAGTAAGATCTGAATATCTTTTTGGGAACATTGTATTATCACAACACTTTTTTGAGATTTTCGCAAAGATGTTTCATTATTTAAGATCACTGGTGATTTCATAATCTAAGATCACCCATAATCACTTTCAGTTGGCTTCTTATTTTCTAGTCTAGCTCTTGTTCAATTACGTGACTATACTTGTGCAAAACCAATGTAATTCACTATCAAACAAATAAAACCACTTGATTTCACTTTTAAATACTTACAATCACTAGCAATCACTTGCAATCACTCGCAATCACTTCTTGCAATTATTTGCAATAACTTTCAATTACATTGATCATTTTTCTTATATTTTAAAAATATATATATTTTTTGATATATTTATTTTAAAATTGTTTGAAATCACTGGGAGCTTGAAATAGGTACATGCTAACTATGATCTAATTATAATTGATTATTTAATCGAAATAGCATAAAATGGAAATACAAGTGGTCCTAATGCTGTAGAAAAAATTCGATATGCATAGATTACTCTTTGATTGCATTACTTAATTATGTTTTTCCATTTTATTCTTGTTACCACAGACGCGCACCATAGGACATTTTGTGATTAACTCTTTGTTAATTCTGATTTCTCTGACTCGTCCCCGTACATGTACGGGCACACGTGGCCAATTCAGGCCAGGAGGCAGGCTATTTCAATGCTTGTAATCAATTATTCCTGTGATTCCTTATTTTAGCTGCTGATAGACGGGAACAGCTCCCAGGGCCAAAGATCACTTAGGATAAATGTCGAGTGGTACTTTTTAAGTGTAAAAGTGCGTTAATACCAATTAGGAATTTGACTTAATTTCACTTGGGATTATGATTACGGCATTAGCCCTCAGATTAACGAACATAAGAGCCATATTAACAGAAACGTTTCGTCAATTAATTACAGACGCCTCCGTTGTCGCCCCCGCGGGCGACTCTCGCCGCTGCTGCCATAGGCACAAGGGCCACATTCCCGCGCGCGTTACCTTGTCGTCATTAGCATAACATGGCGCAGGAATCCGATCCAGACTTAATAAATCACCCCCAGCGCTCCAGGCCCGGGGTAGAAATGCGGTTTCATTAAGTGCGGATTCGTCTAAAGCCCGTGAACTCTATTATATTCCCTTTTACTCGAATACAATAATTTGTGAAGTAATTTGGGTTTTAAGGATTGTTAAAGTGTATCCAGACTTCTAAAACCTTAAAGCGAGGAAAAACCGCAATTTAAGCAGATCTGTATTAGATTGTTTTATATAAATTGTTATTTAAATCTGTTTATGTGCGTGTTGATCGATTTTTTTACTATTCCATACACATTATTTTTAATCGTTTAAAACATTTTTTATTTATAAATAAATTTATGTGATGAACATTTTCTCATATGCAATAATTTTCGGTGAGGCATAAAATAAATTAGTGAAATAAAAGTTTATTAAATTTCTTGGTAAATATTAATATAATTTATACTTGTTTATGCATAATATACATATTGTATTTAAATTGTTATTCTATTTTCAACCGGTTTCGACAGCCCGCTGTAAAATCTGTTTAACCGCCCTACCTTTGGGTTATTTTCCGAGAACCGTGCAAAAAACCAGCAGGTTTTTTATTAATGAAATTTAATTATATACAAATTTTATTTTTTTAAATTACGAAACGTCAAATACTCGGTCGCACACTTCGCCTGGCCCTTGTAAAACTATCATATTTATGAAGACTTGAGATCAAGTTTTGATGGCACACTAAAACTTTACTTTTTCTCAAGCCCGTAAGTGATACGGGATATCGTAAAATGGTACAGTCACGACATTCCAGTCAAAATAACTTACTATTACAATAAAAGTGGATAAAAGGTGTTTTGATTAAAGAGAATTCAGTTTGGATTTCCACATTCTAAAGATTGTTAAAATATTATTACATAGGTTCAATGTTTATGTGATACAATGTTAATATTCCATATCAAATTTACTATTAACATGTTTGGACATATGAAAAGAATGAATCAAGAAAGAATGGTGAAGACAGAGATACGATTACATTAATAAAACAACGGAACTAGAAACGAGGAAGAGAGAGGAAAACGTGGCACGATCAAATCATTCAAAAATTAAATGTCGGCCACGTTAGGAGTAGGAGCAATCGATGTGCATGCATAACACGATGTATGAAGAGGAACGAGAGAAGTATGTCAGCACGGTAATATTCTTAACGCCCACCCCTTCGGAAAGACGGCGTAAGGGTTAGTTAGTTAGTTAGATATCTATCTAAATAAATAAAACTGCTATTTAAATGATAATGTAGCATTTCTAAGCAGCACATACTTTGTCAATCGAAGATTTATCATGCCCAAATTACCTATTACAGTTACAGAGGTACTTCCCTACAATAAAATTCCCATTTCATACATCAGAATAAATCCGCGTTGAAAGAATGGATTTGCAGGAGACGTTTTGAGATTTTTATGTTAAGAACTTTCCCTTTCAACTCCTCTCGGGCCCCCTCCCCGGGGTCCATTTGAGATGAGATGAATATAAAACGCCGATTATGGTCACTTACATTTTACTGCCCTAATAACACGGCGGTACTTGCGGAAACCCTCGTAAATGGATTATTACGTTTATTCGATTTGAGTGAATTTCGGTACATTTTATACTACTCCACATTGTATATACATAATTGGCTACTGAGAATCGGCCACATTTCACTGTATTATGTGAGGCAATAGTGTAACCAGAGGTTTTGAATTTACAAAATATCACATCAAATATAAATACCTATCTGTTTATTGTTTCTTGAACAATGATGTAAAACTCCATAATAAATAATTAATACGAATGAAAACGCCAGTTTTCTAGAAGTTTTATTATATTTTATGGGAATGACATGTTTGGCCTTTCCAAGGCATTTGATAATGCCTTAGAAGGGCGAAACCTGTCATTCCCATAAAATGTAATAAAACTTCTAGAAAACGAACGTTTTCATTCGTATTAATTATCTATTATCTGATTATTTGAAAGAGATGCAGCTCCCATTACTAAAAAAACATTGTCAAAAACAGCGCTATACGAAATCACGAAAACAGCGTTATACGAACTAGCCTAATTATTACTACAATATAATATTAAAAAAAAAAAACATTCAACATGTTTTGACGACTATATATCTTCATCTACGGGAGAACTACGTATAAAATATTGAATATCAAACATTTTGAGCCATTTTATTGTTTAAAAAAATGACACAGAGCGAAGACGTCTGTAATTATGAAAACGAGCCTTTTTTTTTAAATTAACGAATGAAAACAAATATGTATTACTACGGCGTGTTACACTACAATTTCAAAGTGATTAAATATGAATTTTCTATGTTTTTAATTTGTCGGCGAGCCATATAATAATTGGTTTTATTATTTGTTGTTCACAGGTGAAGATATGGTTCCAGAATCGTCGCACAAAGTGGAAGAAACAAGACAACATAACCAACGCGGAGGCTGCGGAGCACAAGACGTCTCACAAGCCAGATCAAGAGAAGCAAGACGGAAAGCCTGTCAGACGACCTTCCGAAACATCCACGCCAGATTTGATAGTCATGGACATGACGAACAAAAAGCCAGATAAAGTGATATTGCAAACACCAAAAACACAGAAGATTCCGTTACCACCATCAACGAAGCACATGAACAGAGTTCAAGGAACTGATTTGAAACCAGTGAGTCCCGTGTCATTACCCGTTGCTGAAGCGCCCTGCGAGAACGATATTGAAAACAAAATATCTATTACGAAGATCAGCAATATACTACCCGGTCTTACCCCCGTTAACCAACCCCTCGATAGCCCCAGGGAGCGCAGGATAGCGGTGCAGGTTAACTTGGACAGCCGGAGCGCTATTGATGTGACAGGGTATGATCGAGATTCGCCGAATCCCACAGAACTAACGGCTCACAACTTTTGAATTAATTAACCCTTCTTGCCTGTAAAAATAGACTGCCTTTGTGAATAGTTTAGAAAACCACACGAGTTTACATTATGTATACGTGCCAATTTGTCGAGTACCTACTGTGTGTTATTAATGTGGATAGTATTCGTTTTATATATTATATAAATGTGAATTTTTTGCTTTCGTTTTTACTATTATATTTAAATTCAATATTGTATAAAAAAATCTTAAATGTCTTTCATAATCAAATTGAATTGTTTTTGTACTGAAATAGGCTATTATCGGATATTTTTAATTCTGTTTAAAAATATTTAAAATAAAAAAACGAAAAACGTAATCAATATTACGGTTTATTGCACTTGTTTATCCGATACTCACCGGTTTCGGTAGCTAGCTGCGTTCTTCTGGCGAAGATGGTGATGATCACCAAACGATGCCAGAGAGCTAGAGCTAAGAGCAACCAAAATATAAAATATTTGTTATCCACAATTTTTTATTGCTTGTATTTTCATTTTTTATAACGAATTTCTATTTTAAACAATATTATTTATTCTTGTCTGCAGTGATGTAAAACTCCATATTGATTATATAATATTCAGGAAAATGTACGGTGTACATCATCAAATATTTAATAATGCTCCAAAAAGGCGAAACATATCGCTCCTACGAAATAATAATAAAATCGCACAATGCAACAATTCTTCGAGGTAACGGACTTTTCCCCAATATTAAGTAATGAAAACAAAAAAAATATATATTTAAAATTTCTTTATTATTATATATTAAGTGTGCTTTCACTTGTGTTTAACGCCGACCGGTTTCGGAAACTTGCTGCCATCTTCTGGTACCTACATCAAAATGCCACAAGACATTTGAAATATTTAAACTTAACTAATCTGAACATAAAAATTACATTATATAGAATCATTCCGAGAATTAGCCACCATAGTAATTGCTTTTTAATTATATAGTAAACAAACTAACCCAAAACACAATGAATTTACATTATATAAAATGATTCAAAAATTAGTCACCTATGTAAGTGCTTTTTAATTATGTAAAAAACAACAACACCTACAACTTAATAACAGAAATGGATTATTTGGAATCAGTAAAAAAAATTAACCCCACCTTTATCATTTATTTTTCAATTGATGTAGGTAACAGAAGATGGCAGTAAGCTGCCGAAACCGGTCGACGATAAACACAAGTGGAAGCACGCTAAATATATAATAATATATTTTTTTGTTTTCATTATTTAAATTGAACTTCTACCAAGAAATTTCAATTAAAAACAATAATTATTCCAATTTTAGCTATTTATTATCAATGACAGTATGGTGATAATGTCCAAGCATGGCGAAACATGCCACTCCCATGTAATATGATTAAACTTCTAGAATATTTTAATCGATGTTGAATATAGATTTCTATATTTTCTCTCACTAATTATAAAAAAATGCGTTTTCTTCGATATAAACTTTCATTATTTATTCAAACTTTGTAAGACACCATTTTATCACAAATGTTGCTTAATTATGAATCCACAACACTAAGTAATGGTGAATAAAGAAGAAATTATGATTCAATTCTTATTTTTATTATTATTTATCATTTTTTGAACAATGATATAAAACTCCAAATTATATAAATAATACGAATGAAAACGTCTGTTTTCTAGAAGTTTTATCATTATGTTATGTGAATTGCATGTTTCGCATGTCTAAGATATTATCAAATGATTGTATTATATGTTCAAACGCATACATTTCATAATGATTTTAGCAGGCGAAACATGTCATTCCCATAAAATATGATAAATCTTCTGGAATACCAACGTTTTCATTCGTAATAATTACTTATTAGAATTATGTGTCTTGTTAACTACCTATATTGCATAAGGCCTTGAGTTGTTTTTTTTTCATTCGACTCTATTTTAGGCATGATGAATAATATTACTTCAAGTGTTATTATCATATGTATCCATATGCATTCATTAATTTAATGAAAGCTTTTATCTGGTATTCTGTATATCTGTTTGTGTAATAATAATTTTATAATTTTTTTTGTGGTAATATATTATGTTTTTATGTGTATTATAAATGACATTTTCATATTACAATATTTTCAGTTCAAGATTAAAAAAAAATATATATAAATTTAAAAAAAAATTCAAATTTTTTTTTCTTCAAATTATTTATTTAAATTTCAGCTAAAAAGTTTATTTTTGTTGTGATTTACCTCTAAGTTTTCATATTATGTAAATAATAAGTCAATGTCATATATTATATTAACTACTTTTGATTAATATTTTCAGTACACCGATTAATTCATTCTTGAGTGAATGATTTATAATGTTCAAATTTATAAGTATAGTAGAAACTGATTCTGTGAGATTTTATTAAAGATGATTTTAAAAATGAAAAAAATTCATTCTTCAGAAAATTTGAATAACACTGAATAACTCGTAGTTAAAAATTTGTTGAAACCTAATAGTGAAGAAATTAAACTATTATGAAATATTTTTAAGCAAAATGAAATGTTCCTTTTATATTTATTTAACACATTGCCTGCGGGTAGATCAGCCCACGAATTACCTCGTGTCGTTTATAACTGTAACACAATAATAACATGTCATGTAAAAAATCCATCATTTCACTCCTAGTTCGCGAAATGGGTAATTATACCACTACCAGTTCATTAAAAGGGTAATAATACCCTTCCCGCAGACAATGTGTTAACAATACAAACTAACACATATATGTATATGTATTTACACAGGCAATGAGATGAGTTTTTTAAATGAAAGAACTTGGTCACGATGTAAAATAATACCTACCTTATACTTAATATAATGTGTAATAATTCTAAAAAATATATTTAATTCAATTTTTCGATAGCCCTCTCCACTTGCATAACCATCGTCAGGTCGGTGTTTACCTGTTTGACACGCAAAATTTAAAATGTCGATGCTTATTGCCAAAATTTAAGTTTATTTTACTATTTATTATATTCTCAATTCAATATTCATTATGTGTAGTGATCATTGATCTTCTTTGTGATATTCAACAATTACATTAAATATTTATTGTTTCTTGAACAATGATGTCAAACTCCAAATTAAATAATTAATAAGAATGAAAACGTCAGTTTTCTAGAAGTTTTATTATATTTTATAGTAATGACATGTTTCGCCCTTCTAAGGCATTATCAAGTGTGACATTTGATAATGTCTTAGAAGGGCGAAACCTGTCATTCCCATAAAAAATATAATAACACTTCTAGAAAACTGACGTTTTCATTCGTATTTATTGTCATTAAACAAAAAAATACTTTAAATATTTTTTAACAATAATGTGTAAGATTTATTGTTATTATAGTCACAGTTTTTGATTGTATGACATGGCAACTTTCTTCAAATATACATATACTCGTATATGTTACATGCACAGAATCCATGTTAAATTCAAAGTTTATTAAATACAGTATAAAGAGTACTTTTCAAATTAGATTCTTTAAAAATAATAAACCATTTTCATACAGTCAGTTTTCATCAGTTTTCGTTCTGGAATAAATTCATTTATGTTTATTTTAAATAAATGCTTAGGATAAACAGTACTATTTTTTTTCAGTACTCAGTATGAAAATTTGTTCATGCTCTTACCAAACACTTTTCGCAACTCCTGATTTCACACAAATTGTAAACTTTTGAGCTTATGACGACATTATATAGTAAAAATTATATAAACGTATGAATCGTCTATATTTTTTGAGTGTAGAATTAATCTGATAATGTACATTTTAGTACCTACTAGTTGTAGTAAGAGTAAATGTTAAAGTTATTGGTATAGGTCAACCGTTAATCATAGTAACCCCAGAAGAAAATAAAGTTTTCCTATTGAAATTTACCCTTGTTTTACTATATTATTCTTTTGTTTTTTTTTTCCTATTTAGGGTTGGACAAAATCATGGTTATTTTTTTACAAGGATGTTGTGCTATGAATGGACCATTCTCAAGGGTTTTTTTTAGTCAAATTTTTTTTCTTCTCCTGACACTCCATTTTCGTTCCATTTTATATTGCATCAATTGCACCACTTTAAGGGTACAATGAGAGCAGCATACTGTCAGATTATTAAATAAATCTAAATTAAAAACATATTTGTATTGACATATATTTGATCATCATTTAGAATAACGAAAAATACCTGCAATAAGACCATAGGTTCCCAAAATGGGCCCCCTAGCCCCTAGGGGACCATGTAAGGAGCTGAGGGGGTTTTTCTGGTCCTGGGGGAGTAGGGAAGCCCTGGGAAACAAAATGAGGGCCTAACTTATAGAATTTTTAAAATCTGTTATTACACGACATATGTATATTATTTGTTACATAACAGTTTGTGATAAAAGCACCTTAAAAATGAATATCATCTATGATTTTGTGACGTTTCAAATAATCATATACCTACGTACACATGTATTAGTTTTACATTTTCTCTGATATTAATAATAATAATATTTTTTCTATTATATCAAAATCTATTTGTATTTAAGATAAAACATAAATATATTATGTAGTGCTATTTTAATGGTCGGCCACGTTATAAGTTGGATGAATCAACGTTCATGTATGAATGTGGAGGAAGCTATAGGGGTGCGCCAGCATTGAGTGGCGGTCAATTATCTCTGTCTACTCTTGCGGAGAAACGGTGGGACGGTTTTTTGTTGTTATGAACACTGACACGTGGGACTTACGCGGACGCTAACAAGGGTTTGGAATTTAAGTTCAAATCAACTTGACTAATATTTGTCAGAGAACCGACAGTCGAGGGGGAAGACGGGTTCTGGATTGGAGACCGCGCACAGGATGCCGTAGAGTTGGACATCCCTCAGCCCGCTGGACTGACGATATTTTATAAGTTGCTGGACGAGGATGGACTAGAGTTTGTGATGAATAGGATGCAGTAGCGGCCTTTGGGAGAGGTCTCCGTTCAGCAATGGACGACTAACGGCTGATAAGAAGTTTCCAATGCAATAAATGATTATAATTTTAAACATTCGCTTAGAGGCGATATCACGAGAACAATATGTTGATGTTTTGTTTCAAGATCTTTAAAAAATATATATTATTATATATAAACTTTTGTAAGTCTTTACATATTTTGACAACAAAAAAAAATCTGTGGCAAAAATACTTAATATGAGCTTTAAATTTAAAGTACCCTATCTTTGTTTCCGAGGGGCGTTACAAATAGTGTCATAAAAATATCCATGGGATGATACAAATGACGTCATATAAAAATATCGAACGCTCCATTCTTTCACCCCTTCCGTCACCTTCATCCCTTTCCCATAACCATTTCCTTATCGCATTCTTAACACTCGTCTTAAACCGCTTTACCATTTCCTGTTCCCACACATCCTGTGCGTGTGCCGATTTATTTATTTTCGTTTATATGCAATATATAGCGTTTAAAAATACACCGGTTTTCGAAATAAATAATTCTTAGGACAATTGTTGCTATCTATGTATATAAATAAACATGTAAATGTTCGTGTTAAAAATCTAAAATCTCCGGAAGTTATTTAACTGGTTTGAAATGCTGACACAACGTTACATTCGAATACGCGCGTGTTTTTATTGATCTATTTAAACAAAAATCTTAATGTTCGTGATCAAAAATTTTAATCTCCGAGAGCGTTTTACCGATTGCTTTAAAATTTAACAGCAAGTTAAAAGTCTGCAGCATGGCGACGCATCTCCTCTTCCACTACGCTTGGTTTGAAATGCTGACACAACGTTGCATTCGAATACGCGCGTGTTTTTATTGATCTATTTAAACAAAAATCTTAATGTTCGTGATCAAAAATTTTAATCTCCGAGAGCGTTTTACCGATTGCTTTAAAATTTAACACAATGTTGTATTCGAATTCGCGCATGTTTTTATTTCTTCTTCTCCGGTCTCAATCTAATGATTGGTCTGCAACAAGGCGACGCATCTCTTCTTCCACTCCGCTTGGTCCTCGACAACTCTCTTCAACTCCCCATAAGAGGTGCAGCCCATATCTTATTTATTTATCTTTATATAAAAAAAACGCTAATTTTCGTTTGTTCTTAATCGAAAATCTCAGAAAGTTAATTATCGATCCGTTTGAAATTTTAACACAACGTAGAACTCGAATACACGCTTGTTTTTTTCTTTAGATATCGTTTTTCCTGGAGTTCCAGTACAAAAGCTATTCTTTCCCCTACATGTTGGAAATTTCTTTCTTGAATGTTGAGGTTGGATATTTTTGGATGATGAGAGAATGGTTTATTTGAGGTTGGGTCTGACATTTGGACCTGCCTACCTGGGTAGGGAGTGTGAAGGAGTCGGGGGTGGCCTTGGACAAGGGCTGAGGCCTTGGTTGGAGACCGAAGAACTGTGACAATGAGTGTCCTTGATTGGAGGTCGGTTGGACCTGGGTTCACAACCGAACAGGACGAGAGTGACCTCGGATATGGGTCGGTGGTCTTGGGTGGAGAACATTGAACCACTATTTGAAACCAGCAGCGCGGGGGTAGGTAAAGCTAGTTTCATATAAAAATGTTACTGTCTCTTTGGTTTAAGTTTACCCTTCTACGATACAACTCCATTCGATTCCCAGCCCTTTGTTTTAATCAACCGGTCGGAATCAGTAATTAATCAATTGTTTCTTAATTTCTACAAATATAATAATATACTCAAAATATTCTTTAAAATAAAATAATATATTTTTTATAAATAAGCCTTTTATTTTTCATTCTGGAATAGATCAACAAGTTTTTTTAAAAACACAATACAATATTTAACATGATTATTTTTTAAATATATATCCTAGGTTTAAGTGAACAAGTAGGTTAGTTATTATAATTTGTTGGAACAAAACTGTTTTAATACTCAAACCCGACTAATATAATGATTAACAATTATTTTGTTTATTAAGCATAATTTTGTTTATTGTTTCTTGAGCTATGATGTAAAACTCTTAATTACTAATATAATAGTCATAAACATTTGATAATGCCTTAGAAGGGCGAAACATGTCATTCCCATAAAATATAATAAAACTTCTAGAATCGTATTAATAAGCATTTATTTTGCTATAATTTCATACTAAACAAACATGTTAGTACGAAAATGTTTTAATGCGCGTTTTGTGTAGGAAATAAGTTAATTAATCTTGCTGACCTGACCATAACAATACAGATTTTACTGTTAACCCTCTCCACTCGACATTCAAATCGGATTTTAATCATTTTAAATTTGATTTTAATCTTACATAATGCGATGTAAAGTTTTCGAAATAGATTTAAATTGTTATTTTTTCAACTAATTTACAATACACTGGATTCAAATAATTAAAATGCAATTATACAATATTTAATAGAACAGCTTACAACATAATAGTAGTAAGTACAACGTAATAGTAACAACATATTATGTGTTGCATAGTGTGTGACTACAATAAAATATATTAATAAATTGACTATTAATAAAGTGACTACAAAAAAAAATATTAATATATTAATAAAACGACCTTCGTGGCCGAGTGGTAATTGCATTGACTGCCACCTCGGAGGTTCCGGGTTCGATTCCCGGCGAGGGCAGTATGATTGTCACGCTGTCTTTGGTCTGGTGTAGAATTCACGTGGCAATAGATTGGCTACCTATCACATGTCACGAGAATCACTATGATAGCTATAAATACCCTTTACATCGATTTGGCTCATTCTGTCATGATGTTAAGAGCGATTCAACAAAATAATAATAATAATAATATACAAGTACCTACATAATATTTAGATAACTCTTGGACTTGGATCTTCCGACATACGGAGATTAAGCTCTAATGGTTTTTCCGCTTACGTTAATTGAAAGCATTGCTGGAAATATGATAGTTTTACTATGAGGGATTGTATTTGATTTTTTTTTTCTGGGGTGATCGTTTTTTTCTCTATTTTCTGGGTGTTACTCGCTAGTTCGTATTCCATCGTTTACCCAACGCTGATGGGGATAAACGCTACTTTGACTGGACCCGAGAACGAGGAAAGAGATGATGAGGACACGTTGTGAGCAATTTTCATAACTATCAATAACCACAACTTTCACTCGTCAAATGTTAAAACCTTTCAATCTAAAAATTAAATAGCATGCATTTCTACATAAACTTTACGAGAACCGATATTAAAATTATATGTGGACTT
This sequence comes from Lepidostoma basale, assembly GCA_022606425.2. Taxonomy (NCBI): domain Eukaryota; kingdom Metazoa; phylum Arthropoda; class Insecta; order Trichoptera; family Lepidostomatidae; genus Lepidostoma; species Lepidostoma basale. The sequence continues at coordinate 1,824,672 of JAHDVF020000316.1, read as the reverse complement.
TCAATGATATATTTTCAAATAAAGAACTTAATTTGTTGGGACTTAATGACTTATTAACATACATATAACCCGAAATATTGTATTAATACCATATTACTATTATTTTGTTGCATTATTACAGAGGGCTAGAGTTGTTTACAATCAACCAATTTCACACCTATTGTCGTAATAATAAAACAAAATTTATTTTGTTTTCCTGACGATCATCCGGCGGTAGCAAAACCGGTAAGTAATTTAATAAACGAAATAAAGTTGTCTTCTTCTTCTTCTTCTTCCTTATTGTAGACCTAAGTGGTCTGTTCTCCAGAGTGTTGCTCCTCCTGTGAGGTAGATTCCCAGCTGTCCTTCCATCTTTTAGGATGTCTTCCACGAGAACGAGTCCCATGAGGTTGATTATGCAATGCAATATAGGGGAGTCTGATGGTGTCCATTCTTTGAACATGACCGTACCAGTCCCTTTTTCGCTGTCTGCTCCATCTTATAATATCCTCAACCTCACATATCTCTTTTATTCTGATGTTCCTCATGCGATCCCTCAGTGTCTTGCCTGCTATTGTCCTCAGTGTCTTCATTTCGGAAGTCCTCAAAACTTGTTTGGTCCCTACCGTGTCTTCCCTTGATATGCCAATAAATTTGTAATAAATGTAAATTTTGATATTTCTTTAGGATAGCATTGTGAGTAAAAAAAATGTGCCCACGTGCAAATTTTATTATATGACTACAAAATGTTTTGTAGCTAGAAGAAATCGCAGCTAATCGTTATTATGAGGCACTCTGTCTGATGTAAAATTACACCCGCGTAACCCGAATTTGGAGTAAAACCATCCCCTAGAACACCACCCTTTTTTCTAAATTAGTATAGTGTATTGGACTACGTTAACGGGTTGAATTAGATGTTATCTACGTAAATAGCATTAATTGACCACAATAGCATATAAACCGGTGAATATCTGTACTACCCCACATACCTACCCCCGTTTTATTACGTGATGTTATTGTGTACGGGCGAACAGGAAACCGCGGGCGGATCAAATAATAATGTCGGCAGAGGTATTTTACGGGGAACAGGCCATTTCATTAAATAATTACAATTCTGGAGCTCAGCTTTATCCAATTCGCGTTATCGGTGAGCTTACGCGAAATTCGTAAAACTCGATATGTGCTTTTTTTAAAACTTTACCGAAGAGACTCTGGTTTTCTATACAACATCAAATTAATATCCATAGACAAGAAACAATATTTCTTACTAGTATTTCTAAAGTAACACAAGTTAATAACTCGTTTTTAACTACAGTGGAACCTTTATATTTGGTACTCCAAGAGTTGTTTACAGTCAACGACAACCTACGATGGTCAATTAATCAGGTTTTCCAATTATCCAGTTTAGAGATTTGGTTTTTTAACCAGGTTTTGTAACCACATATACAGAATTGCAATAAAAACAATTCATGGATTGATGCATAAAACAATTAATAAAAGTTTAATAAGTAAATTATATTTGTACATACTCGTACGTGCATACACATACTAATAATAATTTTAATTTTTAGTTGTATCTCAATAGAGACGAAGACGCAAACTGGAAACTGAACATGGATGATCAAGGTGTTTACAGGACTTATGACCTGTCATTGGTTGGGTTAAGCGCACGCTTTATGTAATTACAACATTCCCCATTCCACCTTTGGTATTATGATCATGCATGACAAATTATTGTGGCTTAAAATAATTTTAATTATTGTGGCTTTAAAAATTCACACGCTGAAAATGTTGTAGATACTCTTTGAGAGATTTACCCGCGTTAAATTTTTGGATTAGTGTTAGTTTCGAGCTAAAAAAATGGCCGTTATATTTACGTTTGTGAAACATTGTGATCTAAAATGGACTACCTTCGATGAGTACAGAACAAATACTGAGGATTTGTCAGTTTACAGAGATCGAGAAGGCAGAGCTCTCCAATTACAGAGGTCGAGAAGACAGTGCTCTCCAATTACGGAGGGTTAGGGCCAGTTTATTAACCATGTCAATTAAACAGGTTTCTTTTTTCCAGTTAAAGAGGTTTACCATAAGTGCTCACCCCCTTGGATCGGAACTTTCCTGACAATTATAGAGTTTTGCCAATTAACCAGGTTGGGGCAGGCAACAAAGTGAATGGTGCACTTAAAGTTGTCATCGCAAACAAAAACCTATCCAAAAAAGCTAGAATGGCAGTGCACAATGGTGTTCTTCTACCGACCCTTATGTATGGAAGCGAAGCATGGAACTGGCAAAGGAAGGATGAAAGTAGAATAAATGCAGTAGAAATGAGATCTCCTAGACGAATGTGTGGATATTCTGTGTACGATAGAGTGTCGAATGAAAATATAAGAAGTGAATGCGGTGTGAATGATGGTGTCATGAACAAAATAATGAAAGGATCATTAAGATGGTTTGGACATATGGAAAGAATGAATGAAGAAAGAATGGTAAAAATTATATGTTAATGATGTAAATGGAACCAGAAATAGAGGAAGACCGAGGAAAACGTGGCACGATCAAATAAATCAAATATTGAATGTCGGCCATGTGAGGAGTCAGAAAAATCGACGCGCGTGCATGACACGATGTATGAATGTTGAGGAAGCGAGAGAAATATGTCAGGAAAGAAAGGTGTGGCAGTCCATTCTTTCTGCCTACCCCTTCGGGGAGACGGCGTGATGGTTAGTTAGTTAGTTAGTTACAATTATCCAGGTTCTACTGTAGTTTCAAATAAGAAATACTTCTCAAAAGAGAGAAGGAATCGAATAGACGTGGTGGTCACGGGGATAGAGCGCATGTCTCCTGATCCAAGCCTTGACACGACCGGATTCCTTTTTTTTATAATAATGAGCTATTTTCTACACATATTGAAGATGGTAAAATAAATTCTAATATCATTGATCTAAATCCTTGGTGCTTGGAAGAAAAATTCGCTCTCGGGCAGTAGAGCGAATTTTTCTGTTTTCAATCTAATAGCAGATTGGCATGAGAGCTATGCAGGAACTGTATCGTATGCCAGATAATAAAGCGTGTTTTTTTAAGTAGCAGGTATTTAACGTCTGGGTAACATGACAGAACTCTGAAGAAAAATTTCTACAGGACATAAAAAAATTGTTTTACTTTGGCGAACAACAAATTATTGTTTTATGTGATGCAAGAGTTATTATAATCGGTATGTGAATGAAAAATAGATGTGATTCAGTTAGTAAAATAAAAATGTTCAATTGACATGTAGGTACATGAGTACAAAAAAAGTTTGAGAATACGCAATATTCGAACACAGCAACAACCTGCGTAACTAGCGGTGTTATATATTGTGAAATAATGTTTTTTTTTATGTACAAATAGAACCGCATTGAATACTAAAAAAACAATTTTACATTCTGAAACAAAATAAAAACGTTCCTGCCCTCTGCCAAATATATTATGAAGCTTTTTTTTAAAACTATTTTTTCCACGATTCTTTCAACGATTCGTTTTGTAAAAATTTGTGCAAACATCAACAGATGTCGCATCACAAATATCAGTACCATGCTTACTTATTAAGACTAAATAATATTGTATAAATACACAGATTATTAAATTTTTAAATTATATTCGGGGTGATGTTAATCAATTAATAATATATTTTCATTATTATTGAAATATTAATACTGGTCAAGTTTTTATAAGCTTTGTTAGGTCATAGGATTAACAAGACATCATTAAAAATATAGTCGATCTAATATAATAATTTGTATCCGATATAAATATATTACTTGACCACATATATTATTTATTTCATTAATCATGTATATGCAAGCATATATTTAATAATGACATTGATTCATTCATTACGAAACGTTGTCAATGCATTTAAAATTATTATTCCAAAAATGGGGACTCGAAAAAAAAATATGTGTATTTTTTATACAATGCATTTCAAAAACAAACTAACTGACCATCACGCCATTTCTCCGGAGGGGTGGGCAGAGAGGATGGATCGATACAATGCTCTGTCCTAGCATACCTCTCGGGATTCCTCTACATTCATACATCGTACCATGCACGCACGTCGATTATTCCGACTTCGAATGTGGCCGCTTTTTAGTAATTGATTAATTTGGTCATACCATGTTTTCCTAGGTCGTCCTCGGCTTCTTTTTCCACTCACGCTGCTTGTGTACAACTTTTTAACCATTCTTCTATCATCCATTCTTTCCATATGTCCAAACCATCTCAGGGATCCCTTTTTAATTTTATCCATGATGCAGTCATCTGCCTTACATTTCTCTCTTATTTCATCGTTCGGTATTCTATCATAAATCGTTTTCCCGTACATTCTTCTTAGTGATCTCATTTGTACGGCGTTTATCCTGCTTTCATCCTTCTTTTGCCAGCTCTAAGCTTCACTTCTATACTTGAGGGTTGGCACTAGAACTCCATTGTGTACTGCCATCTTTGCTTCTGTGGATATATTTCACGAAAATTTTAATTAAAATGCTTTATAAATATGCCTTCAACTAACTACATTTGAATAGCTGAAAGAAAAATCTGATAATGTTATTTTCTTATGAGACCAATAAACAAAAAAAATTTTTTTTTTTTGCGAAACGTTTGCATCAGAACATATCTGCCGATACATATAAATAGATGTTAACTCATACTCGTACATAAATAATCACATATTTTTATACATTTTAATCACACGAAAGGAATTTTTTTTTAATAAAAATGTGCGTTTATCGAAAAAATATAAACATAAATTATATACACCAGTGCGCATTTTTTGTTTTCTTATTAAAATAATATTTTACAAGAGTATTTTCACTAATCGATTTGTTGAGTTCTGGAAAAAAGTGTCATACTATCATAAGTAACACACGGTTATAAGGCCGATTTTCACTTATGCAGCCCCAATCTGGGGCTATGCAGCTTCGAGTCACATACAAAAACTCCAAATCCTGCAAAATAAGGCTATCCGTTTATCGCTTGGTGCGCCTTCATGGACCAGGATTACACAACTGCACCTAGAATCGGGAATCCTGATGATAGATGAATTCATTCCTAAACTTGCCGAACGTTTTTACAAAGGACTCCCTTCACATCCCAGCCCCACAATAAAAGACCTCTCAAATTACGACCCAAACACTTCCAGCCGCCACAAGCGCCCAAAATCGATTCTCCTTCAGAGGAACACTCCGGGCCACACAAATCATGCCCCCGAATAAACTAACAACCCACCAAATCACCTTCCAACAATGCTCCCATCAGACGTATGAGGAATAGTCACATGAGCTGAACCTCTGTAAGCCAGAAGATCCAAGTCCAAGTCCAAGTCATAAGTAACAAAGCTGATATGTGGAGATATTGTAGTTTAAATATTCTTCTCCTCCAAGCTATGAACGATCTCGGGCACCAGCACATCGCTGGGTCTATTTTTCATCTGGTCACTTGATGCGGGAGTTGATATTCGAAGACATTAACATAGGTAGGAGGTACCTGTACTTGATTTCGGAAATGTAAAGATTCGCAAAGATTATATCATTTAATTGGATAATACATATTTTATTTTTATTACAGAGGTAATTAAATAGGATTCTATATATACATGGGGGTTCAATAACTAGTAGGAGCCGCAGTGATTTACATCTGTGCTGTAGGATGTAAGTCTATAAAATACTGCGTAACGCTCTCTTGCATAACACCAGCAAAACTACTAGCTAGTCCTCGTCACGAACCCCGGGCAATGTGGCTTCACTCTGGCAGAGGAGTCATAGCAGGTAACGAGAGGATGGAAGGCCTTTCTGGCGCCTCAAAACCAGATCACCACAGCTAAGGTAAGGTAACCCCAACAGAAAATCCATCAGAGAAGGCAACGGGAAACCACTCTGGTTATATATTTTCCCAGGAAATCACTATGGAGAGAGAGTTTACCAGAGTAATCGCCAACGTCGGGGGGACCAGACAAGGCACTTTAAGAAGAATATACATTTAAATAATAATAACAGATTGGATGATTTATAGAGCTCCATTTTTATGAATGAACCATCTTAAGGACTTGAACTACATACACTTATTGTCTTTATTTAAACAGCGACCGGTTTCGCCAGGCTAGCTGGCATATACTGGTCATGTCAGTTTGATGACAGACCGGTCAAGACAATTAGTAGTAGGTAGTTAAAAAAACGTCATTTTATTTAATTATTGTTTAAAATGAACTTCCATCAAGAGGTTTCAGTTAATTTAATAGATTATTTTAAAATTTCGTATTCAGATTTACGTAAGCCCTTTATATGTAGGTTCGTCCAGAATACTTACTGTGCCCTACACGTACTGAGTGGGTATCTATCTATTTCTTCATTCACCCAAAATGTTAATTCAGTCACACCCTACGGAAGGGTTGCATATAGCGTTATATTGCGTGTTTGAAGGTAAATATGGACCGGATACCTCCTTTCACATGAACCTAAAACATCAAAAACAATCTCTGTTTTCTTTGCATCCGTACATAAGTATGGAAAGGGATTATCTTGAACACAGTAAGGATGTATTTTAGGGACTAAACCATTATTTTGAGGATGGGTTATAATTTCATGTTGATACATATCAAAGCATTGAAATAAATCCAAATTATAGTAAATAATCTAGAAGACATAATAAAATTACATCTTCTTCTTCTTAAAGTGCCCTGTCAGGTCCTCCCGACGTTGGCGATCACTCTTGTAAACTCTTCCCTATCCTGCGCTGTCCGGAATAGCTCCTTCACAGTTCCGATTCCCGTCCATTCCCTCACATTGCGCAGCCAAGAGATCTGCATTCTCCCTGCCCCCCTGCCGTCCTTCCCTTCAAAATTAGATGCAGCAGGCGATATTTTCTCCTCGTAGAATGTGACCCAGATATGAAATCTTGCGGACTTTGATCAATTTCAGCAACTCTCTATTTACTCCTGCACGATTCAGGACTTCTGTGTTCGTGACTCTGTCTGTCCATGGGATCCTGAACATTCTTCGGTGAAGCCACGGTTCATTGTATTTACTATTATTCATGTCTCACACCCATATAACAGAACAGACCACACATAACACCTTAACATCCTCTGTCTTAGTGATTTTTGATAATTAATACGAATGTAATAGTCAGTTTTCTAGAAGTTTTATTATATTTTATAGGAATGGCCACTTTATTTGATAATGCCTTAGAAGGGCGAAACATGTCATTCCCATTAAAATATAATAAAACTTTGAGAAAACTTACGTTTTCATTCGTATTGATTATTTAATATGGTGTTTTGCATCATTGTTCAAGAAACAATAATTTTTTTTTGTTGTTAAAAATGACATATTTTTCATAATTATTATTCTTGTATCACATTCCTCTTAACTTATTTAATAAATGGGGCACAAACCATGAATATTTAGTAACATTCGTTTGAACATAAATCTCAATTATAATTACAATATTCGACAATATTTTATGGTACCAATACTTCAAATTATTACAATAGAAGTAATTATTAATATTTTTGTTCCATAAAGAAATAACTCTTGCTACGTAAGTTTTATCAATTGTATTGAATATAAAGTGTGTGCGCGAACGTGCGTATATGACTCGCTGTATGAATGTGGAGGAAGCTAGAGAGGTATGTCAGGATAGAGTAGTGTGGCGGTCCATTCTCTCTGCCTACCCCTGCGGGGAAACGGCGTGATGGTTTGTTGTTGTTGTTGATGATAAAGGGAAGCGTTATTTACCAAAAAAATTAACTAGATGGCGAAACATGTCTCAAACAAGTCGCGAGAGCGATCGACTGCTGACGATATGACAGTTCAAAAAAACATTCATTCGTAGATTTTTTGTGAAGAAAAAACAGTTTTTTGTGTTTTATTACGAATTTCACTAAGGTAAATTGCTTGCTAGTATAAATGTTGCTAAACCGCTGTGTATAATTATTTTTATATATTTGTACCGACCGTTATGTATGGAAGCGAAGCGTGGAACTGGCAAAATAAGGATGAAAGTAGAATAAATGCAGTAGAAATGAAATCTCTTAGACGAATGTGTGGATACTCTGTGTATGATAGAGTGTCGAATGAAAATAAAATAAGTGAATACGGTGCGAATGATGGTGTGAACAAAATAATGAAAGGATAATTAAGATGGTTTGGACTCATGGAAAGAAAGAAAGAATGGTAAAAAAATTATATGTTAACGATGTAAATGGAACCAGAAATAGAGGAAGACCGAGGAAAACTTGGCACGATCAAATAAATCAAATATTGAATGTCGGCCATGTGAGGAGTTAAAGAAATCGACGCGCGTTCATGACACGATGAATGTTGAGGAATCGAGAGAAATATGTCAGGAAAGAAAAGTGTGGCAGTCCATTCTTTCTGCCAACCCCTTCGGGGAGACGGCATGATGGTTAGTTAGTAAAATTCTCTAATTTTAATATTTTATAAGAGTCTTAAATATTTCTCAAGTTGCTAGTACCTATTTGATTTATTGCCATTTTATCCCAAATAGGTCCTACGGGCAAAGCGGACGGGAACAACGCGGATGAGCCATCTTCTATGTCCGGTCATATTGTGGTTACTGATTAGTTTTACATTATAAACGGAAAACAAATCAAGCAAAATGGACGGAGCCAGACAGAGTAAGACGATATCTCACCGCCTTGCGTCAACATTACGTTTAAAGAGACAATCTTGAAATGAGAACAAACGCAAACCCAGGAGTTGAAAGAAGAAAAGTAGCAAACCCAGAAGTTGTAAGCAGGCCAGAAGCAAACACAAACACCTATCACACATTATAAATTTGACACCATCGCTTTGCCCGCTGATGTCGGGCAAAGCGGATGGTTTCTCTTACTTCTTATTTGAAATATTTAATTTTTAATATTTTCTTATTTTAGGTAAAAGTAAGTTAAACACATTTAGAGGATACTTAGATTAAACGAGATATCAGATCTCATTTTTAAGTTAATTTTTTTGATAATTAGTACGAATGAAAAAGACAGTTTTCTAGAAGTTTTAATATATTTTATGGGAATGGAAACATTATTTGATAATGCCTTAGAAGGGCGAAACATGTCATTCCCATAAAATATAATAAAACTGTTAGAAAACTGACGTTTTCAGTCGTATTGATTATTTAATGTGGTGTTTTACATAATTGTTCAAGAAACAATAAATTATTAATTTTGTTTATCAAACCTTAACACATCCGCGTTTTACGGGGATCTCTTATACTTTAAAATGTATTTTTTTTAATTGTCTTTAAGATATATACGTAAAGAAATACAAAAACATTTTTCGTTTGACTAGAGACTAGTTCATGAAAAATGATTTTTTTAAATATGAAATGTTACTGAAATATAATAAAAAATGAAAATAAAATGTTTGAATTCATTTTTCGAGTAGCAACACATTTCTTTTTTTTGTCATTGTACATTGAATGATTGTTTCTTTTATAAAAATGTAAATTTAGTTTTAAGCATTAAAAAAATCCCTCCTGTTAATACACAACTCTATTGAATGAAAAGAACCGAAGGAGAGAGAACATCAAGACGACGGGAAAATAATGTTTTGTGATTTTATATGGCATTTCCAGTCGGATGAACTTGGTCTCCGAGCTACATTTTTATGATAATTCTGGAGATGATCATTTCATGTCCAAAGTTGGACGAAAACAAGGCGACTTACGTTGATGGGAAAACTTTACCTATAAATATATTAATTTCATTTTATCTCATGTTCGACATTGTCCTGTGTTTCTACTCTCTACCGACTGCTCAAGATATAATGTAATCATTTTCAACCAATAACATATATTTTTGTTTAATTTGGAACGCTGTTAGCTACATAGATGGCTGATTGAAACTGACACGTGAAGATAGATATGGATTTTGAAGTATATATACATCTTCCAAAAATTTGTCATGCATGATCACAATAACAAAGGTGGAATGGGGAATGTTGTAATTACATAAAGCGTGCGTTTAACCCAACCAATGACAGGTCATAAGTCCTGTAAACACCTTGATCATCCATGTTCAGTTTCCAGTTTGCGTCTTCGTCTCTATTGAGATACAATTAAAACTGTTATAACATATTCTTCTTTTTCTTTTTCGGCGCTCTTCCCTCCACTCTAGATATAGGCCTCTTCCCTTTGTTGTCCCTTCCGCATTCAGGTCGGTCCAGCTATTTTTTATAAATCACAACTTATTTATTTTTTAAGATAATCAAATGATTTTACTGAAATCTCTTAAAGGAAGTTCATTTTAAATAATAATTAAATAAACCGACGTTTTTTAACTACTTCCACTTTTGGCTTTATTTCGACAGCGACCGGTTTCGCCAGGCTCGCTGGCATCGACAGACTGGTGACACTATTGCAAACCGAGTCATTTATATACATACAGATCGGGGGTAGTAAACATGATTCTATACAAAAATAATCTTCAAATATTTATGTAAAATTTACTGAACTGTTAGATTCATATTCAAAACAACGGATTTAAAATTTTATTATAGCTGACATATTTATATACGAGTATAACGTATGAAAAATAGGTACTTTTGTTTTTATTATTACTGAATTTTGTTTGAATTTGAATTTTGTGAATTGTTTTTATTATTACTAAATTCAGTAATAATACTTAAGGCGTTAACACTGTGGAATTCCACAATTACGATATTTTTATGAATGAAAACACTGTTTTTTGCACGTTTGAGTTTATTTTTCTCGACGTGTTTCGAAGGCTTTACACCTTCATCATCGGAAGAACAATATAAAATGGTACGATATAAACGATTAAGCCTTATACGAATATTCTACCCTGAAGATGGAGACTATAACGATTTCCGGAACGACCAAAAAGGATACCAATAAACCCATATATCACAAAATTCCAGATTACTTTTTTTTACAATAGATAAGAAAAATCAACCCACTTATTGAAATCTTTGATTTGATGACATAGTTTTAAACTTATTTCTTCAAAAACATCATTAAAAAAATCCTGAAGTAGGAAAATATCAAAATATTTTAAAAAGTTCGTAGTTAAAAATATTGAAAATCATTATAATAACCCAATTTTCTCATACAAATTATTTTAGTTCAATATATTATACATATCGCACCTTCGGTAAGACAAGGGCATTATTGTTGAAAATTTCAAAATGAGTTAAGTATGCCAATGTATTTTAAAAACATCCCTTTATCTGGAGGAACAAAGTGGCTCATTAAGTTCAGTCTCATTTTGCCAAAAGGCGATAGTGTATGATCAATATAGCCAGAATAACACGATATTATTCTTCAAAAATCTTAAAATGTCTCTAATAAAAAATTACAAAACGTGCAATTGTGCCCTTGTCTTGCCGAAGGTACGATATATTTACTTGAGTAGGACTTAACTTTTTTTAAAACTGGATCAGACAGACGAACCAATCTCAAAATATAAATCAATGCTTTAAATGATAATCCAACGAGAGGAAACTTTCTAATACAGTTGAGATTTTTAAAACATTTTTTATAGACGGGAGTAAAATTAATTTTGCGTTGAATTTTTCATCAGGCGGCTCGTAAATATTATATCAAGCGGTGGGTGCAAAATCACACAAGGTTCTCAAATAGCCATATTTAATGTTTTCTCTGTACAAACTTGCAAAAATCAACATCACATCGTTCCTTTGAAGAATCTAACTTGAAATGTTGGGATATTTGTGTTTCAGGATTATGGAAATATTAAAGTATTACTTCAATAACAACGTGTTTGTTTAGAACAGGATACTTAGACAAAAAGGATACTACAGAATACTTTCAAAAGACTTTAATTTATTAGCATGATTTTATATTTGTCATATTCATAGCAATGATATAGTACATATTGTCAGATATTTTAACGATTTCTAATGACGTCTTAGTCGATAATAAGTTTATTATTTTGGTTTCTTAATTTCTTAAGCAGACGATGTTTTCCACTGCTGGATTAGGGGCTCCCCCATTTTTCTCCCTTGTGCCCTTCCCATCCAGTTAACCAGCAATTTTTCGAATGTCATCAGACTATCGTGTGAGGGGCTCTCCCTTTGTTTATTCTATCCTCACGAGCTCTCCACTACACCACCCTTTTGATCCATCTTTGGTCTCCCAGTCTGATCAGTTAAAATTTTTAACTCCCTCATGATTATACAAAAATTACATAAAGTAAACTTGATTGTATCCTCTTCGGAATTTCAGGGATCGGTGCAGTCTCTATCTTCAGGTTAGTACATATATAGGAGTCGGTCGAAGAAGATTCCAAAATGCATTGATATAAATAAATAAATAAAACACCCAAGATCTCATTACACATAGTTCTACCAACCGTGAAAATCTACGCATTTATTTAGCAAAAAACTAAAAATTTAAATCCTTCTTCTTATTCTTAGTGTAGACCTAGTGGCCTGTTTCTTAAGAGGAATTGGCCTCCTGCGAAGTCGACTCCCAGCTGTCGATCCATCTCTTAGGTGGTCTGCCCGGGGGTCGTCTACCATGGGGCTGGCCGTGTAACACAATGAATGGGAGTCTGGATGGATCCATTCTCAGTACCTTCTCCTTTTCCTTCCCCACCTAACGACATCCTCGACCTCGCATATCTCCCTTATCCGTGTATTCCTTATCCTCTCTTGCAGTGTCTTGCAAGATATATTTCTGAGCGTCTTCATTTCTGACACTCTGAGTGTGTTTTTTGTGATAGTGGTGACCGCCCTGCACTCGATCCCATACGTCATGAGGTCGCATGTAAATCCAGTCTATCATTTTATTTCGTCACGCATAAATTGATGTTATCCAAGGAGACCTTTCGGCCAGGACACGAGATACCGTGGAAAACCTGGATTACCCAGAACCAAATGCGCACACGCGTTGGTAAATCCCGCGACAATCTGGATAGATATGGTATCATTCAGGGCGATACGATTCTCTGTATTTGCGGCATGGAGCAATCCATGCTGCACATAACTGAGTGCTCTTGCTGCCCTGTGACATGCAAGTAGGAGGATTTGGTTCGGGCGTCCGGTAGGGCGAATCAGCTGACGTGGAAGCCGTGGAAACATTATTGTTTTAAATCATAGTTGTATTAGAATTCGTATTTACATAAAAAAAAAATCTTTTTCTTCTTCTTCTTCTTTTAGTAGATCTGACGGTCTGTGACACAGAAATCATATCTCATCGGATGATGAGATCCAGCTGTCCCTCCATCTCTTAGGCGGTCTTCCAGGTGGGCGGTGTCCGGAGGGGATTTCATAAGCGGCTGTATATGCGAGTCTGTCACCATCCATTCGGGCTACATGGTCCCTCCAGTATCTTCTTCTGGATCTACTCCACTGAACGATATCCATTATTTCGCAGGTTTTTCTTATGTCTACGTTGCGGACACGATCTCGGAGGGTTTTTCCAGTAATTGATCTTAGGACCTTCATCTGCGATGTTCTTAGTAGTCCCTTGGTTCGCACAGTGTCAGCCCGCGTCTCTACAGCGTACGTCATGATAGGTCGCACGCATGTTTTATAGATTCTGATCTTGCTGTCGATACGCATGTGCTTGTTCTTCCAGACCAGATTCTTCAGGCATCCTGACACGCAGAGGCTTTACTGACTTGTTCACGTACTTAGGTATAAAGGTCACTTTCAAAAAAGATAATACATATATTTCATAAACGCCCTGTGATTCAGAGTTATTCCAGGTATAGAATAAGAAAAATGCAAATATTTAGTAGGTAAGTTACCAGATACCGCGGAATGGACGCTGGTTACCATTTCTTATTTATCTCATCATTGCTCGCGTTAACATAACAAACTTAGAATTATAAGGAAAATGTTAAGAATTATTAATACTGAAAACTGTCTCTAGATTTTTTAATAATATTTTTAATAAACTAACTAACTAACTAACCATCACGCCGTTTCCCCGGAGGGGTAGGCAGAGAGGATGGATCGCCACATTGTTCTATCTTGACTCTCGCGCCTCTTCTACATTCACACATCGTGACATACACGTTCGTCGATTGTTCCTACTTTGAATATGGCCGCCTTACAGTAATTGATTTATTTGGTCATGCCATGTCTTCCTTGGCCTTCCTCGACTTATTTTCCCATTCACACTACTTGTATATCGTCGGTTCAAAGGTAAAACTCATTAAGTGACATTTCAAATTTTTCTCCTTTTTTTGCAACTTCCGCATCAGACTTGTGAATTCTACGTCAGAAAACAATCACCAAGTGTATTTATTGAAGAATAACAGTTATTCTTCAATAAAAACACTTGGTGATTACTTTCTGACGCAGAATTCACAAGTCTAATCAGAAATTGCAAAAAAAAAAAAAAATTCAAATGTCACTTAATGAGTTTTACCTTTGAACCGACGATATATCTTTTAACCATTCTTCCGTTATCCATTCGTTCCGTATGTCCAAACCATCTTAGTGACCCTTTCTTGATTTTATTTATCACGCATTCATCCGCCTTACATTCCTTTCTCACTTCATCATTAGATATTTTATAATACATTGTTTTTCCGCACATCCTTTTTAGTGACCTCATTTCTACGGCATTTATCCTACTTTCATCCTTCTTCTGCCAACTCCAAGCTTCACTTCCATACATAAGGGTCGGCACTAGAACTCCATTGTGCACTGCCATCTTTGCTTCAGTCGATATATTTCTATTTGCGGTAATGACTTTAAGTGCACCATTTATTTTGTTTCCAGTTCCAGCCCTTCTTCCGATATCTTTCTCCATTTTCTCATCTCTTGTAAACATGCTTCCCAGTCAGACAAATTCGATAACTTGCTCTAATTTCTCACCGTTCGCACTTATGTCACAATCTGTCATACATTCTTCCTTTTCAAATACCAAAACTTTAGACTTTGACACGTTCATCACAAGGTCATAGTTATTGCATACTTAAACATACCCTAGATCCAAATAACGTACCAATTCCGCTACACTATTATAATAAAGGATACACTCTCAACCTATTGGAACAATTAAGCCTAAAAAAACCCTAATTTAACATTAATCATTATTTTATTATTCATCCCCACTACTTCATGTAGTTCCGATATATAATTAGATTTAAAGAACTCTTGATTCTGCACTGTATGTATTTCACATTTCAGATGCAGAAGAGATACATCGATTGAGTCTACGCACACAGGGTGGCGATGTTATTTTATATATAATACTTAGAATCATTAGTCACCTAGAAATATGTAAATTATTTGTAAACAATTTGTAAGAAGATGTTTTTTTTTAGAAACACTTTATTTCGTCCTACCTTAAATAACTTATTTTTGATTTATATAATATCATTTAGTACCCCCTAACTATGTAATCATGGTCATAAAATTTCTTAACGAGTTCCAAGAAACACTTTCTAATATTTCTGGACCTACCCAAATAATTCTTTGTTAAAAATGTATGAAGTAACATCAAATTTCGTTAATTACCATATTCTGCTCCATTTACTAGTGTATATAAACTGCAACGAGTAGAATTTTCGTCACATTTGATAATGCCTTAGAAGGGCGAAACATGTCAATCCCATAAAATATAACAAAACTTCTAGAAAACTGACGTTTCATTCGTATTAATTATTTAATATGAAGTTTTCAAGAAACAATTAAAAAGTATCGTATTTCTTTCATGTTTTAATAATTTCTTCTACATACGTCATACTTTGTGTTGTCATGATAGTTTATTTCGGTTTATTTATTTTATTTTAATAATTAGTTTAAATAACTATAAATAACAATATTTTAAGGCTTAAATTACTTAATCCTACCGTAATTTGTGACTTGTCCCATTGTTAAGTTTAGTTTATTTTAAGTAATTTAATATACAAAAGGAAAATTATAATTAATAATTAATATGAAAGAAACGCCTGTTTTTTAGAAATTTTATAATAATTTATAGGAATGGCATGTTTCGCCTTTCTAAGGCTTTGTCAAATGTCATTAATGATTTAATATGGAGTTTTACATCATTGTTTAAGAAATAATAAATAATATTTTATTTATTTAGAATTTATCATTAAGTCTTGTAAGGACTTTATCACCCGAGTGTAGTAACACCGAAATAAAAGTAAACATTTGGACGTTTCAAATAAGTATTTTGAAGAGATTGGGATATTCCAAATGATGAGGAAAGGGGACAATTTGTTTAATCAAACTTTTGATAATCTCAAGCAAACATCCCATTCCTATAAAATATATTGTAAGTTCTAGAAAACAGACGTTTTCATTCGTATTATTTAATCCGTATAAACCTTCAATGTGTAAACACCTACTAGAAATTAATTAACTTAACTATTATATTTTATATACATCAACAAAACTTACAGACATCGACTTGCTGGTAGTATTTATACATATGTTTAAAGCAGCTGGGATACATTTTATTCGGATGCTTACGCCAACAATTTTTCTTTGAAAATTTTATTTAAATCATAATTCATCCCCTGTTATCTATCCACGAAACTCAGATTAAATATCCGTTCTCTACAAAGAAAAAAGAACCTCTAAAACACTCACACATCACATCTCCAATAATCCCGTGGGTGGGGCAGGGTGGAGGTAGTTTCCTGGCAAGGGGCGCCACCCCTAATTTGGGTATAAAAGTTCATGCATTCTGGTTCTTCAGCCACTTCTAGTGACATCCGCCGCACCATCAACAAGTCCGATAAATATTTCAGTACCTACTTTTGAAGAAGTCTAGCTTTTGCCGTTTGATTTGGATTATTTTATTAATAAATTAGCTTTAATTATAACATCGTATAAAATGGCAAATTTAAGGTAAGTTTTAAACATATTTTTGTTTTATTACATAGTTTTTGTTTTTACTCAATTAAGATATAATTTTTAATTCAATTGTTGATGTTTCATGATATTTTCCGTCAAAATTTGATTTATTTTTTGTCAGATAAAATATTATAGATAATTATGACCCATAGAATAAAACATTTTTAGGTACACTTAATACCTACTATAAACAACATTAAAATCATGTATCTACATTTTTTTTGACGAAATCGTACAATTATCAATAATTATTTCAATGTGTATTCTTTCTTCAACAATTCTGTAAACCTTTATATTAAATATAATATTCATATGTCAACAAACAAACAAACAAACCATCACGCCGTTTCTCCCCAGGGGTAGGCAGAGAGAATGGACCGCCACACTACTCTATCCTGGCAAACCTCTCTAGCTTCCCCCACATTCATACAATGAGTCATACACGCACGTCGATTCCTCCGACTTCTAACATGACCAACCTTTAAAATTTGATTGATTTGGTCATGCCATGTTTTCCTCGGTCTGCCTCGACTCCTATTTACATCATTAACGTATACTTTCTTAACCATTCTTTCACCATCCATGCGTTCCATATGTCCGAACCAACGCACCGATCCTTTATTAATTTTGTTCATAATACCTTCTTTCGCTCTACATTTCTTTCTTATATCAGCATTTGAGATTCTGTCGTATATCGTTCTACCACGGTAGAACCATATGCATATGTTTATTTTAATAATGTCCTATCAAGACGTGTCGCTCCCACAAAATGTAATAAAACTTTATTTATAAAACGGATATTTTCCCTAATATTAATTATCCTTACTGTGTATTTAGTATAAATGGCATTATCAAGGTGACGCTCTAGAAAGAAGAAATATGTCACCCATATAGAAATCTTTCTCATCTAAAAAACTAAAGGTCCCATTGATATTTAAAATAATTCTTTTTATATATAATGTGCATAAAAATGTATTATAGAAAAGTGTGTTTCGCGGGTGTTTTGCTTGTTATCAATTAGTTTGTTGAGTAGGTTATTTATAAATATTATTTCTATTATATTGTGTTTATTGAATCTGCTGCCTTAATTATTGAAATCTTATTAATTTGAGATTGATACTCGTATGCGCATGTGCTCTGCATAATGAAAAAACATTTCTCTCATATTTTATACCCAAATTAGAACCCAACTTGTACATTGATTTTGTAATGTTATTTTCTTACCGATCCCGATCAGATGCAACGTTCATATTTAGATTTCTAGATTTGAAACACGTCTTAATGCGCCCTTGACGTGATTTCATCACGGGGATTTAAAAGTTAACATATTGTTATTATTTATATCTAACTAACTAAACATTACGCCGTCTCCCCGAAAGGGTTGGCAGAAATAATGGACTGTCACACTTTAACCGATGCGGCACTCCATCTTTCTCTTTTCGCCCAGCGGGAGACGCGGTGTGGTGGGTTGCGAACCTCATCGCTACCAATGGGCGTCTCCCGCGTCTCTGTTATTATTTATTATTATCATAAATTAACTTTTTTGGGCCATATCGGGTTTCCCTGATATTGGCCATCACTTTTGTAAAGGCTTCTCTTCTAAATATATGGGTTATATATTGGATTATGAAAATGAAAAGTTTTGTCATTAATATAACAATTTGAACCAACCAATCAGAATGGTTGGAGCCGTGTTCCTGGTGGTGGCGCTGACGCTGCTTCAGAACGCGGAGCGGTGTTCCGGGCAGGTGACCTTTAGCCGTGACTGGAACGCGGGCAAGCGGGCTGGCTCTGGAGGCGCAGGGGAGATGGACTGCAAGGGCTCTGCTAAATCTACAGCTACTGTCTGCCATATGCTGCTGGTTTGTTTTATAAACTAACTAACTAACTAACCATCGCGCCGTCTCCCCGAAAGGGTAGGCAGAAAGAATGGACTATCACACTTTAACCGATGCGGCACTCCATCATTCTCTTTTCGCCCCGCGGGAGACGCGATGTGATGGGTTGCGAACTTCATCGCCACCAATAGGCATCTCCCGCGCACATCGATAGTCCAACATCCACATAATAAATCATATAAAATACAATGATATAAAATAAAATAACAAAATAAAAATAATTTAACACAGTACCTATGTTGTTTTTAGATGGTGCACATATTGTCTATTTCATTTATGTTCCACGTATCCAACTTTTCTTTTAAATTAGCAGTAATTAGGCACTAAAAAAAACACCAAAAGCAAGAACTTTAAATTAACATTGAAGAAATTATTCAAATTGTCATCGGAATAAAAGAAAAAATTATTTTTACAAATTTAAAACAAATAGAGAGTTCTAAACGTAAATACTACCAAACTACATGTATCTTTTATACGAAAAAATGTTATTCATTTCAGATGGAATAAATTTTACATTTGCCATCTATGAATTTTTTGTCGAACTAATTTTAATTATTTACAGATTCTTGCAATATCATCTACTAAAATGCAATTCCATGTTTCCGAAAATGTTTATTCCCATTTTAATTTATTCAAAGGCTGTCGTTTAAATTAAATGAAATCTAATTCACTTATTTTAATTACAGGAAGAACTTCGTCAACTGGTATCCTGTGAAACGAGAACTATGGTGAGACTCCTCCAAGCGGACGATATTGAAACTAACCAGGGCCCTATTTTCACTGGTCGTTGATAGATGGCGGACTCATACATATTTCGAATAATAAAACGACACGGCTGAACTCTTATTGTTAGTATGACCATAATAATAATAAAAATATTGTTGAAACGTAAAAAAATAAATATATATACAGGTATAATTGTTTTTACTGAATAAAGATTTCTGTTTATTGACTGCATCTAATTTGGAATGGCGCCCTTATTAAATTTACTTATTTATAAATAGTAACAGGTATATTTCAATATCTAAAATTTCGAACCCTCTCGGTATTAGGTAATGTTCTATTCTGAAGGTTGCACGGAGAGCATGGACTGCTTTATTAATCTAGGCAAATAACAACATTAATTTTGATTACTCATCTGTTTAGATATGTAAGTACTTACAACATCAAAGTAGGTACATCTTTACTAAAAACTTGCAACTCCACCATAAAAAGTACAGAACCTTTATAATATGTAATGGAAAGAAATAAAACAAACTATATTACATTATATTTTTACAAGGTATCGCCTTCATATGGCTTTATCATAAAAAAAAATAGAACTCTACAAATTATACAGTTTTCATTGAGGTTAGGTATATATTTATAGGTGATTTACATAACATTTTCATAAACATATTTATGATAATAAACAATATTACTATTTTAGCATTTTATATATGTGTAGGTACTTCATTCAAATATTATAATTAAACCTATTTATATTACAATATAAATTTTGTCAAAAATGCAAACAATAAAAACATATCCATTACAAATGTCGCTTTTGTTTTTTTTAATTTACAAAATAAAGATAATATGTAAACAACAGTGTTTAAAGTATTGGAATCTGATTGCATTGGAAAATGTTTAAATTTATTAATAAATTATAAAAGAAGCACTTTGTATTTAATCACGGAATGCTAATTATAATCACAGCCAACTAGTTTCGCTTGTACCTACTCAAGTTTCATCAGGGAAGAAAAATAAACTTTATTGAAGGTTAAGGCGTTGATACTGTGGAATTCAATTGTTATAAAATATTATTACAAAATAAACATATTTAACACTACTGTGTTAAAAAATATTCTTCCGGATTAATATAAGAAGTAAGGAATAAGTTAAATCTCTATTATTTAAAATACTAGCAGTATACCTAACTATTGTATTTCAATAAATTGTAAATTTAACTAAAGTGATCCAAATAGTGACATATTATAGGGTAGAACAATTTGTTTAATTATTTGATAATTAATACGAATGAAAACGTCTGTTTTCTAGGAGTTTTATTATACACGGCATTATCAAACATTTGATTATGTCTTAGACAGGCGAAAAATGTCATTCAACTATGGTAAAATTGGTATAAAACTGACGTTATCATTCGTATTCATTATTTAATATGAAGTTCTACATCATTGTTCAAGAAACAATAAATTATTTAATTATATGAGTTATACGAATATGTAGGTACATACACTGTCAGAATCAAACATCTCTTAAGAGTAGCAGAAATGAGAACATTGCGACCTATTGTGGGGAGAGATAGGATACCCAATGAAGAAATTCGGAAATCCCACAAAATTAAAGACATAGTGAGATGGAGTAGGCAGAGAAGACGATTCTGGAGGGACCACATCGAGAGAATGGATCCAGCAAGAATTCCTAAGATCGTGATGCACGAGACTCCAGAGGGCCGTCGACCATCAGGACGACCACTAAAGAGATAGAGAGAAGGCTGGTCGTCTTGCTAACAGGAAGATGTGATATGTTATCTCAATGATATCTTGCATGAACAGATCGCAAGATCTACAATCAGAAGAAGAAAGAAAAAGATATGTAGGTAAGTAAAATACTTTAACATTAATGTCAGTACTCCGAAACCAAAATTATACCTACCATTATTTGAAAGAATAATATGTTGATTTTGAAAACGTATTTAATTAAATGAAGTGTTATCCATATCAGCCCCAAATTTATTATATTGGTTTATGATATTAGTGAACTAAAAAAGGGTGTCATTAGCGGCAGACAATGGAGAGAAAAATGGCATTCGCATGTAAATGAGTGTAAATAATCCAACAAGCTTGTTTAATGGGGGCAATTAATTAGTACCCCCACCAATGGACAGCGGCCACTAAACACGGAGACAATTTCACTCATTTCATCTAAAACCAAAACAAAACTAACTAACTAACTAACCATCACGCCATTTCCCCGGAGGGGTAGGCAGAGAGGATCGATCGCCAAAATGCTCTGTCCTGGCATTGTGGCGGGCATTGTCCTCCTCTCGGGATTCCTCTACATTCAAACAACGTACCATGCACGCACGTTGATTATTCCGACTTCGAATGTGGCTGCCTTTTAATTGGTTAATTTGGTCATGCCATGTTTCCCTCGGTCGTCCTCGGCTTCTTTTTCCACTTACGCTGCTTGTGTACAACTTTTTAACCATTCTACTCTTATCCATTCGTACCATATGTACAAACCATCTCAGGGATCCTTTTTTAATTTTATCCATGATGCAATCATCTGCCTTACATTTCTTTCTTATTTCATCGTTCGGTATTCTATCATAAAACGTTTTCCCGCACATTCTTCTTAGTGATCTCATTTCTACGGCGTAACCATAAAAATGATATAGGTATTATTGAGTCGCGGAGTACAGCAGTCACAGTAATAGAAAGAGATACCGAATAAAGATGAATCTTCTTCTTCTCTTAGAGTCATGTCAGATCCCCCCGAAGTTGACTATCACTACTTGAGAGTAGGAACTTCTGTCTCAAGTGCTCGAAACAGATTCTCAGTTTACTTAATATGCTTGAATAATTTTTTTAAATCATTGTTTTTTCACAACCCATCCTCAGTTTAGAAATTTAAAGATATTAAATATAAATCCACAACATTATGCGATGGTTATATATAAAAGAAATACTCAATATGTACTTGCATAATTTTCACGGAATTTTGGTTAAAATAATAATCTTATTCAAGTCTTCTACCATAATAAAAGTATTGCATTGAGCCAATATGACGTTCTTCTGTCTATCTTGCTCTTGAAACGTCCATTGATCTAATCACCGCAGTAACATATTTATTGTTTCTTGAATAATGATGTAAAACTATAATATAATATTACTGTTAAAATGTTTAACATTGTTATAATATCACCATTTATTTTTATTCACTGAGAGTGTCGCGACAGCTGTTTCGCCCACCTGATGATGCCAACATCAGTTGGCGATGACAGTAATAATGTTAAAGTATCATAGTGTTTCGGCCAAAACAATGGACTATTTATATAATAATACAATACATATTAAATAATTAATACCAATTGGAACATCTGTTTTCTAGATGTTTTGTTATATTTTATGTGAATGTAATGTTTCGCATGTCTTAGGCATTATTATTTTTTTCTTCTGAGGGTAACAAACAGCGTTTTCCATTTACTTATACAAACACAAAGCCAATTACATGCTACCACAAATATTGTACACCAACTGGTATATGAATATATATGTATATAAATATTATATATAAGAAGAATAAAGTAAAATAATATAATTTAGGGAGTCCAAGAGAATAATAGTAACACTAATAATAAGCTGGGCAGCTTTCGGAAACATGAACACCTTACATCCTTAAAAACCGGAAAATACCGATAAACCTGAAACGAAAAGTCCATGAAGCCTGCGTTCTGCCAGTTGGAGCTTATGATCTTGAAACTGTTACATTGTCCAAACAAAGTGCCGAGAAACTACGAGTGACCCAAAGAGCCATGGAAAGAACCATGTTAGGAATAAGCCTAAGAGACAGAGTCAGAAATGATACGGTGAGAGAAAAAAACAAAGGTTACTGGCATCATCCACCGGGTGGCGACTCTAAAATGGCAATGGGCAGGTCACGTAGCCAGAAGCTCAGATGAAAAGTGGTCAGGAAAACTGCTGACTTGGAGATCGTGGATGGCAAAGAGAAGTGCAGGGCGACCGCAACTACGGTGGAAGGATGATCTGAACAGACACGTCGGAATAACCTGGATGCAGTCTGCACAGGACAGAGTGACATGGAAGCGAATGGAGGAGGCCTTTGTCCAGGAGTGGACGGGAATAGGCTGATGAAGAATAAGAAGGAAGAATAATAATGAATAATTAAAGATGAATAATCAATTTTTTTATGATTCATTATTATTTTATAATGCCTTAGGCAGGCGAATGTCATTCACATAAAACATAATAAAACTTCTAGAAAACAGACGTTTTCATTCAAATTAATTATTTATTATGGAGTTTTACATAATTGTTCAAGAAACAATGTAATGCTAATATTTATTGAAAGCTTTTATGACATTTGTGCACTATTTTATTAGCTTAGTTAATCGTGCATAATGTGTCCTAAACGCATTTATTTACAGATCAAACAATATGTTACCGAGCGCAGCTGCCGCCATTTGTGAAGATAGTTGCGTCTCCTCTCCGCGGCTGCATGACGCCCGATCCAGCCTCCGCATGTAGTGCATTGTGCAATCAGTCATAAACTGTTCCATATTTACTCTGCAATGCATCAAATTAAGGGGTCGAAAAACATGCCGAAATTAACTGCAGCACAAAACATAAACCAATTTGAATATTGCGTACAATAATTTATATTATTGTAGTCATTAAAACTTTTATGTACATGAAATATTTGAGATACTTGTTTAAATAATCAAATAGGCAATGACATATTAGAATGCATGTTTACAATAACACAATAAATAAATATGATAATATAAAATGGTGCGTGTCAGCTCCGTTGCGCGACTTCAGTTTACTTCTTATAGACAAACAAAACTTCGACGATAATTTAATGATTTGAACTAACTAACTAACTAACCATTACGCCGTCTCCCCGGAGGGGTAGCAGAAAGAATGTAACGCCACACTGTTCTGTCCTGACATAGTTCTCTCATTCCTTTACATTTATACATCTTGTCATGCACGCACGTCGATTTCTCCGACTCCTCACGTGACCGACATTTAATATTTGATTGATTTGATCGTGCCACGTTTTCCTCGAGCTTCCTCTATTTCTAGCTCCGTTCACGCCGTTTACATATACCTTCTTTACCATTCTATCTTCACTCATTCTTTCCATGTGTCCAAACCATCTTAATGACCCTTTCATTATTTTGTACATAACACTTTCATTCGCACCACATTCACTTCTTATACTTGCATTATGCACTCTATCATATACAGATTTGCCGCACATTCGTCTTAGAGATCTCATTTCTACTGCATTTATTCTACTTTCATCCTTTATTTGCCAGTTCCATACTTCACTTCCATACATAAGGGTCGGCACAAGAACACCATTATGCACTGCCATCTTAACTTTTTTGGATGGGCTTTTGTTTGCGATGACAACTTTAAGTGCACCAATGATTTGAATCATGGATAATTGTTTTGAAAATCTCAACCGACAGATGGCATTATTCGAAAGGGATTGAAATAGGTAGAATCAATTTTTAAATGCATGCTTTTCGGTTAAAACAATATTCTCATTTCAATGCATTGAAATAATAGATGAGCAGTTAAAAGTATCTTTTTACTAATCGATGTCGTTTTCATTTAGAAACCTTTTTTTTTCGAGATAACGTTTTCATTTAGAAACCACAGAAATCTTGTGCTCATCAACACATTATTTAGATTCAAGATGGCCGCTGTTTTAAATAAATAATTGAAAGTATTAAGGCAGAAACATACTATTAACACGCCACGCCACCCGATGCCACGTGATGCGTGTTGAGTCGAATCAAATTGTATTGTTTTCAATGGACAGAATCACACTATGAACACCCGACGCGACGCCATGCGCGCACACCCGATCCAGACGAGCTAGATCGACGTGTTGCCGATGGTGGGAGTAAACACGCCACGTCGCGTGTTAATAGTATGTTTCTGCCTTTACTGTTTGTCAACTATTTAAATGCACGCCATGGAAAGAGCCATGCTTGGAACAACTTTGAGGGATAGGTTTAGAAACGAATTTATTCGTCAACAAACCAAGGTGACTGAGGTGGCTCTGAGGATGGGCGGGCTGATGTGGCGATGGACTGACCATATCTGTCCGAGAACCGACGGCCGATGGGGAAGACGGTTTCTGGAGTGGAGATCGCGTACAGGATTCCGCAGAGTTGGACGTCCCCCTGCCCGCTGGACCGACGATCTGAAGAGGATTGCTGGATATGGATGGATGGGAGCGTCAATGCATACGGGCGGTGGCGTGCATTGGGAGAGGGCTACATTCATCAGTGGATGACAGACGGCTGATGATGATGATGATGAACTTTTTAAATGGAGATAAAAAAGGTTGATACATTTGTTTTAATTCATTTTCTTTGGTTTTAATTATGCATTAAAATGACTTATTTTAGATGATTTTATAATGGTGTTGATCAATGAGTAGATTTCAATGTGTATGTATCGACTCTGTATAATAAATAAAAAATCGGTTAGTTATTATAATGAATCGATCACAATCTTTTCTGTTAGATGCTGCAATAGGTATCAGAACGAGGAGGAATCATCAGAACACTCGCACAATCTAATAAATCGATCTGCAATTACACGGTCGACTAAATTTTTTCGCACATTCGGCGCAAGCTGTTAATAGAAAGCCAATAATTGATCGTGTCGAGGGGACCGCCGTATTCTGGTGCCTTGGCAGAGCCAGTACAAAGGGCCCGGATTTTCGCATTCAATGCTCGCCCAATAATTCACGGCTGCAGCCGGTTTGAGCTGGCCGAGTGTTTGCATTGTGTCCCGACAAATTGGTGGGTCGGGATTGGCACTTTAAGTTATTGGGTTTTAAGTAACGTGTTTTGAGTTTCGACTTTTCAGTTGCTGGTTCCCCATCGTATGGTGCTTAGCAGTGCAGGCGACAATCGAACCCCACATCCACGATTCTTTGTACACAATAATTCAATACACCATCAAAAGGATCCTAAATGCAATTTTGATTAACAAAATATTACATATAATCCATTGTTTTGACGGAAACAGTATGATACATTGTTTTGACGGAACAGGTTAATTTTTAAATTTGAATTATTGTATCGAATTTTAAATGCGTTTTTTATTAGCCTTTCTTTGTTTAGTTTTTATTATATTTTTACACCTGAAGATGGAGGTATCCTCCGGAACATGTCGTGTTTTTTTTAATATACCTATTTTTAATAAATATTAAATGAAAAAAAGTTTTTTAATTTCCTAAATATATTACTATGGAATTCCACAAAATTGTGAAATACCAAGTACAATAGGATATTGTACAACAAATCTTTCCTCAAAATTCTGATAGCGCAATTAAAGTAATGAAAGAAATTTCATAACTTGGAAAAGAAATGTTATTTATTTAGATGTAAGTATAACAAGGGCTTAAAAGTTGTTCTGTGTTCCGTAATGAAATATACAAATGGCACAAGATAGGGGATAAAAACGTTCTCGCCTGAGCCATCTGGATTTGAAAGGACTTCGCATTTTCTTGCAAACAACCAACACTGCAGAATATATCGTTTTATTTTGAGTAATATCGCATTTAAATCACGTATTTTTCAACTGTTCCTTAAAGGAGGCGGCGCTTCCCAAACGTTATCTTCCGCTGGGCCCCTTTCGTCAGCGAAATAAGGAAATAACTCATTTACACCCGGTCAAAAGGGGCATAGTCGAAAAAAATGCATTCCAGTTGTTTTTATTATAAATACCTCTTAAACTAATGTTAACCTTTTTCAATAGAAACAGAACATTCGTTTTTTTTTCTAGTTGAATAATTTTGTTGAATTATTTTGAAAGTTAGTATTTCTATATTTACACCTGAGTTGTATAACTTATATATTTACACCTCAGTAATATATGATATATATATTGACGACCTTCGTGGACGAGTGGTAAGTGCATTGACTGCCACCCCGAAGGTTTCGGGTTCGATTCCCTGCGAGGGCAGTGTGATTATCACACTGTCTTTGGTCTGGTGTAGGATTCACGTGACAATAAAATGGCGATAGATTAGCTACCTATCACATATCACGAGAATCACTATGATACGAGTAGATACATAAAATATCCTTTACATCAATTTGGCTTATGCTGTCATGATGTAAAGAGCGATTCAACAAAATAATAATAAATAATAATAATAATATTTACACCTGAGGATGAAGGTCTTCGAAACATTGTCGTGTTTTAATCTTTTTATTGTATAAAGATATTCAATACAATTTTTCAATTCCAAAATTTTTACAATGGAACTCCATAGTGTTTAATGTCTTAACTTTCAATAATAATAAAAATTGTTAAAAGAAAATTTAATACGAATGAAATTGTCTGTCTTCTAGAAGTTGAAGTTGTAGGCATTATCAAATGTGTGATAATGCCTTAGCATGGCAAAACATGTCATTTTCATATTATATATAATAAGCTGCGTTGGTTCTGACATATGAAGTGCATGGATGGAGAAATAATTGTTAAGAAAGTATACGTATTTTGGCGATGAGGTTCGCAACCCATCACACCGCGTCTCCCGCGGGGCGAAAAGAGAAGGATGGAGTGCCGCATCAGTGAATGTGTGACAGTCCATTCTTTCTGCCTACCCTTTCGGGGAGACGGCGTGATGGTTAGTTAGTTAGTTAAGTATACGTTAATGATGTAAATGGAGTACGGAGTCGAGGCAGACCGAGGAAAACATGGCATGACCAAATGAATAAAATTTTAGAAGTCGGAAGAATCAACGTGCGTGTATGACTTGTTGTATGAATGTGGAGGAATCTAGTGAGGTGTGCCAGGATAGAGTAGTGTGGGGGTCCATTCTCTCTGCCTACCCCTACGGGGAAACGGCGTGATGGTTTGTTGTTGTTCTTGTTGTTGTTATAATAATAAAACTTCTAGAAAACAGACGATTTCATTCGTATTAATTATACAATATTGAGTTTTATATCATTGTTCAAGAATCAACAAACTAATAGCATAGGTACATTATAGAACATCTCTTAGGTTTTTTTGCGCTTATGATTTCAGTTTTTATTTCTTACGTTAACAAATTTGAATGTTTATTTAAATATAATAGTAAACAATAAAATATTTGACAATCTCCCAAGCCTCTATACACGCTGTCCAGTAGCTACAGAGACAATCTGTTTTACTTAAATCTGTTCAAATCGTTTTCTCCTGTCTGCCGTAATACGGAAAGGAAAAATCTGGAAACAAAGTGACGAGCGGGATTACCGCGGGGTAATGAGGATATTAGAGGGGCAGTAGTAGAGTGGGCGGGTGGATGGGGGGCAGGGGAAGGGGCAACACCCCAAGGAAGGGGGTGGGACATGTTAATCTTGGGATTCAAAATAAATATTATAGGAGAGATATTTCAGTCATGAAATTGAATTTGAAACTCTGCGTCAAAAGTATTTTTAGATGAGCCATATTTTTATATCAAAGTTATATTTAAGTTAATCTAAATGAAATGCCGATTCCAGAGAGACCACGTTGAGAGAATGGATCCAGCGAGGATCACCATGATGTGAACCGTGAACCACAAGGACGACAGGGAACCAAAATTGATAACCTGTCTGAACACATCGTAAGCAGTGGCGGTATTCCCATAGAAGCCCAGAGGCCCGGCTTGCGTAAGAAATTTTGAATCAAACCCCTTAAATCTAAGTAATCATGCCCTCGCATAAACCAACAACCCACCAAATCACCTTCCAACAATGTTACCATCAGACGTAAGAGGAACATCTAAAAGAGCTAAACCTCTGTAAGCCAGAAGAGGTTTTGATAAAAAAATTCTTATGCAAACTGGGCTTCTAGGCTTCTAGGGGAGTACCTTCACTGATCGTAATCTAGAAAAATAAGAAGAGGAATTGAAATATATACAACCAATTAACAGGTAGAAATGATAGACCTAATCACTGTTATAAACCAGATCTATTCATTTCGATTCCTCAAACATCGTGTAATATACGTTTGTAAATTTCTCCGATTCATCATGTGATCGCCATAAAAAATTCTTACCATAACCTAATATATTTTAGTCACGATTATTAAAATCTTAAATCCATTATCAAAATATATAAAGTTCCAGCAGTCCAGGCATTTCACAGTTCTAAACTTCACATCAAACATCTAGGTTCCGTCGATCTTATTTTTATCATAACAATGTACAAAATTAATATTATATTAGGTGTATAACTTTGCTTCCGCCGTTTTTTTCCGAAATTCGAGGCCTTATCGTAAAAAAACTGGTTATACATTTATGATTCAAAGTATTGTCACTACTTTCTCCCATCTTTCGGACAGCATACGAATCCCGCGTTGAAAAAACTGGTCATCTTTTGAAGCGATCCACGAATCGATCCAATTTTTTACTTCTTCATAAGACCGGAAGTGCTGGTCAGCTAGGCCGTGTGCCATTGATCGAAACAAGTGACAGTCCGAGCGAGCAACGTCTGGAGAATACGGCGGGTGGGGCAGGACTTCCCATTTCAAAGTTTCCAAGTATGTCTTGACCACTTTCGCAACATGGGGTCGTGCATTGTCATACTGCAAAATCACTTTATCATGTCTCTCGTTGTATTGCGGCCGTTTGTCTTTCAATGCTCGGCTCAAACGCATTAATTGCGTTCGATAACGATCGCCTGTGATTGTTTCAGTCGGTTTTAACAACTCATAATACACTACGCCGAGCTGGTCCCACCAAATACTGAGCATAACCTTGGAACCGTGAATATTCGGTTTGGCCGTCGACGTGGAAGCATGGCCGGGATATCCCCATGATTTTCTGCGCTTGGGATTATCGTAATGAACCCATTTCTCGTCCCCAGTCACAATGCGATGCAGAAATCCCTTCCGTTTTTGCCTTGCAAGCAGCTGTTCACAAACACACAAACGCCGTTCAACATCTCTCGGCTTCAACTCGTACGGCACCCAATGTCCTTGTTTCTGAATCATTCCCATGACTTTCAGGCGTTTTGAAATGACTGGTTGCGTCACTCCCAATGATCCTGCCAATTCTCGTTGCGTTTGACACGAGTCTTGATCAAGTAATGCCTCCAATTCTGCATCTTCGAAAACCTTCTCTCTTCCACCGCCATGCTGGTCTTTGACGTTAAAATCACCGTTCTTGAAGCATTGATACCACTCTCGGCACGTTCTTTCACTAATAGCGGCCTCACCATAGGTATTTGAGAGCATTCGATGAGCTTCAGCCGCAGATTTCTTCACATTAAAGCATAAAATTAAAACCTCCCGCAAATGACGAGAATTTGGCTCGTAAGCTGACATGTTTAATCGGGAATAACTTTATGATGCAGACACAAATCGACTAACATTTCGATGGCGTTATGTTTATAATTACTTAAGCTTATTGTATGACATCTATGATCTATTTATTCCAACTACCACTTACCGCTACTGCCATCTATTGCAAAACGGCGGAAGCAAAGTTATACACCTAATAGTTATCCCGCAGGTCTCGATCTGGTCCATTCATATTCGTCTTCTGCTGATCTCACCGGATTCCAGGTTGAAAATAATTTGATTTCATAAAACATTTTTTTTCTTGTAATTTCACGTAACATTTCTACTCGAATATTGACTTTACTCGAATCCTTGTATTTGGTATATACTGAATAATGAATATATATACAACAACAACAACAAACCATCAGAGAGAATGGACCCCCACACTACTCTATCCTGGCATACCTCACTAGATTCATCCACATTCATACAGCGAGTCATACACGCACGTCGATTCTTCCGACTTCTAACATGACCGACCTTTGAAATTTGATTAATTTGGTCATGCCATATTTTCCTCGGTCTGCCTCGACTCCGTACTACATTTACATCACTTACGTATACTTTCTTCACCATTTTTTCTCCATCCATGCGCTCCATATGTCAGAACCAACGTAGCGATCCGATAGCGATAGACATATGTATAGGTATGTATATTTTTCAATTTATTGTAAATTAAGTTAAATTCCACTTAGGTTTATGACTTTTAAAACAAAAAAAAAAGACTAATATCAAGGATTTACATCAATGATATTAGAATTTATTTTACAATCTTCAATATGAGCAGAAAATAGCTCATTATTATGAAGAAGGAATCTGGTCGTGTCCAGGCTTGAACCCATGTCCCCTGGATCAGGAGCCAAGCGTTCTATCCCCTAGACCACCACTTCGACTGGAATTGGTAGTTCGCTGCCATCAACTGATAAAGGACCTGGAGTAGAAGATGGCAGCGAGCTGACAACCCCTTGGATTTTTTTTAAGTGGTATTTCTTTAAAAAAAAAACTTTATTTTTTTTTCATTTCGTTATTGACAATGAACTTCTACCACTAAATTTCAAAAAACATTATTTTTTTTGAAACATTCTGAACAAAAAGTTTTATTTAGAAAATACGAGTATACACAAAAAGCTCGTTACTTTTATTAGTTTACGAATTGAATTGTTATTTAAAATTGCACGAATTAAAAAAGATTATGTAATCAGTGATCAGGGGTCTATGTTCGGTCTAGAAATAGAAAAGCATCATTATGTTTGCACATTGCTGCAAAAGTCCGGAAATATAAAATGTGATTCGCGCTTAAGGAAGTGTTGATTTTCTCACACTCTCTGCATTCAATACAACAAGACGTTTGAATAAATTCCAGGCAAATCATTCGCCCGCGCGCCGCCAGATGGTGCCAGGTACCCACCTACCCCTGGTGACAAATAATGCGCATTAGGACCACCCCCTCGCCCCCACCTCCACCTCTGTGAGGTACTCTGTAAAAGAAGCACCCTTTTTAGCCAAAAACATCCCTTAAACACCTATTTGACTTGATAAGGGCCATTATTTTATATCGTGATTTATGAGCGTCTTGTGAATTACATAATAATTTTGTTCCGCCTTAGTACATATGGAAGTGTATTCAGTTTGAAGATTCTTCACTAAATCATTAAATTCGCAGCATACAAACGTAATTTTATAATGCATACATCTATGTTCCTCATAATATTTCGAAAAATGAAAATAAACATCAAAAATGCTTGCATGACAAAATGCGTGTTGAGGAAACGAGAGAAGTATGTCAGCAAAGAACAGTGTGGTGGTCAACGTGGTGTTGTTTTTGCCAACCCCATCGAGGATGCCGAAACCCAAGGATTTAAATTGGTATTAGAATTTCGTATACAATATTCAATATAAGCACAAAATAGCTCATCATCACAAATATGAAATCGGGTCGTTTCCAGGCTCAAAATCCACGTAAAATTAAAAAATAGGGTTGTTATGTAAACATGTAGTAACATATTATGATAGTAATGTGATACTTCACGTGAGGTTGGACATCGGAGGTTGAACAAATCATGGCTATTTTTACTTTTGATATAGTGGCTCTAAACAGGGATGTTATGTCACGAAGGTTTTCTTGCCATAATTACCTGTTTAACTAGATATGTTACAAATTTTGAAAACAAGAAAATACCTATGTTTTTATGCATACAACTGGTCTTTTAAATCCAATTACTGAATGCTATTTATTTATAGCGATTATATTGATTCTCATGGCATTGTAACTAATCTATCGCCATTTTATTGTCATGTTCTACACCAGACCCAAAACAGTGTGACCAATCACATTGCAATCGAACCCGGGACTTTCGGTATAGCAGTCAGAGCTCTTACCACTCTGCCACGAAGGTCGTTCGTTTGGTTCTTGGTCAAAAGCGGACTATATTAGACGTAAAATTTTAATTTCAATATTTTCTAAAAAAATGTGTACGAGTATGTGTTTACCTTATAATTTAATTTATTTTCCCGCACATTCTTCAAAATAATCTCATTTCTTCGGTATTTATCCTACATCCTAACATCCTTCTTTTGAAAGCTTTAATTTATATAATATATTTCATAACATTTATTTGGGGAACCTTTAAATATTTAAAATTAATTACATGCAGAAATTAAGTATTTATATGCAAAAGAAAATAGTTTACGGAGTGAAATGTAATCGATGTAACATCATATATTTCGAAACACCCATAATATGTGCATAAAAATAAAGGAAATGAAACAACTTGGACTTGGACTTGGATCTTCTGGCTTACAGAGGTTCAGCTCATGTGGCTATTCCTCTTACGTCTGATGGGAACATTGTTGGAAGGTGATTTGGTGGGTTGTTAGTTTATTCGGGGGCATGATTTGTGTGGCCCGGAGTGTTCCTCTGAAGGAGAATCGATTTTGGGCGCTTGTGGCGGCTGGAAGTGTTTGGGTCGTAATTAGAGAGGTCTTTTATTGTGGGGTTGGGATGTGAAGGGAGTCCTTTGTAAAAACGTTCGGCAAGTTTCAGAATGAATTCATCTATCATCGGGATTCCCGATTCTAGGTGCAGTTGTGTAATCCTGGTCCATGAAGGCGCACCAAGCGATAAACGGATAGCCTTATTTTGCAGGATTTGGAGTTTTTGTATGTGACTCGAAGCTGCATAGCCCCAGATTGGGGCTGCATAAGTGAAGATCGGCCTTATAACCGTTTTGTATATCAGGAGTTTATTGTCGATGCTTAGTTTACTGTTTCTAGCTAACATTGGGTAGAGGGCTGAGATTGCTTTTGACGCGGCTTTGACTTTATTTGTAATGTGTGGCCTCCATGTCAGCTTAGAATCCAAGGTAACCCCAAGGTATTTGATTGTTTTGGTCCAAGGAACGTCTTGGCCGAACATTTTTATGTTGGGAATGTTTGGAGGAATGTGTCTTTTACTGAAAAGGGTCGCTGCGCTTTTACTCGGATTGATGGTAATGCGCCAGTTTCTGCACCACACCTCTAGCACATCGGCCTGTTTTTGCACCCTGCGGGTCGCGAGAAGCGGCCTTTTAGCACTGGAGATGATGCCCGTATCGTCAGCAAATTGGGCAATGTGGGTGTTCTGATCTCGGGGAAGAGGGATATCACTGCAGTAGATATTGAACAGAGTAGGAGCCATTACTGAACCTTGGGGAACTCCTGCTCTGATAGGGCGTACAAGGGATTTGGCCTTGTTGATTTTGACGCTGAAAAGGCGATCGGACAGAAAGCTGGCTATGAGTTGAATCATAGGCAGTGGGATGTTTGCTTTTCCCATTTTGTATAACAGGCCGGTGTGCCAGACGCGGTCGAATGCTTTACTGACATCTAGGGAAAAGAAAGTGGTGAATTTGCGCGTGTTAAAGTTTGTGGCAATAAGTTCAACTACACGAAGTAGCTGATGTTGTGTGGAGTGTTGGGCACGGAAACCGTGTTGAAAATCTGGAATGGTACTCTGTTCGTGAAGTGTTGTTTTGAGTCTTGATTGTATGAGTTTTTCCAACAATTTACCAGTGCAAGGAAGAAGACTAATTGGTCTATGATTTGAAGGAGCTGTTGGGTCCTTGCCTGGCTTGGGAAGAAGGATAACGTCTGCGATTTTGTAAGGTTTCGGGAAGTATCGGAGTCTAAGGGATGCGTTAAAGATCGCTGTCAGGGCACAGATGCCTTTGAGAGGGAGAGATTTGAGAATTTTGTTAGATATTGAGTCAGGACCTGGTGATTTGCGGGTATTAAGGTATTTTATTTGTTGTTTCACCTCTCTAGGTGAGGTGAATGGGATCGGTGGGGATGAAGGAGTTTTGGCTAAGAGTTGTGAAACGTGAGATTCGATCGAGGCCACGAATAATGGATTGTCATGTTCGTTATTTGTCGTGAATTGATCTTCTAGGCTCGATGCAAATGTTTCTGCCCTGTCGGCGTCGGAGTACACTAATCCATTTGGACCTTGTAACGGTGTGATTCTTGAGTGGGGTTTGCGAAGATTTTTGGATAATTTCCAGAAGGCTGTCTTGTCGTCATCGTTTAATGACTCTAGATAATCCATCCAGCGGTCATTGCGTAAGTCGGTGATGGCTTTTTTGACGTCAATGTTTAGTTTGTTGAGAAGTGTTTTATCCTGAGGTTGTCGATATTTTTGCCATCTTTTTCTAATGGTATTTTTGTGGCGTATTATCTGTTGGATATCGGCAGGTAGATTTGGTCTGTATATGTCGTTGTCTACAACTGTGGTTGCATTTTTTAGAGCAGTCTGTAGGATAAATGTCATTTCATTCGTGACCTGATCGAGAGATTCTGGGTCTGGAATTTTTGTTGGGATTTTGATCATTTCGTGGATGATTTCGGGAAGAGAATACCAATTAATTTTATTTCTGGTGGGGAAATGGGGGTCACGGTGGAATGGTTCATCAGAGATGTAGATAAGTATAGGGATATGATCAGAGGATAGTTCGTCTACTACCTGTAGGGTGAGAGGGAGGGTAAAGTTTTTAGTCATGACAATATCGATGACGTCCGGGGAATGTTTTGGATTTTTATTGAAAATTGTCGGAGTATCGGGAGCTGTGATGAATATGTCTGGTCGATTTTGGAAATAGTCGAAAAGATCTTTGCCTTTCTTATTATCTTTGAAACTGTGCCAGGCGCCATGTTTGGAATTTAGGTCTCCAGCTAGGACTGTGGGAATGTTTTCGAAGAAAATATCGTCCAGTTCTATTGGAGTGAATCGTCTTCGAGGTGGAGAGTAGGCGGAAATGAATTTAAGGGGACCAGAATTTTTTGTTTGTATCACTATAGCAGTGGTTTCAATATTTATGTTAGAAGGTGTTGTTGAGGAGCAATGCTGGAGGGATTTTTTTATTAGGATTGCTGTACCACCTCCTTTGTTATCAAGGCGGTCGGTTCGGTAGGTGAGGTAATTAGGGATGGAGTAGCGAAGGCTGGGTTTAAGCCACGTTTCTGTGACAAGAAGAATGTCAAGGTTGTAGGTCGAGAGGAAGTGTTCTACCTCCAGGCGGTGTGATCGCAGGGTACCACCCGCGTTCCAAAATGCCACTTGGAGGTTGGTTGGTAGGGTAGGTGTAGGGTTAGACATTAGATGGGTTGATGGCGTTGAAGGTGACAGTCTTTCTTAGCTCATTAACCAAGCTTGAAAAACCTTGGATTAGTGCATGGAAAGGATCAATTTGTGGAGGGAAAATTTGTGGAATCGATGTTTGTGTGGGGGGGCTAGTTGATGCGGCTATCTTGGCATATGAAGGCGCTGGCCATTGTGTGTTCACGAAGGCAGGGGTACTTATTATTTTAGATGGTGATGGCTGAGGGTTTGTTTGTCCGCAAGGCTGGGTTCTTTTCGGGTGCTTTGGACACCCACTGAAGTTGGCTGGGTGTGACCCTGCGCATAGGGCGCATTTGGCCGGAGTATTGCGAGATTTTGTGCAGGTGGAGGTGTGGTGCTTCTGTCCGCACTTCACGCACCTCGGATCAGCATGGCAGCCCGAAGTTGCGTGACCGAACTGTTGACAGTTGAAGCACTGGCTGGATTTTGTTTTAGAGTGGGGTGACTCCACCCGCACCCTAAATTTGTCGACCTCTTGGAGGTCGGAAAATATTTTTTTGCCTTGATCCGATCGCTCCAGGTCGACCATCATCATGGCGATGGGTCGCCTTTCGGGACCGGCTTTCATTCTCTGGACTTTAAGAATGGGAAATCCTAGTTCCTTAAGCTGGTTGTGGAATTGGGTCGTGGAGACCCATTCGGGAACATCTCGAATGACAGCTTTTAGTGGCTTATCGCCATTCAATCTAAAGGAATGGAATTTTTCACCTCGCTCAATCAGGAGTTTGGTGGCCATTGTGTGGGCGAGGGCGGATTTGGGAGTTATATTGATACAGTCCTTTGTGTTTTTGGCGACGAAGTCAACACCATTTTCGATCAGGGCTGCGTTGATGGAAGGCCAGTTGATGTTGGCCTTGTAAATTATGATTGGAGGCACTCTCGTTATTTTCGAGAGAAAGTCTGATGGGAGAGAAGAGGAAGAGGAAGGGGGAGGAGAGGAAGTGGAGGGGAGAGAAGATGAAGTGGAAGGGAGAGAAGAGGAAGTGGAAGGGGAAGTGGAAGGGAGAGAAGAGGAAGTGGAAGGGGAAGTGGAAGTAAGAGGAGAGGGAGTGGGAGATATAATCGTGTGAGAAGAAATTTTGTTTGGCGAAGTGTGGAAGGGGCTTTCAGGTGAAGAATTTTGGTCATGGAAGGCAGATGTTTTTCGTTTCCGATTGTTTGTTGCTGTTTCCCATTCCATAGAATGATCAGAGGTTGGTGGGGGTGAGCACGATCTTGATTGGACAAGGTGTTTGGTGGGAGTGGAGATGGTGCTGGTAATTGTGGTAGATAATGAGTTGGTCACAATTTTTTTGGCCGTATCGTTTGCGGAGAAGGAGGAGGTGGAGGGCGCGGGAGTAGTAGAAGGCGTAATAACTGAATGGTTGTTAATGGAGGGGCCATTGATGGAGACTTGAGATTTCTCATTAACTGAAGAGTGGGATAAAGGGGGTCTTATGTCAGGCAAGGATGCCAACATTTCTCGGTAGATAGGGTGATTGTACGACACTGAATGTCCCTCCTCGATAACATCCTCCCTCTCGAGAGAGCGAAGGAGAATCTCGCCGAGGACCTGAACATCGGTATTTTTCATTTTGCGTTTCTCTGTTATTAGTTTTATAAATTTGTTCAGTTCGTCCATGTCAGTTGCGCTAATTTTTTTATGCATTTTGAGACACTGGTATACTGTTATGGAGATGGAATGTGAGTGATAGCGTATGTGATGAGGTAATGCGAGTGTTTGGATGGTGGAATGGATCAGGCACAGAGTAGACTGTTATTTCACTGATTGTCACTTCACTCGCGATGTATGTTTTGGAAATGAAACAATAACCGAACTCAACTGAGTAAAATACCTCGGACATGCAACGGACAAACAACTAAAATGGACAAAACACATAGACAACCTAACAAACAAATAAGCTTCACTATATTTCCTACAAAATAAACAATTACATATCAAGAAAAGAAAAAGTTATGATGTACGAAGCATATGTTAAACGTCGACTGACATATATGATTCCCCTTCTGGGGGACAGGAAATCTAAAGGACATTGCTAGACTCCAAAGACAACAAAATAAAATAATAAAATTAGCTTACATTAACTATATTACCCCAACCATACAAGAATACAGACAAACGAAACAAATGGACATATCAGACCTGACCAAATACGAGACTTTGAAAATTGTACACAATATGATTATGGAAGAGACAACAGACAGTAGATTAAAATAATCAAAAACACAGACGTACACAGACACTGGACTAGGAACTGTGACAGATATCACTTACCGAATGCATGAAACTTTACAATGACCTACCAAAAAATACAAGGAGTTTTACTAGAAACCAATTTAAAATATACCTGAAACATAATATAGTTATAAGTAAGATCTAAAAATGTATCCATATATCCCAATTGGGTTTTAAAGATAAAAAAGTTAAAAAAAAACGACTAAGTTTGAAGACTGCATCAAAAATTCATTATAACCGACTAAGCTTCTTTGGTACTAAACTTATTTTTGCAATAATAGCAATATTTATATCACTGATAAATGAAACAATTAATTTGTTAACACCTTTATATAAAAGTTATACATCTTCGTTGAAGACGAAATAGGGTTACAGTATATTACGGTATACTAAGTGTGTGAAGATTGACTGCACTGTGAGAATATGGAGATCTCAACCCATCCTAGGTTTTAGGAATTTAAATGTTTAGTGAAAAGTGTCAAATCATAAAAAATTTATACCAAAACAAAGTTTGTTTTAATACGAATGAAAACGTCAGTTTTACAGAAGTTTTATTATATTTTATGGGAATGACATGTTTCGCCCTTCTAAGCCATTATCAAATGTTTGACAAATGACATTTGATAATGCCTTGGAAGGGCGAAATATGTCATTCCCTTTAAATATAATAAAACTTCTAGAAAACTTACATTTTCATCCATTTTAATAATTGAATATGGAGTTTTAAATCATTGTTCAAGAAACAAAAAATAAAGCTTGTTTTGTTATCCTGCCAAAGTTTCGTTAAAAGCGAAACCGGTTGATTCTAAAAAAACAATTATGTGATGTTAAGACAAATTACACAAGTATTTAAAATATTTTTTTGAGACGATTTATGTGTCCACCAACCCAAAATAATGCTTGTAGTATTTGTTACTTTAAATTATATTGTATGATTATACGAAAATAAATTTAAATTTCGCTGCGTACATATTAAAAAGTTTCTAATGCGTTATTCAAAATATTTAATAAAAGTAGGCTTAAAAAGTGTGCAAAAAATAACGCCGTTATTGTTTGAATCACATTTCTCGTCTGACGATTTGGAATTTAAAGATTCTTCCCCCACCCGTACCCCTGCCGCAGATCCCCTCCTCCTCAAGCCACCCCCAACCCGCGCCCATCTCGCGCTCCTCGTCTCCTTACTACGTGTTCTTTCTGTTTTTATATTCAACACTGAAGCTTTCCTAATATTTTATTCGCCAGTCATTTTTAATAGGAGAACATTTCGCCAAAATGAAGGAGCATTTCAATAAAATATTTAAGTTATTATTAGCATATTGATTTTAAACCTGACAGTCTGGTTGAAGGCTTTCTATGAATATTTGGCACTTACAATTAATATCAAATCGTTTTTTAAGATATATAATACATTTTGATGTAGTTAAAGGTTGACTTTATCATTTAAACTATAATGTTTGATAATTATATTCATCGCGCAAAGCGTTTGTGAAGATACACATTTATTTTTTATTATACTCGTACATACTCGTATTTATTGTCTCTTGAATTTTGGAGTATAACTCTGTCTGTTTTCTGGAAGTTGTATAATATTTTATGGGAATGACGTGTTTCGCCTTGCTAAAGCATTTGATTTTGACATTTCATCATGCCCTTCTTTCTTTCTTCTTCTACCATAACTCTACAGCCCATATCAAGTCGTAGCCTTCATTATTCCTCGATGCCAGCTCCTAGTGTTCTCTGCTTCGACTCTCCAACTTGACACTCGTAACGATTTTGCTGCATCTCTCTCAAATTCATACTCCCATCGTAGCCTTGGTCTTCGAATAGGTCTTCTACCATCTGGGTGCCATTCCAGCATCTTTTTTATTTCTCAGGCTTCTCGTATGGCTGACATTAAATATTCGATTAATTTGATCGTGCCACGTTTCCCTTGGTCTTTCTCCATTTCTTGAAAAAATAAAGAAATGAATATTTATATATTATATGTTTCTTTGACAACAAAATATTAAATCAGTTCGTACTTACTTTTATTTTTTTTTCTATTCGTTAGTGCATTTATAATATTGCTCCCGAACGCTCCTCTTTACCGCCTTCGGATAAGCGCAAAAACAGCTAACTGCTTGACAAATGTCGTCCGATTAATCTGCACCCCCGAACCCCCATCGAATCACCCCCGCCCCCATCCTGCGCGAATCACCTCCCGGGCCACGGATATCTGAAACCTTATCCTTGGATCCTTTAGAAGCACCAAACTTCTTCAATCAGAACCGAGATCAAAGAAGACCTCTTGTTTTATTAAGATCGACATTCTTTTTTTATTTCGTGGTTTTCATTCTAATCGGAAATAGTATATTTATTTAATTAAATAAGATAAAATAGACGATTTTGAAATAGCTTTAAAATAGTCTACGACATTACCAGCAGGAATCAAAATCGTAGCTCTTATGCTTTTTGAGCTTGTCCCTTTGTTACACATTATTTTTCTAGCTATCATAAATATCACATTTTTCGTAAATATCAGTTCAAAACGTCAGTTGAAGAAGATACCAAGAGAGTTAATAACATACCTAGGATCTCAAAAATTATTACTTAATTTATACTTACTGCTTATGCTTCTCGGGACATACTTCAAGGATAGAATATTTTCGCGGGAGAAAAATATTAACTAATAAGAATATACATATATTATAATATATAATACAAAAAATGTTTCTTCAACAATGCTTTCTATATAAAAAAGATGAGAAATCATTACATTTTCTCTTTTTACATAGGTAAATCTTCTTTCATAGGTAAAACAAGGCGTAATTTAAAATTATTGATAAAAGCGCACATAAGATGTCTCTCTAATAATAATTTTCCGGAATTAGCTAACTACCTCATTGAAAAAGATCATTAATTTAATAAACATAATGGCGTTGAAATTGTGCATGTTAATAAAAGAAATGTAACTTGAAATTTTAGAAATTAAAAAAGCAATTAAAAATAAAGAAAATATTATAAATAATCAAATAAACTTAATGTCAAGTCCAATCTTTGATTTATTTCCTTTGTTGCATGTGACCAACCAAGTGAGCAACCTGAACCCCAATAAGAACTTTAAATTATGTAATAAATCTTTATAATATTTTAAATATGTTTCTTTATAATATGTATCACTGAAGAAGGATTGGTTGTCGGAAACATATCTATGTAATAAAAAAAAATGTTAGTGTTGCATATCGCTGTGCAAAATCATCGCTACGCCAAACATGTTTTTTCAATAAACATTTTCTTTCATTATAAAAATATATTTTAAATCATTCGATATAAGATACAGATATATAAAATTTTTATTAAATGAATTTTAGATGCTGTGTGTTTTAGGGCTTTGAAATTGAACATAAAATATTTGTTTAAATTTGTTAATCAATTACAAAAAGGCGGCAAAATTCGAAGTCGGAATAAACGACTAGCATGCGTGTTACGATGTATGAATGTAGAGGAATCTTAAGAGGTATGTCAGAACAGAACTGTGTGGCGGTATATCTTATCTGCCTACCCCTGGAGAAACACCGTGATGGTAAGTTAGTTTGGACTTAAATCAACGAATTCAACTTTTTTGACAGATTTTTTTTTTTAATTTAAGAGCTTTCCGTAAATATTTTATTAACGCTAGTTAAAAAAATAAAATAATAATAACAATGTTATAATAGGCAAGAGTACCATGCAATATGATGTGCGAGCATTGTAGCGAGTGGACGGGCGTGCTTGTACGAGGAACCGTGATATATAAAGCTCGCGCCAGTGCAGAGAGAATTCGTATGGAGGGAAATATTAATAAAAGAAATGACTTCGCGAGATTTACACTCGGCGTAATGCGACGTATGTCTACAGGGCCGCACTTGTTATTCTAACAAATTAAAAAATATATACGATATTATATAATTACGAAATCAAAAGAAGAGTAATGATTTTATATAATAATAGTTTTAAAATTAATACGTATTATTTTGTGTATGTCAAAAACATTTGATAATGCCTTAGAAGGGCGCAACATGTCATTCCCATAAAATATAATAAAACTTCTGAAAAACGAACGTTTTTATTCATATTCTTTATTTAATATGGAGTTTTACATTCTTTTTTAAGAAACAATAAATAAAAAAATAAGAATTTTTATATAAAACATGGAAGGAAAACAATAAAAATGATTTAAGTTTCAAGCAAAATTTGGAATAACCTTCTTCTTCAAGTGCCCTGTTGGGTCCCCCCAACGTTGGCGATCACCTCAGCGAACCTGTTCCTGTCCTGCGCCGCTCGGAACAGCACCTCCACACTTCGGATGCCGGTCCACTCCCTCACGTTTCGAAGCCAGGACATTTGTCTCGGCGTCCCTCAATTTTCCCCTCCAATATCAGTTGGAGACGTTGGTACTTTTGGTGGTTAATTTGAATAATGATAATAATAATAACGAATTACATATTATAATTAATAAGTAAAAAACATTTAACAATGCCTTAGTAAAGTCAAACACATTATCCCACATATATTAATAAGACAACAAACGTTTTCGTTCCTATTATTTAATATAAAGTTACATAATTGTTCAAGAAATAATATTATAAATAACAATTGTACGTTAATTTTTAAATTGCCTTTTTAGCGATTTAACCGCCTTTAGGGTAAGATGTAATTTAAATTTAAAAATTAACTCCGTCACCATCTATATATTCGTCCATTTCTGGAGGAAGTCCTCCTCCATCTTCTTCCATGTCTGTCGATCCTGGGTAACACGCATCCATGTCGTACCGCCGGACTCTAATATCGTCCCTCAATCGAAGTTGGGGACGTCCTATGACACCAGCAAAGTACCCAGCACCAATAGAGAGC
This sequence comes from Lepidostoma basale, assembly GCA_022606425.2. Taxonomy (NCBI): domain Eukaryota; kingdom Metazoa; phylum Arthropoda; class Insecta; order Trichoptera; family Lepidostomatidae; genus Lepidostoma; species Lepidostoma basale. The sequence continues at coordinate 1,781,083 of JAHDVF020000316.1, read as the reverse complement.
TGTTGTCGAGTGTGAAAATTAGAAAGGTCTCATATTTGGGTCTTGTGCTAAGGGGAGAAAAATACCACCTCCTTCGACTGATATTAATGGGTAAAGTGGAGGGACGTCGGGGAGTTGGTAGAAGGGAGCTGTCCTGGCTGCGGAACATCAAAAAGTAGACAGGAATAACAAGAGTTCAGAACCTGTTCCAAGTGGTGCAGGATAGAGATGTCTTTGCTGCAGTGATCACCAACGTTGGGGGGACCTGACACGGCACCGAAAGTAGAAGAAATTATAATAACAAAAATGTTTTATAAATAATAAATTCGTTTTTTGAACTAATAGCATATGTTCAATTTTCCCCGGGCGGGTGGCTAGCCTGACCCAGTGACTCTCCTTCTTTCTCATCCAGGATGGAGGGCCAGCTAGACCCCATCATCCCAGGAGATATGATTTATGTGCCCAGATCATCAGATCAATTAAAAGAAGAAGAAGATAAATAAGTGCGGCGAAGCTTCTTATACTTCGTAAGAAAATAATGTTCCTTGTCTATGCATGTGAACTATTTTTTTTTCTGTGTTGGCAGTTTAACACTTTATTGTTGTTAGAGCTTATTTTTTTGTAAACTAATTTATGAATAAAACTAAACCCCTTTTCACTAAGTATAAACCATTTATTTGAGTAAGTAGTCAACCAGTTTCATTCTGTGGCGAGCTTCCTCAGGGCTATACACAAACAGTTAGCCCTGAGAAAGCTTGCTAGGGAGTGAAACTGTTTGGCGCTACTTACTCAAATAAAGTGGTTTATACTATAATACATAAGTGAAAAAGTGTAAAAAAACTAACCATCACGCCATTTCCCTGGAGGGGTAGGCAGAGAGGATGGATCGCTGCAATGCTCTGTCCTGGCATACCTCTCGGGCTCCCTCTACATTCATACATTGTACCATGCACGCACTTCGATTATTCCGACTTCGAATGTGACCGCCTTTTAGTAATTGATTAATGTGATCATGCCATGTTTTTCTCTGTCGTGTATAATTTTATTAGTAAATATGTTAAATCACCAAGGAAGCTTTGTATTAAACTTATTTATAATGTTATTGACCAATCCTGACCTGTGTCCGGATTATATAATAATAGAACCAAATCTGCTCCCCGAGAAATGAGGTGCGGGCCTGTCGGCGGCGCTCAGCTGCGTCAAAAATATTCGATTAAATGACCCAAATATGAAATAAACACGTCCTGCTTCATATTTACTTTCCCCGCACCTCCACTACCATCCCCTACACACCTTCCACACCACAGACTGTATTGCAAGATGTGAGACCTTCCGAATCTTTTATATCCATTGTCTAAACAGTGTATTTTGAATAGAAATACATGACCCTTTAGGAATAAAAAAAAATCGTTTTACTAAATATCAAAATCATCTCCAACTCCGATGAAAGATAAACATACCATATATTTTTTTGTACATTCTATTTATTATAATACAATTGAGGTTTATTGCGGAAATTTTATTGCGATTCCAAAGGCTTTGTTGCGCCATCGTTGATCAAGGGGTGAAAAGCTGCGATTAACCAGAAACATTTGAATTATGCAGTGTTAGTGCCTGAAGTGTATTTAAAAATACAACTAACTAACTAACCATCACGCCGTCTCCCCGAAAGGGTAGGCAGAAAGAATGGACTGTCACACTTTAACCGATGCGGCACTCCATCCTTCTCTATTCGCCTCGCGGGGGACGCGGTGTGATGGGTTGCGAACCTCATCGCCACCAATAGGCATCTCCCGCGCACACTTCGATCGTCCAACATCCACAAAATAAATCTAAAAACATATCATATAAAATACAATGTACAATGATATAAAATAAAATAAAATAACTAAATAAAAATATTTTAACACATAGTGTTCTTTTTAGATGGTACTTAAAAAAATATATATATCAAAATAATAAGGGATTTCAATAATCAAAAATTTTACGTTATTGCAGTCTAGCGGTCCACTATTTTAATTTATTGTTTCTGGAACAATGATGTAAAACTGCATATTAAATAATTAATATGAATGAAAACGTCAGTCAATGTCATTAACATTTAATAATGCCTTAGAAGGGCAAAACATGTCAGTCCCATAAACTATAATAAAACTTCTAGAAAACTGACGTTTTCATTCGTATTTTCATTATTCCACTATTTTATTTCCTGACACACTTCTCTCGCTTCCTCAACATTCATACATTGTGTCATGCAGGCATGTCGATTTCTCCGTTACCTCACGTGGGCGACATTCAATATTTGATTTATTTTATCGTGCCACGTTTTCCTCGGTCTTCCTCTATCACTAGTATTATGATTATGTATTACATCTTTATTATCGATACAAACTTTTAGTTATAAAAAATATTATATTCATCTTTTGACGATGAAGTATATTATTCGCAATAAAAGTTTAAAAATAAACTCAAACCGTTATAAGTTTTTAGTGAAAGACATTTAAAAAATTGAAGTAGGTATTATATTATCACAAAATATACACTTTTAAACCGCGCATTTTATTCTTAAACATTCAATGGTTTTATACGTCCCGACTAAGAGGAAATACAATAGCGACGTCCATTTATGATCTTTAAATTTAAAACTCATTCCATTCAATATATTTCACATTTTAATGGCATCGGAATCGTTAAAGGAGCACTTTAAATTATTATTGTCCCTTTCTAACAATAAAAGCTCATTTTATCGAGGTGTTGGCCTTTTGGGATTAAGCCGAATTGTAATAAAAAAAAAATATGCCTACCGCATAAAGACGCACTGACAAAGTGTGCTTTCCTATTCTATCGCACGGAATTTGACGAAGTTATAAATTTTACATGTTTGGGGATCAGGGGTGTACTAAGGAAATTGTAACCGGGTCCTGATTCCGCAGTAATTTTCTCATAATTAATTAAACCCGAATATTAATCTGACTTTTTTAATTTAAATTTAAATTAATTACTATATTAAAGTAATTTTTTAAATAAATTTAAGGCATTCATACTGTTTTTTTCCTTCTTATCCACAGTGCTAAAACATGGTTTATTAAAAATAAAATAGCGTTAAGATTTCATGATAGTATTTAGGTTAAATTATATAATGTATCAAATGAGGGCACTGTATTCACTGCGTGCATGACAAGATGTATGAATGTAGAGGAAGCGAGAGATGTATGTCAGGACAGAACAGTGTTGCGTTACATTATTCGATGGTTAGTTAGTTAGTTAGTAAGTTAGTATTCACTTCATATATTTTCATTAAAACTCAATCATATACAGTTTTTCCGCACATTCGTCTAAGAGATCTCATTTCTACTACATTTCATCATGTTTTTTTATTTAACAAAAAATAATTTTGGGGTTCTGTGTTTTAATACACATTTTATTTAAAGCTTAGGAATTAACACTGTGGAATTCCATAGTAATACACTTAGAACATTGAAAATAACATGGTTTATTATCCACAAAATATTAAAAAACACGACATGTTTGAAAGGATACCCCGACTTCAGTTCAAAACATGTCGTGTTTTTTTTATATTTTGTGAATAATAAACAAAGATATTTTCAATTTCCTAAGTGTATCACTTAAAGCTGTATAATTTTATTTCTAACAGCCCTGAGAGGTCCTATTCCTAGCTTAGACCATTATCCATTAAACTGCCGGATGCGCGGAGCTTTTCAAAAAGGCTAATGTACACGGACAATTTCAGCGGATGCGAGATGCGCCCTTCTAATCCTGGATCCCGAATGGATACGAGACAAGTAAATAACGCGGTGTATTTTTTAAAAGCTGATATCCTTTTTTTAAAAACATAATTGGGGAAAAGGATTAAAATATGATGGATCCATTTCGGTATTATGAAGGAGGCATTATTATAAATTCCTCATTTTTTAAATAAAATATTTCTCATAAAAACATACAAAAAAATGTTTAGTATAAATCCCTCGGTCATAATGAGTTTTTTCTATTGGTTGCTGTGAAAATTTATCTTTATATTTTTTTTTAAATATTTCAGACGGGATATTAATCCTGGATCACTTCTATTACTTTGAATTATTACTGAAATCTTCTAAAACATAAACAATGAAAAAAATATGAAAGGATCGCTGCGTTGGTTCGGACATACTCGTATAGAGCGCATGGGTGAACATAGAATGGTTAAAAAACTATACGTTAATTAAGAGAACTTGGTGAGTGAATTTGTGTATTTATGTAGCGTGTTCACAGCGGATGGCCGAACGGATAGTGACGTCGAAAGAAGGGTTGGTGCGGGTAACAATTAAGTAACAATACGGGAATTTATCAATGAAAGTGAAAATGGCTGTTCAAAATGGAGGTCTGGTTCCAACTCTTATGTATGGAAGCGAAGCATGGAACTGGGAGAAGAAGGATGAGAGCAGAATACATGCTGTAGAGATGAGGTCCTTAAGACGCGTATGTGGTAGAACGATATACGACAGAATGTCAAATGCTGATATAATAAAGGAATATAGAGTGGAAGAAGGTGTAATGAAAAAAATTATGAAAGGGTCGCTGCGTTGGTTCGGACATATGGAGTGCATGGGTGAAGAAAGAATGGTGAAAAAAGTATACGTTAATGATTTAAATGGAGCACGGAGTCGAGGTAGACCGGGTAAAACATGGCATGACCAAATTAATCAAATTTTAAAGGTTGGTCATGTCAGAAGCCGGAAGAATCGACGCGCGTGTATGACTCGCCGTATGGATGTGGAGGAAACTAGAGAGGTATGTCAGGATAGAGTAGTGTGGCGGTCCACTCTCTCTGCCAACTTCTGCTGGGAAACGGCGTGATGGTTTGTTGTTGTTGTTGTTATGAAATTTTGAAAAAAAAAATTTGAAATCACCAATTTAATTTTTAATTTGTTTGGTAATTACAATGTTAGTTCAGCACATTACATTAAACGCGTATTCAAAAAAAGTCTCGTCTTCCACTGCGCGCGGTCTTCGGAAACCGCCTTCAACTGAAGACTACAGGGGAAAAACAAGGAATGTCAGTAGAAGGTTAATTTGAATAAATTGAGAATAAAGCTAATCAAAGTCTATATGTTTCTTAGCAATCAGCGATCGATTATCTGGCCATAGTCGATGACACAGATGATTTTTGAATATGAAAATTTTACTGTGGATTCCTTGTTTTTCCCCTGTAGTCTTCAACTTCACTTTGAGATGAGTTGAGTTGAATAGATTATTTATTGACAGATAACTCTTTGGTTTTTATAATTCACAAATTAAAAGAGAAACCAGCCGTATGCAAAAAATCGTTATAGTTCATAAATATGTATGGTAAATATGCATTAAAAAAATATGTATTATTTGCCATACATACACGTCGACGGCCTTTGTGGCATTCTGGTAACAGCTATGACTGCTGCACTGAAAGTCCCGGGTTCGATTCTCGGTGAAGACAGTGTGAAAAAAATCACGGTGTATTTGGACAGGTAGAATTTACGTGAAATGAAAATGGCGATAGACTAGCTACCAATCACAAGTCATGAGAAGCAATAGCTAAAAAGTTGTATGTATACAGTAATTGGGTTCAAATAATCCGGTGTACATAAAAATGTGGGGAACAACTGTCAACTACTATATCAAAGGCCCAAATGACATCACATGAACCAGCAAAGATGATAGACTTGCTGCAAACCTATGATTGAAACAATAGGCAATTTTTTACTACTGGTTTATTTGTCCTTGCCATGTTTTATTTGGAATTTCTCGATTGTTTTTCTCAATTGTATAAATAGGATTTATTAACCATTGTACTTAATTTATTCGTTCCATGTTGCGGTGTGTCCTATTTATAATATTATTATTTAGAATATATTCATCTGTTTATACAACTATTTGATATCTCAATATTGTAAATACAAAATTCCATGATACATCGTCTTTCCGAATTGAATCATACCGATAAAAAAATTACCACTAATCCTGCTTAGATCTTATGTCTTCAGCATCATATTCGTGGAGTTTGTTTTAAAAACGACGAATATAATTATTCCCCATAATCAAATAAATGAATTCCAATGAACAAATGCACGAATGACTCCTCCGATGTAAATGTTTCTCGCCTAATATTATACATATATGAATGTATCGTGTTTGTGTTAGTGCAGTTTAGCATCCATCTTTCCCCTGTAGTGGTACAATACCAAATACGTCACAAAATTGACGGCCTTAACAATTAGGCTTTGTAATTTGTCGGATGGTGGAGTCTTTTGTGAAACGCGCATTCGATTCGCAAATGCACCAGGGCTGCTGCTAAGCGCAGTTAGTTTCATATTATTAGATGGCGTCTTGATATTTGAACACATATGCAAATGAATACGTTTTATTCAATCTAATAATAGAAACATATGTCTTCTGAAATCGGTCGTGGTATATTTTCAATACTTACTACTTTATTCATACATCATTCATACATATTAGATACATTCAGAAATTTTTGACAAACTTATATCATTCTCCTGATGAAGAAAGTGATAAAGCTTCGAAATCTGTTTCTTCTTCTTCGATGGCCCTACACCCCATATCGAGCCTTAGCCTCCAGTATTCTTCGCATCCAACTTCTCCTGTCCTCCGCTTCGACCCTCCAATCTGACACTCGTAACAATTTCGCCCCATCTCTCTCAACTTCATCCTCCCATCGCAGCCATGGTCGTCCAATTGGTCTTCTACCAACTGGGTGCCACTCCAGCAATCTTTTTGGAGGTCGAAATATGTCGAATAGCATCGAAATATGTGGAAAAAAATTAACTTAAATGTAGAAAACACAGAGTTTTAATACATAAAATAGTTTGTACATACTCGTATACACCTACAGTATTTCGTTGAATGAATTCACATTTGAATAAGTATTTGAATATTTGCTATATATTCGTATGTATTTAAATATTTTTTACACGAAAGAAGGATGAGAACCTTACGAAATGTGTCTACGTAAATCAGTAAAATAAAGTGATTTAAAAACAAAGTCATGGTTCACATCAAACGACTGTTTAAGAAGAAGAAGTCATGAACGTATATATTTTTTAAATGAATTCTTTACATCAACACATTTTATTTAACTTTATAAATTTACTTAGATTTAAAAATATTCAGCTGCTTTAAATTTTATATTTCTTTCACTAAATACTTTATTATTACTTTTTATAACAATTAATAGTTTAGTTACAACCCTAAGCACACGGTTAACTTCTGAGGGGTGTAATATACCCCAACAGGCATAAGGTAAAGTATGAAATTCCCTTATCAATTGTTAGAGGGTTGGACCCGCGCCATTGTGTCCTAATAGGCTTAATAACATCGTCAACATGACATAAAAATAACTCTACTTAAATACCCTAAAGGTGGCGGAGATGTGGCGAGTGTGTTCAACTTTTCTATACACTGCAGTTGAGAGGACGTTTATAGAAAAGTCCCATTTAAAAAAGTCATTACTTTTAAAATCTTGTATTGGTTTTGTTTAATTATTATAACTTTTTGTAACATTGTTTATACTGCTTGATTAAACAGATAACATTAAATATTTGAAGATGAAGGAATAAAAACTTATTAACATTAATTACAGTTCATCCCTTAGAGTCTATACATAATATATATTTTAATATATAGATTTTATTAGAAATTTTATTATGTTAAAACTAGATAATGATGTACAGTTTATTTTATTTCATTAGCTTTTACTGCCGATCAGGGAGATCAGTGGGCGATCAGATGGTATCGAAACCGGTCAACATAAATTTCTTTAATTCAAATATTTATTATTATGTTTCTTTTTTATGTAGTTTGTTTACAACACTCACATTTATTATAAAAATATAATACAAATTTAATATCAAACATGTTTCGGACTAACCAGTCCTTTATCGGTGATATTATATAAATATTTACAATATTATAAAATTGTTTACAAATATGGTCAGTTTTGACAGATGTTATATAACATCTAGCACATAGATAACATCTGTCAAACCTAACCATATTTGTGAACAATTTTATAATATTTTAAATATTTATGTAATATCACTGATGAAGGACTGGATAATCCGAAGCATGTATGATTTTTAATTTTTTTTTTTTAAATAAACGTGAGTGTTGTAATCAAAGTATATAAAAAAAGTTAACACAAAGTTATAGCGAACATAGAAGACATTTATTATTATGTTTGTTTTCACCTTAGGTACCTACTCGTATGTCTATAAAATAAAAATATAAATATTTTTTAGCCTCGCTTTAGAGTTCAGTTTTTATTACCATATTATTGTCACATTTTACTTTCATAATTCCTATTATCATTAATAAATAAATTGATATAATGTTTTTAAGCTTTACACTGTGGAATTTCTTTATGGCGTTTACACTGTGGAATTTCTTTATGCAGAGTTTTGTGAAGGAAAACACTGTTCATTCCACTTTTGAAGTGGGTAACTTCCACTTAAAATGTAGAAAAAACAGAGTTTTTGTTCATAAAAAAATCGTCAACATATTATTATTAGGAACTCTTTTTATAAAGTGTCATATATTTGGCACGTATGTGTGTGTAAATGATTTTAGGGTGATAGCTCACAATACAAATTCCAAAATTGTGTATTTCTTTGTAAAGCCCGTCTCGATTTCCTTTCGGATTTTTGACTTACGGAAACAGAATAGGATTAAATATTTTCCTAAATTGGGATTTCTGCTAAGCTCCTTACGCATTATGCCAGTATAAACGGTGTGAGTGCATTTTCAATTACATTAATACGAGGGTTTTATTACAGCACAATGTATGCACATTAACAATAAATGCATGTATGAAATGTGATATAACTACGTTTTAGATGGTTCTATGATATTCGAAATGTGGTCGTTCAGAAGAATCTTAGGAATTTTTTTAAGAGACCACATCACGTTGACGAGATTCTCAACAGAATCGAAGAAGGCGGTATCTTATGATGACCATCTCAGAATAGATAGCCCACATAATGCGTTATGAAAACCTCCAGCACACTGTATTGGAGCGGATGACTTAGAGGACGAACTTCAGAGGGCACCTTCAACGAGAATATCTGGAGCAAATTTGTGAGGATGTGAGCTACCTCTTTAGGAGCTGAAAAGGACTGCGGAGGACAGAACGAACGCGGAGGACGAGATGCAGATCTTTGCTGCAAACCAACCCCCAGGATTGAAACCACAGAGAAGATTATTATAATAATAAAGGCGAATGTTTAATGGTTTTACTTGATTTAATTCATATAATTTCTTATATAAATAGTTAGTTAGTTAAATATCAGTTACAAATTTGTTTCGCCTTGCGAGGGCATTTCCAAACTGAACCTGGTCGCTAAACAATGTGTCCTTATATTGATTTTAAAAACTTTAGGGTGAGGGAAAGAATTTATATAAAGCAAATCGATGGGGCCATTACACTAAACAACAAAGATTTTTCCAAGAACCAATTGGTTATTTGGACCTAGAGAAAATAAATTTATTAAACAGGCGAGTACTTGATTGGGGTGCTAGTTCTGTAACACTCCATTTTAATTATATAATCGTTAGTACAAACAATAAATTAAATTAAAAACAGTTGGTAGTGAAATGCAATATAATAGTATGCAACAACACAGATTTTATAGAATAATTCGGAGTGGAGAACCTTGATGTAGTGGAGAAGAGAGTCGCGCTTCCTGCAACACTCCTTGGTTTCCAGCTTCAGCCAAATTAACATCGCCTTCTTAACTGCCATTTAAGCAGCCGATGTAGTAGTTCTGGTCTTGAGTTGCACGTATTTTGGTATCACTTTTTGTTTCACACACTGTTGGTTGAACCAAAGGTTCTGGACTACGATACGATGTTTAAGTCGTAAATGGCGATATAAGGTAACCTGGGTAGCTATTGTATATCAGCTACCTTCAACTTATTGATTGTTGAGGTAAAACCATTAAGCATTCGCGTTTATTATTATAAAAATTATAATGGAGTTTTACAAAACAAAAACCTCAACAATCAATACATATAGAGGATGTTATTATCTTATTTAAAAAAATAGTAGATAGCTTTTCATGTTTTATGTTTTATTTTTTATAATATATTATTTACTTGGGTATATATTTACAAATTATAATATTATTTATTAACTAACTAACTAACCATCAGGCCGTCTCCCCGAAGGGGTATGCAGAAAGAATGGACTGCCACACTTTTCTTTCCTGACATATTTTTCTCGATTCCTCAACATTCATACATCGTGTCATGCACGTGCGTCGATTCTCTGACTCCTCACATGGCCGACATTCAATGTTTGATTTATTTGATTGAATTATATATTATAATATTACAATTTGTGTGTTTGATTTCCTGATAACAGGAGGTTGATAAAATCCTTGACACGACATTGACAGAATGTCTAGATTGTATATTATTGACGGTAACGATTTGTTATCATTATTATAAACATATGAAAGGATGTAATGTTTTTTGTAATATCGTATCAGAAATTATTTTTTATCCATTTAATACATTCATTGTGTGTAAATCGTTTATTTTTCTACGTAGCTAACTTACCATCACGCCGTTTCCCCGAAGGGGTAGGCAGAGAGGATGGATCGCCACATTGTTCTATCCTGACAAAACTCTCGCGCATCTTTTACATTCACATATCGTGACATGCACGCTCGTCGATTGTTCCTACTTCGAACATGGCCGCCTTTCAGTAATTGATTAATTTGGTCATGCCATGTCTTTCTTGGCCTTCCTCGACTTATTTTTCTATTCACTCTACTTGTTTATATTTTTTAACCATTTTCCCCTCATCGTAATAAACAAAAATAATATGACATTAAATTAATGGTTCACAATCACAAACCCTTACAAATGACCGAATAAGCATTTCAGTCAGTTTACTCATTTATTTCTTTATTGGTTTCAAAACACATTACAGTAGAACGTTGTTTATCCGAACTAATTGGGACCGGAGGAGTTCCGAATACCGATTTTTCGGATAAATAATGACATGTTGAAACTAACGAGTTGACACGTTGAAACTCGAATACAGCGGGAGACTGACTGTCCGTAGGGTGCGGGGGAGAACGAGAGGAGGAGGGAGGAGAAGGATGATGCAACCCACACCCAACGCTGTGTAGGTGTGGTGGGGTAAGCTTAGTCATGCGTAGGTCACGTTACAGAACTCTTCATCATCTCGGCTTATCCGGATAATTGACGTCCGGATAAACGACGTTCCCATTGTATTGTGATCCTTGCTATTGATTTTCTCGAGGATATTTACAGTTGTTTTAAAATTTAATTTCTATGTTTTTGTGTTATCTTTCAACTACAGAGCTGACTCAGTCAACTTTTGGGGTCCATGGGCTATGTTCTGACATTCGCCTTACATCTGAGGAAACCATGGAAAATCTCAGCGGAAACATTTAGGGTATATCCACAGGGAGAGTAAAAAGTTAGAAATATCTTTATTATAAAATAATAATTATTTACATTTAATGCAGCCTAAGCCTATGTAAAGATGAGATTTACTATATTATTATTATAATTATTTTTCTGAATCGCTCTTTACGTCATTACAGCGCGACCCAAGTCGAAATAAAGGACTAGCTATAGCTATAGCTATCATATTGATTCTCGTGATATGTAGCTAATTTATCGCCATTTTATTGTCACGTGAATTCTGCACCAGACCAACGACAGTGTGACAATCACATTGCCATCGCCGGGAATCGAACTCGGGACCTACTACTCGGCCACGAAGGTCGTATAACTATCATTATTGTTTATAATAATTTATAATCATAATAGTCATTTTATAATAAGGAGGAGAAGGATATATACATATATTAAAAACAAATAATTTTCTTATTTCCTTAAAATAATTTATAAATAAATAAATGTATTCATTTATATATTTTGGATTATTATTTATGCAACTTTGGGTTGTCTTGCCAAAAACATCAGAAATCGTCTTTATTATGCGATAAAGATTTCTGATTTCTGAAAAGTTTAAAATCCAACAGCCAGCAATAGTTCGCGAACAAATTTCCATCCCTTTATAAAACTTGTTCCCTTTCATCCCTCGCTTACTTCCTCCCCATCATTCATCTCGCGCGGCACTCGAACACTCCAATTGTTATCCCAACTCCGGAAATATATCACAAAGATTATAAAGTCGGGGCATTCTTTAAACCGATAAATAACTTAAATAGCACACGAAGAACACAATTGATTTTTGGAGAATAACAACCATTTAGTATTTATCAACTGTATAGCAACGAATGTGCGTATTTTATGGAGCTATTTCTATTCAATGTTTTAATTTTGAGATACTGTTATTACACGTAACACAATTTATTAAAAAATATTTATGAGATTGACGCATCAGCTGTTTCGTTTGTTTGTTAGCTATATTATTAATTAAAATAAATAATATACGCGCATGACATGATGTGTGAATGTGGAAGTAAAATATTTTATTATTTACATTCATACCACACTAGTCACTAAACAATAATCAAATAAAACGATGTTCGTCATGAACTACTCCACACCTTAGTGTTTATTTCGACAGCGGCTGGTTTCGCCAGACAGAGTCAATAAACATTAAAATAATTTATATAAAGATTAAATTATAAATAAAACACTTGTTTTTTACCACTTGAGTATTATATTTTACACGACTAGTTCCGGAAGCTACAGATGCTTCCATCTACAGGTTTCAATATAAACTTTTAAACTTAAATACAGTTTATATTGAAACCTGTAGATGAAAGCATCTGTAGCTTCCGAAACTAGTCGTGTAAAATATAAAACTCAAGTGGTAAAAAAAACAAGTGTCTTATTTATAATTTAATCATGTCCTACCACAAAGTGAATGCCGAAACAATAAATAACATTATATAAAGATTTATGCTGTTTATTGTATTTTCTTGGTAGAAGATCGTTGTAAATATTGAAAATAAATAAAAATTATTAAAAATATTATGTAATATGTATTTCATTTTATTTCCATTTTATTTTTCAGTTTCGGCAGTTTGCTGTTATCTTCTTCTCCACCAGAAGATGGCAGTGAAAACAGACGAAACATAAAAAAATAAATAATATTTGAAATATTTTATTATTATTTTCTTATTTAAAAAAAATGTTCCATAGAAATGTTTCTTTTCCTTCTTATAATAAAATTGTATTTTTTATGTTACATATAAATTACTTGGTGCCCGTTGAACCGATGAAATACGAAAACATCCATTCCTCGTGAGAACAAAATATCACAGGATCATATGTAACCAAATACTGTGTTGAACGTCTCCAATGATAAACTTTATGTCTCGCTATAAAACGACATTGAAAGGGGTGAACATGAATCTTAGAATCAATCCAATCTGCCGGACAAATAGGGGTGGGCCCCACAACCCCGTGTCTTGAGGGATGGCATTGGTCAGCTATCTGTCCCGAGGCCTAGCCGACCGCTTGATCTCCGTTTAAGTGGTACTTTGTCGTTGAAAGAATAACGCTTTTCTAACCCCTAACGATCCAAGTGAATTATTATCTCCACGGAAACAATCTGATTGATGCTGTTGTTCTTATTTTATTTTATTTTTTACGCTTTCTCGTATCTCTTTTGGATACAGTAAATTTTTAAGTAAAATATCTTTTTTGACGTATAATGTTCTATGAGTACGTTTTTTTTACCAATATTTATGATATTGTTTCTTAATAGAAGATGAAACTATCTATGAATATGCTTTGAGAATTTGCTTTTTACTAAAGTTATTATTATTATTATTTTAGACTATTCTGCACACACAACAGTACGACTACGACCTTATTATATTGGTCAAGTTTTAAGTCATTTAGCATGATCTATAATATATATAGTACCGCCATTTATCCTTTCTAATATTTGTTGTCGATTAATATAAACTGATTTTAATAAAAATGAACCATATATAGAGCCAATATAAAGTACTATAATATTTTAGAGAGCTAATTGACTATCTTGGTTATTTCTAGGTATTGCGGTGTCTTATTTAATCAACGTTTCGAAGATCGTTGCAATCTTCTTCGTTAAGGTAATTAATTAATAAAAATGAAATTAGCTGACACGATGCGAACCAAGCGATTACTAAGAACATCGGAGGTCCTTAGTTCAATTACTGGAAAAACTCTCCGAGATCGTGTCCGCAACGCAGTCATAAGAAAAACTTGCGAAATAGAGGATATCGTTCAGTGGAGTTGCTCCAGAAGAAGATACTAGAGGGACCATGTAGCCCGAATGGATGGTGACAGAATTGCATATACAGTCGCTTATGAAAACCCCTCCGGACACCGCCCACCTGCAAAACCGCCTAAGAGATGGAAGAACAGTTGGACCTCATCATCCCACGAGACATGATTCCTGTATCATAGATCCTCAGATCTATTAAAATAAGAAGAAGACAAATGAAATGGTATGTCTTAGAAAGGCGAAACATATCGTTTTCATAAAACCTTCGTGGCCGAGTGGTAAGTGCATTGACTGCCAGGGTTCGATTCCCGACGAGGGCAGTGTGATTGTCACACTGTCTTTAGCTACCTATCACATGTCACGAGAATCACTATGATAGCTATAATAACACCCTTTACATCGATTTGGCTCATGCTGTCATGATGTTAAGAGCGATTCAACAAAATAATAATAATAATAAAACATAAAAAAAACTTCAGAAAACAGACGTTTTCATCCGTATAAATTGTTTAAGAACCAATAAAAATATTGATTTGAAATATTAGTGGAGAAATTGAGATTTTGAAAATACTAAAGTACTGGTTCATTGATTTATCGATTTAGGTACTATCTCCCGTTAAATATAATACTCGTATATAACTTAAAATAATTATTTTTAATATCGATTTAAAAAAATGCTATCTTGGTTTATTAGAGCGTACATGGATTTAATCAAGCGAAATAAACTTAAATTTACCATAAATCTTACAATACTAACATCTAGACCTATTTCCCCCTCGGTACCTTTCGGTCAATACACTGATTTGTACATACAAAAGTTACCAAAGTCCAGGTGTGGACGATGCCCGCTTTTTGTCAGCCAATATCAATGACACACGTCGCTAAACTGTTGTCAGTGCACAATATGGAATGTCAATCGATTTCGGAACTAAAGACGATAACAAAGGAGGTAAGATTTTGGGGGTGCATCTAAAAGACGAGACCAATTACAATAATACAAGAATATAAAATTGCAAGACTCAATTTAACAGTGCTTTGTTTTTCTAATATATATTTTCTAAATTAGTAGAATAAATGCAGTAGAAATGAGATCTCTTAGACAAATGTGTAGATACTATATATATGATAGAGTGTCGAATGAAAATATAAGAAGTGAATGCGATGCGAATGAGGGTGTGGTTTGGCCACATGGAAATAATGAATGAAGAAAGAATGGTAAAAAGTATATGTTAACGATGTAAATAGAACTAGAAATAGAGGAAGACCGTGGAAAACGTGGCACGATCAAATAAATCAAATATTCAATGTCAGCCACGCGAAGAGTCAAAGAAATCGACGCGCGTGCACGACACAATGTATAAATGTTGAGAAAGCGAGATTAATATGTCAGAAAGAGTGGCCGTTCAGTATTTTTGTCTGCCCCTTCGGAGAGATGGCGTGATGGTAAATTAATAAGTTAGTTTACTTAGAGGCTCACCACAATGACTAATAGGAGATAAAAAAAATCATAAAAAGAATGTACTACATGCAATTAGACAAGGAGGGTATCAGGCGTACCAAGGCCAATGATCAGAGAACATCTTTGCAAGAACACAAATAAAAACAAAAACCCCGGCTTACACGTGGTTCAAGGTGTAAAGGTTATGCTTCACTATTTTTCAACAACACTCTCTTATAATATTTTCGTGGCGATCATATTTACAGGGGTTTCATTGACAAATATTAACAACTGGAACGTAAGGAGCATTGTGAAGTCACATTTCTAATAAAAGATTTTCAAAACGAGGGGAGCTGGTGAATAAAATTGACGGTTTATGTATTTTTGATAATGTGATTTAAGAAGTATTGATATTAGAGAGAAATATTTTAAAGTAAAAACGTAATATTAGAATATTTTTTTTGGTTATATTAATCAGTATTCATGGCTGTTTTTTTAATCTCAGCCACAGGATTACTGTATTAAAGGACAAAAACGACTTTCGTTGCGGAGCTAAGACCTTTTTTTTTATTTTATTTAATTTTTATTTAATTTTATTATTTTATTTTATTGTTGAAGGTAACAAACAGCAATTACTGTATATGAATATAAACACAAAGAGACAACAAAACAAGGCCAATTACATGTTACCACAAATATTATATAACAACTGACATAAGGTTAAATATATAAGATGAATAAAGTACCACTTTGATAAGTTAAAGAGAAAACTAGTAGTATTAGTAATAATGAATAATTAAATATTATTTTGCTGTTGTATTGCTATGTGTGTACGGCGAGACATCGAGGGAGAGTAGCGTAGCTTAAATGTGGTCTGGGTCCCCCATGGTTGCAAATTTACAAATATATTTTTTAAACGTATTTCCCGCATGGATGGGGAACGGGCCTAGGGAGTGCACGAGTGAAGCTGACGAAAGGCGCCGCTGCGCCTATAACAGCTTCGGGTAAGCGGAGGGAGCCCTCTATGGTTCGGCCATTAAAAAGAGCAAAGACCTAACTGCCATACTGAAGGTCATGGGTTCGATTCCCGGCGATGGCAGTGTCATTTTCACACTGTATTTGGTCTAGTATAAAATTCACGGGACAATAAAATGGCGATAGATTAGCTACCTAAATGTTATCAGAATCAATATGAATTGTATAAAATAATTGGGTTCAAACAACCAGTTGTATTTAAAAAAACATATATTTATTCTACGATGACCGAGTGGGAAGAACTATGACTGTCACACCAAAGATCCCAGGTTAGATTCCCAGTGATAGCAGTGTGGTTATTTCATTGTCTCTGGTCTGGTGTAGAATTCACGCGACAATAAAATGTTGAAAGATTTGCCACCTTTCACATGCCCTGAGAAAAATAGCTCAAAAGTTGTGTACAGTTATTGAAAAAGTTAATACTCATATAGAAAAAGTTAATTCATTATAATTTAAAAATTCAATAAAGTTATTGTTGTATTATAGTTAAATAAAATTACTTGTCTTGCGAAATATTCGTTTTCTTCTGATTGTAGATCTTGCAATCTGTTTATGTAGGATATCAACATTCTTCCTGTGATGAAAACGTCCAGCCTTATCTCCATCTCTTTGGTGGTCGTCCTGGTGGTCGACGGCCCTCTGGAGTCTCGTGCATCACGATATTAGGAATTCTTGCTGGATCCATTTTCTCGATGTGGTCCCTCCAGAATCGTCTTCTCTGCCTACTTCATCTCACTGTGTCTTCAATTTTGCAGGATTTGCGAATTTCTTCATTGGGTATCCTATCTCTAAGGGTTCTTTCCACAATAGGTCGCAATGTTCTCATCACGAAATGTTCGCAGATTAAATTAGAGGCAATCTATAATATTATCGTTTCTAGATCCTGATACAAAAATATTATAAGTACCTACATATGCATAGATTTCTTAACGATTCATTGTAACCGTTTCACGAATTACCAGAAACGTATACTCGTATACATAAAGGATGAATTGGTGGAGGTGTGTTCGCTGATAATCCTCCGCTCACCTCCATCCGCGATCCGCCTGGGCTGTGGACCGCAGTCCCCTTGTCAAATTTATGCCGGGAGCCAAATTATTCTAATTTATGTCCCATCATTAACTATCTGCTGCCGGCCGCTTAAATGTGATCTAATGAGGATTCATCCCAGGGCGGGAGGGGAAAAATCGACATATAATTATTACTTCTTGCATTTAATAAAATGTCAAATCAAATCAAATCAAATCAGTTTATTAACTCAAAAGACATTACAAACAGGAAAATGTTTAAGGCATCTATTGAGTACAGGTAAAATATTATAAAAATACAACAAAGTACCAGGAACGCATTAGAGATGGTTAGACATTAGGAAGACAACATACTTTCTAAAGTCAAGAGTATTTGTCCCCTGAACGTACCTTCACTAATATAAAAGACGTCGATCTCCGAGGAGAGCGCGTTCAGCAGACTAATTGCTCTTCCCACCGGTGTCACCAGAGGCAGATTGGTTCTGGTGGCCGGTTGGTAAAACAATCTGTGCTGTCGCTGTCGGAGAAATCTATCAGGGACAAAAAGACCAACATCCTCTAGCACGGCCGAGTTCACGAAATATCCCCTGATTAATTTAAAGAAATGGGTTATCAGATGCCCATCTCTTCGAAGCTGTAAAGAATTGGTTCCAAGCATTCCTAAAAGAAATGCCGTGGGATAGAGCCACGGATAACTACAATACTCCCTCATGTACAGATACCGCAGAAATTTTTTCTGAACTCTCTTCAGCATAACATCCAGCATGTCGATAATAATAGAGTAAAATAATATAGAAATCATCATCAAGACCTATGTATGGAGTATCTTGATGTACTGCTGCGGGACATGGTGCCTATCCGAAAGGGATAAGCGGATACTAGAGGCTTTTGAGATGTGGTCCTACAGAATACTATTAAGAATTTCCTGGAGAGACCACATCACGAATGAGGAAGTTCTTCAAGGAATCGAAGGAGGATGGCACCTGCTCAGAACTTTATCCGAAAGGCGTGCAAGATGGATCGGCCATGTAATACGTCAAGAAGGTCTCTTGCACGCCATAATGGAGGGTATGACCGAGGGGACAAACTCTAGGGGACGCCCACGCCGAGAGTACCTGGAGGACCTGTTGGTGGACGTGTGCTGCTCATCATATGCAGATTTCAATAGAGTCGCACAATACAGGGAAGAATAGAAGAGAATAATAGAGGAAATTGCTACAAACCAATCCCAGGATTGAAACCAAAGAAGAAGAATTATTACTTACAATACCTGAATTTCATAAAAAAATAACTTTATTTTATAAAAAAAATACTATAGGCTATTAAAATTTCTCAGTATAAATAAATTTAATATAATTATAACACAAATAAAAAAATGTACTGATGTTTTTTTTTTGTTTGAATAAAATACCAGCATTAACATTGTGAATATGGAAACGAATAGTGTTCAGGAATTACTTGGGTCCCCTACATCTGGAGCCAACTGTTCTGTCCTTTAGTTCAACGGGATTTTGTTTAATCCACTAATTCCTCTTCTTGTTTTGACCAACTCGCTATTCCATCATCTCGTGACGATGGGATATTCGAACAAGAAGATATGCGAGCGGTATAACTATAGGTTTTAAATTTTTTTTTAAATGTATATTTAGTAAAAATCCAATAGTGTTTGTGCCTTTGGCAGCTCGCTGCCATCTTTTGGTGACCCTGAAGATGGCATGAAACATAAAAAATACAGTTTTTTAAATTTTATTTTCCCTTTTTACAGTGAACGTCTAACATGAAATTTCAAATAACAGTATTATTATAGAGTCTGTTATTATAGATATATGCACTGTGAGGCTATAGAATGATAAAATTTATTGTATAAGAAATAGCTCAAATAAGACTGATAAAAGAAGTGAATGAAGGGTCCATTAGAGGGTTATGAACAAAATAGTTTAAGTTCAAATGTTGCATTTCATATTATTTAATTTCACACATTTCTGGCCTCCGACACCGTTCTATAGTGATCCATTTATAAAAAAATATTTATTAAAAATACATAAAACTATGTTAGGTTCAATATTATTTAAACAATTAAAGGATCATTAAGATGGTTTGGACAATAAATAATAATGATGGGTGATGGCTGTAAAAATCGTTAATAATGTTAACTTATATTTTTTGTTTTGTTTTATGAAAGGTCACAGCTATTAATTGCGTCTTGAACAATGATGTAAAACTCCATATTAAAAATAAATATGAATGAAAACGCGTGTTTTGTTTTGTGAAAATGACATGTTTCGCCTGTCTAAGGCATTATCAAATGTCATTCACATAAAAAATAATAAAACTTCTAGAAAACAGACGTTTTCATTCGTATTAGTCACAATTATAATGACGTATTTCGTTATAAATGAAATTGTCTGTTTTGAAGCAATATTTTCCAGATCCGCCCCTCTTCTAGGACCCACCCGGGCCGGATTAACTGGCCCTGTTGTTAATTTGATCTGGGAAATAGATTGGGAGCCTAAATCAGCTCTGGCTCCGCAGTAACGCCGTGTTTATAACTGCCGTATATTGCCAGAGTCGCGAGACTAATTATTATTATCGGGGTTCCTGACGATACTTCAACTGGTGCAGCCCAGTTGCTCGGAAGATTCAACTGTAAATTATTTCCACCGTAAGAACTCCACATTGTTAAATCACTAAATAAATCTATATGAATATGTCAGTATGTCAAATGCATAAAAAAATTAATACATTATTTTAGCAGAGACATTCACACGATAGAAACCAAAAGGTGAAATTAGCATATACGTACATGTTGTATATAAAAATAAAATCAATCATACTATTTGTTGTTATATAATTTTTTTATAAAATTAAGGCGTTTATACATCGGAATTTCATAAGGACGAATTTTTTATTGTTACTAAAACATTATATTTCGTAGAAAACTATTTTGGTTAGTTTATTTTATTCTCCCGATGATGAAGATGTAAAATCATCAAGAAAAATATACCGAAAAGTGTTTAATTTTTAAAAAAAATCGGGCGTTAAATCGTTATAGGTATGTATTGTCTTATTCTGACACCATATCGCAATGTACGAAAGAACAATTGATTGTTTCAGTTAGTTTACTAATGCTTGAATAAAATTAACCAATTTAAGATTATTAATTTATTTTCGAAAAAGAAGGAAGCATGACAGTGTGCAACATTAGTGCAAACGGTGAAAATCTGGAACAAGTGGATGAATTTGTTTATTTAGGAAGTATGTTTACAAAGGATGGGAGGGTGGAGAAGGATATTGAAAGAAGGGTTGGGGCAGGTAACAGAATAAATGGTGCACTTAAAGTTGTCATCGCAAACAAAAGCCTATCCAAAAAAGCTAAGATGGCAGTGCACAATGGTGTTCTTGTGCCGACCCTTATGTATGGAAGTGAAGCATGGAACTGGCAAAAGAAGGATGAAAGTAGAATAAATGCAGTAGAAATGAGATTTCTAAGACGAATGTGTGGCAAATCTGTTTATGATAGAGTGACAAATGCAAGTATAAGAAGTGAATGTGGTGCGAATGAAAGTGTTATGAACAAAATAAGGAAAGGGTCATTAAGATGGTTTGGACACATGGAAAGAATGAGTGAAGACAGAATGGTAAAGAAGGTATATGTAAACGGCGTGAACGGAGCTAGAAACAGAGGAAGTCGAGGAAAACGTGGCACGATCAAATCAATCAAATATTGAATGTCGGTCACGTGAGGAGTCGGAAAAATCGACGTGCGTGCATGACAAGATGTATGAATGTAGAGGAAACGAGAGGCGTATGTCAGGACAGAACAGTGTGGCGTTCCATTCTTTCTGCCTACCCCTCCGGGGAGACGGCGTGATGGTAAGTTAGTTAGTTAGTTAGTTAATTTATTTTATGTAAGGGGTTTCAACATCCCAAAGGACATATTTGAAAAAGCCCTAGCAAGGCGAATATTAACAATAACAAAAACTTCAACAAAAAGTAATTTTACTCGATATTAAATATTATATATTATGCTAGTATTGCGTAAGTTTGATTTAAAAAGATCAATATAATTCCGTAATTAATGTGATAAACATGAGAAACATGTGAATGGAGTTAGGTTAGGAACTCAAATAAGTCCGGCGAAAATAGACTAGAATAATGTTAGAATTTTAGTTTTTTTTATGATTAATAATTAAATAAAACAATGTTTTTTACTACACCCACTTACTACTAGGTTCATCCACTTTTGTGTTTATTTCAACAGAGACTGTTTTCGTCAGGGTGACTGGCATTGACTAATTGGTGTTCGATTGGTGAACGTTCTTCAAGAGATTTCAGAAATCAGTGTATTAACATGAATGACTTGAGAATTCACCAATACATGTAGGTTTAATACATTTTACAACACGCCAATTTATATAATACTGAAACATTTAGTTGTAATATTATCTTGTGTTAGTCACACATAATTATTTATCATTTGCCAACTGTTTTGCCCTGATGATGTGAATGCTACTAACTAAACCGGTTGCCGAATGGTGAAAAGGCTGGCTGTATTAAATGATATTTTGTATAAACATTAAATTTATTCCTGAATTATTATTTAAAGTCATTGTGACATTGCTAGGCAAGAGCAAGGAATTTTTATATAGAAAATATTTATCTCATGTTACTTTTCATCTATTCTTTACATTTAAATCAATAAACATCAATTTCAAGGTGAAAAGTATGCAATATAATGGTTTTAATAAAATTTAAAGAAAAAAAAATCATGATTCATTTCACGAATATATGTGCAAATATTACGGGGAATTAGAATATTATTATGTATGTTTAATTATGTGTATTTAAATCTTGGGACAAAAAATGCATGAGTCAGACCATTCAATTGTACACACACAACGAAATTAATGCTATTACGAATCAAATAACATAACTATGAGTATGTCAACATTTCTTAAAGATGAATGTTGAACGTATATTTTCAATGTCTTTTTATACGGTTGAAATAACAGAGATCACGAAGCGAATTTATATAACTTATTTGTATTATTGAACTGAATCTGACGGCGTCTTTCAAACAGATTTATTTACGAATTTTAAAACATGTGGCCTGTTTTTTTTCGTACAATTAAATCTTACTCCCATTTTCCAAAATAGAAAAAAGACTGCATTTTGTACTGTTATTCTGTCTCTGCGTGTCTCTTGTCAACGCAAACATAGGCTTTCCCACAAATGATGACAGTACACAATTGTATATTTGCATTGATACTTGTGTATGGAAGTGAAGTCTTTTATATAAAAAATGATTAAGGTAGATTAAACGCTGTATTTTTTTATATTCCTTTAACGGTAGTGCCAATTTTTTTGAAATATAGAATATTATATCTCGATACAATTAGATAAAGCTGGTCTAATGAAAGTGTTATGAAAAAAATAAAGAAAAGATTACTTGAACAGATGATTTGAATACCTGGAGAGAATGAATGGTACCTACAGTATACGTTAATGATGTGAAAACCTTAATAAAATTATAAATATTTTGTGTGATAGTAATGACTATAATTTACCACCACCTCACTACCCCGAAGATGGAGACTGTAACGATCTCCGAAACTTCGGTCGAGAAGGAGAAATCACACGGTGTTACCCAAAATCACACTAAACATATTTCTGCCAACCGTGAAAATCTACGCAATTATTCAGATTAGAAATATTGGCCATGTTTGACGTTTGATGTTATGAATGTTGAAGAAAAGATTTCTTCCTCTTTTTCTTTATTCGTTTCCTCATTACTGAGGGTCGTGATCCATAAAGCCTACCCGGGACTAAAACAAAACGCCTCAAATCCTCTCTGTTTTCCGCAGCCTGCACCAACGAGTAGAGGTTTCCTCCAGTCATCTTCATAACTAGTCACACCACCGTCCATGAGATCTGACTCTATTTCTTTTTGCCTGGAACTTTTCCTGTGACAATGTTTTTTTCCAGGTTACCAAGTTCTTTCCAGTTAGTATGACCAAAGAAAACATACAAGAAAAGTACGTCAGGATAAAATTGTATAATAGCTTGGTCTAGTTCATCACGTTCATCACTGTGCGTTTGTCGATTTGCAAAAAGCCTATGATCGAGTGAACAGAGAAAAACTGTGGTCAATCTTGTCCGAATACGGAGTGAGCACAAAACTGATACGGGCGGTTGCTTCTCTCTACGAAGGGAGCACTGCCAGTGTTAGGGTAAATGGGGACATCACGCCCTGGTTTGATATCACGAAGGGTGTTAAGCAGGGCTGCGTGATGTCCCCTTGGTTGTTCAATCTGTATATGGACAAGTGTATGAAAGAACTTAAAGGTATAAATGCTGGTGCTAAGATGAGTGATCTGTCTGTAAACTGTCTGCTTTACGCGGACGATGCCGTTCTCGTTGCGGATAGTGCGGACGAATTACAAGTCTTGGTGTCGAGAATGTATGAGGTATGCAAGTCGAACGATTTAATGATGAATGTCGGAAAGTCAAAGGTGTTAGTTTTTGAAAGGGAAGAGCAAATGACAGTTTGTAATATAAGTGTAAATGAAGAGAACTTGGAACAGGTGAGCGAATTTGTGTATTTAGGTAGCATGTTCACAGCGGATGGCCGAACGGACAGTGATATTGAAAGAAGGGTTGGTGCGGGTAACAAAGTGAATGGAGCTTTAAAAGTAGTTATTGGAAACAAGAATTTATCAATGAAAGCGAAAATGGCTGTTCACAATGGAGTTCTGGTTCCAACCCTTATGTATGGAAGCGAAGCATGGAACTGGCAGAAGAAAGATGAGAGCAGAATAAATGCGGTAGAGATGAGGTCCCTAAGACGTATGTGCGGTAGAACGATGTACGACAGAATCTCAAATGCTGATATTAGGAAAGAGTGTAGAGCGAAAGAAGGTATTATGAACAAAATTATGAAAGGTTCGCTTCGTTGGTTCGGACATATGGAGCGCATGGGTGAAGAAAGAATGGTTAAAAAGTATACGTTAACAATGTAAATGGAGTAAGGAGTCGAGGTAGACCGAGGAAAACATGGCATGACCAAATTAATCAAATATTAAAAGTTGGTCATGTCAGAAGCCGGAAGAATCGACGTGCGTGTATGACTCGATGTATGAATGTGGAGGAAGCTAGAGATGTGTGCCAGGATAGAGTAGTGTGGCGGTCCATTCTCTCTGCCTACCCCTGCGGGGAAACGGCGTGATGGTTTTGTTGTTTTGTTTGTAGTTCATCACGACAGAAATGACGGAATCGTTAATAGTGTTGGTTATTGAATATTTTTGTAGATTTTGTAATATAAACATAAATAAATACCTTTTCCATAATAAAAATAAAATTTTATTCCACCTGTACTTCCTTTAGTACCAACCGGTTTCAACAGCTCGCTGCCATCTTCTGAATAATTACCAGATGGTAGAAAGTTGCCGCAACAAACAGATGTTATAAAACTAACCAAAGTTTTTTTAACTATTATACTTCCACTTTTGTATTTTTTTCGACAGCGAAAGGTTTCGCCAGGCTCGCTGTCGAAATAAAGACAAAAGTAGAAGTAGTTAAAAAAACATCGTTTTATTTAATTATTATTTGAAATGAACTTCCATCAAGAGATTTCAGTAAAATCATTTGATTATCATAAAACTAAACGTTGGTAATAAATATATTTTTATTTATTGTATTATTATTTAGGTTTAAGTATCTACTCATTGTATTATATATACGTTTAAACAGGCACACACAAACACACACACACATACACATACACACACACCTGAAACTATGAGTAACCCTGTGTAAGAATGAATAATTTTGGTAAGTAAACGGCGGAGTTGATATTTTAATTAAATTTAAATTATTAGTGAAGGTGATTCACTAAGTAGCCGTGATATATGGCGATTAATAACTCGTAAGGTCTCTTAAAAATCCGCCTAGCCCCGGAATAAATCAGATTGCGAGAATATAAACAGTCGTTATGGAGACGGTAAAAAGCCGAGTTTAGTCGTTTGTTTTGTTTTCTATTACATCTCTATATAAATATAATGCTTACGTCTTTCATGCAAAGTATAAATTATAGCCAAAATCGTATATCACGGCTTTTGCTCTGCACTTAATTCGAAGGATTCAGTGGTACGGAACCGGAGGACTAACATATCTGAAAACCCGTTTATTGAATTAAAATTTAATAAATTATTTAAATCAATAAATTTACGCAATCTAGTCCAATTTTAAAATATAAACATTTGAAAGTATTAAAAAAAACATGCACTATGTTTAAGTGATTTTTCTTCAATCT
This sequence comes from Lepidostoma basale, assembly GCA_022606425.2. Taxonomy (NCBI): domain Eukaryota; kingdom Metazoa; phylum Arthropoda; class Insecta; order Trichoptera; family Lepidostomatidae; genus Lepidostoma; species Lepidostoma basale. The sequence continues at coordinate 1,755,014 of JAHDVF020000316.1, read as the reverse complement.
TTTATTCTTCTTAAAATAAAGTAAAATTTAACAAAAAACTGTTTATTTAAAAAAAACTTCAATTTTGCAGTAGTAAAATAATGCAAGTATATATTCTAACACCTTAAAAAATTCTTTAACACTGCAGAATATAATAATTTTAAATGAATAACAAAAGTTGTTCTAAGTTATTATAGTATGTATATTTAATTTCTAACGAAAACGCGATTGACCTGGTAATGTGCAATACCTTAATCGTAAAATCTATAAGAGAAATATGTAAACAATAATTGTGTCTACATATTATGGGCATTAATATATATTTTTAAGTATTAATACAAAATCAGTATTCACCTCTGATTAAATCTGAGTATCAAGTATCTAAGTACTATCTAGAAATGTATCATATTTGGGTCATGTGCTAAGGGGAAAAAAATACCACCTTCTTCGACTGATATTAATGGGTAAAGTGGAAGGACGTCGGGGAGTTTGTGGCTTTGGCTGCAGAACATCAAAGAGTGGACAGGAATAACAAGAGTTCAGAACCTGTTCCAAGTGGCGCGGGATGGAGATGCCTTTGCTGTAGTGATCGCCAACGTTGGGGGGACCTGACACGGCACCGAAAGAAGAAGATCACAGATAGGCATCTATGAATAATCTAATTACAAAGAGCAGAGTATCGTTCATTTTTTATCTAATTATTGAGTAAACAACCCCATTATTTAAACCAAGAAACATAATTTGTTTTTATTTTTTATTTATTAATCCATAAATGTTTAATTAAAACAAATAATATTAAAATGCTCATAACATCTTGTGGTTCATCTGTCTTTGAAAGAGCAGTGATTGGGTAATTTTGTTACTCAAATATTTTTTCAGAATAGAATCTTAGTGAAATTTATATAAAACATGTTTATAACAAAGACTTTTGATTCAAGATTAAAAAGGTTGACGACCGCGGCCAGGTACCCACATAATGCACAGGGTGATTATTAAGAAACATTATTAAACTACCTTATAAGGCAGCTTCTGCCAGTTAGCAGGCTAAGTCTTTAAAACCTTTAAATTACTATCGGCTGATATTATTTATACAGCAATAAAGGAACACCTCGGCCCAAAGTTTATACAAAACAACGACAGAGGTTTCAACAAAAAGCCGGTTAAGAAGTCCCGGCCTTTTATTAATAATGAATAAACGTACCAGTGAAATATCCGAAGATGAAAAAGTCCGTAATGATGAGTAATGTATTTATTATGATCACGTTTGGTAGCAGATTTTATTCGGCTTATGAATCTGGTGTTTTATCTGCAGTAGCGCCCGTGCTGTTTACATAACGATCGTTTCGTATTCACAACTATTACAACTAAAACAACGGTGGAGATTTCTGAAAAAATACTTGAAATTGAAAAATAAGAATACTGATTCTATCCGCGCACATAATCGATTCAAACTGAATTGTGATATTTAAAATTTATAATAAAAATCAACAAGTTGACATATAGGATTTTTACGCTTTTATAAAATCTTATAATGTTGAACAATCTGGAGTAAGCTTTTTTGAATTAATCAATATTAATTAAATAGAAATATAAAGAAAGTGAATTATATTGTGTTCTAGTTGTGTCCCTCTTCTCTCTCAATTTCCTCTTCCACTCCGCTCGGTTCTCGGCAACTCTCTTCAAATCCGCATAAGAGGTGCAGCCCATATCTCGGCAAATCTAGTCTAAAACTCTTGGCGAGGTCGTCCTCTGCCAATCGATCCCTCGACCATTCCCTCTAACACATCATGCAGTAAACATTCGTGTCACAACACATGACCCATCCATCTTGCGCGCCTCTCCGCTATGGTGTTCAACATGTGCCCACTCTCTTAAACTCTGCTGAGAACCTCTTCATTTGTAATGTGGTCCCTCCATGAAACATGGGCAACTCGTCGGTAGGTCCACATTTCAAATGCCTCCAGCCTTGTGATTATAACATTTATTAAATACTTAGAATCACCAAAGAGAAATAACTAATAAAAATGCTCGTTAAAATTCATAAACTGAAGAAGGAAAGTTTGTGTCCCGAAACATGTTTGTAAAAAGTGCAAAAAAATGTTGTGATAATACAAAGTTATCAAAAAGTTCTTCAAATGTGAATCCACAACACATATATAATGTGATGGTGAATATACAATAGAAGAAATAAAAATGCATTTAATTAATTTAAATGAAAACATCTGTTTTTCTAGAAGTTCATTGGATTTAATGGTAATAACATGATTCACTTTGCTTATAAATTTAATAAAAACGTTGTGCATGATTGTTTATGAAACAATAAATAAGATTGAATTTAAAAGGATTAAATTTAATGACTACCTATCTTTGTTGTTTGGCGTGAAAAATAATCATACGTGTTGTAATACAATATCAAAATTCATATGGGAAGAAAATTATGTACAAACTTAATCACTTGTGTCCCTGGCGACAGAGTTTGTTCAAGACCATAACTAAAAAGAGTTTTTAAATATAATATGTCTAATGAAGTTTGGTTCTCTGGAAAAAAAGGTAGAGAAAATCCATGATTTGAAATTGCAGAAATACCAAAATAAACCTGACTTTTATGATATATTAATATGTCTTCACAAATAAAGTGTAAATATAAACAAATAAAAGACAATTTCGATTTTATGAGGTTTCAAATTAAACATTTAATATGCTGATTTTACTACGTCACTGAGAAGGGCAATGTTTCGGCTGGCGGCCGCCAGGGGTAATTCGGTAGCGCAGGTAGCGTTGGCGTAGGGAGGTAGCGAAGATCAGAACCAAATTATTGTTTGGTGGAAACAGATTATTACAGTAGTGTTGGAGCTTCAGATGTGTGGAAAATAATAATTTATTTTGCATACATTAAAGTATATGTTTATTCTGTATAACGTATATTTTTAAAGCGTTATAATTCAATTATGTAAATTGTTTCATTAGCTAAAATAACGGGCAGCTACACTGCCATCATCTTGTTAACTGATTTGGTTTAATTATATTGATTGATCTACACTCAAAATAATTCAATATTAATTATGAACTACTCTTTTTAAATCGTAACCGCTATTATATTTGTTAATGTGTCTATATTATGTCATTAATCCCCCGTCCTAACAGCATATTTGTGATTATTTGATCCAAAACACCAAATTAATATGAAGAAAAACGAAAGAAGGGTGAAACATGCCATTCCATCTAAAATATAATAAGATACTTATAAGACAGACGTTTTCATTCATACTAATTATTTAATATGGAGTTTTAAATGATTGCTCAAGAAACAATAAATAGTTTAATATTTACTTTCGCGTTTTATATTAAGAGAAAGACAATACAATTAATTTTATCTGTACCTTTGGAAGTGACATAAATATCTAATATTATATTACATTTCTACAAATTTTTGAAAAAAATTTTGAAATTCAATTGTTTCAAACATCAAATTTGAATTCAGAATTCTAACTTCAGAATGTGAGTTACTTTGAAACATATGCTATTAAATCAGATTATTGTAAAATCTTGAGTGATAAATTGAAAAGAAGCATGAAGATGGTTGTTTATGTTTTGGTTGCGGGACGTGACAGGGTCACCGATATCGGATTACACATTGCAAAGATGAAGTGGCAATGGGCTGGACATGTGTGCCGTCGGGATGATGGAAGATGGAGCCAGAGGGTTACTGAATGGAAGCCAAGGTTGGGCCGGAGAAGCTTCGAGAGACAGCCTAACAGGTGGAGTGATGATATTGTGCGGACGGCGCGATGGGCCTGGAGAACAATGACGAGAGACCAAGAGGGATGGCGGGGGGTGGGGGGTGGTGGAGAGGCTTACGTCCAGGAATAGAGACAAACTGACGAAGATAAATATATCACCAATATACCATTTAATACATTACAATAATGAATCAAGAAATAATGGTGAAGAAAATACACATTAATAATGTGAATAGAGCAACGAAATTGAAGATGTTGGAAGAGGGCTTATAATGAGTTTCTAAAAATCGTTGTGTGAAGATGACGTGCTGTCAGTGGCGGTACTCCCATAGAAGCCCAGAAGCCCGGCTTGCTTAAGAAATTTGGAATCAAAACCTCTTCTGGCTTACAAAGGTTCAGCTCTTGTGACTATTCCTCTTACGTCTGATGGGAACATTGCTGGAAGGTGATTTGGCGGGTTGTTGATTTTGCAGGGGCATGATTACTTAGATTTGGGGGGTTTGATTCAAAAGTTCTTACGAAAGCCGGGCTTCTGGGCTTCTATGGGAGTACCGCCACTGCGTACTGTGTAAATTTAGAAGATTATGTTGATAGTGACATGTTGGGGTTAAATTTCTGCCTACGCTGTCGGGAGACGGTGTGATGATGTAAACTAGAGTTGGACACGATGATGAGAGTGTTGGTGCAGAAAACATATTTTGTCTTTTAATATAATATATTTGTTTTAATATATTATAGATATGTAACTGTTTTATTAAAACAAAAATAGAATTGTTAATAAAAATTTTCAAGGTGGTAAGCTTACATCCGCCTGTACATATCGCCTAATTATTATTTATCAAGTCCAATAATTTAGGGATTTCTTATACACACAATACATTTACACATGTGTATACGAGTACAAACACTTTAACACACCCACACTAATACCATCCGTATGAAAATCTCCGTGTCCAAACTCAAGGATATCAATGTGTTGGTTGTAGAGTATAAAGAAAACTAGAAGGCATGAATTTTGAACATTTGATTAAAATTATATTAATAAACAATCTAAAAATGTATGGAATTATAGATCAGCGTTGTTCTTCGAATAAATTTTCTCAGAATTTTTCCCTAAATTATAAATTTCCATGTATAAATAATAATCACAAAATTTATAGAATTAACCCTTACGTATGGAAGAGAAACTTGGATCTGGCAAAAGAAGGATGAAAGTAGAATAAATACTATACAAATGATATCACTGAAAATAATTGGCGGAAAAACGGATGAAATTGGGAAGAAATGTAAGGCAGATGATTGTATCATAAATAAAATTAAAAAAATATTCCTGAGACAGTTTGGACACATGAGACGAATGGATGAGAGAAAAATAGTTACAGTGTTGAATGCAAGCATTAAGAGAGGAAAGAGAAGTCGTGGAAGACAAAGGGAAGGATAAGGACGATATATGAATTTAGAGGAAGCTCCAGTGGTTCAGGGCAGAGCAGTATGGCGGTCGATCAACTCTACCTTAACCCTCCGGGGATACGGTTAGTCAGTTTTTTTTATCGAATTTACACCAAAACAAAAAATAAATTGTTTCCTGGATTAAAATGATACTGATCTTCTGAGTGCGACCTATGCTGTAGAGACGCGGGCTGACACTGCCGAACCAAGGGTCTGCTAAGAATATCTGAGATGAAAGTCCAAAGATCCATTACTGAAAATACTCTCCGAGATCGCGTCCGTAACGCAGACATAAGAAAAACTTACGAAATATAGGATATAGTGATAGACTAGCATATACAGCCGCATATGAATTCCCCTCCAGACACCGTCCAACTGGAAGACCGCCTAAGAGATAGAGCTAGATGGAAGGCAGCTGGAACTCATCATCCCAGGCAGTGGCGGTACTCCCATAGAAGCCCAGAAGCCCGGCTTGCTTAAGAAATTTTGAATCAAAACTTCTTCAGGCTTACAGAGGTTCAGCTCTTGTGACTATTCCTCTTACGTCTGAAGGGAACATTGCTGGAAGGTGATTTGGTGGGTTGTTGGTTTATGCGGGGCCATGAATACTTAGATTTGGGGGGTTTGATTCAAAATTTCTTACGCAAGCCGGGCTTCTGGGCTTCTATGGGAGTACCGCCACTGATCCCAGGAGACATGATTTCTTTGCCACAGATCATGAGACCTATTAAATGAAGAAGATCTTAAATGAACGACCTTCGTGGCCGAGTGATAAGTGCATTGACTGCCACCCCGAAGGTTCCGGGTTCGATTCCCGGCGGGGGCAGTGTGATTGTCACATTGTCTTTGGTCTGGTGTAGAATTCACGTGACAATAAAATGGCGATAGATTAGCTACCTATCACATGCCACGAGAATCACTATGATAGCTATAATAAATACCCTTTACATCGATTTGGCTCATGCTGTCATGATGCGAGAGCGATTCAACAAAACAATAATAATAAATAAATATTTTGAAGCATTTCCCCTCAACACTTCATTCCTTGTATAGTTCTGATATTACAATACCTACAGCTACCGAATCCCACCATTCATTAGCTTGTAAGACCACGTTTACGGTAGGAGCAACAAAGTTAAAAACGAGTCAACAATGGAATCCTCAAAACACTTTTTTATTATGGCGTTCGAGTAAGGAGTAGCCGTGCCATTGTCAGTAATGGCTCTACGGTGATACATTTACCGCACGCCCTTAAGGAGAATGACGAAGAAATTATGGATTAATTACTGGCCTTGTTGAATTAAAGTTTTGTAGAACTCCTAATAATTCTTCGCGTCATTATTATCACAAGAGTTGCTATGCCTAATCATTTTCATTATTGTAATAACTTAGTTTTCAAGTATGAAACAATGATAAAAAAAAAATTGAATTATTTATAGAGCGCCATTTTTATAAAATAATCATCTCAAGGGCACTGTAGAAAATGCTACGTTTTATTAAATAGTTTAAAAATTCACATATGTTTTAATGTTATAACAGTATGAGGGAAGCACCTGACGCAGTCGATCAACATTTACATCAGCAAATGATCATTTGAAAAGGTGTGTTTTAAGTCTCGATCTAAACTCTGGCAGATTCTAAATGCCCTTACAAATCAAATCAGTTTATTTCATCAATAGACATTACGAAATTAATTTTGAAGGCATCTATTGAGAACAGGTAAAATAATATATTGTGTATAGTAAATTTCCAGAAACGCATGAGAGGTGGTTCGACGCTAGGAAAATAGGATACTCTCCAGAATTAAGAGAATTTGCCTTCTGAACGTACTTTCACTGATATGAAAGACGTCGACTCCGAGGAGACCGCACTCAGCAGATTAATAATTGCTCTTCCCACCGGTGTCACCAGAAGCAGGTTGGTTCTAAAGGCCGGTAGGTAAAAGAATCTATGCTGTCCCTATTAGAGATGTCTATCAGGGACAAAAAGCTGAACACTCTCCAGCACGGCCGAGTTCTCGAAATATCCCCTGAGTAATGTAAAGAAATGGTTATGAGATGCCCATCTCTTCGAAGCTGCAGAGAGTTTGCCCCAAGCATTCCCAAAAGAAATGCCGTGGGATAGAGCCACAGATAGCTACCATACTCCCTCATGTAGAGATACCTGAACCTTGAACCCTCTCCAGTATAACGGAATATCTCGCCTTGTGAGGACTCCATATCACAGAGTCTTGTTGCCGCATTGAATGCAGACTGGAGTTTATTTGTTTGCTGTTTGGGGATGTAGGCGTAGACTCATTGCAATAATCTAGTCGTGACACGACGATTGGTTTTAACATTAGGTATTATTGTAGTTTCTAACTCTTTTTCTTACGGATTCTTCAAGGGGTAACACACAACGATTTTAATTCACACGAGTATATAAAAAAAACACATATAAATAATAAAGTAAGTCCAATTACATGCTACCACAAATTTAAATGAATAGAATAATTAACAAACGACAGTAGGTATTTTTTAATCTCCCAATTTTTTTACAAATCCAATAAAACCAATTTATAAGCGTAGGCCCTTAATTATTTTTAGATACATGAAGATAATCTCATACGCATTGGGTTAAATATAATAGACCGTCGCAAATCGTACATTTATATCTAAAAAATATATTAAAATAGTATTTAAATAGACATACTAGTTGTTAAAACTTATTATCTGAAGTTCATTGTAAATTGTACAGTAATTATTTATTTTAAATAATCTGTTTTATTCCATTTGTTCTACTCGTAATGTCAACGTTTCGGCAGCGAGCTGCCATCGGCATTATGTATTATATACTCGTATACAATATAACAGCGGAATAGAAGACAATATTTATTAATTTGTTTATGATTATATTTCATTTAACCCCTTTTTCTGATTCCATATACATTTACGTTCATTTAGTATTTACATATACGAGTATACCTAGTTGTAATTTCTTTGAATCTCAAAACATTTGGTTTATTTAAAAAAAATTTCACGAGTTTTTCGTTTCGTTTTCGTAAGTTTTATTCTTTTTTTTATGGGAATGATAAGTTTAGCCTAGTCATAATTGTTGAAAATGTCTAAGGAACACTTAGCATACACTCTCAATATTTTTAAATAACAACAGCAACAAACCATCACGCCGTTTCCCCACAGGGGTAGGCAGAGAGAATGGACCGCCACACTACTCTATCCTGACATCCTTCTCTAACTTCCTCCACATTCACACAACGAGTCATACACGCACGTCGATTCTTCCGGCTTCTAACATTACCAACCTTTAAAATTTGATTAATTTGGTCATGCCATGTTTTCCTCGGTCTACCTCGAGTCTGTACTCCATTTACATCTTTAACGTTTACTTTTTTTAACCATTCTTTCTTGACCCATGCGCTCCATATGTCCGAACCAACGCAGCGATCCTTTCATAATTTTGTTCATAATACCTTCTTTCGCTCTACATTACTTTCTAATATCAGCATTTGAGATTCTGTCGTATATGATTCTATCACACATACGTCTTAGGGACCTCATCTATACAGCATTTATTCTGCTCTCATTCTTCTTCTGCCATTTCCATGCTTCGCTTCCCTACATAAGGTTTGGGACCAGAATTACAATGTGAACGGCCATTTTCGCTTTCATTGATAAATTATATATATATATTTTTAAATTTTCATAACATAATTAAACTTCTTGGGAACGATTGTTTTCTTCAATATTAACTTCGATCGCCGGTTTGTAGATTTTGCAGACTCAGATATAATTATATGTAGGTATTGCTGGTAAATTTAGAAGAATGCGTTTTTCCATCGGCGAAATTTCAAAATGTTAAAAATATTTAAAAAAAGATTTCTTGATATTGCGAAAACTTTTAATATCAGCGTTTCCTTCGACAATATATAGGTACTAAGATATAGCTACTACAAGCCTGATCCCATCTTTGCTGCAGTGACTGGACCTTGTTTCTATACTGCTTCTTGCATCTCGTGATCGGACAGTCTCTTCTATCGAAATCCGGTTTACTTTCCTTTATTGCTATTGGCTTCTGTATATTTTTTACTGCAAAAGCAATAAAGGAAATCTATATATAAGTTATTACCCGCGTACTTACTTCGGTATGGATATTGTAATTAATGTAAAATGATGATTGTGTAAAATATTAATAATACCCCATCGGGCGTAATACGAGAAAAGGTAGCTGAATAAGAAGGCTATTAATAAAGCAAAGTAATATTAGCTACAATCATATTCTTGGTAATTACTCCGATGAGATCATATTCAGAGAAAAAAATTGAGATGATGCGATATTCTGATGAAGGTGATTAATGAAATTATTTCGATAGAAAACATTTGACCGTTTATTAATGTTGTTCTCAGCATCATCTAATGATTGTATTTCAAACTATAATGATCAGAAATAGTAATGGGAAACGACAATGAATTTAATCGAATAATTCGATTGAAGATAGTTCTTTACTTCCACAGAACATGACAACTTCCAAAACTGGCGATGACTAGAATACCAAGTGCAATAAAGGTTCCATTAAATACAAATAATGATTAGTATTTTTTTATTTTAATTGTTGCAAGTAATAAATTAAAAATATTCAATATTTAAAAAAAGCCTTCACCCGCTACAAAAACTAATGAAATTTTAATTTAAAAAAAATTACTGAAAATATACTGTGACTGAAGGTATTCGTTAAATAGTCCATTGTTTTGGCCGAAACACTATAATTCTTTAACATTGTAAACTGCGACAGTTGTTTCGTCAACATAGGCGATGACTAGAATACCAAGTGCAATAAAGGTTAATAAACGGAACAAAGTTTTTTTAATTTAACAGTTTATATGAAGGTATTCATTTTAGAATAGCTTTTTATTATATATACAGGTTCATATATCTGTTGCCCCACTTTATAATAGCTAATTGTGACACATAATTCGTTTGTACTGTTTTGCTGTTAAAATTATATTAGTTTTATCGTTTTTATAAAGAATTTTGACAGGCTGGTGTAAAAATAATTTTTTCGTGTGATGACAATTTGAATAATTTCTTCAATATTAAATATTTTTAAGTTGTTGCTGGTTAAGTGCCTAATTACAGCTAATTTAAAAAACGGTGGATACGTGTAACATAAATTAAATAAACACAAAAGTCCGGATCGTCCATGTCAACATGTGCAACATCGAAAAAAGCATTATGTGTTATTACATTATGTGCTAAATTAAAAAACCGGTGTATTCGTGGAACATAAATTAAATAGTCAATACGTCTAAAAAGAAAATTTTGTGTTAAATTATTTTTATTTTGTTATTTTTTTTTATATCATTGTATTTTATATTATTTGTTTTAGATTTATTTCGTGGGTGTTGGACGATCGAAGTGTGCGCGGGAGATGCCTATTGGTGGCGATGAGGTTCGCAACCCATCACACCGCGTCTCCCGCGGGGCGAAAAGAGACGAATGGAGTGCCGCATCAGTAAAAATGTGACAGTCCATTATTTCTGCCTACCCTTTCGGGGAGACGGCGTGATGGTTAGTTAGTTAGTTAGTTAGGTTCATAAGAGTAATTTTAGCTCCAGATGACATCTAATGCCGATTTCTTCAGACCCTTTAAAACGAGAGAACAACCAATTAATATAATATATTGCTCTGCCCAAAAGGCTATTTAGAATAGGACTTATTTTCCCTTAAGCTTACAAAAAAGTGTTTGTTTAATTTTTCACTTTGATTATTTTTATAATTCACGACAAGTTCGCCTTGATTATTATGTCCTCACATATAATACTTAATGTATTCACTACTTTAAAATAAAAATAATTAATGCATTTTAAATATTCGAGATTTTCCCCGTATTTCCCATCACTAGTCAGAGATATAAGTTATTAAAAGCTACTGTGGTCCAGTATGTAGAGCCCGGGAGTCGCTTTATTCATGAGGAGATTTCCAAAGAAACATGTACTGAACTTAATGACCTATGAACGAATTCGTTTTAATGTTGCATCGCATTTTGATACCCACACTACATAATAAGATCTTTGAATAGAAATGTGACCTTATGGATATGTGTTTGCACTATAGACACACGTATAATATATAAACGCGGCCAAATAATGGACAACTTTGAGTCATTACTTAAATCTCATTTAGGTCGCTGTACATGATTTGTTTAAAGTATATAATCTTCTCTTCTTTCAATGAAAAGAAGTTCATTTTACGATTTTGGTAACAGATTTTTGTTTAATATTGTACCACAGAATTGTTTAACTAATTGCTCACCGGTTTCGCTAGTAAAGTATATTTTGGCAGAAAGAAAGTGCGAATTGACGTTATTTTAATTTTATTATTAAAATATATGTACCTACATGTAAATTTAATTTGATTCATATACTTCTTCTGCCTTGTTGTAAACCGTGGTCTGGTCTCCATAATGTTGCTCCTCCTGTGAGGTAGACTCCCAGCTGTCCTTCCATATTTTAGGAGGTCTTACATGAGGACGAGTCCCATGAGGCTAACTATGCAGTGTAATATAGGGACGTCTGGTGGTGTTCATTCTTTGAACATGACCGTTCCAGTCCCTTTTTCGCTGTCTGCTCCATCTTATAATATCCTCAACCTCACATATCTTTCTTATTCTGGTGTTCCTGACATGATCTCTCAGTGTCTTGCCTGCTATTGTCCTCAGTGTCTTCATCTCGTAAGTCCTCAAAATTTGCTTGGTCTTTACTGTGACTGCCGTTATATTGGTCTTACGCATGCTTTATAGATTCTCATCTTACTCTTAATGGCCATGTCTTTGTTTTTCCATTTCGTGGATTTTAGAGCGCCAGAGATTGCAGCTGCTTTGTTTACTTGGGCTTGTATTTCTTCCCGCAGATCAGCTCCTCTCATCAGGTCTATGCCTAGATAATTGAAGGTGCTGACCTGTTTTATTTGTTTGTATTGTAAATTGTCCGACCAATACAGTTTACAAATTTTGGCACATATACATGCCTACGCATTTAGATAAATATCCTATATTAAGATGACGTAGGAAAAAAAAATAAACTGCTGAGGTAGATGTGACATTATTTTTATTATTATTATTAATCATTTGTAAGGTGGATGAATGCGTCCTACATAGAATTAAGAAATGGTTACTAAGATAGTTTGGATATATGCAACAAATGAATGAGGGTAGAATGATTACAAATATATTGTAAGTAGTGTGAATGGAAAACGACGTCAAGGAAAACCAAGAAAGATATGGCAAGACCATATTAATCATTTACTGAAAGGTGGCCATGTTCGAAGTCGGAACAATCGACGATCGTGCATTTCACGGTGTGTGGCTGTAGAAGAGGCGCGAGTGTTATGTCAGGATAATACAGTGTGGCGGTTCATCCTTTCTACCATACCTACCTCTCCGGAGAAACAGCATGATGGTTAGTTAGTTAGTCAGTTATTTTATAATGACAAGTATACTTGTATTTATATACGCAAAGTATACATGGTTATATATATGTATGTATAGAGGTATTCCCTCACTTTGATTAATTGTTTATTTTGTTTTTTTTTATGATCCAATGACGAATGATTAAACATACACAAATTCATATAGTGAATGATATATTGTATCAAATTAAATTTTGTAGGTTCAAACACAATTAAAATTCATAGTTCACGACTGAAAGCCACATTTGTCCTGTAATATATCCTTTTCATCCCTAGACAAATTATAAAAATAAATTACCCTTAAGTCCCATTCACACAGTGTGTATAGCTTACAAAAATTTCCTTCAGTGTTGTGTTAAGATTACCATAAGGACACAGAATCTCATCATCCCGGGTCCTGGCAGCCAGAGAATGGACGCAAAGTAGGTGTTTGTATTTTTACTCGAATGCATCACTCAAATGTGATGTCCTGTGACAGGTGCCGGGTAATCCTGTAGCCCGATAGTTTGTCGAACGGACGTCTTGACTTCAAAGTCGTACACCGAAGGATTATTTATTTTTTACAACATTGAAAAATTACTTTGATAAATATGCATAGTACATACTTAAACAGCTGAAGGATGAAGTTCATAAATTACACATATATGGTTATTTATGTATGGGGAAGAAAATTAATTATTGTTTTAAAGTATAATTGAACACTCGTAAATTTGTATTTAAAACCACTTTATTCTTTACAACAACCCACCGGTTTCGCTCCCGCCGGAGCTTCGTCAGGGTTACAAAAGACACTGTGTGTGTCAAGAATATCACACCACAAATAAAGTGCTTCATAAGAAAGTATATATTTTTTAAGTATTTGATGTAAAGATAAACTTACGCTTTTTAAATATTTCTTTTATGAAATTGGCATGTTTCATTATTCTGAAACAATATTGCGAGTTTTTCTCAAAACTGAATATGGTTTTAAATAATTGATCATAATTAACAGTGGGTAATTGGCAGATCCAGGGATAACTTGGCAAGAGGGGGGATACTTCGTGGCAAAGGGACGCATTGCATCTTCGATAATTATCTTCGGCCACATATTGTTATATCTCCCACGATGGAGAACCAATCTGCCAATGGTAATGCCAGTAGGTAGAGAAATAACTTTGATAAATCACGTCACCTCGGAGGTCGACGTATTTTGTGATAGTGTAGTTCACCTGGGGGAGACACTGTCTCTGCTTTTGTTATAATTATGAGTTCATCATATTATTTCATATATATTATCTTTTGTGTCTCAAACTTTTCAAATTTTGTTAACCTTTTTAAATGTAAAATTTGATTGTTAAAAACCTCTTTTAAATGTATATTTAGTTAAAATCAACTAATGTTCTTGTCTGTGTTTTTTTTATTTTTTTTTTTTCAGTGAACTTCTACGATGAAATTTCAGATAACACTTTTTTTAAATTAATTTTGGACTATAAAAACTTAAATCGTAATAACACTTAAAAAATAAACGCATTTATATATATATTTATTATTATATCTTAATAAATACAATTGATAACAGCTTTTCAGTTATTTACAAAAAGCTTTGCCGCCCGTTGAAGATTCGTCATATTATTAAGTGCGGAGTCATATCCACATCGGCCAATTAAAGCTTTCATAGGCCCCGAAGAGATCCTCCATTCAGTCGTCATGAGTCCGCCACAATACAGCGGAAGTGCCTTTCAGGCAGAAGTTTCCCTTTTCTCGCCTTTCGGCTTTATCCCGCAGGTACCGGTGTGCCCACCAATGGTACACTGATGTATCTGTAGGTCCTGGACCATTATGGGGGCAGCCTCCCACAATGGACCAGGTATACAGATTACAGTTACCGGGATGCTTTAATTGCTCCGTATGTAAAATTGAATAATAAGCTCTATAGTGTGGTACAAAAAATAAGAACTTATAATTGGAAATCTAAAGCTTATTGTAATCTAGTGGCTAAGGTTCACTTATTATTACTTTTTAAATGTTTATTATTCTAAAATATAAATATAAGGATTAATTGCATCTCAATAAAGACGAAGATGTAAATTGTTTTCTGGGAACGGAATATGGTAGCCGAGGCGCTTACAGGACTTATGACCTGTAATTGGTTGAGTTGAGCGATCGCTTTATGTTAAACAACATTCCCCATTCTGCCCTTCTTACGACCACCACGTCTGACAAATTTTTATATACAGCTTTATATACAACTTCCGCAGCATTCTAGCATATAAACAACTTTCAAAAATTTGTCAGACGTGGTGGTCGTAAGAAGGGCGGAATGAGGAATGTTGTTAAACATAAAGCGATCGCTCAATCCAACCAATGGACCGATCCGACCTTTGTGGCAGAGTGGTAAGAGCTCTGATTCCCATTCCGAAGGTTCTGGGTTCGATTCCCGGCGATGGCAGTGTGATTGTCACACTGTCTTTGGTCTGGCGTAGTATTCTCGTGACAAGAAAATGTCGATAGATTGACTACCTGTCACATGTCACGATAATCAATATATCAGCTTAAACAAATTGTATATTGTAATTGGATTCAAGCGACCTGTTGTATACGTAATAAAAAAAATAAAATGATAGGTTGTAAGGCGTAAGGCCACCATATTCAGTTCCCAGAAAACAATTTACATCTTCGTCTCTATTGCGATACAATTAATCTTTATAAAAAAAAATTATCCGCAATGGGTGAAATCCAGTATTTGTCTTCAAGAATTTGTATACATTCAAAATGTTGTAAAATATAAATTATATTCGCCAAAAATATACATACACATTTAATTCACGGTAGATTCTGAAGGGTAATTATTTAAGTTTTTTAATCAATTTTAAAACATAAACGTATGCGAGTATAGTAATTTAAAATAAACAATAAATTTGAATGAAACAGTCCGTCTTCTAGGAGTTTTATTATATTTTAGATGGAATGATGTATTTCGCCGTTCTAAGGCATTATCAAATGTTTTTTCGACATTTGATATTGCCTTAGAAGGGCAAATGTTAAATGTTATAACTCCTAGAAGACAGACTTTTTCATTCATATTTATTATTTAATATGTAGTTTTACATCATTGTTTAAGGATTAATAAATAAAATAAACAATCTTAATAATAAATATTTAGGTTCACTTCATCTTTTATTCTAGTTTCAACCGGTTGATTTATTAAATAGGTTTATTTTAAGAAATTTCTAATTATTGTTATTTTTTATTTGCGTTATTTACGATGACCTTATGCCAAGAAATATAAATAACCATTTTCAAGCAGAAATGAAATTGAAACAAATGGAATTATTCACATTTTCAATTTATCAGCTATATTAAGAATCATTTGATTAAGATATTCATCAAATTATTTTTACTAAACATTTGTAACCACCCTGTGGTAGAGGTTTTAACAAGTCAAAAGCATCTCGCGACTAATGTTCTCTTCCTTTTTCTTGCCATTGTGCTGTTTCTAGAAATATTTTTATGATTTCCTTTCCTACCTGTACTCAATGGCCTTTACGACACCAAATATTTGACTCTGAGGACGAGCGAGACGACATACACAAAACCGCATTAGAGCAAAAGGGAAGAGAGACAGACATCGCCAGACAGCTTGGCACCAAATAATTGTTACTAGACAAGGGAAGGAATGTTGACTTTGGTCTAAACTACAAGATCACACGACCAATGTCCCAAAAGCATTTGTAACCAAATTTAACCGGTGATCATAAAATTTATATAAGCAGTAGCATCTTGTATTTTTACTTAAGTTTAAATGAGGTATTATAAACACCTGGAGGATTTTTTTATTATTTTGAGTTACAACTTTGATCTCACAATAAATTTTAAATGATTGTACAGCAATATACTAATGTATAGAGCAATAAGGTTGACCAAGAAACCACAACTTTTAATGGTTGACTTTCCTAATTGGATAACAGAATTATTATTGTCCCATAAATAAAAATAACAAATTTGGATTATGTTGGTCTTGGGAACATTTCTGTAAAATATGTACAAAGCTCATAAAATAAGTAACTTAAATTTCTCTGGAGTAGTAGGTGAGGCATATGAAAAATTTGAATTCTATTCTATCAAACATGTGTAAGATATATAAAATATTAATTATGTGATTTACGTAAAAACAATAACTTTGTTCTGTGATATAATTTAACACAACATTCCAGATCGTCCAGCTGGCATGTGCACCATAAAAAAGAACATTGAGGAATTTGGAGTTCCACATCGCTAAAAGTGTGGCAAACCATTCTTCCTGCCTACCCCTTCGGAGAGACGGCGTGTTGGTTAGTTAGTTAGTGATATAATATCAGTCAACAAGTATTTAATTGATCGGAAGAAGTTCGGTCATAAACGAAACCTGTCGGGTTTTGAATAGATAAATTTGTGGTGATTTTAACATTTTTGAATAATATTCTGGCTAATCTGACTAAATAATGAAAAAAAAAACTTCTTCTTTTTCCTTGTTGTAGACCTATATGGTCTGTTCTACAGAGTGTTACTTTTCCTGTGAGATAGACTCCCAGCTGTCCTTCCATTTTTTAGGAGGTCTTCCACGAGGACGAGTCCCATGAGGCTGATTATACAATGCAATGCCCATATAGGGGAGTCTGGTGGTGTCCATTCTTTAAACATGACCGTACCAGTCCCTTTTTCGCTGTCTGCTCCATCTTATAAAATCCTCAACCTCACATAGCGCTTTTAAGATGATTTTTTCATAAAAAAATTGGTCTTTGTAAATCATCCAATGTAGGTACTCGTATTTATATGTCTAACTATATCATCTACGGTAGACCCATTCACCAGGAGTTCTGAAGATGGATAAAAAAATTTCATCAAATGGAGCATTTTCAACAGTACCCTAAAGCTTTCCCTTCATAAAAAAATAATATTCGAATGCAAAATTTTCGAATGCACCCAAAAAACTTTTCGCATCTATGCCGTCAAAAGTATTCGATTGTACTCCATTTATATGAATATGTTATTATAATTCTAAGAGTAAAGTAATTACTTTTTCTTGTTTTGCAGATTAATTTCGAGATAAATCCCCCCATTGATGGGCCGTTGTACGGGAATTATAAATGCTTACAAAATAAACTGGTCGGCAAAATCTCCCATTCAATAGGTGGCCTAATGGATGTGATTATACATTGATTTTGAGATAAGTGTTAGAATAAACCGGAAATATTTAAGTGATTGTCGAATTAAATATCGATGTATAAGGATAGATCTAATTTAGATTCGGTAACTTGTGACACGGCTATAATAATTAATAAATATTTATTTAAAATAGTTACATCCAAGTACCGCTTGTTAGCTGTTTATTTGTATTAAACTTAGAAAGGTTACATAATTGGGTCTGAAAGGTGGAAATTTATGATGGGAAGTACATGCATAACCAATCTGCCTCTAGTAATGGCAAGGAGAGAGCAAATAAAATGCTGCGCGTGATAACTTTAAAACTTAACATTATTTAAAACTTAAGGCATATACCGAATTTATATAAATTAGATTTTTTTATATAATCAATTGTTTTGGTGGATTCACTATAATATTTCAACTTTATTAACTTTTAATTTTAAAACACTATTATAACACGTTATCACAATTTTTAATAAAAGAAGTAGCACAGTGATACGTATTTTAACAGTGTTTGAAAATTAAAATATTTAATGTTTTAAAAAAAAAAAATTGAATAACTTTTTGAAAACATTGTATTTTGTTAATAAAACTCTGTTTATATTTGATTAAAGTCTGTGTCCCGAAACATGTTTGTGAAAGGTGCAAAAAAGTTTGACTTCTTACATGGCCAACCTTTAAAATTTAATTAATTTGGTCATGCCATGTTTTCCTCACTTTCCTTGGATTACGTACTCCATTTAATAATTTTAATAAAACTAATACTATTTTTCACTAAGAAGTGAGTTAAATTCTTACATCATCTTGAGATTAATATGAAGAGATATGTCATATAAATAAAAAAGGGAAAAAAATTGTTTTAAATAAAAACACAGTTTCATACTTGCGCCATTATTCCAGGTTGGTGTATCGTTATAAATTCACAATAAAAAATATGTTTAAGGTCTATTTGGCAATGTGGTGAATTTAGCAAAAAAAAAACTGTTTTTATTTTCACTGTGATATACCGCATTGACCGAGAGGTACAACTTTTCATAAAAAAATGGCGGATGATACTAAAACAACAAGTGAGTAGAAATCTAGAAACTGCATTCATCCTTATGTCATATTCCTGGCAAAATATAAACAGGGTGTGACAAACTCCATGTTGTTCCGACAAAGATGTTTCCTATGCGGGGTAATGTGTTTATTTGTTTTTTAAAGTTAAGTCCCCTAAAGTGTATCAATTGACAGCGAAATATCTCTTTTCCGTTTAGTAAACGATACTTGGCACAGAGCCGGCAGAGAGTAGATTTTAAATTATGAAATAAAAATTAATTTTCTTAATATTATGCTTACAATCGGAGCAACAATAAAATAATTTATTTTATATTTTAAAGACATTTATTTTATCCATTGCCCAGGTTGAATGTTGGGGTCAGCTGTGTCGGTGCCAGTGAAATTGGTTCTGTGAAATGGAGTCCTCACGAGGCGAGATATTCCCTGATGCTGGAGAGGGTTAGGAAAATTTTCTGAGGTATCTCTACATGAGGGAGTATGGTAGCTATCCGTGGCTCTATCCCATAGCGTTTCTTTTGGGAATGCTTGAAGCCAACTCTCTGCAGCTTCGAAGAGATGGGCATCTCATACCCCATTTCTTTAGATTACTCAGAGGATATTTCGAGAACTCGGCCGTGCTGGAGGGTGTTCGGCTTTTTGTCCCCGATAGATATCTCCGACAGCGACAGCATAGATTGTTTTACCTACCGGCCGCCAGAACCAACCTGCCTCTGGTGACACCGGTGGGAAGAGCAATTAATCTGCTATAATTGGTCTCTTCGGTCTCTTCGGAGATCGACGTTTTTCATATTAGTGAAAGTACGTTCAGAAGGCAAATACTCTCAATTCTGGAGAGTATCCTGTCTTCCTAATGTTGAACCATCTCTCATGCGTTTCTGGTAGTATACTATACACAATATATTATTTTACCTGTTCTCAATAGATGCCTTAAAAATAAATGTTGTAATGTCTGTTGATGAAATAAACTGATTTGATTTGATTTGATTTAACTTAACTCTCTGCTATGCCATGCCTTCAGAGCAAACTGTTGTATTATGACATCCGGGAGTTCTCTGATCTTCCTCTAGATGTTTACCGAAGAATATCTATAGAAATGGCCTGTTTCACCAAGTGGTCTATCGGTCATCGTCTTACGACACAGTTCAGTCGGTATCATGCGTTGGAATAGTGAGTAGCGTGCGTTTGCCGTTGATGCCTACTTTTCGAACCGATGTTCAAGGGTGCCGCAGCATAACTTCCTTTTTTCAAAACTTAATAAAATCCATTGTGTTAATCGATTTTTTTATATGATTTTTTATAATGTAGGCACATACCTATGTGCTCATATCATTCTATTTTCTTTCCTCTACTTTTCTGTTAATACTTGTTACTTATACTTGTTACTGCAAGTCTTACACCAATGACTGAAATCAATGATATTAGAATTTATTTTACAATCTACTAGACCACCAGCCGATATAAATGTTTGTACTTAATATTGTAAATTTTTTCATTTTATTTTAAGACAAATACCTCTTATTTAAATCAATGGCTTCTTAATGCGAAAAAAATTAGAGCTCATTATTATAAAGAAGTAACCAGGTCCTGTCTAGGATTAAATCCAAGACTCCTTATTACTTATTGTTCTATAACACTAGTCAGTAAAAAAAATATTTCATATTCACAGATGTCCTTCATATATAACATACGTACTACTCTTACGAAACTACAAAGGTATTAACAACTGTTCATAAATCATTTATTTAAAACGTTTAATTAAATATGATTTATCGTTTCTCATGACGACAATATGAGAGAGCAATAGTCAGATGCACTCAAAAGAAAATAAATTTAGTTTTATTCCATAAAAATCTTAATTATGAAATACGTAGTTAAGTTTATTTCAACTAATAAATTTACCATTACCGGAGAATAACAGTAGGTACAAGAAGATATGCAGGACTTTGAAGCAAAACGTAGAGACGACGCTGCAGAGAGTAGGCGGAGACGAAAGAAGAGAGCATTGGGAGACGAAAGGGGAGAGCATTGGGAGACGATTCCACTGCCAACGTCTTCCCCTAATCTAGATGCCGCAGAATGTGGGTCCATGATTGTACTCTTAAGCCACATGATGATCTTCAGTTATGAAGGACAGTCTTCCTAGGATACGAGGAATAGCCGATGATGATGATGAATGTGATTAGTGATCACATTACGAAAACAGCACTTAAAAATTGTTGGCAGCTGCAATCTCTGGCGCTCTAAAATTCACAATATGGAAAAACAAAGACATGGCCATTAAGAGTAAGATGAGAATCTATAAAACATGCGTAATACCAATAATAAAATATGGCGTCGAGCAAGGGCAGACACCGTAAGGACCAAACAAGTTTTGAGGACTTCCGGAATGAAGACACCGAGGACGATAGCACGCAAGAAACTGAGAGATCGCAGAAGGAACACTAGAATAAAAGAGATATGTGAGGTTGAGGATATTATAAGATGGAGCAGACAGCGAAAAAGGGACTGCTACGGTCATGTTCAAAGAATGGACACCACCAGACTCCCCTATATGGCATTGCATAATCAGCCTCATAGGACTCGTCCTCGTGTAAGACCTCCTAAAATATGGAAAGACAGCTGGGAATCTACCTCACATGAGGAGCAACACTCTGGAGAACAGACTACATAGGTCTACAATCAAGAAGAAGAAGAAGAAGGAGATTATTTATTAGTTATGATATTCCTAGTCCTGATTATATTGCGCGGGTGCATAGCATCTCCGCTCGCCACATGTGCCTTGCATCACGGGTCATTTAGACGTCACCGCAGAGTTGTGTCACAGGCGAGCCGCGGTGTCCGGAAGGGGACGTGTGTGTCACCATCGGCGACTGGCGCGCCCCTCCCGGGGGACAGGACTTCCCAGCGAGCAACTCTACTGAAAAAACAAACCACAGCAGACAGCTTGACGCCTGATTTTTTGTGTATTTTTATATCGTCTGAAGCAAACATCTATTTCCTCCGATGAAATATTGAGCCATCAATAAAGTAAAAATATTTCCTTTTGACACGTGGAGATCACATTAAGAAAAGTTAATTTCATTTATTTATTTATTATTATGATGATTTTTATTTTAAGTGCGCCGTTTTGTAAAATCAATCACTCCAAGGGCGCACTAGGAAATGACTGACCGAACAGTGCAGTCTTCAGATGTTTCTTAAATTTAACGTCACTATCCTCATACTTAATACTAACATGGAGGCTATTCCATGCCAACGGACCCGCAACGCTGAAAGCATGATCATAGAAACATGCATTATTGGCTCTGACTGGAATCGCTATGTTGTTGTTAATGATTTAAGTATGCGGTAATGATTAATATGAATAATGAAAACAATGAAAAAATCTTTTTGAATTTTATACTTAGTTAAAATCTACCAATATTTGTGTGTTCGACCGGTTTCGGTAGCTCGCTGCCATCTTTTCATTTTTATACTGTAATTAAAAAATTAATGAATACGTATTTTTCTAGAAGTTTAAGTATAGTTTATTGGAATGACATATTTCACTTTTCTAAGATATTATCAAATATAATAAGGCGAAAGATGTCTTTCCCATACACAAGAAAACAGACGTTTTATTTCATTGTTCAAGAAACAATAAATATGAATAAAATTAAATAAAACTGAACGGCAATATAAGTTATTATATTACCGTGGTGAATCTTGGGCCCATGTGAAACTACAATAGTTGGCATATAATTAATACGAATGAAAACGACGGTTTTCTAAAAGTTTTATTATATTTTATGGGAATGACATGTTTCGCCCTTCTAAGGCATTATCAAATGTTTGATTATGCCTTAAAATATTGAAGAAAAAACATTTGATAACGTTTTGGAAGGGCAAAACATGTCATTCCCATAAAATATAATATATCTTTTAGAAAACTGTCGTTTTCATTCGTATTAATTACCTATTTAATATGGAGTTTTACATCATTGTTCAAGAAACAATAAATTAGTTGGCATATTTTGTTATAACTATACCGTAGTTACATTCGAAGTGTTTTTTTAAATTTTATATCTATAAGTTCAACGTGTCAAACCACAAAGTGAGTGCTTCATATGAAAATTTTATTATTATTTTGTTTGAAACAAGTTCTCAATTTTTTTTTTTTTAAAGTTTGCTACATATTTTTTGAGTATAAAAATCTCTTGTAAGCACTTTGTATTGATAGTATTGAGAAACTGACGCATGTCACCCCGGCGAGTTAAGTAGGTGCAGCGGGTCCATGGTATAAGTTTCACTCAATGTCAAAAACTGCATAGATAAACGGATAAGCGGATATGGATACTATACTCCATTCATTCATTTCGGAAATCCATTCACCGTTTTACTATGAGCTTTTTTTGCAAGGCCCATTCACGTTACTTAGACGGAGTCAATGCTTTAGGTTCACAATGGTCCATTGAAAGTTACCAGAAGAATGTTATTTTATGAACTAAGTTTTCAACTGATATTTTGTATGGTAGTACGAACTATTTTATACATGCGCTTTTGAGCAATAATATCACGTTAATTGGTCTATCATTTGTAAGACATGTTTTGTTGATTATTAATATTAATTAATTTAATTTATAATGGCCGAGCCATAGAGGGCTCCCTCCGCTTACCCGAAGCTGTTATAGGCGCAGCGGCGCCTTTCGTCAGCTTCACTCGTGCACTCCCTAGGCCCGTCCCCCGTCCATGCGGGACTTACGTTAAAAAAATATATATATTTGAAACCAAGGGGGACCCAGACCACATTTAAGCTACGCTACCCTCCCTCGATGTCCCGCCGTACACACATAGCAATACAACAGCAAAAGCAAATACACAATTGATACATAAATAACATATGTTAGAGAAAGAATAATAAAAAAAAGAAATAATGCACAGCAGGAGGCACAGGAGGGAGGGGAGAGACAAAATGCAGGATGGGGGAAATAAGGAAATTTATTTAATGTGTGGACAAAGGAAGGTAACATAGGAAGTTTATTCTATATATATTGAAGAGAAGAAACATAATGCAATTGAACTAAGCAGGAGGAGGACGAGGTCCGGCATTGCGGATCAGTGTCCCCTCCCCCCAGCAAGATAATCGGCACCCCCTCAAAGGGGCAAGTGACTTCACAAAACGGCAACGTCCGGTCGAGACGATTGGTTGAGGTTAAAAAAATAATAATAATAATAATTACAATAATTAAATAAAGTAAGCAAAAAAATTAATTTAATTGTGTGTTAAAACGATAATATTTGAAATTTTACACCCTTTCAGCGTTACGGCCGTTCAAATGCAATACTGACCCACTGTAGTCAAGCCGTCCGAATGTCATTGAATTTAATGAAAGTATTATAGAAAAAGAAAAGTCCAGGAGCCTTTTATAATATATCTAATTATATATTTTTTATCTAATTTAATTCAAATATGTCTTGTTTACAATAAATTGATTATTTATAAGAAAAACAGTATACAAAAACAACTCTTCGTTACCTTTCCAGTGTAGTGAATATTTATTTATTTATTTATAGATTATACACAAATGCGATATTACAAACGATAAAACATTTAGACGACTCATTTGGACACAAAACTGTATTACAAAGATAAAATAAAACAAAACAACATGAGACTAAAAAATTATGACAATACTGACACTGAAAATGTTCAAGTCCGAGATGATTAGATTCAGCGTCCGAATTGCTCTTCCTACTGGCATCACCAAAGGCAGGTTGGTTCTGCGTGACGGAGTAAAGAACAATTGACGCAGGTAGTTATCAGGAACAAAAATACCTATTTGCTCCAGAACATAGGGGTTCTCAATTGAGCCCCGAATCAGTTTGAAAAAATGTGTGGACAGTAATCTTTCCCTCCTCAGTTCGAGGGAGTTATACCCCAGCATACCCAAGAGAAATGCCTTCTCTTTAATAGACTCTTCTATAGATTTATCCGGCAAGTGCAGCCATTATCTACAATACATATAACATTTAAAAATCTTAATGGATATTCATAGATAAATGTAAAATAAACAAAAAATAATATTTAATAGAAACATTCGAAATTGTTCAAAATTAATTTAAAATTTCAAATAAAGATGCAAATTGATCGAGATTTGTTACCATTGATGTAAGTAAAAGATAAACATAAATTTGATGTGCCTCACTGATTATTTTACTGCCGGATTGTCAAACGATCTAATGTGTTATGAGCACAACATTAAAAATGCCATTAAACCGGTATGTCATTGGAATGTTTAAAAAGCACGGAGTAGCCTGGTTTTATATGGAATAGTAAATAATATCTATAAATGGCAGTTATTGGGACACAAAGGATGGATCGAGTGATGGATTTATTCATTTAAATGCCCTAAAATTATGTTTTATGTTCCAAACTTAAAACGAAATTTTTGTCACTTAAAATGCAGGGGTGGAAAGTGATATTTTGATAAAAAAAAAACAATAGACATTGTGTTTATATATTTTTGAATTTTGGGAATTATATAAAACAGTGCAGTAAGAGCAAATATTTTTTCAAATTTATTATTACAACAACAACAACAACAACAAACCATCACGCCGTTTCCCCGCAGGGGTAGGCAGAGAGAATGGACCGCCACACTACTCTATCCTGGCAAACCTCTCTAGCTTCCTCCACATTCATACAACGAGTCATACACGCACGTCGATTATTCCGACTTCTAACATGACCAACCTTTAAAAATTGATTAATTTGGTCATGCCATGTTTTCCTCGGTCTGCCTCGACTTCGTACCCCATTTACATCATTAACGTATACTTTCTTAACCATTCTTTTTCCATCCATGCGTTCCATATGTCCGAACCAACGCAACGATCCTTTCATAATTTTGTTCATTATACCTTCTTCCGCTCTACATTCCTTTCTTATATCAGCATTTGAGATTCTGTCGTATATCGTTCTACCACACATACGTCTTAGGGACCTCATCTCTACCGCATTTATTCTACTCTCATCCTTCTTCTGCCAGTTCCATGCTTCGCTTCAATACATTAGGGTTGGGACCAGAACTCCATTGTGAATGGCCGTTTTCGCTTTCATTGATATTATTATAGATGTATATTTATAAATTATTAGTACTAATAACATATAAATTCTTCCACCAACCGATGGGAATAGTCTTTTCTGAAAAAGGAGGGAGGTAACTCACAAACTATGCACAAAAACGACGATCTTTGAGGCAGAGTGGCAAGAGCTATGACAGTCACACCGAAGGTCCCGGGTTCTATTCCCGGCGATGGCAGTGTGATTGTCACACTGTCTTTGGTCTGGTGTAGAATTTACTTGACAAAAAATAGCGATAGATTAGCTACCTATCACAGTGTGTCATGGGAATCAATATAATATTCAAAAGCAAATTATATCCAGAAATTTGGTTGTTTTATATAAAAAAAAAAACAAGTTATAGATAAACCAAATATTTCAATACCGTTTTCAAACAAAATCAAAACAATTGAATTGTTTTTTTTATTTATTAATAATCATATATACAAGTATGTACGAGTATGTGATTAAATAATAGTTTTATAAGGTTCAGGGATATTGAAAGAAGGGTTGGGGCAGGCAACAAAGTGAATGGTGCACTTAAAGTTGTCATCGCAAACAAAAACCTATCCAAAAAAAGCTAGAATGGCAGTGCACAATGGTGTTCTTCTACCGACCCTTATGTATAGAAGCAAAGCATGGAACTGGCAAAAGAAGGATGAAAGTAGAATAAATGCAGTAGAAATGAGATCTCTTAGACGAATGTGTGGATACTCTGTGTATGATAGAGTGTCGAATGAAAATATAAGAAGTGAATACGGTGCGAATGATGGTGTCATGAACAAAATAATGAAAGGATCATTAAGATAGTTTGGACATATGGAAAGAATGAATGAAGAAAGAATGGTAAAAAAATTATATGTTAATGATGTAAATGGAACCAGAAATAGAGGAAGACCGAGGAAAACGTGGCACGATCAAATAAATCAAATATTGAATGTCGGCCATGTGAAGAGTCAGAGAAATCGACGCGCGAGCATGACACGATGTATGAATGTTGAGGAAGCGAGAGAAATATGTCAGGAAAGAAAAGTGTGGCAGTCCATTCTTTCTGCCTCCCCTTCGGGGAGACGGCGTGATGGTTAGTTAGTTAGTTAATTATTTATAAGGTTTTTTGTAATTTAATTAAATATGAACCTTTGTAGAATATATTATAAAATTAAAATTACATTGTTTTTAACCCTTTAAAGTCAAGTGTGACGCTTTGTAACGTTTGAGTACTTGAACATATTTATAACACATCGAATTTAAAAAAAAAGTCAAATAATTTCATTTTGTTAATTCGCATAGAATAGAATACATACAAACGAAACTAATTTACAATTGAAATAAAAAAAAAAACTCTTTTACATTTCAGGAGTTAACTTAATATTATTAAGATTTGTTATGTATTTGAAATTATTATACATTTTGCGATTAAGAAATGAGATATCTGAGACGAATGTGTGACAAATTTGTATATGATTGAGTGTCAAATGCAAGTATAAGAAGTGAATCTGGTGCGAATGAAAGTGTTGAACAAATTAATGAAAGGGTCAGTAAGATGGTTTGAACACAAGGAAAGAATGAGTGAAGACAGAATGGAAAAGAAGTAAACGGATTGAACGGAGCTAGAAATAGAGGAAGGCCGATTAAAACGTGGCACGATCAAATCAATCAAATATTAAATGTCGGTCACCCTCCGGGGAGACGGCGTGATGGTTAGTTAGTTAGTTTGTTAGTTAGTGATGAAGATCTAGATTTTCTGATTTGCCTCCGCCCCTGCCTAATAATAATATAGTTTCCAATAATCTGGCCACATAACTAACGAGAGGAAAGTATCTTGAGTGATGCTCCTCACATTAATGTCATCTCCTCTCTGGAGTTAGATATTATTGCCCACATGTATCCTGCATGGACCAGGGTAGAATCAGTACTTTACATAACCTGTGAGCTTCAAAATGATCATCGGAAAAAAATTTTGATAGCTCCATTATACACGATGAATCTTCATGACTATAATTCGTCCATACGTTAAGATTTTTTTAAACAATTTTTATAATTGTTGATATAAATTGCTATGCTCCAATCTACAAGTAAAAATAGTGGTTTAATAATTGACAATTAATTTTTATAATTTTTTTTCTTTGTTGTTCAATAATTTTATGGAAATGACATGTTTTGGGTTGCTCGGGCTTAATAAAATGTCATTTTATAATGCTTAACAATGCGAAACATATAATTCCCATAAAAGGTAATAAAACTTCTAGAAAACCGAAGTTCTCATTAATATTTAATATTGAGTTTTACATCATTATCCAATAAACAACTAAAATAAACTAAAATGGTATCCTTCTTTTGCCAGATCCATGCTTCGCTTCTATACATAAGGGTCGGTAGAAGAACACCATTGTGCACTGCCATTCTAGCTTTTTTGGATAGGTTTTTGCTTGTGATGACAACTTTAAGTTATTAAGTTTATGGTGAACGATGTAAACGGAACCAGAAATATAGGAAGACCGAGGAAAACGTGGCACAATCAAATAAATCAAATATTGAATGTCGGCCATGTGAGGAGTCAGTAAAATCGACGCGCGTGCATGACACGACGTATGAATGTTGCCTACCCCTTCGGGGAGACAGCGTGATGGTTAGTTTTTTTTACATGAAAGCAGAAAACATTTTCCTTTTAAATTATGCTAGAAAAATAATCATTAGAATGACATGTTTGCCTTTCTAAGTCATTATAAAAATGCTTTAGAAAGGCGAATCATGTATTTCTCGTAAATTTTAATAAATCTTATAGAAAACAGACGCTTTCATTCATATTTATTATTTAATATGGAGTATTTCACCATTGCTTGAGTAACAATAAATAGAGGGTTGTTTAAATGAATTAAAAAAACATTTAGAACCATCAGAGCCTAATCTGCCTCTTTACAGTAAGATTTGTGTAGGTTATACTAACGTTTATTGTTCTCTAAACATTTATGCTCACTCCTAAGGACTCGAACATAAATTGGACATTGGCGTCGTAAAGAAAGCTATTAAAGTCCGGTTAAACTACAATGCGCCGTGAAGATTGACCCTCCGGTCAGGAGCGCGGCTACTGAACCCCGAATTATTTACAATTTCATCGGTCCATATTACCATGTCCTGTGGTCGGGCGAATTGATTAAGTTTTCCACTGGCTGACTTCGTGGGATATTGACCACTCAATTCACTTGTCATAGACCTTGTAGTTTCGCTCATGTTTGGGTCGATGACGATTTCCATCTTTCGGGGACTTGAGTTTGATTTTTAGATCACTGATTAAGACTTGTAATAAGGAATGTAAGGCGGATAAATGCGTGATAAATAAAGTTAAGAAAGGGTCACTAAGATGGTTTGGACATATGGAACGAATGGATCAGGGAAGAATAGATGAAAAGATATACACAAGTAGTGTGAATGGGAAAAGAAGTCGAGAAAGGCCAAGGAAGACATGGCATGACCAAATTAATCAATTACTAAAAGACGGCCATTTTTGAAGTAGGAACAATCGACGAGCGTGCATGTCACGATGTGTAAATGTAGAAGACGCGCGATGATTATGCCAGGATAGAACAAAGTGGCGATCCATCCTCTCTGTCTATCCCTCCGGGGAAACGGGGTGATGGTTAGTTAGATAGTGATTAAGACTTGCTAATTTGTATTCATTAAGATATATATTGACAACCTTCGTGGCCGAGTGGCAAGTTCTATCACTGCCCCAACGAAGTTCTATCACTGCCCCCGGATTCGATTCCCGGCGATGCCAGTGTGATTGTCACACGATCTTTGGTCTGGTGTAGAATTTGCGTGACATTTAAATTGCGATAGAATAGCTTACATATCTTTCAAATGTCATTAGAATAAATATAATATTTAAACGCTTTGCGTTGATTTGATTCGCGCTGTAATGACGTAAAGAGAAATTCAAGAAATAATAATAATAATAAAAATTCGGAGCAATGAAGGTGCCCACGTGTGGTATTACTATAATACCGGTGTGGTATTACTATAATACCGGCTCCTGGAAAAGATTCAACTCAGCCAAACCTTCCACCACAATGGCAAGAGAATGAAAAGATACAAGGCCCTCGTTAGAGCTATCCCCACAACAAATCAATAAGAATTTTGCCATTTTCTTGCCGTTCACACAAGAAGAAGCTATAGTGTTTTTATTTACGAGGTTAATATACTATGTTCTTGGAGACTTATATAAAGAATTTTTATAATCAGGGTAAAACTGCTCTTGGAATGAGCTCAATAACAGGAAGTAACTTACTAACTAACCATCACGCCGTCTTACGAAGGGGTAGGCAGAAATAATGGACTGCCATACTTAAACTGATGCGGCACTCCATCCTTCTCTTTTCGCCCCCGCGAGAAGTAAGCAACTGATAAACACCATTCATGTCTTTCTGGATATCGAACTAACAGAACTATTAAACACTTCAATTAGACATCTTGTGCGTAGATTATCACAGTTGTTAAGACCGTTCAAAAGCTATATTTTAAACATTATTTTGTGACATATTTAGTTTTATAAAGACTTTTTTTTTTAACATTAAACTTTTCTAAAGTTCGGGTTTCTGTTCATTATAACTGTAATCATCACACTAGTTAGGCACAACCTAGATATCTATTGGTGATCTCAAGCAACTGTGAAAAATAATGAAAAAAAACTGTTATTTTTATAATATACCTTTTTTCTTGTCAATGGCAAGCTCTTATATATAGAATTGACGACCCTTAAAATGGTTTCTTGCCAATATCGTGAAACGTTTTGCAGACTTTGTAATGTTTTCAGGGACGCCGGGTATTATAATACCTAACACCACATGTGGAAGTACTTGCCTTGCCCCAATATATAAGATTGAAAGATAGATTGAAAAATAATATCATTGATTAATAAAGCTATCGAAAAATCTAAGTATATTTGTATTTAACTATAGCAGAACATTTTATATTATTTCATCCTAATGTTCTATTAAATAAAAATATTATTTATGTATTAGTCTCATGAAAACTGTAAAATTAATACTTTTAAAATGTAGCACTATTTCTATGGAGTAGCATTATTTTACAGATAAATGGCAAAGTTACGTAAGTCCTAAAAAGGGAAAAAATAAAATATGTTTTCTAAGCATGTACTTATAATGAAAAGAAGTCACGAACATAATTTTTATTATGACTTTAGACTTAATCTTTTCTTCTTTTACTTCGTCTTAGTTTAGGTCGTATGACCTGGGATGATGATGTCCAGATATCTCTCCATCTTTTTGGCGGCCTTCCTGGTAATCTCTTGCTGCTTGGGTTTCATCTTTAATAATTTTTGAAATTCTTGTATTCTCCATGCGGTCCACGTGGTCTCTCCAAAAGCGCCTTCTTCCCCATCTTACTATGTCCTCAACACCACAGAAAGACCTTATAGTTTCATTCCTGATCCGATCTCGGAGGGTTTTACCTGTGATGGAGCGTAGGGTTCGCATTTCTGCTACTCTAAGAAGGTTCTTCCTATTATCGGCTCTGACATTTATTTCATACGTCATGATAGGGCGGACGCATGCCTTGTATATCTAATTAATTAATTAATCTCATGGTTTATAAATATAATTGTATATATGGATTATTCTGCTTGATTTGGGTATCACGTTACACGCTGTTACAAATATTTTTTACTTATCTCCTTTAGCCGTGTGAGCATATAAATTTAAACCTCTGCTTCCAATTGTAACTATAGAACCATGGAACATAACATCACTCATTATAGCAGTTCAGTAATAAAACTGAATCGATGAATTTATAAGATGATGGATTTTTAATTTATTTTTCGAAAGGGCAACATTTCTAAGTGTTACTGAGAGATTTACGTCTATGTAAAATGTGAGAGTTCAACGAATCACTATGGTTATCATTGAAATGTTAACATGGACATATACATAATTGTGTTTACTCCTATAGTTTAAATAAAAAATATAATATTAAAAGTTGGACTCGAATTTATTGCGATTTTTTTTTCAATTAAGCACTGTTCTCTCAAACTTATTATAAAATCCGTAATTATTATTATTCATGGTTTCTTGAACAATGATTTCTATCTCTATATTAAATAATGAATACGAACGAAAAGGTCCGTTTCCTAGAAATTTTATTGTTGTGCATTTGATAATGTTTTAGACAGGCAAAACATGTCATTCCCATAAGTTATGATTAAACTTCTAGACAACAGCCGTTTTCATTATTATTATTTTATATGATAGTTCTTATTTGAAAATTTACATTTCAATTATTATCGTATAATTTATTTGTTATTCGTAAACTTTAATAAATAACACTATTCATATTACAAAAAAAAAATTATATATAAATAATGGTAAAGAAAGTATATGTTAACGTAAATGGAACAAGAAATATAAGAAGTGAAGGCAGTGCGAATGAAAATAATATGAACAAAATATTGAAAGGGTCGTTTAGATGGTTTGGCCACAGAATTGTGAAGTATATATAAACGAAATTGGTAAACCGAAGAAAACGTGTCACAATCAAATTGATCAAATATGAAATAGCATGACACGATGAATGTAGAGGAAGCAAGAGAAGTATTTTAAGACAGAACAATGTGGCGGTCCATTATTTCTACCTACCCCTCCGGGGACACGGCGTGATGGCTAGTTAGTTAGTTTAGATATAGAGGAAACCGAGGAAAACGTGGCATGATCAAATCAATCAAATATTAAATGTCAGCTACAAGAGAAATCGAAGATATCGACTCTCTGTCTACCCTTTCGGAGAGACGACGTTGTGTTTAGCTAGTTAGTTTACAGACAGTTTTTTTTTAAACTTGTATAAGATATAACATAGTATGTATTTATTCAGAGACAGTGATTTTTATGTGGTTTATATAAACCCCTGATCCCTGAATACTAACTAGCAGCATCTAAGAAAAAAATAAATTTAGTATTGTTGAGATGACTTTACAGCGACTTAATTTATGCTCGTTCCCTTTATGGACGGCGACCTGAATGTTGTAAGGCGATTTTTAATGACCGTAAAATTTGTTTATCAATATTCCAGGAACGTCCGTTTAATATAACATTTAAGACCATACGTAAGGGACCGATGCGATGGTCGGCGGGATAAATGGAAACGGATTCAGTGGCCGTTTGAGTAATCGGTATTTCGGAGATCGTCGAAACGATAATGACAGAGATTGTGATCTGTAATGCGGTAATCATTCCAGCAAAAAATTAACAATCAGTGGTATTATTTAAAAAAAAAATTGCAGATATATTTAAAAATAATTAATTCATTGTAGAGTTAATTCTTTATTAAAGAAATATATAACTAACTAACTAACTAACCATCACGCCGTCTCCCCGAAAGGGTAGGCAGAAAGAATGGACTGTCGCACTTTTACTGATGCGGCACTCCATCCTTCTCTTTTCGCCCCGCGGGAGACGCGGTGTGATGGGTTGCGAACCTCATCGCCACCAATAGGCATCTCTCGCGCACACTTCGATTGTCCAACACCCACAAAATAAATCTAAAACAAATAATATAAAATACAATGATATAAAATAAAATAACAAAATAAAAATATAATAATTTAACACAAAATGTTCTTTTTAGATGGTGCACATATTGTCTATTCAATTTATGTTCCACGCATCCACCGTTTTTTAATTTATCATATAATGTAATAACACATAATGTTTTTTTCGATGTTGCACATGTTGACTTGGACGATCCGGACTCTCGGATTTTGAATAATAAAATATAATGTTAGAAGTACTTTTTATAAATATAGTATAGTAAAATTAAAAAAGGATCCCTCAGATGGTTTAATAAATAATAATAATAATATGCTAACTTTTTAAGCGCCGTTTTTGTGATGTAATCAAGACGTGTTTTAAAATCTAAATGTGAACGCTGCATCTGATTGATTTTCGTAATCGATTAGAAAGTATAATAGAACAAAATATGCAAGTTTTAAATTGGGCATGAAATATGAAAAATATGGGTTTTCAGCTTAGATCTGAAGTCTGTCGGATCATTTATGCATCTAAGGTGTGAAGGAAGATTGTTCCAAGCTGATGGACCGGCTACCGCAAGCGCTCGATCCCCGAAATTTGTACTAGGGCAACGCTTCGGCTCAACTAATCTTCCTATTGCCGAGGAGTTCGCCGAGCATACTGTGGACTTTCTTGTATTTAGTTTGTTTGGACATACAAAACGAATGGACGAGAGAAGAATGCTCAAAAATGTTGTAGCAGTGTGAGTGGAAAGAGAAGTCGTGGAAGACCAAGGAAAGCATGGCATGACCAAATTTATGGAACACGGAAGGCAGTCACATTCGAAGTCGGAGAAATCGACGAACGTGCATGTTGAGGAAGTAAGAGAGGTATGTCAGAACAGAACGGTATGGCGGACCATCATCTCTGCCTATCCATCTAGAGAAACGGCGCGATGGTTTGTTAGTTAGTTAATTTTTTTACTTTTTATAGGTAACATGAAATTAATGTTCGTTGTAAGGGGTTACAACAAAATAACTAACAAAAGCTATCTAATAATCACACCGTCTCCCCGAAGGGGTAGGCAGAAAGAATGGACTGCCACACTTTTCTTTCCTGACATATTTCTCTCGCTTCCTTAACATTCATACATCGTGTCATGTACGCGCGACGATTTCCCTGACTCCTCACGTGGCCGACAATTTGATTTATTTAATCGTGCCACGTTTTCCTCGGTCTTCCTCTATTTCTGGTTCCATTTACATCATTAACATATACTTTTTATCATTCTTTCTTCATTCATTTTCCATGTGTCCAAACCATATTATTTTGTTCATAACACCATATTTCGCACCGCATTCACTTCTTATATTTTCATTTGACATTCTATTATATACAGAGTATCCACACATTCGTCTAAGAGGTCTCATTTCTACAACAAAATATGTATTTTAAATTATGTATTTATTTATTAAAATCATTATCTATTCACAAGAATTATTCACCGAAAATCTCTTTGGTATATCTAAAAACTAATATGATCATTTTATAAAGAGCTTTCTAGCCTGAACTACAGTTTTCCAATCTCAATTTTTTTATACATATATGTTTAATTCTACGATAGAGTACTTAATATAAATATGAATGGTGCCATTAGGAAACTGATAATGACTTAAATATTAATCCTCCCTTCAATAATTTGTTGGAGTCGAAATCATTTGTTATAATTGTGGTCCTGAGACGGCTCGATTCAACGTTTAAGATTTAAATTTATGACTCGATGATTGCGGTGAGCCAGTAAGTAGCCAGTGTACTCGATGTTTTGACAGATTTACTGACTCCGTAATAACATAATGTAATAATACATAAAAACGCTGATGCATTGTCATTATTATGATGCGGGAATTACCATCATTATCAAATAAATTAGCCTCCATAGTCCTACCATTAATAGGGGATTTGCTTTGGCTTAGAACTAAGCATCCATTATTAGGACTTTGGTAATTACATATAATTTTTTATTTAAGTGTGTGATGACGTAACATTCTTCTTCTTCTTCTTCTCCTTACAGACCTTTGATCTGTTCCTAAAATCAGGCTGGCCTCTCTTGGGAGGTTGACACCCAACTATCTCTTCATCAAATAATTGCGTAGATTTTCACGGTTGGCAGCAATATGTTTGATGTGTTTTTGGGTAACACCGTGTGATAACTCCTTCTCGACCGACGTTTCGGAGATCGTTGCAGTCTCCATCTTTAGGGTCGATCGTCACCCTGAAGATGGTGTTACCCAAAAACACATCAAACATATCTCTTCATCTCTTCGGCGGTGTTCCGGAGGGACGGCAGCCGGCAGGAATCTGATGCGCCACAGCGTGTGGGATTCTGGTGGGATCCATCCTCTGCACGTGCGCATTCCAGTATCTTCTGCGTTGTCTGCCCCATCTCACGACATCTTCCACCTTGTAGATCTCGCGGATAGCCGTGTTCCTCACCGTATCTCTAATAGTCCTTCCTGCTATCATCCTCAGCGTTCTCATCTCTGCCATCTGTAATTTAGCCTTCGTTCTTGTAACTTAACATTCATAACGATTAATCATCTCTCTACAATGCTACGCTTCTTTGCAATCATCATGGATGCACCCTTTATTGTACCAAGAATCTTATTTCTGTGTCCTTTACTAATTTTGAGATTGCCTATCTATCTTCATATTATGAAAAGAGCTTCTCCACAGTTCTGAAACCAGTTTACCTATATGCCAGGTTCAAGACGTAACTATTCGGCGACATTGATATATCTTGCTTCTCATAATAACTCAATCATTTTTAATTTTTAATTTTTTTAATAACTCAATTACACCAGTCTATATAAATAAATATTAAGAATGGTCTGTATAAATAAATATTTAAAAATATTATAAATAAAATTAAGAAAAAACGAATAAAAGTAGTAAAAATAATAATAAAAGGAACATTAAGATGGCTTGGACACATTGAAACAATGAATGAAGAAATAATAGTATTATAAAAAAATATACGAGTATGTTAACGATGAAATGCAAAAAAAGAGAAAGAACGAGGAAAACAAAATAAATCAAATATTTAATGTCGGCTACGCGAGGAGTCGGAGAAATCGGCGTGCGTACATAACACGATGTATGAATGTTGAAGAAGCGATAAAAAGTATCTCAGAGAAGAAAATCGTAAAAACGGAGTGATGGTTAGTTAGTTAGTAAATCATTTTTCTTTATTAGTTTCAAAATGTAATGATCCTTGCTGGTGGTTTACCTTCAACTCTACCGAGTTGACTCAGTCAAGTTTTGGGGTCCATGGGCTATCTATATATGTTCTGATATTCGCCTTACAACTAAGGAAACCATGGAAAACCTCAGCCGGAACATTAAGGGTAAAACTATAAACAAACTGAGCCTTCTCTTATCTATAGTGGCGCGTCAGGACTCCTCAACGTTGGTGATCACAGTGGTTTCCTGGGATGTGTTACGGGAGTGGTTTCTCGTTGCTTTCTCTATAGATTATTTGTAGCTGTTACCTTCCCTCAGTATATCGGTCTTTTAGCGCGGAAGATATGTCTTACGCCCTCTCTCTATCTGTTTTGACTCCGATGGTCCGTAATCACATTGCTTGGGACTTCACTTCTGGTGTATGTATATAAATAGTTATATACTCGTACATACTTACACCTGAAGATGGAGGTTACCTCCGGAACATTGACGTATTTTAACATTTTTATTTTTATTTAATAAAGATATTGTATAAAGTCAAGTGGTATATAAGTGTTGTGTTTTAAATTATTTAGTTTATGTTTAAGTAATTTAGATTCGTTAATAAAGGTTCTAAATATGCCATTTAAATTATTTGATGCAGCTTTGTATAAATGCTTATCTTTCCGAAAACTGTTGAGTTACTAGATAAGTATTTTCAGCAAATTCGAAACATTCTTTGATGTATTGCTTGATTCATATTGTTTATTTAATATATTTTTATTTCAATTTCATGTATTCTGTTTAATTTTATGATTAAAAAAAAACAAACGTTGCCATCCCTGGAAAAGCCTCCACCTCATAAACTTTTGATTTCTATTCAGTACACGAAACATATTTTTCGATCTTTATCTTGTTTTTGTAGTTCTGTAAATACCTACGTGATAAAATAAATTTTGGATTTAAAAATTTGGAACTTCATAGAAAAGGAGACTAATTCCAAATTCAAAATTTCAGTAACACGGATTCAATCAAGGAAGCGAATCTTTGGTGTTTCACAAAGAACGTTTTATTCCCCGCACATTACCATATGTACGAATAAAGCAATGAAACACTTCTTCAAATCTTTACAACCCTCGTTCTTTCAACTTGGGGGCTTTTCCCGCTTTTCCCACTTAACTCCCCTTTCATCCGCTTCCTCCCGGAAGTGCCCCCTCCACCCCGTGTATTTCCGCCAACGATCCATGTTTTACATTTATAACTACACACCCTTATCCCGAGGAAAACATTGAATACAAAAATAGTCCTTACGGTCGGGATCATTAAGGGTTAATATAGCTGAGACGCCCTCTGAGATTTGCGACTTTTCTGAGTGAACGCGAGGGGTGCGGATTGAAGCCGTTGCCATGGTGACGGGAGGCTACGCCACCTCCTCCCTTCTCGACCTCCCCCCTCTCCACTACCCCGTCAGGAAGATCACGTGATAACGACTGTCATGGCTACCTAAAATAGGTGCTGTCTTGTTCTTCACTTTGTTGCCGTAGATTTGAGAATCAAAAATATTTAAATTCATGGATAACGTACATGTTTTAATGTATTTATTCATTGACCTAAGCATTGAAATAACTTACCTATTTCATGGTGTAATATTTATTTTAAATTGTGTTATATTAAAAATCATAATCATTGAACAAAAATTTTGTAATTATTTATTTTACTTTATTTTACAAATATACTTATACTATTTTTTTACACATAAGCATAAATATTTTAGTGAAAAGTACAGTACCTACCTAGTGCATTAAGGTGCTTGAAGCCTTCAGATTTTTATTACAGTATTATTGATCCGTTTCAAAATAGATGAATATAAAATACGTAAACAATTTTTTATACGTATAAACAAAAAAAATATTAATCCATTTGAAATAAGTGTGAGAAGTGTATTACAAAATGTTTAGTTAACTTTTAAGACTTAAATATGATTTGTTGATATCGGGATTTGAAAGCTTTTTAAATTATGTCTTATTTACTATATAATAAAGGGAAAGTTTATTAAATTACTAATAATTGAAAGAGTCAACTACAGATTGCACTGGGAAGTTATTTAATAATGTAATATTACTATAATTACATAAATATTTATTTACACGCATCAATAGTTACATTCATATCCAATGGCGTCGAAAATGTTTTAAGTGATTCTACATTAATTGAAAATGTTATTTGAATAGTTGAATAATAATTCAAATTTAAATTCGAAAGAAAAAATCGATTTGAATTAAATTATTACATTAAAAAATTTATATTAACAATTTTTCGTAAAACAATTTTTGTAAACAATAATAACAATTTAGATCAACTCTTAAAAAATAGAATGTTTGTAATAATTCCATGTTTAAATTTGTTCTTCTTTTATTAAAACAATGATTCTATTCTTAGTTTAAATGAATATTTTTATTTTGTGTCTTTGTGTTTAAATGTGTTTTAGTTTTGTTAATTTCAGAACGGCGCCATAAGAATTTAACATTACGACAATAACAATACATATATTTTTTAAATATGTAATTCTAATAATTTAAAAATTATATTTACATTTTGTGACGTTAAATAATTTATTATAATTGCTATTTTTACAAGCTCTTCTCGATTTGAATCGTTTCCACACAGCACTATAAGTCTTTTGCGAAATTATTGGGTCAATATAAACCGTAGTACTAACCAACTAATTATGCGTGTGTTCTTATACACTCAGTTCTAGACGGTTAGGAGCGAGCACTCAACCGAAAGTTGTCCATTTGGTACACTTAATTCATAACATTTCATTAACTGAAATAATCCCAGGAGAACGATTCTCTAATTAGTTTTCATTTACCAGAAAAATCGTAGCTTAGATTTTCGACAAACTCGTGACTAGATTTATTCGAAAAGTTCTCGTTAGGCCGACCTGCCAAATCCGAATCGGCTTCATAATCATTGGCGATAACCCCGTAATCTTCCTGCTTCCTAGAAAAGTCTTCGAGAGTTTTTCTGGAATAGTCGTGGCACAGTTGACTCCCGAAAGTGTAACTGGGAGTACCGGATGCAGCACCTTTACCCTTACGATCAAAATCTTGATCAAGTTTTTCCGGATATTCATTTATTCCGGAGTAGCCTTGTCTAGACTTGCATGTAGAGTCATAGTTAAGATTGTAAGCCAAATCTTTATTTGTTCTACTAATATGGTCACGAACAGCTTTAGACTCATTGAGAGTGAATTCTTGCCTCGCTGATTCGATATCGAAATCTTGCGTTGCCTGTCTTGACGATCCGGCTTCAAATTCTTGCCTCGAATTAGATTGCCTAGTGATTTCGGCTTCGAGTTCCTGCCTAGAGGTCAGCCCTTTGGATGTGGCCGAATCAAATTCTTGCCTCGCGCCCGTTTGTCGAGAAGATCCAGTTTCAAATTCTAGCATCGCGTTCGCCTGCCTCGAACTACCAGGTTCAAACTCTTGCCTGACACTCGTTTGCCTCGGAGTGGCTGCATCGAATTCTGGTCTGGGATTTGTTTGCCTTACGGTGCCAGATTCGAATTCTTGCCTCGAAGTTCCGGGGTCGAATTCTCTCGTTTGTCTGGGTTCGAACTCCTGCGCATGCATCCAGGGGACGTAGCCCTGGACTTCTCCACACCTTGCGACGTACTCCCTTGCCCTCTCGACTTCTTGAGGCGAGGGGCCTTGGCGTTACGGCCGCGGCTGCTGGTGATGGTGCTGAAGCTCCCTGCGCAGTCTCTTGGCGGCTGTCTCCTCGGAGTCGGGTTCGCTGCCCTCGTCGTCTTCCAGGGTCGGCTCCTCGCACTCCTCCCCCAGCTCCTCCTGCTTGCGCTTGGCGGTAGCCATCTCTGCCGCGTGCTTCTTTCTCCATTTGGTGCGACGGTTTTGGAACCATACCTGAAAAACAAAATAATTTATGTTAAAAAAAATACGTTGACCATTGAAAGAAGGAATAGTGGATAGATCTATAAATAATCTATGATCAAAATTCAGAAAATGCATCGTTTAACAGCTTGAGAGTACGTTGAGAACATCGTAAGCTGTATAAAAATGTAAGAGTTGCATAAATAAATTGTTAGCTTAAAGATTCTGCATTTTTCAATATTCATGTTTTTTTTTATTTTTTCTTGAACAATCATTTGAAACTCTATATTAAACAATTAATACGAATGAAGTCTGTTTTTTAGATTCTCAAATTATTTTTTATTGGAATGACATATTTTGTCCCGCTAAGGAGTAATCAAACATTTAATAATGCCCTAGCAAGACGAAAAATATCATTGCAATAAAATTTAATAAAACTTCTAGAAAACAGAAACTTCCATTGGTATTTATTATTCATGATGATAGTTGATCTTCATTAAAACACCCCATTGATCAAACCTTTCATAAAATATTTAAAAAAATTACATTGAAAATATTACAAATGTGCAAAGACGAATGTGTTATGGTTCAACTTGATTATTTATCTATTTAAAACTATTTTTTAAGTATTTTATTAAGTAAGTACCACCACACGATTATGTATAATACTTACATGCTACCTGACTGCTGTTAATTGCAGTATTATAAGGAAATGGAGTAAATACAGTTTGAACTGGTAATCATAAATGATAGCCCATAATAATTAATAAGTTTGGCGTCGCATTATAACCAATATCGGTGTAATGTTGCATCAAGCCAAGTGTCGAAATACCTCCCCACAAGTTGTTATGACGTGGGGTGTCCCCCCTCCCCTAGGAATTGTTTGAAATTAATTTCACAAGGATTTAGTCGCCTGAAACAATTGCCGAGGTCCTAAGAGAGAGGATTCGCCGAAATTAATTGCGTATTAAATCTGAAATGAGACTAGATAATTAATTTCGCGATACAAATTGTCCGCTGAACTGGAATCGGCCTTAACCCCGTCTTGTTGTGATCCGCGGATTAAAAATAATGAAAACCCCTGGAACCGGATTAAAACATTACAAAGTGGCTTTGTAATTGTTTAATTAAACAAATGTAATTGTGTTCGTTTTGTTCCTTAATGAGCACTCGAAATAAACTCTTCGTTTTCCCATACTTCTTCAATACTACTATATAAATCATATCAAATATTAATTTGAGATTAAATTATTATAAAGGGTTTTTGATAAACTTAAGACGCGGAATTCCATTCAAAATATTACACTTTTTTTCACAAAAGCAAAAGGTGAAAAATATTGTTTTAGTTAACATAAATCTTCCTAAACGATTTTGTTTATTAAGTTTGAAAGATGTTAATTTACTCGTATGTTCAATTTTATCAGAGCAAACAAATAAGATAATCTGATAATCTAAAAGTGAAATTAAACGATGTTTTTTTTAAGAACTAATTTCACTTTTGTCTGTATTTTTACAGCGTCTGATTTCGTCAGACTTGCTGGTAACGATAGACTGAACCAGTCTTTCAAAATTCCATCAATAGAATTCAGTAAAATCTTACAGATTTACAAAAAAAAAATTGATTATGATGAGGTATCATGAAAATCTGATTTTAATATTTCCTTAATAAGACGAAATATGTCAATCTATAATACGAATGTAAACGTCTTTGAAAAGAATTCTAAATAATTAGATGGGTTTGAATTTTATTGTTTATTTGGCAAATGCTACAATTTTATTGAGGAAGGCATAAGGAAAATGAATACAATTGAAGTATTATAGAGAAAACAGATAATTTTTCTCTCACATAGAACTTTTAAAAATAATATATGTTTTTATAGATATGCATTTTGGGATAAAATCAAGACCACGAAAGCATTATAAATAAGTTATTGATGCAGTGTTTTGAATAAAATCCCTATAGATTGGTCTAGTTACGTATGTATGAACTAATTTAAAAAATGAAATAAAGTATTGATAAAAATGGCAATAATTGGAGATATATAAATGGTTATTACAAATTAACTAAATTTACGAAGGCCCACTTTTGTAAATTAAAGAAAATCAGAAAAAATACGTGTGATATAAAATAAACATGTTTGAATGTGTGCTTAAATCTTTACGAAAAAGTTATTAAACTAAAGACACTCTTGTGTTCTACTCGTATCAGATAATTAGGCTTTTTGATTGGTGCATTATTCAAATGCATAAAATTTCCGATTTTTTTTCATCAAACATTGACAAATCGTCTTACCAACATCCGGATGCCTACAACAACCCTTCTGAGCATCGAACAAGTCTTGTAGGATTATGTAATATCACTTCCTCCCCCTTCTACCCCACCCCCGCAGTATAAACAGGGGGGGATGATGAAGTACGTGTAATATCTCTTGAAAACTGCCTGTCTCAACTTTGATGGAATGTCCCGTTATATTGGACCAAAGGATTAATTAGCCTTGTCCAGGATTACTTGTTCTTGTCTCAGGGTATCCTTATTGGACAAATACAATTATGTATAATTTAATTTTATTTCGTCCCAAACAATGCAATATTTAGATTTTTGAAATAAAATTTATGACTAAAATAAGAGGAGTTTACAATATTTGCTCATTTGCTCATTTATATCAAGCCAATTGTGAATCTTGAGGAAAATATGCTTGAATATTAAAGTGTGACAGTCCATCCTCTATGTCTACTATTAAAGCAATGCAGCTTGAACTTCTATAGAATTTTATATACTATTATTATTTTACTATTTAATTAGAAAACCTATTTAATTTAAGTCATGGATACCTTCCAAGTTTAGTGCATTGTGAATGGGTCAGGTTAAAAAAATGATTGGAGCGATTTTTTCATGATAGAAAAAAAATGTGTTTAGTAATTTGATAACAAGCTTCAACTTAAGTTTGAAAAAAAAAATACTTGTGATCGTACCCGTGCCCGCTAGGTTACGCAACAAGTCCGATAATTGACGACCTTCGTGGCCGAGTGGTAAGTGCATTGACTGCCACCCCTTAGGTTCCGGATTCGATTCGATTCCGTGTGATTGTCACACTGTCCTTTGGTCTGGTGTAGAATTCACGTGACAATAAAATGGCGATAGATAAGTTACCTATCACATTAAGAATCACTATGATAGCTATAATACCCTTTACATCGATTTGGCTCATGCTGTCATGATGTAAAGAGCGATTCAGCAAAATAATAATAATAATAATAATAATAATTAGGAAGTGCTTATTTATTATCTTAGGTGTCATCAATGTAGCTGTTCAATAAAATAATCGTATTCAATCACATTGAATTCGTTTCTCTCAATACTATGGATCGTAATCCTCGGATGCATCCATTATTATGTTATCTAGTGATTCTTCTCGAATTCTCATGACTAGACATAACATATCCCTG
Organism: Lepidostoma basale; assembly: GCA_022606425.2. Classification (NCBI taxonomy): domain Eukaryota; kingdom Metazoa; phylum Arthropoda; class Insecta; order Trichoptera; family Lepidostomatidae; genus Lepidostoma; species Lepidostoma basale. Next base: position 1,710,982 of record JAHDVF020000316.1, on the reverse strand, counting down.
ATTTGGTTTGTCCAGCAAACAAGCAGCTTTAATAAACTTTCTGTGTTAGACTGCTGCAACTGATTATCCAAGGTAAAATTAACGGGAAAACGAAGTGTCATGAGAAAAATAACGATCTGGCTAGAAAACATTCGAGAATGGTTCAGTTGCAGCACAACATCCCCTAAGAGCTGCTGTATAAAGGGATAAGAATAAGATGAAGAATTGTTCATTGCGGATATTCAATGTCCTAACAATATAGATGTCCTGGCTGTGGAACATGAGGGAGACAACGACAGGTTCGCCAAGGTGATCGCCTTCGTTGGGGGGACTCAACAGGGCCCTTGAAGAAGAAGACGGATATTCAAAAAGACTTTTCATGTGTATGTTTATAAAATATTTAATGCTCACAAATATATTCGATTACTATAAAAAAAATTAGTTGTACAGCAATACTTGTATCTTTATTAAATTCGCTATCAGATTCTACGTAAAGTGAATGAATATTATCGCTAATTACGTATTTATTCCGTAGTATTAGCGAGAACAAGTTGCCGGCACTCTTCTGCCCGCCGCGGTCGCCCCAAACTTCTGCTGGTGTGAGAGGGAGAACAAATGATTAATGAACATTATATGAACGGCTAAGTACCGTGTAATTTGCAAATACAATGCATAATTACCCCTGATTACTTTCTCTCTCATCGTCCCGCAAGACCCCGCTAGCCAGAGCGAGATGCCGACGCAAAATTAACCCACCCCTGTAAACTAACCTTAAAATTTCAAGACAGAATCAAACTAAGCTAGTCTTCCTACTTTTTCGCGATGGTTTGTAGATCCGCGTCGTGTTTTTATCTCTTTTTCTGTGTATTATTCAGTAGCTAAAGCAATGAGCTGAGTTCGGGAGCTTTTGTATCCCGAGTTAACAAAGTCCCGGATTACAGTAAATTATGAAGAAGATGTGTGGATAAAAATAATTCTAATGAATTGGAGGATAAAGGGGAACTTTAATTCATAATTAATAACGAAAGTTTAATGGAGATTAATCCAATGAATAATTAACAAACAGAACGAATTAACCTAATTTATAGTTGTTCCTGTACACTCAGCTTCAGATTTATACGAACGTGGAAACAAAGGAAGTAACAAATTGAGAGTACTTCAATTTAAGATATTATTAGAAATATATATTTGAATATTAAATTATCCACTTATGGTTTTCTTTTAAAAATCGTATTATGGATACAGACTTTATTCTACGTATGCATCATCAGAAAAACAATATAATTGATAATTGGCGTATGTGCACTTGAGCTAATGGACATGGTAAGAAACATATTATTATATATCAATTGAATTTAAAATAAATAATTTGTCCCGTATTCGAAGATCGTTCTAAGAAAAATTAGCAATCTTCATGCGTATCAAAGGTGTTGTATAGTTGAAGGACAGTGTGTTTAATACCAAGCTAATCACTTATTATTTTATGCCGTTACCTCAGTGAGGATTTAATCACTTAAGAAAAGAATTTAAAATATTCATAATAAGTTTTACACTGATAAAGGATGAGTTATATAATAAAAAGTAAATAAGATAAAGTTTTGTGAAAATGCAATGGCAAATAGAGAAGAGAAAGCCTCAGGTAATGCCAGTGGGGAGAACAATACACTGCTGAACATGATCGCTTCGGAGATCGACGTCAGAAGACAAATACTCTTGACTTCGGAGTGTATCTTGTATTTCTAATGTCAAACCATTTTCATGCGTTCCTGGTATTTTGTATTTTTTATATTTTACCTGTTCTCGATAGATGCCTTAAACTATAATTGTTGTTTGTAATATCTTTTGAGAACATAAACTGATTTGATTTGATTTGATATTTCATCATTTTGATATGGGAATGTCACCAATGAGATTTTTAATAAATCTCGTAGTGGGTGTCTATAAAATCTCATATTTGGATCATATGCTCAGTGGAGAAAAATACCACCCCCTTCTACTGATATTAATGGGTAAAGTGGAGGGACGTCGGGGAGTTGGTAGAAGGTAGCAGTCCTGGCTGCAACAGAGTTCAGAACCTGTTCCAAGTGGCGCAGGATAGAGATGCCTTTGTTGCAGTGATTGCTAACGTTGGGGGGACCTGACACGGCACCGAAAGAAGTAGAAGTGGATGTCTAGTTCCAATTAAATAATGATACGAAGCTATAATTAAATACGTTTTGGAATATTTTAATCTTGTTATTTCAAATAAATCTAAATTCAATTTAATTATCAAAACTACTTCAAAGATGTTGGTACATATTGTCCTTTATGTTACTTCTCTTGTGTAAAATCTAAGTACTTTGGTGTGTACTGAGACCATTAACGGAAGCACAACTCGAAACGGTCAATCCATATTTCACAGAGCCGTTTTGCGTTAAACTTTTAATTGTCTAATTTTAAACACTCGTTAATGACTTTAGTAGAGTGTGGCCGCTCGGTAAACTATGGAATAATGGAGATGTATGTATCCGGGCGCCATCTTATGTCTATTAGGGGTGGGGGGGAGTACTCAGGGCTGGCGAGATCAGCTTTCCTGAAATTCGTGATTATACAACATTCGCGAAGATTGACGCATTTTATGAAGAAGCTTATAACAACAACTTTTATTAACTGTTTTTGTATGTATTCAATTTTATTTTTTCTATTGGTTTATAGTCATGACGCACGGAGCCGAGACGTGAACACCGATGAAAGGTCTAGTCTACAGATTTCAGGTCGCCCAACGCGCCATGGAAAGAGTCATGCTTGGAATAACCTTGAGGGACAGATTTAGAAACGAATTTATTCGTCAACAAACCAAGGTGACTGAGGTGGCTCTGAGGATGGGCGGTCTGAAGGTGCCCATGGGCTGGCCATATCTGTCGGAAAACCGACGGCCGATGGGGGAGATGGGTTCTGGAGTGGAGACCGCGTACAGGATTCCGCAAAGTTGGACGTCCCTCTGCCCGCTGGACCGACGATCTGAAGAGGATTGATGGACCTGGATGGATGGGAATGGCAAAATTTCCTAATTTTTATTTAAACACTTGATATAAATTATCAGCCAAATTTACAGTGTCCATTAGAGAGATTTGAAATCATCTTCAGGAAGATTGCATTTATTGGAAAAATATGACAAATTTTAATTGATTTCACATAAAAAACACCCACAGGCTTTATTGAAAAAATATTCAAATGTGAGTATCCAATTTGGCAGCCCTACTCGAGGGCGGGAGCATCCCCCAAGGGGTGTCTAAAATGGCTGCAAATAGCGCCTTTAACAGGGGCGGTCATTAAATGGCACTGGAACGAATTATTCTCGCTATCAAAATACACTAATAACCCCGAGTCCTTCGGCGTCCGCTCGCCCGTTATAGTAAAGCAAAATTTTAATTGTACCCCGTTCTACTTGCGTGATTTACTAAGGAGAGAGATAATAACACAGAATTGTTACTATTAAACCGGTTTACAATCTATATTAATAGGAAAATGAACATATTAAATGATTCACCCTTTAATAATGATTAAAATTACCGTTTTTCAGAAGTTGTCTGAGTAATAAGAATGAACATTGTCGTCTAAGCAGTTCTGAATAATATATTTTTTTAAATCGCCTGTATCACACTGCAGCGAAAGCGAAGTGGATGCGAAACTCTTGAGAATATCGAAACTCTGTATATCATGTTATTGAGAAAATCTGTCGACACTTACGAACTTTTTGCGGACGTCAGGCGAACTTAATTCGGTCCACTTTCCGCGTTCCGCGTGCTGTGTGCAATGACTCATTTAAGAACACGAACAGAGTTTCGCATCCGCTTCGCTTTCGCTGCATTGTGCTATAGGCGTTTTTGCTAAAAATTATAAAATTTCATGTATTTCTGGTTTATGCCTTTTTCAATGCTTATTATCTTTTTTCATATTTACTTAGTTTTGATGTGATACCCTATTTTCTTATTTTTATATTTAGAAGTAGGAAGAAACGACGCACGTGTATGACTTGCTTTATGAATGTGGAGGAAGCTTGAGAGGTGTATCAGGATAGAATAACATAGCGGTCCATTCTCTCTACCTACCGACTGAAAGACGGCAAAATCTTCCACCACAATAGCAAAAAAAAAATAGTCCTTACGGTTACCACAAAAATATAGTCACCTGCAACTGACACGATGAAGAAGAAGATCGAGAAATTCAAATTTTACGCAGAAATGTTAAGATCATAGGGATATGTGTTTATTTTTTATTAGTAAATTTTATACTGTATACAATATATACATTTTTGTAACATTTTTAATGTATACAAATACTTATAGACGAATACTGGATTTTACCCATTGCGGGTTATCATTTTTAAGGATTAATTGTATCTCAATAGAGACGAAGATGCAAATTCGAAACCGAATATGGTGGTCGAGGGGTTTACAGGACTTATGACCTGTAATTGGTTGGGTTAAGCGATCACTTTATGTTATCAACATTCTCCATTCCGCCCTTCTTACAACCACCACGTCTGACAAATTTTTGAACGATGTACTCGTATATATGCTACTATGTTTAGAACACTTCACATTTTTTTAGGTCAATCTACACTAGCGCCATCTTTTAAAATTAAACGTAACCAACCAACCAACCAATGACAGGTCATAAGTCCTGTAAACGCCTCGACTACCATATTCTGTTTCCAAAAGACAATTTACATCTTCGTCTCTATTGAATTTTATACTACATACGATACATATTTTTGTATTTATTTATATTATTGACGGTGAAAGCGGTATATGCTTATTGTAATCGATACACGTGACCAAAAAGCATCATAATATCAAACATACAATTAATGTTTGATAACTATTATACATAGGTTTTCACTATGACATATTTCGAGTTATGCAACAATGTTGAATTCGCTTTAATTAACTTGTGTTGGTATTCGGTTTTGGTTAATTAAATAAAACATGAAATTTCATTTAAAAAGTTTCATTGAGTATAGTCAAGTTGTGTTTACCGAGTAAAATATTAAAATAATTTCATAGTAGCATAGCCGGCTGATTAATTAAAATTATTTCCACGTCGGAATTATTTAGCGCCGATCGCTCCATATAATTTGCAAAGCAATTAAGGAACGGGCAGATAGGGTAACGGGGTAACAAGGGGCTCCGGGGTAGTACACCCCGCGTAGTCGCGGTACTCACTTCGACACAAAATAATATTTTTATTAACAAATCTATTTCAATTCATTTAGCATCGATTAAAGAGCAAAATCAAATATACTTGTTATATAAAAAATATTTGAAACATACTTAAATTAATTGCATATGATATTTTAACTGCTAAAATTTTGAACACTTTATGTTATCAAATAAATTATTACATAAACAAATGCATATAAATTTTCGGAAAAATCACGAAAATTAATTTTAACAGCTGACAGAACTCTCCACATAAACGAAAAACTTATAAAAACGTTCCAAAATAAATCTTTATAACATCTGTCAGATCATGTAAACAATTTTATAATATTTTAAATATGTATCTTTATAATATGTATTACTGAAAAAGGACTGGTTGTCCGAAACATGTCTATGTCATATTTTTTTAATGTAAGCGTTGCATAAACGAAGTGTGTAAAAAAAGAAAAAGAGAAAAACTTATAATTTCAACACCGTACAGCACAAACGTACAGATCGTGCCACGTTTTCCTCGGTCTTCCTCTATTTCTGGTTCCATTTACATCATTAACATATATTTTTTTTACCATTTTTTCTTCATTCATTCTTTCAATATGTCCAAACCATCTTAATGATCCTTTCATTAATTTGTATCATTAGTTGTTTTTGACACCTGATGATGCCAACATCGGCTGCCATAACAGCTGTCACGACAAATAATAAAAATTGTGATATAATAACAGTGTTTTAAATTTTAGCAGTAATATTGAAGTATCATAGTGTTTCGTCCAAAACAATATACTTTTTATTATTATATTGTTAAAACGCTCTTTACTTCATACATGCATATAATATACACAGGAAAAATATAGTTAAGTAATCAGTACGAATGATAATATCTGTTTTATAAAATTTTTATTATGCGAGTATTTTATAAAAATGACGTGTTTCGTCATGCTAAGGCATTATCAAATGATAATGATATCATTTGAAAAACAAGTCACAATGTTATACATTAGTTATGGTTGTTTGACTTAGGAATATTTTGATTATGCCCAACTTAATATTCCTTCCAAAGATAAGCGATTTTTAGAATATATTCAATAATTTCACTATCAATATAAAACAGACGAATAATTGTTCTTACAATTATTTCAAGCTAAAGCATTGAAATGATGTGCTTGTTTAGAGTATACTTATAACAACCCTGTAAAATATTGTTAAACAAATACCTCGAAAGTCACTAAAATGTTTTTAAAAGAACTTAAAGCTCTATTCAAATTAATGAATCATCGATAATAAGTAAAAACAGTGTTTTACATATTTTGTGCATTCGTATAACAACAAAACTGTTGTGGAATGAATGTATACTATAGATAATATATGTATATAATCACTAAATATGTTCGTTCCTAAGTGAAAGTGCTGACTTTTAAATAGATAAATCGATAATATCTCCGATATTCATAAAGATTTTTTTTAAATGATTATTTTTTATGTACAATATTTAACTACACTGATGAAGGGCTTTTGTGTCCTGAAACATGTTTGTGTTAATATTTAATTTAATATGTACTTTAAATAAAATGTTGTTTTAGAATATTAAAACTATTTATCAAATCTATAATATGTATATTTGTAATATATTGACGACCTTCGTGGCCAAGTGATAAGTGCAATGACTACCACCCCTAAGTTTCCAGGTTCGATTCCCGGCGAGGGAAGTCTGATTATCACTCTGTCTTTGGTCTGGTGAAGAATTCACGTGACAATAAAATGGCGATAGATTAGCTACCTATCACATGTCACGAGAATCACTATAATAGCTGTAATACCCTTTACATCGATTTGGCTCCTGCTGTCATGATGTAAAGAGCGATTCAACAAAATAATAATAATAATAATATTTTTACTGACTAATTGATTCATACCAATAATAAAATGTTTATTGAATTTTATAAAATTGTGACACAAACGTGTTGCACTGTACGACAAAGAACCTTAGAGTAAAATGTTCACCCTCCCGCTGTGGGGGTGAGTTTGTCGCAAGGGTTGCGATGGTCATTTATCTGCGGCGGCGGAATGAAGTGGTTGGTGCTTATGTACACCATTTTAGATAGCGGAGAGGGTGAAAACATTAAAGGCCCGTAGGTAGCTCGCGCCTACTAGGACACGTGTTGTTTAAAATGATAACGTAACGTCATGGGGATGAACTGATTAACCGTATATACGTTAAAATATGTACATTAATGCGTTGATGTTATATTGCTTTTTAATCCATGATCACAACAACAACAACAAACCATCACGCCGTTTCCCTGAAGAGTAGACAGAGAGAATGGACCGCCACACTGCTCGATCCTGTCACACGTCTCTAGCTTCCTCCTCACTCATACACGCAAGTTGATTCTTCTGACTTCTAACATGACTGACCTTTAAAATTTGATTAAACAGATCATTCCAAGTTTTCCTCGGTCTCCCACGACTCCCGTACTCCATTCACACCGTTAACGTATACTTTCTTAACCATTATTCCTTCGTACATACGTTCCATTTGTCCAAACTAACGCAGTGATCCTTCCTTAATTTTGTTCATATTACTCTACATTTTTTCCTTATATCAGCATTTGTAATTTTGTCGTACATCGTTTTATCACACATACGAGTATGTCTTAGGGATCTCATCTCTACCGCATGTATTCTGCTTTCATCTGGGTTAGTACATAAAGTCTCTTGTGAACGGCCATTTTGCTCTCATTGATAATTTTTTGTCACCAATAACAGTTTTAAAAGCTCTATTTACTTTGTTACTAGTTGTTACCCTTCTTTCATGATCACAATGTTTATATTAATACTTAACGCATTAGACGCAATAAATTAATAATGTTTTGTTAACCGGTATGTACTCATAAATTTTATTAAAAGATAATGGGATGACCCAGGATCGAGAAATTGGCGGAGCCATATTAAATCAAATCAAATCAAATCAAACCAGCGAAGTATCTTAACATACATTACAAATAATATTTATGTTCATTGACAGGTAAAATAATATATGTAATACCAGGAACACATGAGATATGGTTCGATATTAGGAAGACAAGATACTCTCTAAGTCAAGAGTATATGTCCTCTGAACGTACTTTTACTAATACAAAAGACGTCGATCTTCGAAGAAACCAAATTCAGCGGACTAATTACTATTCCCACCGGTGTCACCAGAGGTAGGTTGGTTCTGGCGACCGGTAGGTAAAACAATCTATGCTGTCGTTGTCGGAGATATCTATCAGGGACAAAAATACCAACATCCTCCAGCACCAATATCCAGCATAAATATCCCCAGATTAATCTAAAGAAATGGGTTTTGAGATGCCCTTCGAAGCTGCAGAGAATTGATCCCTACATTCCAAAAAAAAAAAACCAGTGATACTAGGAGAGACGAAGAAGAATAGGGAATGTACTCGTACATGCAATGCTCGACTCAACTTTTTCTTCAATTGAAAGCGTTTTTTTATGTTAAATTTATCATATTTTTTATTATTACATTTAAATTATTGATTTGTAAAAAAATCGAAGGCTTTTAATATAAATCAACTTATATAATTTATTTCATATTCGAAATCACTTAGCGTCGTGGAAAACACTAATGAATATTTTTTATTACAGTCTTCAAAATCGTATATGTAAAATTTTTGCATTTTACTTTGTTGAATTTTATACACACAAGAAGGACGAGAACCACCCGCAACACAATTGTGTAGAATATGATCAAATGTCGGAAAATTCAAAGTTTTTCAAAAGTTCATAAAAAAATAATGTTTGTATTGAGAGTGAGTTTAAGTTTAGTCATCACAATTTTATATGTTCATTCTAGGTATTTAAAGTATTTTATCAATAGTAAAAACAATTGTGACTTTCGAAACATGCGAACAAAAACACACCATATTAGATTAAATATCAATATTTTCTATCCACTCAAATTAAATACAATAATTTTCACATATTAAAAAAAATACTATACTGTATACTTTAAACTTGACTCCGATTAAATATAAAAAATCTTTTAGAAAATGGACTTTTCAGTAAATATTAAATGTTCTCTTTATATCTTACGCTACAGTGTTCCATTATTACACTTTGTTATTAAGCATGCCCATACAATATTAGGTTCGAAATCTCTTTGCAGGGAATTAACATTCAGGTCGCGCCGTTCTCTCTCCCCAAAAATCTGGGCCCTTAGCGACCATAAGGGTAGGCCCTACCCGCGAGCTGCATATGTGGCTAATGGGACCCGGGAAGGGGTAATTACCACCCTGTTCCTCTTGTCCCAGATTCCCCTTCTCTACCTTATTAAGTCATTCTCATAAGGACATTATATGATGTAAAGATGATTACATATAGGAATATTTCTAGTTTGATGTATTTTCAGACAATTCGTATGCATGTTCAATAAATTTGTATATACATATAATTATTTAAATACATTGTGATATTATTTAAAACTAATCATGATTTTTTTATATGTTTATATTCCAGTAACAAACTAACGAGCTAACTATCACTTATATTTCTACAAAAGTAGGCATAGATAATAGACTCTCACACTTTTCTTCTGGCATCATTTCTATGCTCCTCATCACACAATCATACAGAGCGTCATAGACGCACGTCAATTTTATTGTCTCTGACATGAAGATATTAAAAATCATTGATTTTGTTTTGCCACGATTCGATCTTAAATTGGTATCAGGTTTTTAGGTTATATTATATGTATAAAATAATACATCGAGTAAAAAAAATTTCGGCTCTCGTAACGTTTCATATCTACATTATGTACGACTTATTTATAATATTTTATGGCAAATGTGAAATATATATTTTTCGAATTTTAATACATTTTCTTACAAACTTAAGATTTAGACACTGGAATTTTATGATGATCATATTATATTAATTGAATCATTTTTTCATAGATAAAATGATATAAAACAGTTTTATATCACTCTCACGCGATGATGACGGTATTAAACAATGAATACGAATGAGTTCTAGAAGTTTTATTTTATTTTATGTGAATGAGATGTGTGTAACCTGTTTTAGGCATAATCAAACATTTGATAATTCCTTAGACAGGCGAAACATCATTCATATAAAATATAATAAAACTTCTATAAAACAGGCGTTTTATTCGTATTAACTATTTAATATGAAGTTTTACATCATTGTTCGAGAAATAATAAATACAAAATAAAACCTTCGAAACATACATAATATACAATATATTATATTCGAAACATACTATATATTATATTGAATAATTTACTGGAAAAAAAAACTCGGTTTAAATTCACAAGTTTACAATTTTTATTATGTAATATATTATTAGATTTTTAGAATACGAGTCTGAAAACAATATTACGATTACAATGTGTTTGAGTATAACTCAGTTACATTGTTATATACATATTTTATGTGGCGCACAGACTGATGATCATATTATGAATCCAACAAATCCGAGAAAATTGTATCGTATTTGTACAAGAACAAATCACATTTATTTCACGGCGGTTCGTTTATAAAACAAAGGCAAAACACAATATTTTTCCTTCTGCGAAATACAAATCACATATCATTACAGCGACCACGAAAACCTCTGTCAAAATGGCGGAAAACGTGAAAAATACAATGTGACAGTCGACGCGTTCGGATGTTATATGACATGATAAGGTATATTCAAAATCAGGCATTTGTAGACGCGGTGGAATGGATCCGCCGCGATCTGTCGGCGAGGAGAGGGCGGCGGCGAGGGGGATGGGGAGGCAACGGGGGCGGGGGCGGGGGCGGGAGGCAATGTATATTTATGAGGGACCCCTCGACCGCTCCACCGCCGGCCGCCAACCCCAGCTCGGAAGGAAGTATACGACCAATGAAATCAAATAGCGAACAAATAAAAGAATAGCGGAACAATGCTTTTGATGGGTAAACAGAGGCGTCACACCAAATTGCATGTATTGTTTTGATTTAATAAAATAAATATTAACATTTTTTTTAAAGCACAAGGTTTTGGAAGTTAATATAATAGACTTCTTTGAATACTATGATTGATTCGGTGTAGAGGAAGGCCGAGGAAAATATGGCAGGACCGAGTCAATCAAATATCAATTTAATACAACGAGTCAATATTATACAGACTTCGAGTTGTATTATAATAATAAAAATAATAATATAATGTAACAATAATTGTCACAGTATCGTTGGTCTGGTGTAGAATTCACGTGACAATAAAATGACGATAGATAAACTACCTATCACATTTAATGAGAATCAATATGATAGCTACACCCTTTACATCGATTTGGCTTGCGCTGTAATGATGTGAAGAGTAATTCAACAAAATAGTAATAATAATAATATGCTTAGAACGAATCACTCCAACGAATCAACAACAATAACAAATCGAAGTCGAAAGAATCGACGTGCGGGTATGACTCGCTGTATGAATGTGGAGGAAGCTAGAGAGGTGTGTCAGGATAGAGTAGTGTGTCTTTCTATTCTCTCTGCCTACGTCTTCGGAGAAACGGCGTGATGGTTTGTTGTTGTTGTTGTTATATATGAAGAATAAAGTGATATTTTATTGAGACAAAAATCAAATTAGACAGTTCGGTGACATGGAGCCTTTTCTTTAACCAACATGCAAAGTAATTTGATTCAGTAAATTTTCTTAACCCTTATTGTGCAGCTGGCTATATTTGCAGTCCTCAATAATGGTTTAGAATTTCATTCGACTATATTTGCAGCCCAAATTTGATTACAATTTATAAACCTTTTTACTTGAGTTTACTACTAAATTATGCTGTAATATTACATTACAGTAATCATACAATATTATGATGAACTAGGACTATCTGTCTGAGCTATAAATGTAGCCAACTGCAGTTTGAGGCCTTTATTTTACTACAAATAAAGTCAGCTGCACAATAAGGGTTAAAGGCTGTTTTTCAACCTAGGACGCAGTAGACCTTTTATTTTAAATTCATTTGAATGTCTTAAATAACAATTTTTAATATTATATTGTATAATCAAGTAAAACCTGTATTTTTTCCATTCTTCCCTTATTTTAATTATTTAAATGATTGTTTTTGTAACTTCCGTCAATGATAAACTATAAAAATTGTCTGTCTTAAACTATAAAAATTGTTTGTAATATCTTTTGAGAAAATAAACTGATTTGAGAAAAAAACATAAACTGTGTTGTTTAAAAGTTGTAATGAAAAAGCAAATATAAATAATTTCAAATAATAATTACCCGCAACCTTATATTGTACAGTTTAAGTATTTTTTTCTTATCTGTTTATTCATAGTAATTTAATTTGATAATTCAAAATACATAAAATAGAAATATTTACCAAAAACAATGTTCAATTCGATCAAAAATATTTTGAATAAAACTACAAAACTATACAATAAACGGTCTAGCGATATCATGAAGCTTAGTAAGGCTCAAAGAAAAAAAAATCAATGAATGAATGAGAAGTTTTCAAATAATTATATTATTAACGGTCCCCTGGCTTAATACAGATTTTCCATGTAGAAAATAGCAATTATTAATTGTATTATAAGTCGAACTCGGTTATTACGAACACGGAAATAGTGAGATCTCGGATGTAATGGGGAAACAGATACTTCATGTCTTGATCTGATAGGTATTTTGTAAGCATTAAAAATACCTATTCTCTGATACAACAAGCAAATTAAGTCGGTCCCGTCTTCTTCGTAATAACCAAGTTCGACTCTATATGTATTTTTGATATTTTTAGGATAATAAAAATAAAGAAATACTTTTCATTACACTTTAAAATAAATATCAAATTCAACCATCTCAATAAAGTTAATGCATAATCTCGTATCATCCCCGATGTATCGGCAGACCCGCATGCCCCGCGCCCCAGTGTTCCACCCCGGCTAGATATAGAAATCCATCCCCTGCTACAGGGCTCATCCCGTTTTATGGTAAAAGCTACAACTTGGTCGCGATGTTTCATTTCCAATGATTCAATTAGTTAAGTGCTCCAATAACTTTGTATATAAACTTGTCAAGTTCTGTTTTCGTCTGCTGAAACAGGGCTACCAACTGTGGCGTTTTATTTGAGAGAAAAGGTTAAAAAACACATTTTTTTTTTAAATAAAATGTTTTCTATTACATTCAAGAGTATAATGGCTATAATGCATAGATATTAATAATGACAAAAATAGATTATAACTATAATATATTGTTACCAAACTACAGAACATAATCCACTAACACATAAATGACTCACACGAAATGGTCATAGACTATAATAAAAAGATTTAGAATATTCTTCTTCTTCTTCGATGGCCCTACAGCCCATTTCGAGTCTTAGCCTCCAGAATTCTTCGCCTTCAACTCCTCTTGTCTTCCGCTTCGGCCCTCCAATCTGACTCTCGTAACAATTTCGCCCCATCTCTCCCAACTTCATCCTCCCATCGCAGCCTCGGTCGTCCAATTGGTATTCTACCACCTGGGTGCCACTCCAGCAATCTTTTTGATTTAGATTATTAAGGAGAAAATATATATTTATAAAGTTACTATATAGAAAATCAATACATGAAAATTCGGAATGATTTATCAGAACATATTTTAAATATAAATTAAATTTTCGTTTCGTGTGGACGGAATATGAAGTTTATCTTTTTATGTTGATCAAGTATACGGCTTTCACATTGTTTTAGCAGAACATTTGTTATTTTAATTACACAGTGCACAAATTAAGCCTACGTAAACATTTTGTCACATAAAAATCACAAAACCTTTTTTTTTGGAATTGAAGAATCGACATCACGAAAGAAATCGGTTTACCGGTTAAGAATATTTGTGAGCCCTAACCCACCCTAGTAATACTATAAAACCATTTCAAAAATACTTCCCCGCATCTTTGTTGTCGGATAAAAGGCAACTATGAGGGATATTTCATCAAATTGATATCTTTAGCCGTCTATAAAATATGTAGCGCAGAAAAAATGCCAACAATAAAAAAATGTCAAACAATCTAATATCGTGCAGAGCGTTTTACGACTCCGTGACCGATAAATAAATTGATTGTATTAGTAATAAAGGGAATTAAAAAATGATAGGACAATAAAGTTATGTTTTATGAAGAGTTTTTCCTCATGCGCAAAAATATTTTTCTTGTCTCTTTGACAGCAAAAAATATTTCTCAGAAATCATATTCTCAATATCTCATTACTTTCTTAGTAGATAAAATTTGGTAATATATTAACTTAATCCCAAAACACATAAAAACATATAATAAATTTCATCCTTTTTCAATGTAACATTTAATATAACGTTTAATAAAAACGTTATATTAAGTGTTACATTGAAAAAGGATGAACAAATAGATAAGAAAATAATGGTTATAAATTGTAAACGAGCAGTGTGTATGGAAAAGAAGCCGAGGACGCCCGAGGAAAACATGGTATGATCAAATTAAGCAATTACTAAAAGGCGGCCATATTTGAAGTCAAAAAAATCCACGAACGTGCGTGTTACAATGTATGAATATGGAAGAAGCTCGTGAGGTATATCAGGATATAGCAGTGTGTCCATTCTTTCTAGCACAATGGTAAGTTTGGTGGTTAAACTTTTTTAATAATTGGTATCCACGCTGTGAAATTTCATAATTATAAATTAAAACACTGTTTTTTCAAAGAGTTTGTTTCTGTAAATGTTTTAATCCACTTTATATTCATCATTGGGTGAACGATATAAACTTCATATGCAGAAGATAATATTAAATCTTTCAAGAAAAACAAATAATGTAAAAAAAAACATTGTTATTATTATATTGTTTATATTGTCAGTTTTCCTTCACAACCAACATACTTATTAAGCTGTGTTAAAAATATTTTCTGATGTTTTTCTTATGCTTGAAATTAATAATTAACATTTCTTTGTAATCAAAACGATTTATACAAATTACATAATTAACAAAACTCAATTGAAGATTTTGTGGATTGGATGTGTTTTGTAAAACACCAAATATTGCTTCCACTGATGATTTATTTAATCGGTATTTTCAAAATGTTCAAAACGTCAGTTTAAAAAGAAAATATATCATTTCGGACGTCAGTATAACACCATTTTGACACTCTTATCATTGTGAGATTAAAAAAAGTCATTTAAAACGAAACAAACCAATCTGAGCAGGTAGGTACTAGGGTATTATATGGCCCCTTTCTCGATTAAAAAAAATCTTGAATTTATTTTGAAATGGATTATGGGCTCCGGTTCATACGAGGACTGCCCGAAACGATAAATATGTCAAAAGTCCCGGGGCAGGGATCAGTGATAAAAGAGATAAATCCATCCATATTTTTTTCAAATTCGTTTTTGCACATAGCATACCTATGTTCTCGGGTATGTATTATTATACATACTGGTATCGCTGTATATATTTTGAGTCTCATATATATATTTTCGTGATAATTTGTTGAGAGAATCTAATGATGTTAATGAATTCTCTTGATGGAAAATCATTTTAAATAATAATTAGTAAAAACTTGGTATAACTGTTAATTCAAAAACTTTGTTTTATATCACAAATTGTATTTATTTTACTTTACGACAGGTGTTTCATCAACCAATCTGGACATCATCAGGTGTTACAAAAATATATATCAAATTTTTTTTTGATATATTTTTGTAACACCTGATGATGTCAACATTGGTTGATGAAACATCTGTCGTAAAGTAAAAGAAATACAATTTGTGAAATAAAACAAACTTTTTGAATCAACAATTATAAAATGTTAAAATATCATAGTGTTTCGGCCAAAACAATGGACTAAAAACTATGTTTTTAATACCTATTACCACTTTTTGTCTTTATTTCGACGGCGGCCGGTTTCGCTAAGCTAGCTGTCATTGACAGACTAGTCACTCATTATTATCTCTCATCATCGCTTTATTTAATTATTATTTATAATTTGTTAATATTCCATAATACAAAATATACATTATATTCGTAATCTGTTGGAGAAATTTAGTATTACAGAAAACAATATAAATCAATACAATATTTAAGAAAACTAATGGCTCTTAAAATAAAATTACGTTGTGTAATAACATTCACGAATTAAATAATATAATGTTTACGTAATTTTCAATAAGTACCTAAGTTTATTATTAATTTTCCCTATTTTAAAAGTCACTGGGGTCTGGTGGTTTTGATAGATTGACCGCTCAAAAAAACATTATTAAATATTTAAGAATACAATGGGTCTAATAACTTCATACCTACCTGTTTTATATCGTTTCTGGTACAAATTTTGAGTTCACAACCATTCTCCTATTACACCACTTTAAAACTAGAGAGCTTAAATATATACTCGTATATATTTACCATGAAATTCCTACGAAGAAAAAGTAGTAATAATTCTAATAAAACATTGTTATTCCACTTGAGAGTGTTTTTTAATATTTAATAAATAGCGAATAAAATAGTTTATCAGTTAGGTAACAATAAAGGCGGTCATAATATAATTAAATTGGTTATTAAATGTATGAATCTGTGTTATTTTATGATAATTAATTTAAATTTAGATGGCTACCTCAAAGTAAATTATATTTATACATAAAATAAAACGTTAAAAATAAAAATTAATAATATCTTGATAATATTTTAAACAGTTTAGATAAGTATTGCTGTCAAAGCTGGTCAATTATAATGTACTAATAAATATAATTGTTTACTCTTACACAATATATATTTTTAGTGTGAACTGAGTTAATTGACATTTTATTAGAAAAATTAAGTTGCATAAGAAATTTAAATGTCTTTAATCCGAAGGTTTAACATTCACAATATCATTAAGTTAACCTGTCACTATATTTCAATTTGTTTATTTAATTTTCAATGTATCTTTTTTATGTACTTTGTATACAACACTCACATTTATTAAAAAATCAAATAAAAATAAAATATCAAACATATTTCGGACTATCCAGCCCCACACTAGTGATATTATTTAAAATATTATAAAATTGTTTACAAATATGATCAGTTTTTTTTCTGTCAACACTGATCATATTTGTAAACAATTTTATAATATTATAAGTAATATCACTGATGAGCGCTGGTTTATCCGAAACATGTTTGATGTTTAATTTTTATTTAATTTTTTTAATAAATATGAGTCCTGTGTACAAAGTATATACAAAATAAACATTAAACATCTACAACACAAAGTTATGACGAACATAGAAGAAATATTTAATTTCTATTTGTCGCGACTGCTGGTTTCATGAACCCATGTTAGCATCATCAGGTATCACAAATAAGTTGTTTGTAACACCAGATGATGTCAACATATGTTGACGAAACAGCTTTCGCGTCTATCTTATAGACATTAAATAAGTAATTTGTGATATTATAAGTGTTAAAATTAAAGTCAATTATATTTTTAACATGTGATCAGCGATTGTTTTGTATATTTTTTATTCAGATGTTTCCACTTTTCAGCATCTATTTCCTGATATTTTTAAGCGTCATAAAAATAAATGTGTCCCAATTTCGAAATTTATAAAATACAGAACAACATTGAACGTAAATCAATTTTGGCGAATATTTTTTTCAATGAAATTTATAAACTTCTGAAAAATGTTTTGTTTTTGAACGTCAGAACGTACCGGGTATTTTTGATGGGATAAAAACGTAATTAATTTTCAATACTAAATTTAATCGCACTGAAAAATAACGAATCCCACATAAACCCGCCTGCACACCATCAATACAACCTTTCAGCCAATAAATTGGGCTCCGGACGGGGGATGAATAATTACTCTCGTCACGCGGACGGACGCCCTTTCGGTTCAGTTCGAATAACATTGGGAAAAACGCGGAAAATCTGGGAATAATTCATTCAAAAGAAATGCACCATGTTTTATTACTTACTCGTATCGTAAATATCGTAAATATGCGAGATGCTTGTTTGGTGCATTTTGTTATAACAAAATACATTTGTTATTTATTATATCTTGAACAATGAAGTAAAACTCCATATTCAATAATGAATACGAAAGAAAACGTCTGTTTTTTTTAGGTTTTCGTATACTTTATGAGAACGACATATTTTGCCTGTCTAAGGTATTTTCTAATGTAGCGATAGTCAAACGTGCTGCTGTTTATTTTTCATTCAATATTTAGAATATATGATAGTACTATATATTTATCTCAAATCAAGAAACGTACACTGGAAAACCAAAATCACCCTGTATAAAACAATCATCCGAACAGTAGTGACCTATGGGTGTGAGGCGTGGACAATGACAGCGAAATCTGCAGAACGACTGGATACTTTTGAGAGAAGGGTGCTGCGCAGAATTCTGGGGCCTGTGAATGACGGTGAAGGCTGGAGAGTGCGGCATAATGACGAGCTGTACAATATTTACAAAGCTCCCAGTCTCTCCACACAGGTCAGACTGAATAGACTGAGATGGGCCGGTCACGTACAGAGGATGCCGTCATCGCGAACCCCAAAAAGATTGCTGGAGTGGCACCCAGGTGGTAGAAGACCAATTGGACGACCAAGGCTGCGATGGGAGGATGAAGTTGGGAGAGATGGAACAAGATTGTTAAGAGTGTCAGATTGGAGGGTCGAAGCGGAGGACAGGAGGAGTTGGAGGCGAAGAATACTGGAGGCTAAGGCTCGATATGGGCTGTAGGGCCATCGAAGAAGAAGAAGAAGTTATTTATATAAGACCAAAATCATTTACTTAAATCATTTTGCTTTTATATTTGTCTCGACAAAGAGTATTTAAACTAGTTGAGGAGTTATTAAAACTTTTATTAAAAATCATATTTTACGAAATTACTGTACAGATGAATTTCTTGGAAAATACTTCAAACACGTTAGAAGTTTGCAAAAATGTTATTTATTGGCCTGACAGATGCAACATTTCGATTAAAAATATCAAAGAATCCTAATGGGAAACATTTTATATTTAAAGCATTGAGAAAAAAAAAACTAGTATTTTTTTACGTTGATTTTTATGACAGTCGCTCTGATTTAGTTCATTCGCTGGGGGGAAATACAAAAATAACACAAGAGAAATAAAGCACCCGCCGTGGATCTGTTTCATTCTAGGTGGACAAAAAGTTGATTAAATTTGACGTCGCGATGCCACTCGCGCGACCGACGTGGCGCGATGTATGGGGCGGGCGATCGACGGTGCTGCCGGGGAACTTTTCCAATGCCCGGGTTTAAATTGCTGCACCGAATTTATATGCAAGGTGCATACGAAATATCTCGATGGAAATCTTAGTTTGTGATCCCAACTTTTAGTTATATACGCATTTTTTTTTGCATTGACCAAATATATCGCACCGTGAGTGTAAAACCGAAACAAATACAAATATACAGTTTGGAGATATGGGAGTTTAAAGACTTCATATTGCTTGGAAAAACTGTTATTTTAAATAAACCAATGATTTTCGGTTTATAGGTATATTACTTTAAACTGCACAAGACAGAGTGACATGGAAGCGAATGGAGGAGGCCTTTGTCCAGGAGTGGACGGGAATAGGCTTAGGATGAAGAAGAAGTGTTTCTTTATTTGTTCCTTGTTGTTTATTAATTTTTTAGATAAAAAACAAACGCAAGTGAGTTGTTAATACAAAATACAATAAATAATTTAATATATATGTTAAACATACAAAACCGTTTTTGATTTTATGTCTTTCTCATAAAATATAATAAAACTTTTAGAAAACTGACTTTTTTATAAACATGATACTTTTTATTCTAGCTATTTCTTTTGCAAACAGTGCTTGTGCATGGCGAATAATGAACCAAAAGCCTTCTCTATAAACTAACATAGTTATATCATAAGATTATTCTACATGCTTTTTTTAAAATGACGTTCACCCAAAAACATTCCCTTTTTACTACGAGTAAATAAATATTGTTTCATTGTTCAAACATAACTCATGTTTTTTTTGCTTCATTAGATTATGCAAAACATTGTTTTTCCGTTTGTGTGTTTTTTTTATTGATGTGTTGATGATATCATACCTTTATCTCCAGAAGAACTGTATAAATTATAATGAAGGTACAATAACTTTGAAACACATCAAGAAAAAATTTCATTAATTTTATAAAAAACGTTTTCCAAATGATTAGAAAATTGTTAATCAGACTTTCTTCGTCTTCTTCAAGTGCCCTGTCGAGTCTCTCCGACGTTGGCGATCACCTCGGGGAACCTGTCCCTGTCCTGCGCCGCTCGGAACAGCTCCTCCACGCTTCGGATGCCAGTCCACTCCCTCACGTTTCGCAGATGTGTTGGAGGGAATGGTCGAGGGATCGATTGGCAGAGGACGACCTCGCCAAGAGTACCTAGACCAGATTTGCCGAAATATGGGCTGCACCTCTTATGCGGAGTTGAAGAGAGTGGCCGAGGACCGAGCGGAGTGATTAGATTGAGACCGGAGAAGAAGAATATCTTTGCGTAATTTTACAGTTTATTGCGTTAGGTTAAAACACATATTTTTATTTCCGATAACTGCCACGTTTGTCAATTTGCCATAAAAGACACGTTTTAAGGAAACGAATTCTAGCGGTATTTTATTTAGGAATAATTGGAAATTTAATTATTGTAGATTTTTTTATATTCATCAAAAAATAATTGAAAGGTGTTGGTGCATTATTAATTTTATAAACAGGATTTAATAACGAGATTGTAGTCTCGCACAGAGAAGCGCAAAGCCCGTCCCGTGTAGATCCGCCGAGATGAGGGGGGGATGTAGCGAGCGGCGCTGAGGAAGGGGAAAGGGTGGCGGGAAATTTAATTATTCCCAAGGTGTGCGTTATATAAAAAATATAAAAAGAGAAAATTATAAATAGAGGCAACCGGGGATTTCGGCACAGGGTACACGGGAAGAACAATTGAAAAGAAATTTAATATTTGTTCGGAATTGGTGACAGCCGGTTTATTTGGCGCGAAAAAAGTAAAAACTTACCCATTTTATTAAGGTTAAAGATATGAGAATGAAGAACTACAAGTAAACGGTAAAATGACATCATGCAACACCAAGGTGAAAGCTATATAAAATACAACTACATATATAATTTACAAGAAGCCTATGTTCACGTCGGATATCTATACACCGAAAAAAAAACCGTTACGATTGGTTAAGCGTTTTTTTTTTAATATTCTTATTGTGAAAAAAACTTATATAAATAATCAGAAATAAACATAAAGGTTTCGCCAAATAAAAATTCCATATTTTGAATACTTCGACCCTTAGCATACTTAAAAGTAACATAACATACATAAAAATAACATCTTTCAGATCAGTTAAACAATGAAATGAATTTATAATATTTTAAATCTGTATTTATCTTTAAAATATGTATCACTGAAGAAGGACTGGTTGTCCGAAACATGTCTATGTATTTTTAATGTAAGTGTTGTATAAATAATAATTCATGCGAATAAACGCATCTATTTTCTAGATGTTTTATTATATGTTATGGTATGACATGTTTTGTTTGTCTAAGGCAAATGTCATTCACATATCAAATAGTACACTACCTTCTTAATTATAAGTTTCGTATGGCTTTAAATATTTTAAATAAATTGTTACTTATAAATAATAAAGTATATTTTCGTTCTGTTACCATTCATATTTCAATCCGTTATTTTGCATTTGTTATATATTAAAATAAATAAATAAATCACTTGTGGTTAGGTTAGGTAAACGTGGTTAGGTAAACGTCACAAGCTCAAATGCATTAGTTACTTTCTGAAGAGTTTGTATTAATAAAAGCCCGATAAAAAGCTGGGAAATGGTATGATGAACTGAAATAAAAAAATGATGCGCGCCGTAGGAAAATGCTTTTAAAAATGGCGGTTACAAACGGGAGACGGAACGGGAGGGGTGTCATAAAACAGGCGAAGTGCGAGGGAGAAAGCCATCAGATAATACATAAGTACAAAAACAAAGGTAACAGTTATACAGTCAACTCTTTTTTGAGGAATAATTGTCATATCTGTTGTTAAATATTATTGAAAGCACATGCATGTCTTTAAATAATAAATCAAATATAATTTGGTTATTTGTTAAAACTAATTGCTGTTCTATTAAAAAAATAAGAATACAAATTAAAAATAATTCAAGTTAATTTAGTCTATTTCATCAATAGACATTGCAAAATTAAGGTTTAAAGCATCAATTGAGAACAGGTAAAATAATATATTGTATACAGTATACTACCAGAAACGCTTGAGAGATGGTTCGACATTAGGAAGACAAGACTCTCCAAAATCAAGAGCACCTGCTTTCTGAACGTACTTTCACTAATATGAAAGACGTCGATCTCCGAGGAGACTACGTTCAGCAGATAAATTGCTCTTCCAACCGGTGTCACCAGAGGGAGGTTGGTTCCGGCAGCCGGTAGGTAAAACAATATATGCTGTCGCTATCGGAGATATCTATCAGGGACAAAAAGCCGAACATCCTCCAGCACGGCCGAGTTCTCGAAATATCCCCAGAGTAATCTAAAGAAATGGGTTACGAGATGCCCATATCTTCGTAGCTGCAGAGAGTTGGCCCCAAGAATTCCTAAAAAGAAATGCCATGGGATAGAACCACGGATAGCTACACCATATTACCTCTTGTAGAGACACGTCAGAATTTTTTTCTGAACCCTCTCCAGCAGAACGGAATATTTTGTCTCGTGAGGACTCCATATCAGATAACCACTTTCGAATCTGCTCCGAACCAATGCGTTGTATAGGACTCTAAACACATTGGGATCTTTGAAAACTCTTCCGGTCTGGACAATGAAGCCCAAAAATCCTTAGTGCAGTGTCACACATCCTTTCGATATGTGAACAAAATGTCAGCCTACTCTCATAGATGATCCCGAGATCTCTTATCGTAGATACATGTGCCAATAGCTGTTTGTTCATCGTGTATCTATGGTATACAGTTTTGAATGCTCAAATTAAAAAAATAACCAACAAATTACTTTTTTGAATTGTAGCGATGAATGTGAATTTGAAAATAAAAGTGGAAAACGAACACGTTGTGAATGCATGTATGGCCTACAGTGTAAATTTCAATTACGCTCGTATTCAATGGTAAAAAAATCGACGAGTCACATTCGTATCACGAAGTATGATTATAGGGGAATTTTGAGAGGTATGACAGGATAGAACAGTGTGCCGCCAGCACGGTATCACATAGTAACACTGTTCTATCGTGTCATGTGTTTCATGTATAATATATTTTATTTTATTTTCTGAAAAGACGCAGTACCATGTTATCACACTAGGTCCTCTATGGTATACAAGTTTTGGGTGATATTTAAAATATTTTTTTTTAGATGAATTTATTAATTTATTTTGATGTTTCATGTTTGAAAATACGAAATAAAAGTACCTCTCAATGAGCTTTAAAAAATAAATAATCTCACATTATTCCCCGATCGATAGAGCCATTTGCATTCCATAAATATTCCTGGAGCTCTTCGGCTGCGCCTCTCCATGAACGTTTAGATGAGGCCTCTTTCCTTCGGACCCCAATTAACCAATATCTTAGATCATTTTTAAAGCGGTACATTTGCATTTTTATTAAGGGTATCTTTTTTCACCCCTCTTTCGCCGGGGTTGAGAAAGAATAACAAAAAACAAGAAAAAAATTACGCGAAGAGCTATAAAGGGATATCACTGTCGTAGAGACAAAGAATAAGAAAGGGATGCGAAGATTCTGTCTGAAGTGGGTACGTTACGATTCTGAGCATAATTAACTTAAGTCTAATTACAGCGTAATTTCTTAATATTAAATATTTTTAGGGGTCTCTTAGCCCCCCCGTGGGGAGATGGAAGAAATATTAATTTTAATAATATGCAAAGACAAAGGAGTAATTAAATTTTAATTTTTCGTGTTGCTGTTTCGTTTAGTTTTTTCTTCTCCCTGGGATGACACCGGGACGGGGAACTTTTAATTTTAATTAAGCACAGAAGATGTGTAATTAGAAGCGAAGACTGAGACGGGTAGGTACCTGCTTGCTATGCTAAGTAGATACTACGCGAGTGTCTTAACTGCGCATACAAACCTTTTCCACGAATACATAATGGCATTTTTTTTTAATTCGTTCTTTATTCAAAACTGATTCTTTATAGGAACTTTCACATTCATATTTATTTAAAATCATAAAATACAGCGGAATCCCGGTTATTCATAATCTGTAATGTTAATGTTAAAAATAAAACATTATATATTAATTCACAATCAAACGTGACCGTTATCTTTAATTAATTAATTAATTTAATTTCAATTGATTTTGTCAATGGATATTTTAAATTAAAGATACACAGAAGAATCGATTGATTCTAACAACCATTCTATGTATACGAGTATTTATTTTGGGATCTTAGAAAAAATCATGTAGCTCGTCTTTCCGGATCGATGTTTCGGAGATCCTTGCAGTCTCCATTTATGGTGGTAATGTTTCCCAAGATCCCAAAATACATATTGCAACCAACCGCGAAAATCTACGCAATTATTCATTCTATGGATATGTTTGCTTGAGTACCTAATTCAAACCGTAGAATTAGATAAAACATTTTTAATTATGAATTTAAAAAAAAACATTTTTTTTTCTTTTTAGTAGGTACAACAAATTTGTTTTAAGAAAAAAAATCAAAGGCACCAAAGTTTTTCTAATAATAAATTCTATAAAAAAATTATAAATACGTTTTCTTTGTTTTTTTATAAACTAATAACTAATCTGTTTTTTTGTATACAAATACTTGTAGACAAATACTGGATTTCAACCCATTGCGGGTTACTAATTTTTTAATGATTAATGGAAGGGCGGAATGGTGAATGTTGTTAAACATAAAGTGATCGCTTAACCCAACCAATGACAGGTCATAAGTCCTGTAAATGCCTCGACTACCATATTCTGTTTCCAAATAATTTACATCTTCGTCTCTATTGAGATACAATTAATCCTTAATAATTAATCGTTTATCCATTTATACACGTAAGCAATTGCCACAGAATCCTCTTTTGACTTCAATTTAAATTTAACAGATACCAAAAATAACCTCCGTAATCCCGATCCTGCTTACATCCTGTCGACGCCACCAATGTATTACACTTACATTGACGTGTATTATATACTTATATAGGAAACGGAAACGGAAATAAGGCTCCGGGGGGTGGCGGACCAATCAGAGCGCGACACCTCTCGGCGAGATTTAGAAACACCACTTTAAACCGGTAAAAGCAATCCAATTCTGTGCGGATAAAGTCTATAAGGCATGTAGGAGGTATGTATCAAGTGCGCAGAGGTATGTATGGAACACCGCTACCGGTGCCATTTGTAAGGGGAGATATCGCCACGCCATACCAATTCTCGTTCGTCTTTTATTTCTTTCGAATTTTAAAGCATCGATAAAAAACCCAACGTACGTCTACAATATAAATTTTTAGCGTTTTATTTATCATTAAAAGTCAATTAAAAAAAAAACTAAAAAGTAGAATTAATTTCACAAATTTTATTTGATCAAAATATTCGAGGTGGTAGAATTAGGAAATTAGTATAAAGGTAGTATTAGGTAGTATAGTTAGTATTAAATAGTATTAGGTAGTATAGGAAATTTAAAAAAACTTTGTTTATTATCGACAAAATATTTAAAAAAACACGACATGTTTCGGAGGATACCTCCATCTTCAGGTGTAAATACCTATATGATTGGAATTATATATTTACACCTGAAAAAGGAATCGTGTGTTTAAGAATGTTAAAGAACATGTCGTGTTTTTAAATATTTTGTGGATAATAAATTTTTTTTTTTCAATTTCCGTAGTATATTACTATGGAATTCCACAGTGTTAATGCCTTAGCTTTCAACAAGTTGAATATATTTTTTGTCTCAAGCGTTTGTATCAAAAAAATACATTTCAGTATCGTTTCAGTAACAGAAGATTTTCAATATTCAATACAATTTAACATGCTAGTTAAATAAAAAAAAATTAAATTCATGTAAAGAAATGTATATTTATTAGTTTTTTTATTGCTCTTAGATTCTTAATGAGATAATTCACATGAAATATTTTATATTAGTCAAATTTTAAAATTGCAAGTGGTTTAATCAATTTATTGAAAATGTTAGTTTTTGATAGTATTATATTTAATACATTATATTGTTGTTAAAACGATGATTTAAAAATCAATATTAAAAATGTAAAAAAATATAAGATAACCAGTAATGTTTTTGTAAGGCGAATATAAACATTTGTTACAAAACTTATATCACAAAATTTCCTTAATCGTGTTAATATTATGTAATATAATTGTCATTATAATTTTATCATAGGCTCGTTTTATTCGGAACCAAAAGGAATACAAAATACCATGGAAAGGATTTTAGAACGAAACGATGTGAATAACCAAGATAAAAAAGTTAAAGGCGAATGCCGCCACTTGGAAGCATGTATGAGACTCCTATTTGCGTGTAGACATTTTCTTTTATCAGCTTTTGCTACATTTACTCCGCATTCTGGTCCTATCTCGCTTCCGGCTCATTCTTTACCACCGCAAGGTTCTATTTTTTCCCGCCCCGTATTACAATCACAATGTTCTATGTTTTTGCCATTGCTGTTTATTTTTCCTTATGTACCGAAGAAAAATAATTTTAATCTTGTATGTTTTAATTCGAAATTAAATCAAAATTCAACGATATTATTTATATTGAAGAAAACGTATTTTTTCTGTAAATTTTACCTTATTTTAGGAAAGATATATTTCACGTTGCTATTGAATGTTTATAAACCTTTGATAATGCCTTAGCAAAGCGAAAAATGTTTTTCCCTAATACAGACGACAGACCCTCACAGACGTTTCTATTCATAGCAAATAATTAAAATGATGTTTTTACATCATAATTCGAGAAATATTAAATTAATAATGTATTTTATGGTATATTCTTATGGAGTTAACGCGAAGGAATTCCGTAATAAATATTTTTTATGAATTTTAACACTGTTTTTTCCACTTTTGGGTATATTTATAAAAGATTCTTAAGATAAAGGTTATCCATTTACTTATCTTCATGATTATAGACCTTAATAACAATATTATGTTGAAATAAAAATAAAACGAAAAAACAATATTACAAATCGGTAGAGAATTAATTACGACCGATTTCGGAAAATAAAATTTCGAATATTTAAAAAACATATATTTATAATTTCATATAATGGATTATTTTAAAGTCAAAACTTCTTCTGATTAATGATTTTCTCTATTCAGTCACTGTAACTATAATTATATTTGTAAACCAAAATTTCTTTAATAAATCTGCCAATGTCTTATTTTCCGACTATTTTATCAATACTATTCTCCACTACCATTCCAATTGCTGGTACGAGAACACCATTGTGTACAAATTCGTTCACGAACAAAACAAACCATTTTCTCGCGTCATAAGCAACCACAATCACCCTCTTTACTTTTGATAGAACAAACGATAAAATCACGTTTCAAATTTCGAACCCGAGTCGCAAACTAGATAACAAATGCATTTGAAACTCAAACCATTTATTATACCCGCCTTCCCCTATACGGAGGACTTGACGCTTCAGACGCCCGCATGACGACGTTGTGACGCCGACGCCTGTTACTAAAGCATAACACGTAACTTGCAATTTCCAATAGTATTATATAAGATACCGCAATTTCACGAAACATGTTTTTTAAATATATATGCATTATTCAATTAGTATTCGAATATATATTAGTTTGAATGCTGTATAAAAGTTGATTGTGGGTGATTCCGGAATCGGAATCCGACATTGTATCAGTTTTTTTGTTTGTTGGAAATGAATTCATTTTTAATAATGAAAATAATTTGTTATTCATGAAAATTTTCTTTGTAGTATATATTTAATTAAATTCCACTTGGATTAATGACATCGACTGGTTTCGGCAGTTTGCTACCATCTTCTTGTCATTTTGAATGCTTTCGTGGGGAGAACTTGATTTTTCTTTAAAAATAAGACATTTAAAAAAATTCATCAGCAAATGTCAAATAAATCATGAAGTGACTACAGTAAATATATATTTTTAATAATATCCTCCAAAGCTTATCATCAATAGCAATAAAGATATGAAGAATAAGTTACATGGGAGAATCAATTTATGTTCATAACAAACAAATATTTGAGCATTGCTCATGGAAATAATATCAATTTATGACACTGTATTATGTGTAATGTTTGTATTAATTTATATGATTAATTATCTTGTCAATCAAAAACACAATAAGGTGGTTGGACTTATGACAAACGTGCTTATCGTGACATTATTGATATGCAATAAAATACACCGTGAATTATCTTTCCATGTTGTGTTTCCAAGTAAAATGTGTGTAATGTTCATTATTAGAACTGGTAGTGCCTATTATCTAATAAAAGTGCACATATCCTGTAGAAATTAATCGTAATTAAGTCCTCGAAAGCAGTCACGGCTCCAGGTTTAACAAAGTAAATTAATTAAAATATCTGCTGTTATATTAGATTTAATATTACAAGTGTCAAAACTTATCTAATGATTCAACGTTGAACTGAGTTATTAAATGATAAACAATAATTGTAATATGTTTAATATTGATGAAACAATGTTTTCTTGAAAATTTATTACATTTTATGTGAATGGACATATTTCTCCTGCTAAGGTATTATATAAATATGTATAAAAAATACAGAAACTAAAATCTTTAAAATTCATTTGAAGTACTCACTCTGTGGTTAGACATTTAAACCTATAGATATAAAATAATAAAAACATTTTCTATTCACCCACGGTATGTAAATAACATAGCGTGATTAAATATAAAGTGTTTAATAGTCCATTGTTTTGGCTAAAACACTATGATACTTCAACATTATTACTGTTAAAATTTAAAACACTGTTATAATATCACGATTTCTTTTTAATCACTGTGAGTGTCGCCACAGCTGTTTCGCCCACCGATGTTGGCATCATCAGGTTTTACAATAAACATTTTTTTTAACACGTGATGATGCCAACGTTTATTAAAAAGAAATTGTGATATTATAACAGTGTTCTAAATTTAAAGAGTAACAAAGGGTTTAATCGTTTTATATTTACTTTCTAATTCTGGCCGAAAGGCACTGGGGGTTATTTCTGCAGAGTTTACCGCCTGTTGCGATGCGTCTTCCAGGCATTCTTCTTCCCTCTGGTTTTCCATCTTGCCACACATCTTGCCTTATATGGGAAACCAATAAATAAGACTTCCTTAAATTTTCTATTATATTTAATAGCATAGTTGATAAACCTTTAGAAATCAACAGCAAATAACCATCCGATTGTGTTAAGTTTGAAGATAACAAATGTGTTATTCACGCATTGCCGAAAATAAAACAATTCGATCGGAAAACATGTTTTTATACGAAACAAGAAACTGTTTATTTTATATTCCATATCTCCCCGGCGACCGCGATGTGTGTCGATATACAAAAGTAAATAATATTATGAGTTTCAATCTCCGGGGAATAAGCAATAAATATATCAAAATGTGGTTTTCAATGTCCATATTTCAAAGATATTGGATCACCCCAGCCCGGCGCGCGTTTCTCTCCCTCAGACGTGACCATTCCATTGTTTTTTTATATTATTTTCATCTGTTTCCAGTATTCCTTTCGACCTCATGCAAGGGGAAAATGTATTATGTTTATAGATTCGGATTTAAGCAAAGTCTGCAAGAAAAATAAATTAAAACGATTCATCATTTTCAATATACCTACAAAACCGAAGAATGTATCTACATACAATACTTTCATGTTATATGTCTCTCAATATTAAAATAAATAAATTGCAACCTTTCAATACTTGTAAATAAAATATACAATTAATATAATATCGCATTGAGTTTTTTAGAAAAATCTACCTTTTATCAAAAACTATCTTAAAACATAATTTGGTTACAACTTTTTTTTTCATTAATGAATACTCAACAGTTTCCGAATCATTGTTATTATTTTTATATAGTTTTTGAAATATCTCTTAACAACTTTTTTTTTTCATTTATGAATACTCCACAGTTTCCAAATCATTGTTATTATTTTTATATATAATAGTTTTTGAAATATCTTTGTAAAGATGAAGATGTAACTATAATTTAATTATTATAAAATAAAATGTATAATGTTTTTTTTATAATTAGAAAACATAGATAATTATTTAATATGAGGGACAACAGATGAATCGACTGTTTATAAATGGAATACATAAGTAATTTGTCAAAATAACTTTCATTAAATAGAAAAAATTGTTTTAGGGTAGGTACATGAAAAAAACCTAATATATGTATTTTTGTTTATTTCATATTTCGACTTTCATAACGCAGATTTTAAAATACGTTCTTTGGACAAATTATTTGTTAAGTAACAATCTGTTAATAAATATGATTCGAATCGTGCACTCTCATTAGCGAAATGAAAGTAAGAGGTTTTTACAATATCCATAAACACACGAATCAATGGGACATGCTGCGGGTAAGAGAAAAAATCCGCAAAGATATTGCAGTCGTAAAAATCATAGTGTTTTGAATCTAGCGAGTACTTCGGTGGCAGTAAAACAGTTCAATTTGTTTATCAGTTTGCCTTTCGGGATATCCGATCGCCCTGACTCATCGCTATCCAAGAAAACACTATGAAACCTAATAGAGCGGCGCGTTTTGTTATTTTGCATGACATGGCAGTAGAAGGACGATGATGGGGCTATAAAAGTATTCACAGTGGAAAAAATACGGATTGAGATTATTGTGACCGACGTTGCTCCATTTTCCGTACTTTGGTGAAATTTCAAGATTTTTCTTTGTTTAGAAATTGCAACGTTACATAATAATAACAATTTTTTATGATTTGAAACACTGTCGAATCGAGATTGTCCAAGAATATACATACCTGGGACACAATATTCGATTTGGCCGAGAAAACCAAACCGCAGAGCTCAAGAGAAAAATTGGACTAAGCTGGGCAACTTTCGGAAAAATGAGTTACATCCTTAAAAACCGAAAAATACCGATTTACCTGAAACGAAAAGTTTATGAAACCTGTGTTCTGCCAGTTGGTACTTATGGTCTTGAAACTGTAACATTGTCCAAACCTAAAGAGCTATGTTAATAATAAGCCTAAGAGACAGAGTCAGAAACGATACGGTGAGAGAAAAAAATAAAGTTCACTGACATCATCCACCGGGTAGAGACTCTAAAAAGACAATGGGCAGGTCTTGTAGCCAGAAGCTGCATAAAAATGGACAAGAAGACTGCTGACTTGAAGAAGAGAATTGCAACTACGGTGGAAGGATGATCTGAACAGACATGTCGGAATAACCTGGATACAGTCTGCACAAGACAGAGTGACATGGAAGCGAATGAAGGAGGCCTTTGTCCAGGATTGGACGGGAATAGGCTGAGGAAGAAGAAGAAGAAAACACTTAACTCGTTCTCCTGATGACAAAGATGTGAAGCCTTCGAAACATGTCAATAAAGGTTATTCAAAAGTGAAAAAAACATTATTTAATTCATAAAAAAATCGTCATTATAAATTCCACATTGTTGACGCCTCATCTAAGATTATATAACAATATTTTATTTCATAATAAAATTGGCTGCTTTTCATTTTAAAT
Source organism: Lepidostoma basale (assembly GCA_022606425.2). Classification (NCBI taxonomy): domain Eukaryota; kingdom Metazoa; phylum Arthropoda; class Insecta; order Trichoptera; family Lepidostomatidae; genus Lepidostoma; species Lepidostoma basale. Next base: position 1,679,072 of record JAHDVF020000316.1, on the reverse strand, counting down.
TTTGTATTTAATCATATCAAAATATCATATTTTTATTTGAAATGGCACTCCATTTTATTATTTCGTTATTATGAAATATATAAAACAATATTGTTTTTACCACAAATTTAATAAAATTGGTTTCAGGAATTTTTATTTTATTTAGGATCACCTGTTTAATCTTTAACTAAAATTTTAGCATTCCTATACTTTATTTTATTATTATTTTTTATTTAGTTTAAATAATTAATAAACCTTCTAAACAAACATAATCAAATTTGTAGACTTTAATGTAGGAAAACATTTAATATCGTGTAATAATGACATTTGATAAAACTCGTTCGAATGTAAAACATGTCACTCCCGTGGAATATTACAATATAAAACTCACAATCGGCGGTTTTCTTAAATATTAATAAGGTTTATTTCATTGTTCTAGAATCAATAAATAAAAACGCAACGATATTTATTGAAATCTATCAGTAGTAAATAAATTATTGAATAAAAAATTGTTTACCCATTATTTTTTGGCTATGATTAAGTTTAGAAAATGATGGGTCAAAGTTTCCTAATTTGATAGCAGTCAGTCGATAAGATAGAGTCCAACAAAATGGTGGCAGCGCCATTCCAACTTTGGCCATCAATGGACTCTGGACACTGGGCGAATATAATCCGATCGTCTGTATTCAGGAGGACGCATCCCAGCGCATGGTTTTATTGCTATTTTTGCACATACTATGCGGAAATATCACTGTTGCCGGATCCATATTTCATCACAGGCCAGCCGGGGGGACTTAGTCCGGCTTATGGCAACACCGCCGTTCTTGCGTCTTCAGGGGAGGAATAAGGAATGGTATTTGTCTTCGCGATTCTTTGTATCGTAAATGTTACGTTTAATATTCAGAGGGATGTTTTCGAAAGCATAAAAATACTAAGCAACGGTCTCAGATACGATAAATAATGAATATCTATGAATATATGATCTGTTTGAGATGAAATGTTAGAATAATATTTTCCATATATTCTTTAGTCTGTCGAAATGTATTTATTTATTTCATCGTTGATTTAAATTACATGAATTTTGAAGGTTATATTTAATCTATTATTTTTGTGAATTAAAACACTGTTTTTTCCACTTTTGAGTTTATTTTTCTCGACATGTTTCGAAGTCTTACACCTTCATCATCGAGTTTTATATCGTTATCCAGACGATGAAGGTGTAAGCCTTCGAAACATGTCGAGAAAAATAAATTCAAGAGTGGAAAAAAACAGTGTTTTAATTCATAAAAATTCGTCATTAGGGAATTCCAGAGTATAAAATTAATATATTTTTAAAAATAGCTTTTTAATGTGTTAATGTATTTTGTTACATGGTTTTAGTAATATTTTTACCCGTCTTGATTAGTTTTGTTTGAAAATTACTTTTGAAAATAATTATTAAAATAATGCACATTATAAGAATAACGAACTTTTTTGTCAATATAGAAAGATTTTTCTCATTGGTGACAGCAATATAACCAACAAATAAAAAACAGATATTATTACTTATTTGTTTGCAATTTCATGGAAGCAAAACAATTGAAAACTGATTCCTATTTCTAAAATTATTTATAAAACTCAACGAAATGGCAAATATGGCGACGTGTCATGGAAATAATTAGTTATGCGCTTAAATACGCTTATTAACTTCTTCTTATTCTTCTTTAAGACCTTTGGTGTATACTTGTAATCGGGCTGACCTCTCTTGGGAGATCGAATCCCAGCTATTCCTCCATCTCTTTGGCAGTCTTCCGAGGGATCTTGACTTATACATATAATATTTTTTAATTAATATGAATGAAAACGTCTGTTTTTAAAAGATAAATGATCTTTTATGGAAATTTATAAAAACCATTAAATTTAAAAAAAAAGTTTTATGTATCACAATTGATTTTTTTTTCGCGACAGCTGTTTCGACAACCTATGTTGACATCATCAGGTGTTACAATTATATATTATTTATATCATATTATTATATATATCATCTTCAGTGTATGAATTTTACGGTTAAAATTCATACACTGAAGAAGGGAAGTCTATGTCCCGAAACATGTTTGTGAATTTATGTATTATAATATTTATTTGTTTGGCCCTTCTAAGGCATTATCATATATTATTGCCTTAGCAAGGCGAAACATGTCATTCCCATAAAATATAAAATATCTTCTAGAAAACAGACGTTCTCTTTCGTATTAATTATTTAATATGGAGTTTCACATCATTGATCAAGAAACAATAAATTTATTTTTAAAGTTTATATTATGAATAAGTTAAATGTCCATCCTATTAAGCCGCAATTATACGCGGTAAAAATACCTCACCTGCATTAGATATAATCCCCCTAGATTTATAATAATAATTAGGATCTACATATATAATATGACAATTAATTCTGTCCAGTTTCGTGTCAAGAGCTGTACACGTTTTTAACAGTTGACGGGTGTAACACCAGATGTCGCTACTCCGCTGTCAATCACGTAGAGCGGTGCTTTTACTGTTCATATCCGAGATAAAGTTATTATTCAATAGTTCATATGTGTGCGTGCATCCACGCCCACATACGATTGACACAACTACGCTTGCATATACTAAAGCCCAATCTCACGCTGACTGAAAGTTTGGAACTCAAATGAACGAACTAGGTAAAGTATAGACTAAAATAGTTAAATTTGAATAACTTTTTGAAAACATTGTATTTACACAACACTTTTTTGTACATTTCACAAACATGTTTCGGGATACAAACTTCCCTTCTTCAGTGTATGAATTTTAAGGTTAAAAATGATACATAAGAAGGGAAGTTTGTGTCCTATAACATGTTTGTGAAATAGTCCATTGTTTTGGCCGTAACACTATAATACCTTAACATTTTAAACTTTTAAATTAAATAACATTGTTTTTTGTATCACAATTGTAATTTATTACGTAACAACTGTTTCGCCAATCGATGTTGGCATCATCAGGTGTTACAAAAAACTTTTTTTGGAAAGTTTGTGAAAGGTGAAAAAAATTGTTGTGAAAATACAAAGTTTTCAAAAAGTTATTCGAATGTGAATCCACAATACAAAGTGATGGCGAATATAGAAGGGAGTAAAAAAGTTACATTTTCAAATCTTTTGTAATTACAATTTTATGTTAGATCATTGCTTGTTTTTATATTACCTTGTATAGTTTCAATGGTATATGTCGGTGAAAACGTCTGTTTTCCAGAAATTTAATTTTTGTATTATATAATTTATAATATGCTTGCTGTGCCATTGACATATGATAACGCTCAAGCAATGCGAAAAATGTTACTTTCGTATAATGTTATTAACTTCTATAAAATGCACTTTTTATAAATATTATAATACCCACACAAATTTATTACGATACATTAATTTTATAATTTTAAATAATACATTCTTTAAATAGCGTATGGAATCTAAATATTATATTATTGGTAAAACGATGACGTAAAATTTCATAATTAGTAGTAAATATGACAAAAACTAACATTTTCTAGAAGTTTCGATAAATTCTGAGGTAATGTCAAACTTCTGTAATAAAGAAATTTTCATTCGTAATAATTATTAAGTATGGAGTTTTACATCATTGTTCAAGAAACAAAAATAAATAAACTTTGATGTGAAAATAATCTAAAAATCTAACTAACTAATCCTATTGCATTTCCAAAGGGTTGGGACGAAATACATTATAAACCTTACCAGATATGAAGGCAATGATACATTTTCACAGCGAATATAAAATCAAAGAAAAATTTAAAAGGTCAAGAAAACAATTACAATAGTTTATCAAAAATACATCTTGTTTTTTTTTAATAGTCAAAATGTATAATATGTCAGGTTAGAAAGGTTTTTGCGTCTTCTCCTAAGTTAACAATATGCTATTAATTAAACCATTAATTCTTAATTCTCCCCTGATTTGGTATGCATCGACCTAAAGAATTCTCATCAAACTTGTAGTCATAATCCGATTCCAATTGCTCTAATAAACACTTTCATTTTGTCCTTACATAAATTCTAATAAATTACACCATACATACATATCTACAAAATATGCACACGGTGTTTAAAAACTAACGTTACTTATTTAGAACTTGGATGTGATTTCGGTAGAACCATAACTCTGTCTTACTATTTACAGTGTGAATCTAAATAACATTACGAGAGTAAACAATAATGAATAATGAAAAGATAACAAAAGTTTTCAGGAGTTATGTGAAAGTAATACGTGATCGAAGAAAAGCCGAAATAATCACGGGACGTGTAAATTAATAACATTTCTAATATGTGTGTGAGATGCTGTATAATAACTAACTTTTCTCTTGCTACTTCTTCGGAGAATTTGGTGAATGGTTAGCTAGTGATTAACATTTCATATCTCTTATCCCTCTTCCAGCCAACCGGTTTCATTATTGACAGGTTATTTGCGGAAGCCTGTTAAATGGGTCTTAAAAAAAAATAAGGAAAATTAATAAACTGAAATCATATTTACAAAAGTAATAGATTTAAATGTTGTAGCTATTTTACTTTTTATATTATTTTGAAAAAAAATAATATTTAGAATTAATTTCTTGATCAGTTTACGGCGTGAATAGCGAAAAAACCGCATACGCATCATGTGTAAACTATGAAAATTTTAGTCCATTGTTTTGGCCGAAACACTATGATACCTTCACATTTTAAGCTGTTAAATTAAATAACTTTATTAAAATCATTCAAATTGACATAGGAACAAATACACATAAAGATTCGAAAAATCACGAAAATTTTACATGATACAATTATGATGATGATGATGTCAACATAGGTTGATGAAACAGCTGTCGCGTAAAATAAAATACAATTGTGATACAAAAAACAAAGTTATTTCATTTAACAGTTTAATATGAACATTTTCTAAATTTCTATGTTTCTTAATTTTGATTGTTAGTATGATTTGAAGAAATAGTGATTATGAACAATTAAATGATGAACGAATTTAAAAAAAACATAGTTTTAAATAATATTTACATATAATATGGATAAGTTTTCCTTGATTGGCACTTAATTTTACAATTGGTTCGAGTATAACGGCCATTGTTTGTCTCCAGTTATTAGATTTTATACAAATGGACTTGTGATTCCATATTCAAAATTTGTTCATATGCGTCTATGTCTATTCGATTGCTCGGTGTTCTACGATTAGTTAGTGTAGTTGTCGTTTATCCTGTTTCTATATCTTGACGATTTTTAAAGATGCAATTTAATATTCAACAAGTATGACCACGGCTCAAACGCGGAGCTGAAGAGGGCTGCGGAGGATCGAATGGGGTGAAGAACGGAATGCAGATCTTTTCTGTAACTAATCCCCAGGATTGAAACCAGAGAATTAGAAGATGACCACGATTTTATGTAAATGTATGAAATACGGCTAAAATTTAATGCAAATCAAAAAAAAATTGAGTATTTTTTAAAGGTACATTTAAATTTGGAATACCCAATAAAATCAGGTAAATCCGGAGATTACCGAATCTCGAATTAACTGAAGCAATCATAACTAATAGTATTGTCCGATTAATAACCGCTTTGATTGACATATGGACAATTTAGATATGGGCTGGGGAGCCGCGGTCTTCTGAATGAACACGGTATTCAAATTTGGATTTAGTGTTCCTTTTTTGAATCCGGAATACGATTCACCCGCCTCGCCGCGGTCGGCGATTGTGCCGCGTGATGGATTGTGATGTGCGTTTGTAAATGTATTATGTATTGAAAAATTGGTATTAATCCACATCAATCATACAGCGTATTGGGTGGTAGGTGACATCATAAATTCTTGACGAGAATTGTATGACGCTGTGACTTATGTTTGTCTATGCTTTTAAATAAAATAAAATATTCAACATAAAAAATCCTATTTAATTTTTTTAGTATTTAAATTTTTTATGATAATCAAATGATTTTACTGAAATCTCTTGATGGAAGTTCATTTTAAATAATAATTAAATAAAACGATGTTTTTTAACTACTTCCACTTTTGTCTTTATTTAGACAGCGACCGGTTTCGCCAGGCTCGCTGGCATCGACAGACTGGTGGATGTCGATGCCGTCACCAGTCTGTCGATGCCAGCGAGCCTGGCGAAACCGGTCGCTGTCTAAATAAAGACAAAAGTGGAAGTAGTTAAAAAACATCGTTTTATTTAATTATTATTAAATTTTTTATGATGATTTATATTGAAGTGAGCCATTTAGTAAAATCAATTACCCTGAGGTGGAACTAGAAAAAGGCTGGCTAAACAGTGCAGTCTTCAGTTGCCTTTTAAATTTAACATCACTTTCCCCATAATTAATACTAACAATGGGACACGCCAACGGGCCCACAACGTTGAAAGAACATTCAGACTTCTATAGTCAGCATAATAAAACAAACAACATTTTGCCGAAGTAAAGCTCAAAAATGCGTTCAATTATTTGTAAAGTTCGTGCTTGTGTTTAAATTAAAATGCAACAATGTGCGAAGGATCGAGACAAATAGAAAACCTCAAGGGAACAGTGGACCAACTATGGCTGATGAAGAAGACGAGAAGAATAAATGAACACTAAGATTGTTTGGGCATATGGAACAAGGGAATGAAGGAAGATTGGTAAAATATTTTATACAGAGTGAAAAATAAGCTGAGAAAAGCTGAGAAAAACACGATACAAACAGATTAATCAATTACTAAAAGAAGCCCAAATTTGAAGGCAGAAAAATCGAATACCATAACGATTGATAGTTTTACAAGGTAGAACAGTTTGGTAGTCTACCCTTTTGCCCTATGCCTTTGAAGAAACGGTGTAATGGTTAGATAGTTAGACGAATCTCAAATTTGTGTCGCGTATTGTCAACAAATTCTCTTATGATGTGATTAATTCATATAAAAGGCGCTATATAATTTTTTGTATTATCTTTTTCGTTTTTTACTTCTTCAGCCTATTCTCGTCCACTCCTGGACAAAGGCCTCCTCCATTAGCTTCCACGCCACTCTATTTTGTGCAGACTGCATCCAGGTTATTCCAACATATCTGTTCGGGTCCCCCTTCCACCGTAGCTGCGGTAGCCCCGCACTTCTTTTTGTCATTCACGGTCTCCAAGTCAGCAGTCTTCTTGTCCATTTTTCGTCCGAGCTTCTGGCTACGTGACCTGCCCATTGTCACTTTAGAGTCGCTACCCGGTGATGATGTCAGTAAACTTTGTTTTTTTCTCTCACCGTATCGTTTGTGGTCTGTCTCTTAGGCTTATTCCTAACATGGCTCTTTGGGTCACTCGTAGTTTCTCGGCACTTTGTTTGAATAGGCCATAAGTAGCAACTGGCAGCACACACGCTTCTTAAACTAAAAACTCCTTTAAACTAGATATTAACTTTCGTGTTAAGTGCTTAATTTGAATACCTCAAAACAGATGTTATTTTTTAAATTCGTATTTAGTTTTGGAGAGTAAATGTACATTCAAAGAATGTTAAATAAGCACTTAATATTCCCCCATTCGACCTAATCACAATCTGTCATATTACGCGCCGATTTTTCCGCGGCTCACGTTAAAATGTTAATACATTTTTTGCACAGGTAAGTTTGGCAAATGGGTACCGCCAGCGCCGCGTAAGTCGAAAACAACATCCCTTATTGGGAGATTCAATAAAAATGTAAATTCGCCGCCGACAAGGGGTCTTATTACTTTATCCATCATATTTTGTTGGGTACACAATAGACTTGAGCCGCCCCTGTGTTATTGTGATCACGTGGTGTCACCGCAGTGGCGTACTGTTATGAACAATAAGTTTGCGCAGTGCTTATTTTGAAATTAACAAACATTTAAAAATTGTTCATGCATAACGTGTTTTTTTTAGTAAGAATGAAATTTAATGGGGTATTTTTAATAAATGTTTAGAGTTTCTTTATTTACGAAGACAGAATAAAAATTGTGGAGTCGAAACATTTTTTCGTACGCATCATGCAAATCTCTATATTTAAAGATATATTACGCATCTACCCACCAAATACTCATCTGCATTCCGGTATATTTGTTTCTGTCATTATTGTTTTGTATAATATAAAAACGTTATTATTACCGTGTAGATCATATCACGTATCAGATAGAGAAGTGTGGCGGTTTATTTGTTTAAGCACTTTATGAATAATTAAAATTGAAATTCATTTTTGCAAGTGTAGCCATGTATAGCCATTTAAAAAAGCACCTCGCTGACATAAATGCAAATGATTCGCGTCTTCGCTGCGATGATAGATCCATTCATGTACTGAGTCCCCACTGAAATTCGGAATTGACACACGTTTTCATCTCCCTCCCTCCCGCGGCTTCCGTGTACGAGCATCCCTCTCGCACTAGTGGTGAGCACCGCTCGCTCCATTCAATTACCTCAGTAATCCCTCAATTATAACGACAGATGTCTCCCGCAGACAGGGTAGGATTGTTAGAAGCCATTTCCTTTAAATCCCATCACTAACTGAACAGAGTGCAGGAAAAACAGCAAATAAAATTGGCTACATAATAAAAAAGTTTGATTTGTTTCTACTGCGATTTGAGCCCAGCGAACCGAACGAAAAAAATTGTTACTCGTGGCTAGGATGCTGAATTGCTTAACTTTAAGTGAAGCCGTGTCGGATTAGCTGTTAATCGGACACATATTTCCGCTCCTAAGCAATATTATATTTTGGGTTTATCTATTATCCTTCCTGTTTATTTTTATTGCGGCGAAATACATTATTATTTACCGCCAATGGATTTTTTTACTACAATTTTATAACGCACTTAATACCACATTTTTTCTACCTAATAAATATACAATTATTATCGTTTTACTGAAGGACACAATTCTCTTAAATTTAATGTTGAATTTTTGTGTAAAGGTAAAATATTTAATATATTGTAAACACAAAAGTAAAAAAGTACTAAAACACTCGACCCAGATACAGAAGTGAAATGTAGAATAGAAGTTGCACGTGCTGCATTTAATAAGATGAGACCCTTCTTCTGTGACGATAATTTGAATCTTAAACTTCGACAAAGAATGATAAAAGCTTACATATGGTCAGCTCTATTATACGGAAGTGAAACATGGACTCTAAAAGTGAACGTAATGAATCGGTTAGAAGCATTCGAAATGTGGATACACAGAAGAATGCTTCGTATACCTTGGACCGAAAAGGTCAGTAACGTCGAAGTACTTAGGAGAGCCGGAGCCAAGAGAGAGCTGTTGTCGAATGTCAAAGTGAAAAAGGTCTCATATTTGGGTCACGTGCTGCGTGGAGAAAAGTACCGCCTCCTCCGACTTATATTGGAGGGCAAGATGGAGGGAAGACGGGGAGTTGGCAGAAGGCAGATGTCCTGGCTGCGCAACATTAGAGAGTGGACCGGAATGAGGACGGTGGATGACCTGTTTCGGGCAGCGCAGGACAAGGAGGTTTTCACCGGAGTGATCGCCAACGTCGGGGGGACCTGACACGGCACAGGAAGAAGAAGAAGAAACACAAAAGTCCGGATCGTTCATGTCAACATGTGCAACATCGAAAAAAACATTATGTGTTATTATATTATGTGCTAAATTAAAAAAAAAACGGTGGATTCCTGGAACATAAACTTAATAGTCAATATGTGCACCATCTAAAAAGAATATTTTGTGTTAAATTATTTTTATTTTGTTATTTTATTTTATATCATTGTATTTTATATTATTGGTTTTAGATTTATTTTGTGGGTGTTGGACGATCGAAGTGTGCGCGGGAGAAGCCTATTGGTGGCGATGAGGTTCGCAACCCATCACACCGCGTCTCCCGCGGGGCGAAAAGAGAAGGATGGAGTGCCGCATCAGTAAAAGTGTGACAGACCATTCTTTCTGCCTACCCTTTAGGGGAGACGGCGTGATGGTTAGTTAGTTAGTTTGTAAATAAATCCTACATTGTAGACGATTTATTATACATACGACTTACAGTTAACAGACATTATGAATCGAACAATTTTTAAAATTTCATAAATATTGACTAAATGCTTTTTTGTATCATTATTAGCATCATCTAGCTAACATATACTCCACAAAGGAAATAAGCACATCCATTGCACATTTTTATGGCTAAGTGTTCTGATTTTTTATAAATTGATGGAATATATAATTAAAATATTGTGTCATTCTGATTTACGTACTCAGGCTAAATATTATACAATTTAAAAATAGACATGAGTGGTTAAGATTCAAGAAAATGAACATTTCTAGCGCTTTTATTATTAATTAATACGAATGAAAACGTCTTCCTTCTAGAAGTTTTATTATATTTTATGAGAAGGATGTTTCGCCTTTCGCGTTATCACATTAAAAAAAATATTTTATTATAAAATACCATAAGAAGGCGAAATTTGTCATTGTATTGTCCATAAAATACATTCTTATATATAAAACTTTAGATAATTTATACGAATGCACACGTATGTTTTATAAAGGTTTTATTACAGGCTAAACATGCCATTTACTTAAAATATATTAAAACTCCTAAAAAACAGATGTTTTTGTATAAATTACCTATTTATTATGGAGCTTTACAACATTGTTCAAGAAACAATGAATACATTTTATTGTTCACCGAACAACGATGTAAAACTCAATATTAAATAATCGATACGAATAAATTTTACATAATGTGGAAAGCAACGGAAAACTACCACATAAAAAGGTCGAAGCGGCATCAATAAATAAACTAACTAACTAACTAACTAACCATCACGCCGTCTCTCCAAAGGGGTAGGCAGAAATAATGGACTGTCACACTTTTCTTTCCTGACATATTTCTCTCGCTTCCTCAACATTCATACATCGTGTCATGCACGCGCATATCAATAAATAAGTTTTATTATATTTTGAAAGTGACATATTTCATGCTTCAATTCAGGCTATCATCAAATGTTATTATCACTTGATTGAATCAAAATAAACAGACATATGCTAATTAAGTACTTTGGATTGATTTTTACTTGGAATTGATTTTTCCATAATTTTTCAGCAACAATTTACGAATATTATTGAATTAAAAAATACGGCGCTTAACTACCCAATTGCATGCACTCTTTTAAACGTTTGTTAAACGCAAAATCACCGCCAAAACGGCGCAACCCTTCCAGATTAATCGAATAATAATTTCCCAGAGTGCACTTCAGCTCTCACGATGGAGTGTCTCTATGGAGGGGCGTGGCCGCATGAGAAACGATATTTTGATACTCGCCGAACAAGTTTGACCGCACTATCGACATAATCGCCATTATGGGAGAGAAAAAAGGCGTTCCTCCGCGGTTAGGCCGCACTAACCCCGCGGAAGGGAGTCGACGGGAGCATATGCGACGCCGAGTTGCACTGACATCCGCCGTGTTATTTGTTCAACGAATGATTAATACCTCCCTTTTGTTGTGCGCTTTTTAAAGCGATCGAATTTGCGACTTCATAACGCTGTCACGAAAACCCAGGGCTTTATGAAAATTGAATTAATGACGTGAGCGAAATATACTTTTAATAAGGGACGCTTGGATCCGTGTGGGCTTGCTTAAAATGGATGCCGCGCTATGCTAATGCGAGTGCTTCACGGGTTAAACTAATCCTCTTTTATAAATAGGGAATTAAAATGGTAATTAATACACATGGTTAAATTATATCTGATTGCTTCAACGTGTAATTAAGATATTTTAGATGTGGCGCAATAGAAGAATGATTCAAAACGAATACCGGAATAAGATTTCTTTAATAAATCATACACTTCATCTTCTTCTTCTTCTTTTTATAGATCTGACGATCTGTGGCACAGAAATCATGTCTCGTCGGATGATGAGATCTAGCTGTCCTTCCATCTCTTAGGCGGTCTTCCAGGTGGGCGGTGTCCGGAGGGGATTTCAAAAGCTGTTGTATATGCAAATGACTACTAAGAATATCGGAGATGAAGATCCTAAGATCAATTACTAGGAAAACTCTCCGAGATCGTGTCCGCGACGTAGACAATAAGAAAAACTTGCGAAATAGAGGATATCGTTCAGTGGAGTAGATCCAGAAGAAGATACTGGAGGGACCATGTAGCCCGAATGGATGGTGACAGACTTGCATATACAGCCGCTTTTGAAATCCTCTCCGGACACCGCCCACCCATCATCCGACGAGACATGATTTCTGTGTGACAGATCGTCAGATCTATGAAAAGAAGAAGAAGCAGAATAAGAGAAAAGGTTTAGAAGAACATTAAAATATAAGCAAGAACTCTCTGTGGTTTAAATCGGAAAAAAAGTCCTTCACTATTATTGTTTTATATGTGAAAATGATAAATTTATTAATTTTCCAGAATCATCATTTCTTATTAGTAAGAAGCTTATATTGCTTGTATTATCGCTCGGAATGACGTACGAAATAGCGTGAAATCACCGTAACCAACCCCTTTATCCATCCCCTATTATGATCTTATTTCTTACTCCCGTAAACGTACGGAACATTTGTCTAACGACGCGTAACGGCCGGATACATTTTCACAGCATTAAAGGGAACGTAAAACCCGGCATTTCATGTCTTTAGTTAGCATGAGGTATACAAAAGAGATAAATCAAATAATTGCAATACGAACATGTGATATGATTATGACTCGGAAATATAAATAATTCATACTAATTTATTGAATCTTATTTCATAATTTTATTTAGATTTTCATGTATTTAAGTAACTATAGCCGGTTTCAGTTTTCTCCATTGAATTTTATATAAACAATGATGATTCTACTGCTAAATAACATTTCACTTTTAACTGTTTAAATAAAAAAAATTGTTATAAATATCACTATTGATTATATTTTATTGGGGATTGATCGGTTAGCAAAACAGCTTTCGTGACAAAATATAATCAACTGTGATTATTAAAACAAAGTATTTTTATTTGAACACTTAATAATGTTGAAATATCAATGTGTTTCCACCAAAACGATGGTACAAGAAAATCTTCCACCTGGAAATTGGTGAAGATTATAATTTACCAAAATAGGACGTTTTCTCTTTAAAATTCCTATTAAATGAAGAAACCGATTGAAAATATTATAAAACTTCTAGAAAAAAGACGTTTTCATTCGTATTAATAAAATGAAATTTCTTTTTACTACAGAAAGTCAATCACATGTTTTTTTGAGATATTGGGAAAATCAGTGTAAATTCTATAACTTCATCTACGTTTGTTTATCTTTTTGTCCAAAAACATATTATAATTAAAGAAAAAATATAAACGTTCATGATAAATGATTCATTAATTTGTTCCGCAAACATTTCACTTTAATAATATAATCTGACTCTCGTGGAAGCCTAAAACAAGGAAATTTGATCTTTATGTACTTACGCGTTAAGAATTTTTTGAGCTGTCAATATTGCGGCACTTGGTTAATACTAAATTCGAGTGGCATCTTTTGTTCGGTGGTGTAGCCGGAACGCCCTCGGGGGAGGGAAGTCTGCCCAGGGGTGTAACTTGCATCAAATAGGGGTGGAAAGGACATGTATCTCTCCCCTATTTTAATACAGACAGATTGTCCTTGGCTAAAACTGTATACGTGTTGATATTGCATATTAAGAATTTTAATATTTCTAGTGATTTTTCAAATGTAACGCTAAATATTTACTTTTTTTTACTTGCTCGAGCAACAATGTAAAACTTCAAATTTAGTGTTTTAAGAGTTTTAATTAATGGGGTGTAAAAATGAGTTACTCTTAAAAAATTAACTAACTCACTATCACGCTGTTTCACCGTAGGGGTAGGCAGAGAGGATGAACATACGCCTCGAACTTCCTCTACATTCATACATCGTTACATACACAACGTCGATTAAAAAAAAATCATGAAATTGCTCATTCGTTGACGCCCTTGTAATGCAAAACATGTCATTAATATAAGATATATCTCTAATGCAGTGAATTCCTTAAAAATAAGTAATAATATATAAGAGATACAGAATATTCCAACGCAACGGTCCTTTCCACAAATAGATCATGTAATAAAATTATATTTAAATCTTACAAATACTTTAAAGCTCATTTATAACGATGTTAAATCAATCACTTCTGTTTAAAATAAAACATATGTAAGCAATATTCTCCTTTTGACATTGGCGTCTAATATTATTTGACACTTGATGCTCAGGAAATAATGGAAAGCCAGCCACCCACAAGAGGGCGGTGAAGATGTATTTCATTTGTTGGGAAGCCCTCTGGGAGTGATTCTATTCAATTTATCCCAGTTAACCCCTCGTTCTGGGCAGAGGCACTCAAGCGGGGGCACTCGGGGCAGGGGCGGCCAAGGGTGGTCAAGCAAGGGGCACTCAAACTATGGCGCAATAATGGAAGGCATGGATATTTAAACAAATCAAATAACCTTTTTATGTTATTGAAACAGATTGAACATTTGATAATGCCTAATGATGCGAGATTCGCAGATCCTGCAAAATTCATGACATAGTGAGATGGAATAGGCAGAGAAGACGATTCTGGAGGGACCACATCGAGAGTATGGATCCATCGAGGATTCTTAAGATCTTGATGTACGCTTCCAGAGGGGCGTCGACCATCCGGATGACCACCAAAGAGATGGAGAGAAAGCTAGTCGTCTTCATCATAGGAAGAAATTTGTTATACTGTATAAACAGAAACTTAACTAACTTACTTACTAACTAAACAACACGCCGTCTCCCAGAAGGGGTAGACAGAAAGAATGAACTACCACACTTTTTTTTTTCTTGACATATTTCTCTCGTTTCCTCAACATTCATACATCGTGTCATGCACGCGCGTCGATTTCTCTGACTCATCACGTGGCCGACATTCAATATTTGATGAATATGATTGTGCCACGTTTTCCTCGGTCTTCCTATATTTCTATTTCCATTTACATCGTTAACATACCTATATATTTTTTTAAATTCTTTCCATGTGTTTAAAACATCTTAATGATCTTTTCATTATTTTGTTCATAACACCATCATTCGCACCGCATTCTATCATACACAGAGTATCCTCACATTATTTCAAGAGAGCTCATTTCTACTTTCATCTTTCTTTTGACAGTTCCATTCTTCGCTTCCATACATAAGGGTTGGTATAAGAACACCATTGTGCAAAAATACAAAACATATCCCAATATCTACAATAAGGGATAGAAGAAGAAGAATAAAATATGCCTCAATAAATGGTCTTACTCGGCAAATCCCTTCTTAATTTTACTATAAGTACAATATTTTAATACAAAACTCACCTTCTGGCAATGCTTTGTATTGATCGAAATTATGTTGTGGCACCATTTGGTTTATCGTGGTAAAAACATACCTAAGATAAATACGATAGGTGATACATGGGCACTCGATTACCAACTTTAAAGTTTCATGAGGGTTTTAACAATTACAGAGATGTTAACTAATATCAGATGAGTGTTTTGGGAAACCAGAGGGAAGAAAAATGCCGAAAAGACCTCCCAAGAGATGGAAAGATAGCTGGAAATTCACATCGCAAAAGGCAGCAAACTCTGCGCAAACAGGCCTCAGCGCCCTCCGGCCAGTATAAGAAGTAGAAGATGATTATTGTTAGATACACATGAATCAATTACTAAAAAGTTGATACAGACAATCTGTATAAAA
This sequence comes from Lepidostoma basale, assembly GCA_022606425.2. Lineage (NCBI taxonomy): Eukaryota > Metazoa > Arthropoda > Insecta > Trichoptera > Lepidostomatidae > Lepidostoma > Lepidostoma basale. The sequence continues at coordinate 1,663,395 of JAHDVF020000316.1, read as the reverse complement.
AGTGACCGACACTGTCAGCAGAACTTAAAATCTGAACCATTGAAAAATTATGATTTTGCTTTAATATTAAATATTAACTATTAATATTAAATTTAATATTAACTATTTCATCATTAGCCGTCTGTCATCTATTGCTGAACGTAGGCCTCTCCCACCCCCTATCTTTCGTTGAAAACTTTAGTCTTGAGGCATTTTGGTATTTTGTAAGTGAGAACAAGACGTAATTTTCCAAATTTTTTAATTAACTATTTAACCATAATTAGTTACATTAGTGACGTCATTCATGAATGCTTAGCTGGATTGTTTTGATTAGTTTCAAGTTTCAAAATCTGTTTTTTAATTTAATTGTATTGCTAGGTACATGCGTTTTATGATTATTTTTAAATATATTTTTTCTCTGAATGTATACAAAGGAATTTATGACTTTATTTATATGGATCACTATGCAAATAAATTTCTCTTGTGTATATGAATGCCAGAAAATGGTATACCTATCTATCGCTCTAACAATAAAATACGAGTATATCCCGTCCGCCGAATCCACACGATCATATCAATTTATTTCAATAACACATCATGTAAGCCATCCCTAGCGTACAACTGCTATTCAATAAAAGCGTATCATTTTTGCCGGGGCACCGAATAATTCCATACAAATGCTCCACTAAATATTTCCCGCCCTACAAAGCGACCGCGATACTTTCCACCATCCCTTTCACTCGCGTTACATTATGTTTGCAGAAAATATAGACGTTTCTTTCACTCCCGACCGTATAAACGAGATAATGTAATTTGGCTATTATGCTGAGTTCCATTTGCTATCAAATCAAATGGAAGATGATTCGATTTAAAAGTCATACACACTGTTTAGTGAGGGGAATAATTAAGTTAAAATGCTGTTATTTCATCGTTATTCACATAGTGTAATTAAATGTTTAATCAACGCGATTATTTTGAACTTGGAACAGTTTTGTTAATTTGTTTAATATCGTTTGATAGTGAATCATCTAAATTTCCAATTTCAATTATCAACATTTGAATTAAATTTATTTTCAAGGGTTGATAACTCCGATCATTTTCCTGGTGAAAGTATAATAAAATAAGTAATTTTTTATACGTTATTCATATTTTTCTTCTTGCCGCTAAAACAATGGATGTAAACCACCATATTGAATATATATTTTTATTGCTTACGTCAGACAAAATATACGAATCTTTAAAATTATGTGTAAACGACGTAAACGGATCTTTAAATATAGGAAAACCGAAGAAAACGTTTTGAAGTTAAGGCGTTAAAACAGACAACATTGTCGTATTTAAATATTTTTATTGTATAAATATATTTAATAAATTAAAATGGAAAATAAATGGCGTTGTTTTTCAAATCCAAATCAAATATTAAATAAAAATTCCATTGTTTTGGCCGAAACACTATGATAACAAAACATTTTAAACTGTTAAATTAAATAGCTTTGTTTTTCGTATCATAATTGTATTTTATTTTAAACGACAGCTGTTTCATCAACCTGTGTTGACATATTCAGGTGTTACAATAATATTTCAAATAATTCGATGAACACGTGATGATGTCAACATAGGTTGATGAAACAGCTGTCGCGTAAAATAAAATGCAATTGTGATACAAAAAACAAATTTCTTTAATTTAACAGTTTCAAATACTTAATGTTTATCACGCGAGGAGTCGGAGAAATCGACGTACATGCATGACACGATGCGCGATGTATGAATGTTAAGAAAGTGAATAAAGTATGTTAGGAAAGAAAAATGTGTGGTGATCCATCATTCCTGCCTATCCCTTCAGGGATATGACGTGATGGTTAGTTAGCTAGTTTTTCGAAGATTATAAAACTGTATGCATTGTAATAGTCGATGATAACTCAAAATATATTTATTTATGGATTAACTATTAAGACATCTGTTCAAGTCTTCAGCTGACTTCTAAACGCTGTCCGTTATTTCTAATTGTAAGTAAAGGCCCACATAAAAATGATACATATGTGTACTTACTCCATATACTCTTATATTATAATAGATTCACAGATATGACACACGATACATGTTTCCGCACCCACATTTCAAAAGAAAATACATATTTATTCGAGCTTTATTACTTGCACGTAGGTGGAGCCGTGTTAACACCGAGTGTTCGCTTCCATCTCAACAACCAATCACCGATGATACTTGTCATCACGTCATCGCAATTTGAATTTGGAACTCGATCATTAATCAGTGTCCTACGTAGCTCGCGCCGCACGAGAGCTTTTTTCATCACGACCCCGGCCGATGATTGCCGAGCCCACTTCGTGCGGTGGAATGCCTAAAGCCGAATACAGATTGTATGTAGGTATTTCATGACGAGTGGGGGAGAAATTTGCCGTGTCCAGTCGATATATGTATCTTGAAAAATGTATACTAAATTACAGTTTTATATCTAAAAATATTTATGTTTTCATTATTATTGCTCAGCGAAACTCGACCACAAGCAGAATTGATAAGCATATTTATGATTTTACATAGTTTTCACGCATTTCAAATTATATTTTTAAAGATGATTTTTTAAATTTATTTTAAATAAACTTAAGGCGTTAACACTTTGGAATTCCATAATGACGAATTTTTATGAATTAAAACAGTGTTTTTTCCACTTTCGAGTTTATTTCACTCGACATGTTTCTAAGGCTTACACCTTCACTATCGAGAGAACGATATACTCGTAGACATCGAAACATGTCGAGAAAAATGAACTCAAAAGTGAAAAAAAACATTGTTTTAATTCATAAAAATTCGATGAATTTTTCTTTTATGTATCGTGCTTGAGTACTATTGAACTTCTTCTTCTTCAATTATCGTGTCAGGTCCCCCCGACGTCGACAATCACCCTGGTGTAGGCTTCTTTGTCCAGTGTTCGCCAGAAAAACTTCCCAACCCTCTGAATTCTGTTCCTTTTTCAAATATTTCTCAGCCAGGATATTTAGGGTCTTCCCAAGCTGCGACTACTCGCAATCTTTTCCTTCGTGAAGAGGTGCAGTAAACCATTTTTGACAACAAATCTCATTCTGTAATAGCTCTTCGCACATCCCAGTATTGGTGATCATTGATCATATTAGTCCATGAGATGTGCAAAATTCTGCGATGGAGTCTAAGAACAGACAGAGTGAACAAACCTTATCAAATGTATGTTTTAACTTTTATTTTAATTTTGATTATGTGCTAAAAAGTTCTTGTCAAATAATGCTTTTTATTCTTCTTCTTCTTCTTCTTCTGCTTTATTTAGGACTGTGTCCGGTTTTTTCTCGGAGCCTGTTCCTGGGATGCAGATGTCCAACTGTCTCGCCATTTTTTATGTGGTCTTCGTGCAGGTCGATTTCCTGTTGGTACTTTATTTGCGGTTATATTTATCACTCTTACATGCTCTTTCCACATGATCTCTACATTGCAGATCTTTCTTATTTCAGAATTTCTTATTCTGTCTCGGAGTGTCGTTCCCGCAACGGATCGGAGAGTCTTCATTACTGTGGTTCTTAGGAGATTTTTCGTTCTGATAGTGTCAGCTCTCGCTTTTTATTATGTTTTATTAATGCCTTTCAGACAAAATGAACAAGTGAATAAAATGCACTGGGCTGGGGGAACTGTAAAGCAGGGGTGGCACCCCTCATCCCGAATCCTAATTGTGTTAGGCTCATTAGAGTGAAAGCTTTATTGTTATAAATAACAGCGCCAGAATGTGATATGGCTGTTCGCTGTTTGCCCATTGATGTTTGCACGCTCTTGCCCTTGTTTAATATTGACAATCAGATCAGGGCTGGGAATTCCTTTTAGATTATTTGAAAATGTTTTTGTAACTTTCATTTATATGTTTTTACTTTGTTTTTATAAAATTTGTAAGAGCTACTAGCTTTAAGGATTTGAATTATTATGGTTCTTCGACAAGTTATATTGTCTAGTTAATTAGATTATTTCAAAATCTATTTCTATGTACTCGTATTAAATTATTTATTGTAAAATATTTAAGGTGAGGTGATAGTAACATTAAAACAATAATTAAATTTGTATAAAAAAATGTACTCAACTGTCGTAGAGTCACTAATAAACATAGAAAGGAAGACGATTGATTTTTAGTACCAATAAATACACAGAGATTCTAGGTATAAAAAATAACAACCTGTAAATGTGTTATTTAAATAGTAGATTGTTTCGGCGGAAACACTATGGTACCTTAACATTTTAAACTGTTAAATTAAATCACTTTGTTTTATGTATCACAATTGTATTTTATTTTACGCGACAACTGTATTTACATTGTAACACCTGATGATGTCAATATAGGTTGACGAAACAGCTGTCGCGTAAAATAAAATACAATTGTGATACTTGAAACAAAATTATTTAATTTAACAGTTTAATACATATATTATTGTTTAAACAATTGTAATGTATTCGAATCATTAGATTCTTCAATGTATTTGATAAACTAAGTAACAAAGCAAATTAATATTCCTCGAAAGGTTTGTGAAGTTTAAATCTGTAATGATTTTAATTTCATTGTTTTAACTACTATTTTTTTTTAAGTAATAACGATTCAATAAGCTAGATGTTTACGATCAAAGCTCAGTGACAACCCTGCCCCGATAACTGATTGAATAGACATCCTTATTGACATTCGAGCTTTCGCAATCGTTGACTTGTATTTATTCCTTGTAAACCATACGTGACAACAGTTGTATGGCCGTTCTGCTCTCCCTATTCTTTTAGTTTAATTGAGTTGTTCCGAGTAATAATTCTCGTTTATTAGCGACTAGATGACAATCACTTACTCGAGTAGTTACGACTCCGCCTATGAACGTTCCACTTTCACTCCGGATAATAACATTAGCCCCAGTAGTCTGTGTCATCGCTTAGTTTTTAAAATAAATCAAAGCTAATTAGAAGTTTCGAGAAGTAACTTAAGGAAGCACTATGTTCACAATTTTCGCTTCTCGGCCCAATTAATTTAGATAATGAAGTCGTTTTTATATTCAGACTTATGGAAACTTAGTTAACTTGTAAGTAGTTGGAATTAATGCGTTTTAATTAAAAAAGGAATTATACTACATGATGAAATATAATGAAAATTGTTCAAAGACGTACCGAGGTTAAGTTTAATAAATTAATTAACTTATGTATAATACAATACAGAGATTGGCAATACTAAAAAGGCTAAGGATTATATATTATTATTTATTCAAAATAGACCTTTAAAACGAGATTAAAAAATATCTTTCAATTTTTCAACAGTCCACAATATGAAAATCTTTATGTTATTAAGATTCAACGATCCAACATATTAGATCATTCGTGCATTGAAACAGTGGCGTACATCTTATATAACCATAATATATGCCATTTTTAATGACACGCATAACCACGGTTGATTCTTTCTATAGGCAAAATATACAATTATTTAATATCTAATTACCTTGACTTGTGACTCCGTCATACCAAGGGCGTAGGCCAGCTTTGCCCTTTCCGGACCAGCCAGGTATTTCGTTTGTTCGAAGGTCTTCTCCAGGGCGAATATCTGCTGGCCACTAAACGTAGGGCGGGTGTGTTTCTTCTTGCCGTCTTTATCGTGCTGCTGTGACACGCCAAGGGCGTTTGCTGACACTGCAAGAAAAATAAATTTGTGAAAATCTGTATATGTTATTTCTTCTTAACAATTTGCATATTTAGATATATAACCTTAATTAGAGTTCAGATAAACTTAAGGCGTTAACACTGTGGAATCCATAATGCCGAATTTTTATGAATTGAAACACTGTTTTTCCACTTTTGAGTTGATTTTTCTCGACATGTTTCGAAGGCTTACACCTTCACCATCGGGAGAACGATTTAACGTTTATATCGTTCTCCCGATGATGAAGGTGTAAGCCCTCGAAACATGTCGAGAAAAATAAACTCAAAAGTGGAAAAAACAGTGTTTTAATTAATAAAAATACCTTAATTTATTTGCATCCTTCTCACGTTATTTTATTAATTTATGATAACTTCTATAATAATGATTCTTTTTTTATATACTAGTACTTTGTATACAAACACACACACACACACACACACACACACACACACACACACACACACACACACACACACACACACACTTTAGTAAAAAAATAAAAATTAAAAACCACAAATGCTTGGGATATACAAGCCCTTCATCCGTGAAATATGATAAATATTATTATACAAATATCTGTAAAAATTGAGCAAATTCGTGAATTTTTTTATATATTTGTAATATTTTTTTATTTTTATAAAGTGTGTGTTGTATGCAAAGTATATAAAAAAGAAACATTTAACATCCGCAACACAAAGTTATGGATAATATATGTAGAAGAAACTTCTATAATACTATTTTTTATTTATTTAAGGTTGGCAGAGACCTCGCGTATTTAAGGTTTTTTTATGTGTCAAATAACAACGTCATATGAAACATATCCCCTCCCCCCACCTTCTTCTTTGACTTCTAGATCGAACGATTTCATCAATATTAAATACTTAATACGATATTTTACATCAATGATACATGAGATTGGTAAGAATAATGCGCGAAGAAACAATATATGATAAAATATCGAAAGAAAAAATTAGGAAAGAATACTAAGCATATAAATACGTCCTTAATAAAATTAAGAAATACTCAGTTGGTTTGGACATACAGAACGTAAGGAAGAGATCTTCGATTTTCCCGACTTCAAGTGCGGCCGCCATTTAGTAATTGATTAATTTGGTCTTGCCATGTTTTCCTCAACCGTCCTCGGTTCCTTTTCCATTCACACTACTTATAAACAAAAATTTAACCATTTGTGTCTTATCCATTCGTTGCATGTGTTAAAACCATCTGAGCCTTTTTTATTTTACTAAATATGAATAATATAAAAAATGCTATTTGAACAATTTCTTATAATAGGATATTTTTCGATTTATTTAGCTAAATGTGTGACAATCCGCTCCAACCATAAAAGCATTTAGAGTGTGAAAATAAAGAGATGACGTAATATATCTGACTACATCCGCCCACAGTAAAACACCACTTTTAAATTTAGAACGATAAAAGCTCGGCCACATAATACCAGATTTAGAGATCTTATCGAGTCGTGACTTTAAAACAGGGTTGCGCCTCCAACAACCCCTTTACCGGCGATCTTATCAGTCCAAACAACCAGTAAGCCCGTGTCCCCTCCGGCGTGTTACAACGGCCGGATTATGATCTGAGCGGAAAGGGGCTAAAAGCTGTTGTAAGCAATCATCCATCAAGTGGAGAGTTGGCAACCCTGATTGACGTCCGCAGACAGATAAATGTCCACTGAGCTTACGATAACTTTTCTACAAAAGTTTCATTATTTTAACATTTTTTCTTGATATTTGTAGATTCAATAGAAAACCTAAATAAATATTTAACTAAACAGACCCCAGGATGCAGTATTGACATACATTTATTTCTGAATACGGAGGAAAGAAAAAACATCACCAATATTACTTACAGAGATTTAAGATTATTTTTGTATAGAATCATGTTTACCTCCCCTGATCTGTATGTATATAAAGGACTCGGTTTGCAATAGTATTACCAGTCTGTCAATGCCAGTGAGCCTGGCGAAACCGGTCGCTTTCGAAATAAAGACAAAGGTAACGAAGTAGTTAAAAAAACATTATTATTTAAAATAAACTTCCATCAAGAGATTTCAGTAAAATCATTTGATTATCTTACTAACAGTACTCGAACTTGTTATCTACTTAAAATGCAAAATACTTCTGAATCTGGCAATACCAGTGGACAGTCCAATCTAACTGCTCAATATGAGAGATGGACATTTTTCATATAAATTGAACAATATTCAATGGGTACATATTCAAAATATTGAAGAGTATTTATGCATCCTTCCAAATTAACGATTAAAATTAATGTTTAAATATCTATGCGTTTGTAAAAATAAAGAATCTAAATATTTAATGAACCTCTGGTCAGAACGAAACTGGTTTGCAGTAAATATATATTATATTTTTAAATTATATAATTGTGTTCAATTAGAAAAACGAATGTGTTCATGATGATTTTTAAGTTCAAATAAAATATTTAATGTATTTTTTTATAAAATAATAATACAATTGTAATATTTGTATCTAAACCAGTTTATTTGTTAACACCCACCGGTTTCACTCCCGCTGGAGCTTCGTCAGGGTAAGAAAATAAACAGTTTATTCACTTGTGGTGGTTTAAAGTGGTTTAGATACAAATATTACAAGTGTATTATTATTTTATTTAATAATGTCACACCACAAATTAAGTGCTTCATACGAAGGTAAATTATTGAAATAAAATAAGTGGAAAAAATAAACATAACATCATAGCAGTAAAAAAAAGGAATTAAAATCTAAGATTGTTTTATCTTTCGCACGCATAGAATATTTGAGTGTCAATGTCACGTTATGGTTCATAACGTGACATTGTCAAGTGTCTTAAATCTAAGGAGGTTTTTTCCTTGAAGAAATATCTGTTAGCAATTATAAGAAAAAAGATACGGCGAGCTAAAAGATCATTAAAATTTAGGAAATCGCCCTGTCTGAAGCAACCCCGCCACGGCGCACCCTCCCGATGCGCGGTAATATATCAAGGGGTGTTCTCTGTTCAGCCCACACTCCGGATTACCGCTAACACCGCCGATGAACAGATGAAGTATACATCCTCGCAGCCTCGCATTCAACCAATAAATTGATGTTACACCGCAAAAACGTATTAACCCACACACTTTTTCGATCCTGCAGTAATAGCTGCAAAATCTATATATGTTAAAATTAAATAAAACGATATTTTTTTAACTACTTCCACTTTTGTCTTTATTTCGAAAGCGATTAGTTTCGCCAGACTCGCTGGTGTCGACAGACTGGTTTGATTGTTTTAAGACCAGTCTGTCGATGCCAGCGAGCCTAGCGAAACCGGTCTTTATTTTAAACTGCAGAGCATGTTCTGAAAGAGGCAAATAAAGCGGCAAATAAAGTACCAACAGGCAGTCGACCTTCAGGAAGACCACCCAAAAGATGACGAGACAGTTGGACATCTACATCCCAGGAGCAGGCTCCGAGAAATAACAGGATACAGTCCTTAATAAAATAGAAGAATAAGGAGCAGGAGTTTCTCAGGGTAATAAAACATACTAATGTTTTTAGTTTGTTTTGTTACTCTCAGTATTTGCTGACTAAACATCACGCTCTCTCCCAAGATGATAAGCAAAAATAACCGCAAGAAACCGCCACTACATTCTTTCCTGACATACTTCTTTCGACTCCTCAACATTCATACATCATGTATTTTACGCATGTCGATTTCTGCGACTTTTCATGTAGCAGACATTTAATATTTAATTCCTCTATTTCATGGTCCGTTTACATCGTAAATATATATTTTCTTTACCATTCTTTATTTATTCATCCTTCTCATATCTTCAAACATTATTTTATTCATAACAATTTCATTCGCACTGTATTCTAGCTAACTAACTAACAAACCATCACGCCGTCTCCCCGAAGGGGTAGGCAGAAAGAATGGACTGCCACACTTTTCTTTCCTGACATATTTCTATCGCTTCCTCAACATTCATACATCGTGTCATGCACGCGCTGTATACACTTCTTATATTTGCATTTGACACCATCATGTAAAGATTTAGTACACATTTGTCTAAGAGATTTCATTTCTACTTCATTTATTCTACTATAATCCATCTTTTGCCAGTTCCAAGAAAAAAAATATAATGAGAAAACGACGTTTCGATAATGTAACTTTGATCGCGAATTAAATCGAATTTAACAGAAGATCTGTGGCTTAGTTCGTGTATGTTGGATTAGACTAAGCTTCCCCGATCGGCGCGCGGACATTTTTTAAATTCGCGAAAAATAATGGCCCCACACACGATAAGCGGTATCGGCCGAATGTTTTTCATTACAGTTCCCGCGGGAATATCAATTTGAATTTTCCCGCATTTGAAGGGATATTATTTTTTGCTTGTCGAATTGAATTCTGTATGGAATACATTACTCGATTTGAAAGTATAAAAAATTGATAGGCAGCGCTTGTAATCGTAAATGAAATTGGTTTATGCGGTGTTTTGAGACCAATGAAGTAAAATCGAGTTAACTAACTAACTAAACTAACTAACCATCACGCCGTCTCACCGGAGGGGTAGGCAGAAAGAATGGAACGCCACACTGTTCTGTCTTGACATACTTCTCTCGATTCCTCTACATTCATACATCTTGTCATGTACGCACGTCGATTTCTCCGACTCCTCACGTGTTCGACATTCAATATTTGATTGATTTGATCATGCCACGTTTTCCTCGGCCTTCCTCTATTTCTAGCTCCGTTCACGCCGTTTACATATACCTTCTTTACCATTCTGTCTTCACTCATTCTTTCCATGTGTCCAAACCATATTAATGACCCTTTCCTTATTTTGTTCATAACACTTTCATTCACTTCTTATACTTGCATTTGTCACTCTATCAAATACAGATTTGCCACACATTCGTCTGAGAGATCTCATTTCTACTGCATTTATTCTACTTTCATCCTTCTTTTGCCAGTTCCATGCTTCACTTCCATACATAAGGGTCGGCACAAGAACACCATTGTGCACTGCAAAATCGAGTTCGTTGAATTATTACAAGAACTTTTACTCAAACACTTTTAGCTGAGAAATTATTGTACATGAAAATATACTCGATTATTCACACTCACATCGGGATATATTTTATGAAGTAAAATAAAATGAGTATGTAAAAAAAACGTTATAATATATTAAATGAATGACAACAATCTGAAACGCGTTTCGCTCATTATTCTAGAACCTTGAAATAAAATTCAATATAATGAATTTTCACGAAAACCACAATTTTCTACAATATTTTATATGAGTGATGTTACGCCTTGTTAGAGCTTTATCAAAACTAACTAACTAACTAACCATCACGCCGTCTCCCCGAAAGGGTAGGCAGAAAGAATGAACTGTCACACTTTAACCGATGCGGCACTCCATCCTTCTCTTTTCGCACCGCGGGAGACGCGGTGTGATGGGTTGCGAACCTCATCGCCACCAATAGGCATCTCCCGCGCACACTTCGATTGTCCAACACCCACAAAATAAATCTAAAACAAATCATATTAAATACAATGATATAAAATAAAATAACAAAATAAAAATAATTTAACACAAAATGTTCTTTTTAGATGGTGCACATACTGTCAATTTAATTTAATTTATGTTCCACGTATTCACCTTTTTTTTAATTTGCAGTAATTAGGCACTTAAAATAAACCAACACCAGTAAGAACTTAAAAAATAATATTGAAGAAATTATTCAAATTGTCATTGGAACAAATGAAAAATGTATTTTTACACCTGTCAAAAAATCTTTATATAAACGAAAAAACTTGTATAATTTTAACATCACAACAGTAAAAACTTATTACGTGTCACAATTAACAGCTTTATCAAACATTTGATAATACTCTAGCAAAGCGAAACATGCCAATAGCATAAAATATAATCCTAGTATCAAACGGACCTTTTTTTCATTATCAATATAAAAAATCTGAAATACGAGTATATTCGATGGAAAAATGTGTATTGCATTTTATTGAACGCTAAGGCATTAACACTGTGAAATTCCATAGTAATATACTTAGGAAATTAAAAACAACTTAGTTTAATCCACTAATTATTTAAAAAAATATTTAAAAACACGACATCTTCGGAGGATACCTCCATCTTCAGGTGTAAAAATATATGAAACAAAGTTATTCATAATTTCCTAATAATGCATTTATTTATAAGAGTAATACAAAGTAAAGGCAAATTTAAAAAAACGTATTTTTAATATCAAATGATTTTCTAAAAATGTTCTATCATCATAATACTGTACAACATTATCAATTCAAATCATTTCTCTAAATATTTTGAGGATATCTGTTGCAAAGAACTTAGAACGCTTATGTATATGGTCAGAATATTTCTTGCTCTTATTATATGAGACTCCTGATAGAACGGAAAGTGCTAGGAAACATAATGATTGTGATGAAGTTTTAAACCAAAAGTTATTCTCGTATATTTGTTCACCTTACGTGTATATGTTATGTGTTAGAATATGAAATAAATGAAAAGTATGTACTACTACTGAAATCCATCAACGCAGCGTAGAAAAAACTTGGACTCGAATGAGAAAAAACTCACGAATCGCTATTAAATTTCGTTTATTTTTGATAATTCAGCGGATTTAACATTTTGATTGATGGCGCCATCTTGGTACCGAATGGTAAAGCATTAAGACGTGTTGAAAAAATATTAATGCTCTGCTATCGAACGCCGTTAGCTGGGCGTGAGGTCAGCGGCGTCCTGGAAAACTCCAATCCAAAAATTACTAAATTTGTTAGAGTTGTACTCATTTGGTATAGGTAGAATTCATTCTTCCTCTTCTTCTTTCGGTGCCGTGTCAGGTCTCCTCCACGTTGGCGATCACTGCAGCAAAGGTATCTCTATCCTGCTCCACTTGGAACAGGTTCTGAACTCTTGTTATTCCTGTCCACTCTTTGATGTTCCGCAGCCAGGACAGCTGCCATCAACCAACTCCCCGACGTCTCTCCATTAACTTTATTAGATGAATTGATTTGTTTTAATCCTAATAGAAAATTTATCAAAAATAATTACACAAATGCGTATTTAACGTTCTAGTTCCTGCCTCTTTCACAAGGGTTTTAGGCAACAAACCAGAACGTTTAAAGAATTATAAAATCTATTTATTTTAAATTATAATGTAAACATAGTATAATACAAATTCAAATTCAGAGATTTTACATAAAATGTTTTAAAACAAATTTATTTGTTTTTTTTTTATCATCTTGGCGTTAACAGTGTGAAATTATATAGTAATGATTTATTGTGAATAAAAACACAGTTTTTCCACTTTTGAAGGAAATGAAATACCATTTTTATAATCGTTACAAAAATGCGTCTATTTTATTTGCTTAACTTATGACCAGTTCCATTTTGCAAAAAAATGTTATTTACAAATGATTTAATACTTGTTTTGCGTATGTTTGTAATTCTTCCATTATTATTGAAATCAGTCCGCCGCCACTGTGTGGGGATGCGGCGGCAGTGGCGGGGGCGCCGGGACGGCGGGTGGCGCGCGGGGGGCCGCGGGCCGTGATGATGATGACTATTGATCCACATAATTCAGACTAATGACTCTAAATGGCCTACAAATGACTCCACAGTTTCCAGCCTCCGTTATTCCTCCCATACACTCCTCCAGAGACTCTCCACTGGATGTGCTAAATACGATCGTTTCGATTCGTGCTTTTGCTATCAACGATTGATTTTATTGGCCTTTAAATAAATCTGTGAATTCTGCACTACTAGCAATAAAATAAAAATTCTACCCTAACGGACAAAATGAGATTTATCATTATCTGCTAATATAACAATGAACATGAGATCCCTTAGAATGTGTTAGGTTAGACCTAACCTAGAACGTGACCTAGGAATCACACTCGACTCTAAATTATCTTTTACCACACATATTGAGCTATCTGTCAACAAATCATATAAACTTCTGGGCTTTGTCAATAGAATCTCATCCGACTTCAAAAACATTTCCACCCTCAAATCACTCTATTGCGCCCTAGTTCGCCCACACTTGGAATATGCTTCAGTAGTCTGGTCCCCATACTATGAAATTCACATTTCTAATATTGAGTCTGTACAACATCGTTTTCTAAGGAAAATTGGTCGAATGCTCAGACTTGACAGAGAAGATTACTCCTATTCTGACTTGGAAAAGCTACTAAATATTTCACCATTAGTTGATCGCAGAAATAAAAATGATTTAATCTCCTTTTTTTAAATAATAAACTCACACTTTGATGCACCCTGTCTTCTCGAAAATATAAAATTCAATGTACCCACCCGGAATCTAAGGCAAATTAAACTTTTTCACGAAAATCTCCATAAAACAAACTACGGATATAATGCACCTATACCTAGAATGACTAGACTTGTAAACTGTTGTCAAGACTTAGATTTTTTTGGATTAAATCTAAATTCTTTTTTGTCTAAACTTAAAAAATATCGACCTCCATCAAACCCTTAAATTGTCTAAACCAGATTCAGATTTTACTATTTGTTTGTCACTGAGACTACTTGTACCTTGTAATCCTTCCACAATATAATCAAATATGTCGTTAGCTAATTGCAGTCGTGTTCTTGTTGCTCATCTCTGGTATACATATCTATGAAACTTTCTTCTTTACTCTCTTCCAGATCATCCTCTTAACTTGTCCTAGGCTAATTGTTTACTGTTACTGTTTTAAAATGTTCCTAGATTTAAGTAACTTATCTGTATTATGAATAATGTATTGGAATTAATTCCGTCAACAACAAAATAAATAAATAAATAAATAAATTCTTCTCGCGATTCCTCAAAATTCGTGTATCGAATCATGCAGGTACGTCAATTTCTTCGACTCCTCATGTGGCCGACATTTAATTTTTGATTGATTTAATCGTGCCACATATTTCATTGATCTTTCTTTGATTCTAGTTCCGTTTACGTCGTTTATATAATATAAACATCCTTTATTATTTCTACTTCATTCATTATTTCCATGTGTCTAAACCATCTTAATGATCCATTCATTACTTTGTTCATAACACTTTTTTTTCATACGGCATTCACTGTCGACTTTGTGTAGTTTCTAAGGGCACCGGGTGCAATGTTTTAGTTGCCTTGATTGAAAATCAGAAAAAAAACATTCATATCCGTATTCATTGTACTCGTATATGTGTGTAATATTTTATTTTAGCAAACTTGGAATATGCTTAGAATTCAGATCCAATTAAAATGTCCTTTTTACCAGCGCTTTGACTACCTCTGACTTATGTAAACGAAGGAATTAGCGTTAAATTCTAACCCGCTGGAACATGTTAAGGCTGCTATACTCCTATGCTCCTGGCACGAGTCCCCCGGTAGGGTACCTACTCGGTACCAGGCCGAGAGACGCATAAATCCTACTCCGAGTATAACGAGGTTAAGATTACCCTAATGATATCACTGCTATAATTGAGGACTCGCTGTTTGAATCCGGACTTTTTCATAACGTACATATCTACTTGGTTAATCCACGTTTAACGTGAATGTCGTTTAGACTTATTATTTTTAGACTAAAAATTACGTGTAATAACCTAACGTAGGTTTACATACGTAACGACGAACTACATGTAGATTAAAAATTAAGACGACTGTTGTACCACGAATGTTAAAAATATTATTAATAATCCTTTAATTAATATTAACGATGCTTTTGTACGGAGTTGAGTCACGTGACAAGAGTTTTAGAATGCCTACGCAAGGCGAAAGAAATGTATAACTACCTATGTAGTTTTTATATATAAAAATAAAAAAACACTGTAAAACCAAAAAAACAATCGCTTGACATTATGTATTTTAATTTTTTAAACGAACAACTTTACTCATTAACAAAAGAGATACTTTATTCAAAAGTCATTTATCTATGCTTTGTATCTAAATAATTATTTATATCCAACAACAACAACAACAAACCATCACGCCGTTTCCCCGAAGGAGTAGGCAGAGAGAATGGAACGCCACACTACTCTATCCTGGCACACCTCTCTAGTTTCTCCCACATTCATACAGCGAGTTACACGCACGTCGATTCTTCCGACTTTTAACATGACCATAATCAAAATTTATTAAAATTTTAATCCATAATACGATAATTTTTACGTTAATTGTTATACGAAAATTATTTAAAAATCAATATGAAATAAAATTAATATTTTTTTTATTTTAATTAGAATTAACCTCATATTGTTAAGTTATAAATTGTTTTATATATAGTATAAATTTTCCCTTATTAAAAATAACTCTATGTTACTGGCTCTGATAATTAATTAATACGAATGAAAACGTCAGCTTTCTAGATGTTTTATTTATTTTTTGGGAATGATATGTTTCGATCTCCTAAGGCATTATAAAATGTCTTTACATTTGTTTCTCATTACATTTGATAATGCCTTAGAAGGTTGAAACATGTCATTCCCATAAAATATAATAAAATTTCTAGGAAATTTATGTTTTTATTCGTATTAATTATTTAATATAGAGTTTTACATCATTGTTCAAGAAAAAAATAAGAATACTCTAATAATGTTAATATTAGCTATTTGTGACATAATTAGTGTAGTATCAATAACGGAAAACCTCTTACAATACTCTTTAGATTGAATACAAAAATGTATAATATTTCACTTTTAAAGCAAATAAACATGAAGAAAAAAACGATTTTAATGTATGTAATACTTATAAATACGAGATATAAGGTACGTATTAAAGGCATACATGTTTGAGCCCTCAGGCTATTATATATAAGAAGAGGAAAAACTGTATTATAAACAACACCCTATTTAAGAGTAACTAGCTGGCCAATCAATCACTCCAGCCCATCAACTCGACGGTCACTGGTTCCTAAACCAAATTCCTTGCAATAACTTTCCCACACTTAACGTCATGACAATACGCCCCGATTCGAAGGGTGCCCCAGCTATACCAGCCGATCCTCAGACTTCTCTTCCAATCACGTATGGACCATTGAATCCGGCTTAATCTCTCCAGATACCACAACGTCACACCTTAGCTATTCAGCGTAAATTAATATACTGGTCCAAAGTGAGCAGTTTATTGACGTGTACAGGATACGAGATTTAATCGGAGATTTTAACACTTCTGTCGGTTAATTTGTTAAGTTATTCCAGTCGTAAAGTTATATCGTGTTCTAAGTGAATTATGACAAAAGGATTTTTCACCTCCGACCCCAGAGAACAAATCTGCAGTAGGCTAAAAATATTAAAATAATATTGGGTTTTAAATTTATATTTACGAATGAAGTTTGGTGAACGTTTTTTTTAATAGGAAATGCCACATTCTAAAATCAGAGAAGTAAGTAGATTATAAATACACTCAATTAAGACAATTTAAATAGATAACATAAATAATACTATTTATTAAGACTATAAATTATCATCTTTTCATTTCATTTTATCAAAAAGCTAAACGGTTGAAATGATGGCAAGGTATTCAGTATGCTGTCATCTACTAAGAGATAATGCTATAATGGTTCAACCAGTTAACAAGAACTTCAAATTTAAGGATATATTTAATTTAAAAAAATAATTACGAAATGATCTGATGATTGAGATTTGAAAACGTCTAAGATGATGATTTTGAAAAAAGAGATAATGTAAAACCAGTGAAATTATGTAGCAATTGAAACAATATCATTCAATGCCGCTAAAAAATCATCTTGGACAAATGCTTACCAGGGTACCATAAGTCAAAAGAAGAAAAATGGAAAATGAAATTCCTAAGAATCAAGGGGATAAACGTGGATTGCTGTTAACTTTAAACGATAATTTAAAAATAAAGAATATAATAAAATTCATTTTATCCTTGCCAATAATACTCGGGTGGAGTGCTGAGAGCGGAAAGGAGAGGAAAGTAATAGCATTGCTTTTCGGAGTTCCTCTTTTATAGAATCTGATCAAATCCACGGGAGACAATCTCCCGAGAAGACAACGTGTTACGAGTTGAAAACCTTATCGTAACAGGCGATATTGTTTTTATTTTAGATACCAGAGTAAATAACCGCCTTCGATATTGAGACAGAATCGATAAACGTGTACGAGACAAGGAAACTTCCCAGTAGGGCTACCACATTCCATTAATAATACCTCAAATAAATAAATAAAAATGAAACTGGTTTAAAAAAAAACTCGAAATTTTATGTTTTCTGAATAGATATTTTCTGTATCATTGTAACCTGTTAACTGAGCAATTGTTAATCAACCATTAGCTATTTTACAAAAAAATTCCCATTAATTATTCCAAAAACTATTATATTTTTGAATAAAAATGGTGTAGGGAGTGTTATTTTCTATTTAAGGAGCTCAGCAACTTGACAGTTTCAGGAGGCGTGGATATAGTAAGATGTACTGTCACACTGTTCTCTCCTAAAATATACCTATCTAGCTTTCACTACAATCAAACACTGTTACTTAGCAAAAAAAACAATTGAATTATTTGAATGAAATCTTATAATAAGAAAATTGTGTTTTCTAAATAGCAATATAAAGTAGGTAAAAACTCTTTATATTCAGTTTTACATAAAAATAAATTCAATTGATTTCACTTAATAATAATATTAACTGTAAAATAAAATAAGCTTTATTATAAATATCACAATTGATTATATTTTGTCCCGGCAGCTGTTTCGCTAACCGATGTTAGCATCGTCAGGTCTTAAAATCAATTGCTAACATCATAATATAAAATATAATCAATTGTGATCTTTATAACAAAGGTTTTTTTATTTTAAACGGTTAATTTCCGCCAAAACAATGGATTATTTAATAAAAATATTTATAATATATCGCATAAAGTATAGGCACAACGTTATTAACTAATATAATTTTTTAGAAAGTTTTTTTGCATTGGTTACAGGGAGTTAAAAGTCGTATTTATTAGGCTTGTTGTTTGCTTATATATAAGGCACAACTCCTTTTTACGTGAAATATTGAAACTAAAAGCTCAGAATAATAAAATATAGCTGAAAAATTAATATATTATAAAAACAGTCTTTTGTTCTTATAGAATATATCTTCAAGTTCCAAATAATTGGACCCACCACCCCTAGAACTCACCGGAGGACCAATTTCATAAACTCATATAAGTGTTTCCTTGCTGATCGCCTACGTGGGTAGAAATCCTTATGCTCCTGTCCTCCTCCCACGTCTTGCAATTTGCTTCATCATCACAGTTTTATGGCGGCATCGGAGGGTGATTCTGATCATAGCAAGGCGAAGTAATTCTGGAGGTGATTGCATCAGGAAAATGCACTGAGATGCCAATGAAAGAGTATTATAGTAGTAGCAACGTATTATGCAATGTTTAAAAAAAAAATAGTAAATCGTGTTTCGAAAATACAAAAAAACATTAAATATTATTTGCATCGTATGCTATTTTCAACACTGTTTCTACTACAATAATCTGTATTAATTGTATATTGATTAACTTAAAAATAAGTTTATTTAATTAATCAAAGGCATTCAGACCGGAAACATATACGAAATATTACGTTTTATGATATAAAATACTTTTACAGTTATAAGATATTCATCTTGACGTGTTCGACAATAATATACATTCAGTATAGAAAAAGCAAACTAAAAATTATAATAAAAGCAACCCGAAACATTTCAAGATAAATGCACCCAAATCAATTTGTAATTTGACGTTTATTAAAAAACGTAATTAAATTATAATAGATAAAACATATTTGAATGTTGCTCATATTAAATTTTTATAAATATAATTTCAATTAATAATTTCTAATTTTCTCTCTCGTAAATAACTATTGAATTGTTTGCCCGCTTTGAATTAATAAATTTAGGATAAAAATGCATTATTCTCCATTTCTTTTCCCAATATAAAAAATAACAGATTATTTTTATTTAACATATAATAAGCGTCATGTCATTTCAAAGAGTAAATACAGAAAGAATTAAAAAATTGCAATATTTTCAAACATTACTACTAACAAGATGTTGATCATGAACGAATGAATTGATGTAGCGTTTTGAGGTGATTACATCACGCTGTGGAGTTTCAGAGTGACATTTATTTTTTAATAAATTAAAACTTTTTTTTGCTTATTTTATCTCGTTTTTCATATGACAAAGGCGTAAAACCTTCGAAAAATGTCAATAAAGTGAATCAAAAATATTTTAATAAATAATTGTTTAAAAACATATATTTTGAGCAAATACTATATTGCAATTGTTATCAAAATACGCAATTAAAAGTTTCGCAATCAAAATACTAGCTCCGGCATAACATATCAAAGGAAATCGATAACAGAAACCTTCAAATGCAATATATTTCAATAAATGGTCTGTTATAAGCTGACCAATCATAAGAGAATCTTCTTTGTTCTATCATCCCCTAGCAGTATCCACCCCCTCCCCGCACGGTACGTACTTTCTTCTTCTTTTGCACTTACATAACGGCGACATATCTTTTAGGTTTATAGCATGATATGTGGGGAAGAGTAGGGATACTTTGTCTATAAAGAGAATTTATTATCGCACTAGTTATATTCTCGAACAAATTATTTTATCGTACTGAAACGGAATTTCAACATAGGACTCACATTTTGGTTAAATGTATATTATTGTTTTCTTGTGAATTTTATTATTTTATATGTGATCGGGATTTTCACGAGTACATACAAAATGGCCATACAATTCAGCTATTCAGAGAAAAAAATGCGAATTTTAAATAAAAAAAAATAAAAAAACTCAGTAGATGTCAGCAAGCTTCCGAAACCGGTCGACGATAAACACATGTGGAAGCACACTAAATATATACATATAATAATAATAAAAAATGTATATATATTTTTTATATTATTTAAAATGAACTTCTATCAAGAAATTTCAATTAAAAATATAAATTTTTAAATTTTTCAGTAGAAGATTTAATTATATTGTGTATTAAAAGCATTAAATTATTAATTTATTCTTCTTTGAACCTCAATTAAATTCTTTGAATGTTTAATAATATTCTACTACGTATTAGCAAAGCAAAAATGTCAGTTAATACATACTATTTAATAAAACATCAGGAAATTGGACCATTTCATCGAATTACATTAAATTACCCAATGACTTAGATACGTTTATTATTTCCAATGAAATCTCCGGGTAGAGGTTTATAATAGGTTATATTATTAGTCATTAATTCTTTGAAATCTTATGTAGATCTGAGTTTTTAAATATCATATTACAGGCTAATAACTGATGTTTTTAACCGACTTCAATTAAGAAGGTTAAATTTATAGGGCTGGGTCACAACTGAAACATGTTGCAAACAACTGCAAAAGAAAAAATAATGTTTTGTGAATACATCTCTTATTATCTCGATAATTTAGTAAAAGGAGGTTTACACCGTACATATATCATATATTGAAAAATCTATTAAAATATTAATGTAATTGAGGTAATTTCCATATTGTAACCGGTAGTCATGTGAATTGATAACTAAATTGATACAAAGAAGAAATTAAAATAGTGAATTTATCTACATTTAACTATGTATTTTATGTTTTAAAAAGTTATAAAAAATACAAATATTGTAAATTACATGTTTCGAATGTGACCTAGTGAATCCTTAGGTATAAATATAACTGAAAAATACATAATAATTAACTTTGTATAATATTTTTAAAATCAAGTGCCTACACTGTTTAAAATTTTTCATGAAAATTAACAATGGAATTCCATAGTGTTAACGCCATTAACCTTCGATAATAAAATAATAAAATCTTGGGAAATAACTTGTATATGTGGAGCTAATATCGTACATCTAAGTATTAATATGAACCGCCATTGGCCAAAGTGTAATATTTTCGTTTTTCCGAAATCCTAAACTGCATTGCGCTGAGCAAAGTGCGGCTATAAATTCGTATTATTGCGATATTATACAAGGAAGAAATTGTACGAGCTATAAAAGGATTCGGATGGCAGGTATCCGGAGTATTACGGGCGCATGATGTTCCGGCGGTACCGACGCGACGTATTGAAATGTATAGAGACCCCTCAGCTACACAACTTTAAAAGACGTCATATTCTCGCGGTGGGGCGGATTAGCCTATTGAAAAATACGTTTCATAGCTTTTAGTTGCTTAAGCTTAGATGGAAGTGCACAATGGTGTTCTTGTGCTGACCTTTATGTGTGAAAGTGAAGCAACTGGCAAAATAAGGATGAGAGTAGAAAAAATGCAGTAGAAATGTGATATCTTAGACGGGTGTATCAAATGCAAATATTAGAAATGAATTCAGTACGAAAGAAAGTGTTTTAAAAGAAATTATGAAAGGGTTATTAAAATGGTTTGGACATTGAAATAATGAATGAATAAATAATAGTAAAGAAAGTAACTAATGTTTTTAATAGAAATTTCTTTGTAGAAGTTCATTTTAAATAATGAAAAAAAAGATTATTCAAAATTTCTTTAATATTATTATGTGTGTTATTATTATTATTATTATTATTATTATTATGTGTGCTTCCACTTGTGTTTATGTTCGACCGGTTTCGGCAGACCGGTTTGACCAGACGATGGCAGCAAGCTGCCGAAACCGGTCGAACATAAACACAGGTGGAAGCACACTAAATACATAATAATAAAGAAATTTTGTAACAATTTTTGTTTGGTTTCATTATGTAAAGAATGTACTTCTATATAAACGACTTAACGAGGAAAACGTGACACAATTAAATCAATCAAATTTTAAATGTCAACCACATGAGGAGTTGGAGAATTTGACGTGGGCGCATGACACAAAGTTTTTATTTTGAGGAATCGAGAGAAGTCTGTCAAGAAAGATCAGTATGGCAGTCCATTCAGCGTGATGGTTAACTAACTAACTCTTACTAACAAACTAACTAATAACTAACTTATCATCAAGCCGTCTCTTTCTAGAGAAGAACTTTCGTGTGTCAAATCTATTCTGAAAAATGTCTTCATTTTACATTAAGTCAAAATATTTTTCTTCTAACGAATTCAGCATTTTTACGGAATTCGTATGAAAATTATAAAATATAAAATAATAAAATTTAATACACGTAAGGTTTTTGTTATTTTGAAACTTTTAATTTAAAACAAATTATTGATTCCAAATTCTATTCGTATTTTCCAATTCGCAAAAACCGTTGCAAAAGAAAACAAATTTATTTATATATTATACAATGTCAGACTACTCCGACGTTTTCTCATTTTTAATAAAAACCTTTTTATGTCAGGTTCATTGTAGGGGGCCTAAAAATATTTAAAAAAAATTGTTTTTCAATAAATCTGATAAAAAAAAAATTACAATATTACAATAAAAACTTAGTTTATTTACAAATTTCATGTTATTTTTTTCCATCCTGAGAATTATCATATCGTGAGACTCGTATTTCGAAGCCAAAATAGTGGTCTACTGCCAACTCCACGGCGTTTCTTAAAACATGAAGCTTTTTTCGTGAGCTTTCATTTATTTGTGTACTTAATTTCAATTGGAAGATAAATCAAACATTGATTGTCGGCCATGTGAGGAGTCAGAGAAATCGACGCGCGTGCATGACACGTTGTATGAATGTTGAGGAAGTGAGAGAAACATGTCAGGAAAGAAAAGTGTGGCAGTCCATTCTTTCTGCCTACCCCTTCGGGGAGACGGCGTGATGGTTAGTTAGTTACTAAGTAATTTCAATTGAAAAATTCACGGTTAGTTAGCTACCGGTGAATTTAATGTGGAAGCTTTCTATACAAGAATAAATCAAATTTATAATTACAATGAATACATATCTCAAATACATAGTAACTTCATCCAAAACAGTTTTCACTCGGGAGCAGATCATTAAGAATTGAGTACATCATTCCTGATAGAATAATGGGCATTTTTATGTAAAAACTTGGTGCGCGAAAAAATATTGGATGACAAAATGGATATCCTAATGACCCCCTCGTGGAACAATGAATTCCAAAGCTTCATAAAGTTTCTGAACACATTTTTCATATCTCTATAAAAGTTCAAGAAAATTCTCCTCCGTTCACACGTTGCTCTGTTCATGGTACATGTTCGTCGCCCAGTAGCGTCCAAAATAACAAATATTTCAATGTTCGTATGAAGCCACTTTGTGGTTAGACATTTGAAATATTTGTTATTATTTGTGTTTAAAATAAATAAAAAATAAAATAAAACTGTACTTTGTTTTTCACCACTAAACGGTTATTTTAATTGCCGACTAGTTTCGCTTGTACCCAAGCTTCCTCAGGGCTTCGCTTCGTTATAACAGCTGTTATTACGAAGCCCTAAGGAAGCTTGGGTACAAGCGAAACTATGATATTCAATTCTGACACTTTGTTGTACGGAAACCAAACAACAAAGTGTCAGAATTGAATATCATTTAGATTAATTAACATAATTCTGATATTCAAAGAAATATTTGTTATTTCATAGAACTTCAGTATTTAGAAGATTTATTTTATCATACAAGATTAACATGTTTCACCTTGCCAGGGCATTTGATAATACAACAATATTTTTATTTAATATATTAAAATTTCTAGAACACAGAAGATTTCATCAATATTAAAAAAATTACATGTATTGTAATTTTATATAAATGTTAAATTAAATTCGCTGGTTCAAACAGATATACAATAATATATTTTAAATGTGTTATTATAGTGCGAAACATATCAATAGTATAACAATGCAAGTAGGTACTAAAATAAATTGATTTAATTTTTTTTTTAAATAAAAACGATAAATAAAATAAAATATGTCAACTAAAAGTAATTAAATAAAAAATATTCCAGTGACTTATTTGTTGGAATACAAAGTAATAATAGTTAATAATAATATAATAGGAATAGTGAAGTAAAATTTGTAAATAATTTAGACAAATTGTTTTTTAATATTTACAGTTGGTAATCCATAACATTTTAGGTGTCACTTGTAGAGTAATTCAATGTGCTTGCAAGACTCGATAACGATGAATTGCCAGGAAGTAAGTGTAGCGGTCCATCCAATATTCCAACCCTTTCCAGGAAACTGTCAGATGCAAACCGTTTTATTTGACAAAACTCAAGCTAAGGCGAAACCAAACTATTCAAAAACGTGGTTTGAATTTAATATCTAATATGAGATACTATTAATTTGCGATTGAGACACTATTAATTTTGAATTTTTTTGTTTTTTTAATAGAATATACAAAATAATAAAACAATTAATATGAATGAAAACGTCTGTCTTCTATGAGTTTTATTATATTGTAGATGGAATGACGTGTTTCACCCTTCTGAGGCATTATCAAAAAGGCGAAATATGTCATTCCATTGTAATACAACTCCTTGAAAAAATACGTTTTCATTCATATTAATCATTTAATATGGAGTTTTAGATCATTGTTCAAGAAATTATAAATCAAAATAATCAATGGTTTTAGATAAAATAAAAAAAAACACGATAACATTATAAAATATCAACGGGACAGAACGATTGGCTTCTGACCCAGGGGAGATGGGTTCAAGCATGGACACTATCCGATTCCTGATTCATATTATAGAGCTATTTTGTTCATTTTTGAGATTATATATTATAATAAACTTTAATAACATTGATTTAGTCCGTTCTTTTGGTCGAAAAACTATGATACTTCTACATTGTTAACTGTTAAATTTACAACACTGTTATGATATCACAATTTTTAATATTCACTTTTTGAGTGTTTGTAACACCCGATAGTGCCAATATCGGTTAGCGAAACAGCTGTCGCGATACTCTATAAGAGAATAATAAAAATTCCTAATATAAATGAAAACGTTTGCCTTCTTGGAATTTTATAAACTTAATTAAACTCCTAGAAGACAGACGATTTCATTCGTATAAATCATTTAATATGGAGTTTTATATCATTGTTTAAGAAACAATAAAAAATAAAAATTGTAATATCATAACAATTTGATAATTTTATAATAGTTAATGCAAAAACTTTGTTTTATATCACATTTATTTTACTTTACGACAGCTGTTTCATCAACCAATTGTCAAATTTTCGTAATTTTTCGAATCTTTGTGTAGTTGTTCATTTGTGATATAAAACGAAGTTTTTGCATCAACAATCATAAAATGTTAAAATATCATAGTGTTTTGGCCAAAACAATGGACTATTTAATTCATAACAATTTCAATCATAATTTTTATTATTCACTTAGGGAGTATGGATATTACCCGTGGCTCCGTGTCCATTTCTTTCGACTGATAGGCGGTTGTATACACAACTCAGAAATCCTGAGTGATGTAGGTCTGTTCGTCCCTGATAATTATCTTCGACAAAGGGGCCATAGATTGTTTTATCTCCCACGATGCAGAACCAACCTGCCAATGATTATGCCGGTAGGTAGAGCAATATCTTTGCTTAATCGTATCAACTCGATGTTTGACATATTTTGTGATGGTTTGGCTCATCTGAGGGATGTACTATATTTTTTATAATTGTATAGTATATTTATTTTATTAATTTGTCATGCATCTTATGTTTCTCGCTCTTTTTATTAATATATTATTTATAACTTATTATTGTGTATCTTTAACTTGTTTCTTTAGTGAATTGGAAAAAAAATTCTGTAATGCTTTAGATATGTTTAAAATAAATAAATGAAATAAATTAAATTAAAAAATCATTGATGTTAGTCTTTTAAAAATAAAATGGATTATTTGGATTAAAGCGTTTATATCGCAGAGTTCCCCGCCTCTGAGAGTGCCAGCCCTCCCCAGGGCCAGATATTCACTATCTCACCACAGTTAGCTATCAAAACATTCGGGCCCTCTCACACATAACGTCCTATGAGCCCTCGCCCCTCGCAACTGGAAGAACACACCCTCTACGGCGGACGGCCGCACTTAGGACGTTCTGTACCCGCCAAGGAGAGACGCAGGGCATGTGGAATGGACCCGACTGAATCAATATCCAGTATGGATGCTGAGAAGATTCAATAACGCTAAAGTTGGGATGAACGGTCTCAGAGGCGGTTGGTGTATATTTTTATTTTATAATTTCAATTACCACTAATATTTTTTGCTTCTTGAACAATGATATAAAACTTCATATTAAATAATATAATAATTAAGAACAAAAAAATTTGGTTTTTTAGAAGTTTCATTATAACTAACTAACTAGCCATCACGCCGTCTCCCCGGAGGGGTAGGCAGAAAGAATGGAACACCACACTGTTCTGTCCTGACATACTTCTCTCGATTCTTGATTTGATTTCGATACATCTTGTCATGCACGCACGTCGATTTCTCCGACTCCTCACGTGACCGACATTTAAAATTTGATTTATTTGATCGTGCCACGATTTCCTCGGTCGTCCTCTATTTCTAGCTCCATTCACGTCATTTACATATACCTTCTTCACCATTCTGTCTTCACTCATTCTTTCCATGTGTCCAAATCCTTTTATTATTTTGTTCATAACACTTTCATTCGCACCGCATTCACTTCTTATACTTGCATTTGACACTGTAGCATATACAGATTTACCACACATTCGTCTTAGAGATCTCATTTCTACTGCATTTATTCAACTTTCATCCTTCTTTTGCCAGTTCCATCCTTCACTTCCATACATAAGGGTCGGCACATGAACACCATTAATTTTATTATATACGTATATGAATTACATATTTCACCTGTCTAAGGCATTATAGTAGCTACATTTGATAATGCATTTGACTAATACTACAAAATATAATAAAACTTCGAGAAAACAGACGTTTTCATTTAAAATATCTAAAAATTATTTTTTTCATACTCATATATGACGACCCCCATGGCAGAGTGGCAAAAGATATGACCGCCACACTGAAGGTCTCAGGTTCGATTTTCGACAATTAATTTTCACACTGTCTTTGATCTGGGGTAGAATTCACGTGACAATAAAATAACCTCCTATGTATTTGAACAAAACTTTAGTCTATAATGGTCATAACCTCCATGTACTAGAACAAAATTCTAGCTCATTTAATAAACCCCCTTCTATTATTTTTGTCAAAATATTGAGTTTCTACGTTATCTATGGTGCATAGTATAATTAATTACAATAAGTACTATTTGTAAATAGTTGTGTCAATGGTAAAGAAGAGGTGATATTTAAATCTTCCTTGAAAATAGAAATAATTCAGATAATCAAAAATGTGATGAATAAAGCAATATTTCTCTATCAGCATGCGAGTATAGTGAATGTACCTATATTCAATATAAATTGTTTGATATAGTAATAATAATATTAATAGTAATATGCTTACTTTTAAAGCTCCGCCTTGGTGATGTAATCATCTCGGCGGGTTAAGATGTGTTTTGAATCTAAAAATGAACGATGCATCTGAAATTCGCGATCGGTTTGAAAATAATATATATGAAAAAGACAAAAAGGAAATAAAAACAAATATTTTTATGTACTTAGTTTTAGAAAATTTTCCAAACGAAATATTGGTTACTTATATTCTTCAATGTTAACCATACTTTGTGTTGTAGATGTTTCATATTTTTCTTTTTTTATATACCTACTTTGTATACAACACTCACTTTTTAAACAATTTTAAATTAAATATCAAACATGTTTCGGACTACCTAGCCCTTCCTCTGTGATATAATATATGAAGATATTTAAAATATTATAAAATTGTTTACAAATTGTCAGCTTTGAGAGATGTTATAAAGATTCATTTTTAATATTGTCTGTTTAAAAGTGAGTGTTGTATTCAAAATAAAATAAAAAAATGATAACATATTATTTAAGACTCCGTACGAGACCAAATTATGTAAAAAAAAATATAATGCCATTTATGTGTACATTCAATTATATTTTATTCCACGAGCCTCCACTTGCTGCGAGAAGATTCAATAACGCTAAAGTTGGGATGAACGACGGGAGATGGCGACAAAATGCTGTAAGGATGTTTTTATACACCGGCACTGGACCGGCCAGCGAGAGACAAAATAATGGGTTTTCTGTAAACTTTCGCGTTAGCTTATTGATCAGACGTGAACAATAAACATTTCCCTTTGATAAACTCAATAATACAAGTTTCTTCAAGCGGTATCGCGTGTTTCTCTTTTCGTACGGATTATTCAAAGGCATCTAATAGTGTAGTATGTAGTTATGTAAATAATATTAACTAACTAACTAACCATCACCCCATTTCTCCGGAGGAGTAGGCAGAGAGGATGCATCGCCACATTGTTCTATCCTGACATAACTCTCGCGCCTCTTCTACATTCGCACATCGTGACATGCACGCTCATAGATTTTTCCTACTTGGAACATGGTCACTTTTCAGTAATTGTTTAATTTGATCATGCCATGTCTTCCTTGACCTTCCTCGACTTCTTTTTCCATTCACACTACTTGTATCTATATTTTTTAACCATCTTCCTTTATCCATTCGTTCCATATGTCCAAACCATCTTAGTGACCCTTTTTTGATTTTATTTATCACGCATTCCTCCGCTTTACATTCCTTTCTTACTGCATCATTAGATATTCTATCATACATTGTTTT
Source organism: Lepidostoma basale (assembly GCA_022606425.2). NCBI lineage: Eukaryota > Metazoa > Arthropoda > Insecta > Trichoptera > Lepidostomatidae > Lepidostoma > Lepidostoma basale. The sequence continues at coordinate 1,634,092 of JAHDVF020000316.1, read as the reverse complement.
TCCGCACATTCTTTTTAGTGACCTCATTTCTACGGTATTTATCCTACTTTCATGTGTATCGGAGATATTTAACGGAAAAGAGATTTGTTATTAGAAATCCATTGCTTAGAAGCTACAAAGAGATGGTCCCACAAGTTGATGGGTGGGTGATTTTGTAAAACTCCGAAATACACTGATACACTCTAATGTCGGGGCTTAAACATTGTCAAAAACAATTAATATTTTGATCTCTCCTGAATTTTGAGCGATGAAGTTTCTTCAGGAGTGATGTGATGTGAAAATATTTTATTAATAATCGGGCAGCAGCATTGGTTAGGTTAGGTTGTCTCAAAAGGAAGGTCTACGACATGTGTATAATGCCCATGATGACATACGGACTAGAGACGACAACTTTAAAGCAAAAAGTGTCCACAGGCTCAAGGGTACACAGAGGTCCATGGAAAGACAGATACTTGGTGTGAGCTTGCGTGACCGCATAAGGAATGAAGAAATCAGACGCCGCACCAGGGTTGCTGACGTCATGGACCGAGTGGTAAAATTAAAATGGCAATGGGCTGGACACTTAGCTAGACAGAGTGGCAACAGATGAGCACCCAGAATACTCAGTTGGAGACCATGGGCAAATAGGCGAAGTGTCGGAAGGCCACCGATGAGATGGACCGATGATATAGTCGAAAGGGTTGACAAATCTTGGATACAAAGGGGGCAGGATAGAGACGAGTGGAGGAAATTGGAAGAGGCCTATATCCAGCAGTGGAGGGAAGAAGGCTAGCAAAGAAGAAGAAGAAGCATTGGTTACGCTTTTATTTTGCTCATTCATTTTATTTAGGTATCCAGCATTAATTTCGTTATAATGATCTAAACGTGAAATTACGAAACGAATTTATAAGGGTTTTAACTTCATCAATAGTTTTTTTATACGTTGTTCGTTGTATCTATTAAATGTTCAGGAAAAAACAGGACACGAAGTAATTCAACGAGCACTCAGCGGTATGCAGTAACATTGTGAAATGAAATAAAACGTGTAAAGCCCCTGTACATGCATACTCCCCTCCCTTGCAATAAAAACTATAAAATCTGACATTCGTTTTATATTAAAAACGCGGAATACCTTACCAAAGAGCATTCTTTGGTAAGGTATATTCTAATGTATCAAATAAATAAATAAATATTCAAATTATATTTCTTAATCAATGAATGGAGTGAATGAAGTGTTATGAAAAAATAATGAAATGGTCGTTAAGATGGATGGACACATGGAATGAATGAATGAAGACAGAATGGTGAAAAAAATATATCTAGCCGACGTGAACGGAGCTAGAAACATAGGAAAGCCGAGGAAAACATGGCACGATCAAATCAATCAAATATTAAATGTCGTAGGAGTCGACGTGCGTGCGTGACACGATGTACGAATGTAGAGGACGCGAGAGAAGTATCTCAGGACAGAACAATGTGGCGGTCCATTGTTTCTGCCTACCCTTCCGAAGAAGTGGCGTGAAGGTTAGTAAGTTATTTTTTTAACAATTTTAATAATAATGATCTTAAATAGTATACAAAGCTCCCATTCTCTCCACACAGGTCAGACTGAATAGACTGAGATGGGCCGGTCACGTGTGGAGGATGCCGTCATCGCGAACCTCAAAAAGATTGCTGTAGTGGCATCCAGGTGGTAGAAGACCAATTGGACGACCAAGGCTGCGATGGGAGGATGAAGTTGGGAGAGATAGGGCGAAATTGTTACGAGTGTCAGATTGGAGGGTCAAAGCGGAGGACAGGAGGAGTTGGAGGCGAAGAATACTGGAGGCTAAGGCTCGATATGGGCTGTTGGGCCATCGAAGAAGAATAAGATCTTAAATAGTTTAAAGTGAACATACTTATATCAAATATTTATTTGTGTGAAGTATGAAAGCATAACAGTATCAGAGTAAAGTATAAGTGCGCAGGGTGTTATACGGCTCGCATCGTTTCTTTGTTAGGGAATATGATTGTTAATGTTGGTCAGATAGTAAAACAGAAGTTCGCAGAGGAGAAGTTGGGAAGCAGTAATTTAGTATTCATCCAGCCCCCTGTTGGCAATACGTTCCTGCTTAGCAGAATGTGCCGCTACAAAATTAAATCCTAACCAATGAAGGCCATAATATAATAATACTCGGCGCTTCATTTCGCCCTCTTTGCATTCGTTATGTAAGCCCAGGGGTCGCACACGCCCGGTGAACGTTCCGTATAACAAAAATAGCTTTTCATCACTAAACTATTTTCTCTTAGGATCTTGTGCATGCAAAATCTCGACAACTGATATTCCAAATAACGTTTTAGGGTAGTAAATAGTCATGCATCATAGTAAATCTAATAGGTCGAATGAAGAGGATTTCAATGAAAGTTGTTAATTGAAATTTCTCGGTAAAGGTTCATATTTATTTAAATCCCTTTTCATATTAATTTAGATTATTTCAACTTGATTTAGCTTAACTGGTTTCGGCAACACGCTGCCACTCGCTGTAAACCAGAAGATGATAGTTAACTGCCGAAACCGAAGCTAAAAATCTGTAAATGTAAAAAGTGGAATGAAACTAAATATCTCTTACGGTATAATTTTTTTATTTATTTTCATAATGAAGAAGATATTTACATGACCACAAGAAAAGCTCGATCATAAGCGAAAATCTAGGGAAATGTATATAAAGGTATAAACAGTTTATGAAGGATGAAATCATTATGACAAATAGACTGAAACGATTACAAAGATGATATATTTATGAAATAAAACGTTGTTTTTTTATTGCAGCTAAAAATCTGAAATGTAAAAAGTGAAACAAACCTAAATATCTATTACGCTATAAAGGAATTATTTATTATCTTTTATTTATTTTCATCACAAGGCCACAAGAAAAGCTCGATCATAAGCGAAAATTTAGGGAAAAGTTTATATAATATAAACATGGTATGAAGGATGAAATCATTATGACAAATATACTAAAACGATTACAAAGATGATATATTTATGAAATAAAACACATTGGTTTTTTTTAATTCTACATGTTTCGAAAATATTATGCCATAATAATTGGAAATACAGGAGGAACGAGTTTATATCATTTTCCTGAAGACGAAGGAAAAATGTCTTTAATTTATAAATTAACTCATAATTACGGAATATCAGTGATGGGAAAATCGATATACGTGGATAATTTGCACCATGAATATTGATGATCCTAGAAAGTAAGTAAAAACATATATAGCCACCGTCTCTATGCTTAACTCTTCAGCGAAACCCTCTGTACATATATTTTAAAATTTCATTGTCACAAAACTAAGTTATTTATTTCTTCTTGAACCCTGGAAGTTTTATCGCATTTTATGGAAGTGATATTTTAAATAGCAATGTTCTAAAACCATTTTCGATAAAGTCAATTATTGAAAAAACTAAAACAAAGGAGTTAAATGTTTCTAAATTTAAAATATTAAAACCATGACACCAGGGTTGACGACCGTTCCCGTTCCCTGACAAAGGCGGGAAAACACTAATAAAACGAGAAGTGTTCTACAAAGTCGGTATGAATTTCTGGGAAGATTCGGTTCATATCCCCTTGAAGGGTTTATCTGGTGGTTTCGTTTAAATGGGCGAATGTTTACAGCTACCTAGGTACGGATTTACATACGACCCACCCACTGACACAAGTATGTGCCCTTTCGTGTCTATTAAAATCTTTACGAACGTTTACGTATCTACTTACTTTGTGTCTCGTACAAGCTAACATTATTATTCGGAGCACAGTGTCTGCTTATTATCAGACTAGCCATATAAATATTGTTTACAAAGCAGAATATCGGATCTTTGAATTATTAATAGCATTTTCTGTTTAATTTTTGTTCATATTGTTGTATTTATTGTTACTTGAACAATGATGTAAAACTCCATAATAAAAAATTAAGACTAATGAAAACGTATGTTTTCTAGAAGTTTTATTATATTTTAAAGAGAATGACCTGTTTCGTCATACTAAGACGTTATCACATTTGGTAACGCTTCAGCAATGGGAAACATGTCATTCCTATATAATATAATAAAACTTCTCGAAAACAAACATTTTCATTCCTATTTTGTAAACCATGTTAATATTCTAATTAATTTATAATATAACTTTGTTATATTTACACCTACGTATGGAGGTCTTTAAGGGAGGAGGTTAAATAATTTTTGAAACACTTAAAAAATTATCACTGTGGAATTCCATTATGACGAATTTTAAATAAATTTAAACATTTAATTAATACAAACGAAAACATTGTTATATAGAATTTTTAACATATTTTACGTAAATGATATATTTCTCCTAGCTAAGGCATGATCAAATGTGTTATCAAATCTTAGCAGGGCGAACCATGTCACTCCCATAAAATATAATACAACTTCTAGAAAACAGATGTTTTACAACATAGCTCAAGAAATCAATAATATGACTACAAAGCTTATCACTTTGCTTATATTAATAAAAAAAGTGATTTTTTGAGTCAGGTGTAAATATGAAAAGATATACAAATGGCAAGTAAAATTACATAAGCACCAATAATACAGGAATGGGTTAAACGATTATCTGTGTACCAACATTATATTGCACGTGTATACATCGAACTAACGGAAGGGTTACTCTCCTGTGCGGGTGAACAACGAATAGAGATATTTCGTTAAGTAAGTGAAACACATAGAATTTTAATATGTCGCGTGTATGTAGGCACTAGTGTAGGGTCACTAGCGCGGAACTTAAAATACGAGTATATTAATAATAATGGTTCACTGTGCATGAAAATGAAAACATTTATTTACTGTTTCTTTAACATTGATGTAAAACTACATATTAAATATAAACACAAAAGAAAACGCGTGTTTTCTAGAAGTTTTATTATCTTTTATGGGAATGATATCTATCGCCGTGCTAAGACATTATCACTATTACTGTCTTAGCAAAGCGAAACTCGTCATTCTCACAAAATTTAAAAAAAATTTGAAAACATTTATCTGTTTTATACATATAAATTCATTTTCAAATGAATTCCTTTCATCGATTTTATAATACATTTGCGTTGTAACATGAGGCCATCTCCCGAAACAGGCCACAAACATAATTGTTTAACCAATTTTCAATAAACACATTAAATACGGGCGATTTGATTGGACACATTAGAATACATCTGAAAACATTTGAACATATTTCAAGACATTTGGACACATTTCAAGACATTTGGACACATTTCGACAATTTGGACACAAACATACCTACCTACTTCACAGTATATTGATACTTTGTATCTTAGAGTAAGTAAGAAACTACAATACACGTATGTTTTTGTAGTAAAATCTTTTAAGCATCTATTCTGGTATATCAACGAGGTAATTATTGTTTTACACATAAACTGGACGAAATGAATGAAAAATTCTGCCTTCTCAAAAACATCTGACCATCTTGACGTGCTTCTATAAGAAAACATTGTCTTTTAAAAATTGTAATGCTTGTTTGTTTAAATTAATTAATTAAATTAATTTATGGTATTAATTCTGGGACTGGATTTGAGAACCTCTGCATTGTAATGCTAGCTTAGTGCTCGGTGTTCAGTGGATATAATTACCGAACATACACGGAACACCGGTTTGAGAATATTCCATTGGTTTTCATTAAGAACTTTCCTGCATAAGTGTGGGGAAACGAGTACATTCACATACACGATACAGGCGCGGCGTGATTCTAGGATTGTTCCGATTGGCGGCGAACTTTGATATCATAGGTGTCTGCAACGAGAGAGTTCTATTTCTGAAATTTAAATAAAACGACTTTAATTTACAAATTATGAGTTTTTCTTATTAAAACAAGGAAACCCCGCATTCAATGTACTAAATTGAATGTATGCTTTTCAAATTTGATTATATCCTCACGAGTATGACTTGTTTCGCCTTGCTAAGCCGTTATCGAATGCAGTAATATACATTTGATAATACCATAGAGAGCCGAAACATGTCATTCCATTAAAATCTGATTAAACTTCAATAAAACGTTTTCATTCATATTATATATGTAATGTGAAATTTTATGCCATTGTTCAAGAAACAATAAATATTGATAAATATTTTTTTTATAAAAATGTGTACAAATCGTCCATACCCAATTACTGTATATGTTTTTTTGCAATTATATTGATTGTCATAATACTCGTATGTGATAGGTAACTAATCGATCATGATATCATTTATAACACCATCATCAAGCCAGTGGTGACATATGGTTCTGAGTCATGAACAATGACTTGAACAACAAAGAATCTACTAGTTTGAGAATAGAATAATTACTTAGAATTATCCTGGGACCCATTCCCGTTGTTGCAACGGGAACTTGAAGGCATAGGACCAACGAAGAGATCCGTACGATGACCCAGCAACCCCTTATAACGAGCACCGTGAGAGCCAGTCGCCTAGCATGGATTGGGCACATATGCCGAGCCGAAGAGACCAGAGCAATCAAGACCATGTACTCGTCTAGATCGACTGGAGTAAGACCTCTAGGAAGGCCTAGACAGCGCCTAATGGACAATGTTCTGGCTGACCTGGCTAGGTTGGGCGAATCGGACTGCTGGGAGCAAAATGCGCAGGATCGAGGAGATTGCCGAAAAATCATCAAGGAGGCTAAAATTCTTCTAGAGTTGTATGGCCATAGGAAGTAAGTAAGTAAGTAACTAATCGATCGCCATTTTATTGTCACGTAAATTCTACACCAGACTGATAATCACACTGCCATCGCTGGGAATCGAACTAGGGATCTTTGGTGTGGAAGTCATAGAAAGATCGTCAATATTTTGTTAATCGCGAAATAATTTGAAGAAATCGCTGAAAAATTGTTGAACACGATGGAAGAATTCTTTGAACGATAAAAATCAATCTCTTCATAGCGTGTAATCCACCCGTACAGGGGAAGGCTCAAGAAGTTTATATGTGTCCATATTAAATTTGATTGCCCTCTCCGTGACATAAAGATAGTATCCGCCAGCTAATAAAGCACCTTATTACGAGGAATGAACAATATAAAACAATTAAAACAACAAGTTCGGCTATAATCCTAAATGATTACGACAATAAACCTTTTACTGTTAATGTGGCCGTTTTGTACCAGATTTTTCCCTTAAATATAATTCCGAGCGGTAAATCTAGGGTCACACCCCTCTGTCTCCGTCCCTTATTTTTCTCTTTGTTTGTCTCTTGTTCCCTCTCCCTCATCTGCAGTCTCTCTCTCCCATGATCATTAACCGCTCCGTGCGTCCCCCTCGCCCCTAATTATGGAGACCACTTATTTTGTAAATTTTATACATTAAAAGGACGCGGGCCCGGGGAGACTATAATTAAACATGTAAAGAAGGCTTTTGTTTTATAATTGAGCTTGTTAATCCTTCTAATTGGGTTAAAGTCCAATTGTGAGAGGAAAAGGCTATTCTGATTTTAAATTAATATGGAAATTATGTTACGTATTCATCGAAATGTAAAGCAAATTTAACAATTTTCTCTTTGCTGTGTTTTTATGGAACTCGGTTACCAGAATTTATCGACTACAAAAATTTAAATAAGTTAACAAATTTATTTAAGTTACATTAAATGATTGATTGCTTGTTCAAATGTTTATTTTGTAGGTTATTAAGATTAAGAAACAAGCCTAAAATAGGCTTTGTTTCTTGAACAATGATGTGAAACTCCCGTATTAAATAATTTATACGAATGAAAACCTCTGTTTTCTAGAAGCTATATTATTATTTATGCGAATATCATGTTTTGCCTGTCTAAGACACTATCGAATGTGAAAGATTTGATAATGCATTAGACAAGCGAAATATGTCATGGACATAAATTACAATAAATTACAATAAAACATCTAGAAAACAGACGATTTCATTCGTTTTATAATTACAATAATTAATATTAATTATAACCATTTAACAAGCTTCAGAACATTTTTACATTAATCGTAAGTAAGGCCATATAATGCAAGACACTTTGATTAATACGGTATTAGTTTTAGTTTAAGAGATGAGGTATTTCAAAGATTTAATTGATAAAATATACTTCTAAAATTCTCTCACTTTTCGTTCGTTTTGCAACAATAGCAAAAAATTTTGAGGATGTAATTAATTTACAAACGCGATTTTCTAACCGACTAAATATTTCCCTAAGAGATAACGAAACCCAATTAATATAAATATAAAGTTTTTTTACGGGGAATTTTTCAGGTTTTTATATTTTGAAACATTATTAATCTTAAAATACGTATTTTGATTTGTTGATTTCAAACGATTTTTTTAGAATTTTCGAAAAGTCAGATATTGTATGAATTTAATAATAAAAAACATTTATTTCAATACTTAAATTCATGAAAAATCGATGTCAGTTCAAAAATATCGATGTAGGGCTTTAAGGTAAAAGCTACAAGTTAATTATAATTATTTTTCATTGAGGTTTTTTTTAGGAAAAATAAAATCAATACCCTCTCTGGATTGAAATCTTATAAAGCCTTGGCTTCTACATTTTTGTTGCCATTTCCATGCCGACTTAGAGAAGTGACTTTCGTGTGATATTTCCTATTGTTATAATCAGTGCACTGGTGTAGTGAGGACTATTTCATTTGATATAATTAAATTGTGTTATTTTATTTCGCGTGAAAGTAGTATAACCTCTTCCAATAATATTTGATCGCCTAAGTTTTATTATCGGGACAAGTTGGTACAATCAACGAATAGCGTAATAACTTGAGAGCCTAATTGATTCGCCACCATACTAGAGGTCGTTACATACTGAGAGTCGTAAACGGGCAGTTAAACCGTCGGCGGCAGTTACCTCCTGAACAGTAGGCGCTCGCAGGGGCAGAATAACTGAAACGGTCACCCTTAATTAGTCTTCAACCCGTCCTGGCGGATTAATGGACGTGTTTGTCCGATCGTTGATTGCGAAGGTTATTATTTCGATAATTAAAGATTCAATCGATAGCATTATACTGCAAATTGGGTTGCCGTTCATCACACTAAAGCTATGTATAAAATATCTTTGGAATGAATAAATTTATATTTCATGCAATATCGTCTTATTTAATATAATTGAAATCGTCGATATTCTAGGATTTTCAAAACATTTAATAGAATTACGTATTTTGCATTACATTACCTTCCAAAAGTATGCAACATATCATTACCATTAAATACAAAAAAAAATCTATAAAACAAACGTTTTCATCAATATTAAAAGTATATCCTTTTTTCGCACTCGACCAACTTAAGTCAGATATATAAGATGTTTATTTTTGCATTAAGTCAACTATGTAATATATTTTCGAATGAAGCATTCACTTTGTATAAGACATAAAACGTGCGTTAAAAAAATACATTGTTTGTATTTAAAATAAAATAAAATAAAAACACTGCACTTTGTTTTTCAACACTAAGCGGTTATTTTAATTGCCGACTAGTTTCGCTTGTACCCATCTTCCTCAGGGCTTCGTAATAAAAAGACACACCTGTTATTACGAAGCCCTGAGGAAGCTTGGGTACAAGCGAAACTAGTCGGCAATTAAAATAACCGCATAGTGGTGAAAAACAAAGTGCAATGTTTTTATTTTATTTTATTTTAAATACAAATAATATTTTTTAACTATGTAAAAGCTCAAATTTTGTTTTAACTTACAACCATATTTGTAAATCCGCTAGGCATTTTATTAACTACACTGTCTACTTTCGCAAATAAGTTATTTTTTGCATAAAATATTTCTTTAAATTAAAAACAAACTTCATTTATTTAAATTTACATAGTAACTATTAAGATAAGAGCTTAATTTCAGCCTCAATTATGATATAAATCATGTTCGCACAGCATTAAACTACCCTGAGAAAAGTTTGAAAAGCTCTTGTTGAAATTGTAGAGCTTCGTAGCACTTTCATAGGCCCTACATATGTAAACACTACGCATAAACAGTCTACGCTTCGTAGCTCGTAGCAGCTACACGTGTCCGGGGATTATTTGTATGGCGCAGTTCAAGAAGAAGATGTTAAGGGGTGCTGCGGCGCGTGAGTTGAATAGGAAACAGTTCCCATATCATTCAGTTGCTTTATATTACAGCTCAAACAATGGGTTAAAGCAAAGGGAATAACAATAACGGCATATATATTGTACTGTTAAACATATTTCATTTGTACGAAATGAAGGAATAATTAAACGACGTCGAAATGCATATTCTACAAAATGCTGTTTGATAAACTACGAACATATTTACATACTAGAAATCAATAATACTGTTTTATAAACCAATGCGTTGCTTATTCTACTTTTATTCGTAGTACTAACTAACTAACTATCACGCCGTCGGCAGAAAGAATGGACTGCCACACTTTTCTTTCCTGACATATTACTCTCGCTTCCTCAACATTCATACATCGTGTCATGCACGCGCGTCGATTTGTCTGACTCCTCACATGGCCGACATTCAATACTTGATTTATTTGATCGTGCCACGTTTTCCTCGGTATTCCTCTATTTCTGGTTCGACTTTTTTTTTTGTTAGTAAAAAGACTAACATCAAGGATTTATATCAATGATATTAGAATTTTTAATTACAATCTTCAATGTGAGCAGAAAATAGCTCATTATTATGAAGAAGGAATCTGGTCGTGTCCAGGCTTGAACCCATGTCCCCTGGATCAGGAGCCAAGCGTTCTATCCCCTAGACCACCACCCGATTACATCGTTAACATATAATTTTTTTACCATTTTTTCTTCATTCATTATTTTCATATGTCCAAACCATCTTAATAATCCTTTCATTATTTTGTTCATAACACCATCATTCGCACCGCATTTACTTCTTATGTTTTCATTCGACACTCTATCATACACAGAGTATCCGCACATTCGTCTAAGAGATCTCATTTCTACTGCATTTATTCTACTTTCATCCTTCTTTTGACAGTTCCATGCTTCGCTTCCATACATAAGGGTCGTATACATTCGTAGTATGTTAACTAAAACTATGTTTTAATTACTTTAATAAGTTAAAGGCTATAAAACTTTGGAATTCTGTTGTTAATATGAAAAGAGAATTTTTAACACTGTTTTTAATTATTAAATATTTCGTATCCTCTATCCTTAGGCGTAAAAATAACTATGAACGGAAGTCACGTATGAAATATTTTTTTTATAAAAATATTTACTGATTAAAGTGGATATTAACAATTTTACAAATGTTTTAACTATTTCATATTTTTTGTTGGCAAAAGGAACTTTCGGTGCAAATATGTTCCTTGATAATTATTTAATAGTTTTGAAGAATATGATTGAATCGTCAGAGCAAGTCATGTAGATGATATAAATAGCTGTATACCGTTCGTCAGCAGCGTCTAAGAATAATGTAACCACCTAATAATAAATCTAAAAAATCTTGGAATTAAAATTTTGTATACGATTGCAAGAAAATGTTATGTTTTTCATTAGTAAAAGTAATAAATCACATTTGATGTGGTATAGGAAACACCCCTTAACTATGAATACCGCTGATTCAGAAAATCCTTGATCAATACATGGTCTATCTCTTGAACTATGTAGGCAAAGCTTGAAGCTTTCAGTGAAAAGGGGAAGTTTGCCCCGGCGGCCACTGCAGCAGCTTGCAGTGGGGTTGGAGGGTGGGGGAGGGTAGGGGATGGCCGGGGAACCGCCGCCAGCTGGCCGCTAATGTCGTCTGTCATCATCACGTGGCGGAGGGTTTTTTGGTCAAGGTCTGGCCTATCGAGGGGAAGATGGTAAAAAATAGAGTGTAAATCTGTTTAAATATATTTGTACTTAAATTTACTCTTTGGGTGATTCTTTTTTATCAGACAAGCGAAATGTGAGAAAATTTTGAAAGCATATTAAATACATCTATTAGAATTCTTCTTCTTCGCATTTAAATCCAGTTCGCAGCAATCCTAGAATTAAGTAGAATTGATTTTATTCTTACCAAAATAATATAACAAAACTGTGAATTTATTGATAACAAATACCCATTTAGGAGAAATTTATTTAATTTTTTTTTAAATGATTTAATTTTTGTAATTTTTGTTTTAAAGTTATACAAAAAACTTTTTACTGACACAAATAAGGAAACAAAGAGGATGAACTCGAATACGAATTATCCTCATGTAAGGTTTATTAAAAAAAATTATGTGTATTTAATTATATTTCTTTTGATTTAAAAATCATCACTACACTTAATATATTACATTATTAGGACTTATGTTAGCCACTCCTTATGTTGATATAAGATATTAATATTCTTGTGATAAATTTAAAAAAATATAAAAACAATTTGCTTTTACACCATTTTGTTTTAATGTCAATAAAGTTGCGTAAAAGTCATAATATTTTCTTTAAAATGTCATATCACTAGTTATGTACTTCATAAAAAGTAATAAAATAATTGACTCTTATGTAAATAAATAAGTTAATTTAAAGTATAATAGAATAGTAGATTCCACCATATATTATATTACAAGAAAACATATATTCTGATGTTATTTTTGAAATATCAATCAAAATCTTATTTAAAAAACATTGATTATAATAACGAACTCATCTTACTTGATAACACAATATCAAGTTTCCAATAGTTTAAAATGTCACTTCATTTTAAAAACGAGAAAAATGATTATATGAGAATGGCGTTTTATAAAATAACCAACATTGTTCACGTGTTATGAAAAACGTCAATTAAAACTAACTAACTAACTAACTAACTAACCATCACGCCGTCTTCCCGGAAGGTTTGGCATTAAGAATGGAACGCCACACTGTTCTGTCCTGACATACTTCTATCGATTCCTCTACATTCATACATCTTGTCATGCACGCACGTCGATTTCTCCGACTCCTCACGTGACCGACATTCAATATTTGATTGATTTGATCGTGCCACGTTTTCCTCGGCCTTCCTCTATTTCTAGCTCCGTTCACGCCGTGTACCATTCTGTCTTCACTCATTCTTTCCATGTATCCAAACCATCTTAATGACCCTTTCCTTATTTTGTTCATAACACTTTCATTCGCACCACATTCACTTCTTATACTTGCATTTGTCACTCTATCATATACAGATTTGCCACACATTCGTCTTAGAGATCTCATTTCTACTGCATTTATTCTACTTTCATCCTTCTTTTGCCAGTTCCATGCTTCACTTCCATACATCAATTAAAACTGTCTGTCCAAATAAACGTAATATAACAAATCTCAGTTATTTGTATTTAGTTTGTTTTTCTTATCTACCGACCACCTTGATAATATAATATGTGCCGACATTACTTACTTGGGATTAATACATATTACGCTAAAACACCGACAAAGAAGAACACAGAAAACCGACAGATTTCAAATAAACTAATTTCAATATTGCAAAGGCTAGACGAGAATTCCAAATAAAATAAATGTTATCACATAGATCAAAGGTTATTTGTTCGGGGAATTATTTAGCATTAAGTTACATTAGTAGTTGATAGCATAAGTGAGTTTGGACGCTTATAAAAGTGATAGGGAGAGAAAGATAATAATTCTGAGCGGCAGTACGACACATCATAGTTGTTCCTGCCAAACGTCTCCATAACGGTGCTAACATCCAATAAAGGCAGCCACTATCGATCTAATTAATAAATTTACAGATGCTCATTTGAGTAAATCATTCAGCCGTGAGTGCTGTTCCGGACAGAGTCGCTCTAGAGAGGGCGAAATAAATACTTTTTTTTTTAAACTTAAATGAATATTATCAAATGATTTTTCTGAAATCTTTTGATGGAAATTCACTTTAAATAATAATTAAATAAAACGATGTTTTTTTACTACTTCCACTTTTGACTTTATTTCGACAGCGACCGGTTTCGCCAGGCTCGCTGACATCGACTGGTATATAAGGGACTCGGTTTGCAATAGTGTCACCAGTCTGTCGATGCCAGCGAGCCTGGCGAAACCGGTCGTGGTCGAAATAAAGACAAAAAGTGGAAGTAGTTAAAAAATATCGTTTTATTTAATTATTATTAAATAAATATAAAAAAACTAGGAATTCCATTCAAAATAAAAAGTCTAGCTTTATAACATCTCAGAGTATTAATGCCATTAAAAAATATGCATATTTTTATAAACATTTGGTATTAGCAATAAAACAAATAATTTTTTTATTTTTATCTAAAATGTGTTGATATCAGTAACAGACAATAAGAATCGCCATTATTCAAATAAATTGGAAATTTTAATGTTGTTATTTGAAATATTGTGGTAGAATTTAATGGAACATAAAGAAAATAAAATTACTTAATTGCGTATATTTAGTTTCACTGCTATCTCCTCTAGGAAGGCAGCGAGCTGACAAAACCGGTCGAAGCCATAAAAACCTAAATGAAACTTAACTAAGCATATGCTATAACGACTTTATTTTTATTTTCATTATTTAAATAAGAAATTGTTGAAATATTATTTTAAACACACGTTATATTGTGTTATTTCCATAAAATTTCAGTACTAAGAATTATTCTCAAATTAATATCTGAAAATAATTCTATATTTTGACGTATGTGAATTTATATTTAAGTTCCTGGTTCGCGTCTTAAGTTTTCTTCTTTCAGATTTTGTTTTGGAAAATGTTATAGTCATCATTTTCAAGAGGTATCCGAATCGCATTTTCAGAATAAATTAAGGTGAATCCAATATGTATTCAATCAAAATTCAACATAATGTGAAAATTTAGGCAACATTTTACATCAGATTTCACTAATTTTATTAATATATCAAATATTATCAAAACAATAAATAATTACAGTTAAGAATCACAGCTTGGCCTTCCCCGACCTAGATCTGGGACTGCGAGCGAGTAGGTAGGCCCACATACCCTCAAGAGTCAGCCATTTTGCTTATCTGCTTGCGCCATATTGAGATTACTGTCAAACGAGTTGACAAACATTGCCATATGGTGTAATTGATATATCTGTAATATATCTCTAATATTACGCTCGCGTTAATCAACTTGTAACAATCGTTAGCGCTGCCTTCGAGTGTATGCAGTGCCATTTTGTGGATATTTTAATAAGCCGTTATCGTGTCCGCTGCCTGTATGGTGTGTCCTGGGTGCCGGGGGCGGTGGGCTAGTGGTTTGTTCCTTACTCTGAGCGTTACGGTAAATGGGTTCTAGAGTGATGGTTACGCAAGACACAAATTATCAGTTTTATACGATTTTTATACATGTATATGGAGCTTTATACGTTAATATTGCAAGATAATCACCTAAAATACATTTTGTCTAGTTTTACGTAATCGTTATATTATAATAAAATAGGATGGTGGTTGAGACCTGATCAAGGGGACTTGGGTTCAAAATGGACACGACCAAATTCCTTCTTAATAATAATGAGCTATTTTCCGCTCATATTCGAGCTTGTATAATAACTTCTAATGCCATTATTGTAAGTCTCTTTTTATATTAATAACTAACTAACTAACTAACTAACCTTCACGCTGTCTCCTCGAAAGGGTAGGCAGAAAGAATGGACTGCCACACTTTAACCGATGCGGCACTCCATCCTTCTCTTTTCGCCTCCGCGAGAGACGCGGTGTGATGGGTTGCGAATAATAATAATAAAATTGACGACCTTTGTAGCAGAGTGGTGAGAGCCCTGACTGCCATACCGTAGGTCCCGGGTTCGATTCCCAGCGATGGCGGTGTGTTTGTCACACTGTCTTTGGTCTGATAACTTTAACTATAAATCATTTATCACGATTTGCCATTTTTCGTCTTATGAGAGCATGGTATATATTATAAACTATATATTTTTTTTATACTTTATTTCCTTTAAGCAATGAAACTTTTTAAATATTTGATATGTAAAAATTTAATAAATGAAATGGTAGTTTTATCCCAATTAACGTAATTTTTTTTCAAATTTAAAAACATAAGAACATTCAACTGTTCTGAATTAAGTTAACTTATCGAATTATATAAACTTATATTCTACACATTTTAAAGTTATTATAGATTTGCGTCGTAAGTATATATTTACGAATATTTCTTCTATATTCGCCTCTACTTTGTGTTGTGAATACTCATTGTAATAAAAATTTAATAATTCTATTAAGACAATTAAAATATTTAAAAACAAATATGTCACTGAAGACGGACGAAAACTATCCCAAAGTTAAAAATAAACAAACAAAGTGAATATTATTCAATTACACGTATGTGTTCAGATTTAATTATTCCGTCCATATAAAGCAGCTAAGTAGGGCACCGTTATAATTAACATCATTAAATTGACCTATTAGGCTCTTCTGTTATGAAACCAAAGCTGACCTTATCGTTAAGCCAACAGCTTATTCATACAACGTAAATTCCCATTAAACTAAGTTACAAAATATGTTTATAGTTTAATTAATATCGAGAGGGATCCGCCGCGCCTCCCTTCCACCCGCAAGGAGGGCGATAAGGTAATTCAGTCATCCCTCGGTCAGCGCGAGGGACTCGCACTTCAAAGGCTGCGTTCATTCGAATACGCTTTAAAAAAGTTGCTTAAAACATTATTAATACGCTTTTATTAGTTTTAACACCATCAGATTTTGTTGTTGTTGTGAAAACCAGGTTTTGCTCCCGCCGGGGCTACGTCAGGGTTACAAAATACACTAAAATCATTTAGTGTCTTTTGTTACCCTGATGTAGCTCCAGAGGCAGCGAAACCGGATGGTTTTCACAAAAAAATAAAGTGATGTTAACACTAATCGAAATACATTGTTTTGGGTGAAACACTATGATAGCCTAACATTTTGAACTGTTTAATTAAATAACTTTGTTTTTTGTAACACAATTGTATATTATTTTACGCGACAGCTGTTTCATCAACCTATCATCAGGTGTTACAATAATATCTCAAATAAATACATTTGTAAAATAAAACCCAATTGTGATGCAAAAATCAAAGTTATTTAATTTAACAGTTTAAACTAGTAAAAGTGTATTAATAATAATATTATTATAAATGCTATACCACAAATAAGTTGATTCATACGAAAGCATAAAAATGCATTTTGCATTTATTTTATTTTTGGGAATATTTACTAGTTTTTGTTTATATCAAGTGACTTCTCTATTTCAATCTCAAGTACGATCAAATTTTCAATCTCAATCTCAACTTGCTTTATAAGACATTGGCATAATTGAACATGAAACATAATTAACAGCTCTTGCTGCTCTGTGAGATGCACATAGGAGGAAATGGTTCGGGCGTCCAGCAGTGTGGTCCAGTTTGTATAGAAAAAAATGAAATCGTCTGAAATACTTTAATTTATTTATTGTTTCTTGAAAAATTGCATAAATATCCGTATTAAATAATTAATATAAATGAAAACGTCTGCTTTCTAGATGTTTTATCATATTTTATACGAATCACAAGTTTCACTTGCCTAAAGCATTATCGAATGTCCTTAGACAGGCAAAACATGTCATTCCCACAAATACTTCTAGAAAACGGACGTTTTCATTCATATTAACTTTTAAAATGATTTAATTTGAAACATCGCTATGTATAACCTTACTATCTAACAAAATGTCTCAAATGATTGATTGCCGATGGCTATTATGACTTTGGTAAATAGCAATGCAATTATATTAAAATGTATTGAAAGCTAAGGCACTAACACCGTGGAATGAACAAAAACAACAACAAACAACGGTATTTTCAATTTCCAAAGTGTAGATTAAAATTGTTGAAGTTATTAAAACCGATCAATTAATTACAGTTGACGTTTGCTAATTCCTAAGAAATCTGTTGAATTATTGTGCAAGGATGCGCCTAATAGAGATATCTAAAAGCTTCGCGTAGTTTGAAATCCGTACAAAAGCTTGTAACGTTAACGGGGGGAGCGAGGCGCAAGGTAATACAAGGTACCAGCGTCGTAATTATATTTCCCGTGTTCAAGCATGGCTATTATTAACAAGATAAGCACGTATTCAATAATATGATAACCCATTATAATTGATGGGGCATAAGGCGAGGTACATCACAAATAAAACGATTAAATGTCAACTATCGGTGTGGAGTGATAACGATTTGTGCCGATAATTCCTGCATCGCTTCACTGATTATCCATATACGTTATAATTAAATGTACTTATCCACGCTAAGGTACTTAATATGTATTATAAAGAAGAAGACATATTTTAAAATCAATAAAAAAGGCAACCAATTCCCGACGACACTAAAAATCTCACCTTATTATAATTAAGTTGATCGTTATACATATTTTATGAACTTTCATAAACATACGCAGTACAGTTCTAAAGATAGATAAAAAGTTGAACACAGCAATAGTAATTGGATTCAAATAACCAGCTGTATACAAATGTGGAAAGCAACGAGAAACTACCACATTGAAGGTTTAAGTGACATACCAAGAACCAGCAAAGATTTTTACAGACTTTATTGCAAACCAATCCCTTGGATTGAAACTAATAGTTCATTAATAAATATAGCGTTCAATTATACATTTTATCAAAGTGTCATTTATTTTTTATGTGTAGTAATTTTAATTTATACTATAAGTATATTAAAGTATTTTATTTTCATAATTTACATTGAACTACTCGTACATCTAAAATAAATCATAACCAATAATAATATCATATTTATTGTTTTTTAAACAATGATGCAAAACTCCATATTAAATGATAATTACTTATTGAATGCTAAGGCATTAACACTGTGGAATTCCCTAGTAATATACTTAGGAAATAGAAAATAACTTTCTTTAATCCACAAAATTACAAAAAAATATTTAAAAAACACGACATGCTACTTTTTTATATTAGTCTTTCATTGTTCAGTTTTTTATTATATTTTAACACCTGAAGATGGAGGTATCCTCCGAAACATGTCGTGTTTTTTTAAATATTTTTTAAATATTTTGTGGATTAAACAAAGTTATTATCAATTTCCTAAATAATTATTGCGAATGAAAACGTCTGTTTTCTGGAAGTTTTCTTATATTTTATATGAATTACTGTATTTTTAAATGATTACAGTTGAAATATTGAATTTAATTTCATTCAATACATTTGAAAATATGTATACGCAACAGACGTTTTCAGTCGTATTAATTATTTAGGAAATTGATAATAACTTTGTTATAATATAAATAATATCATAGTAAAAATTTTAACATTGGATTAAAGTAATCTAGCAATTGAATATAGTGATGATAAGTATAGAGAGTCCGGGCCTCTGGTAGGTGGGCATATAATATACCTTCAGTATCGGAGGTTTCGGGAGTAATTCGTAGCTGTATCCAATAATGTACCCGCGGTGGCATATGGCGTTATTAAGGTCCGGCCACATCACCTTCGCAATATGGACTCTGATGTGTTCGCCGCCCGATTGAGAATGTTTGCGCAGCGGAGTAAATAAGCGGTCATTACATTATGTCACGTTTGTATGAGAAAATGCCGGCTATGTTTTATCGTTAACAAATTCACAGCAATGTTTCATCGCCTCGCCACAGAGAGAAATGTCTAGAATTTATTCAAACCACATTCTATATTTATACGATTTAATAAGTCCCCTCGATTATAAATATATACTATGGGTACGACGTCATAAAAACAAACGTATTAAATAAATCATACAAATGAAAACGCCAGTTTTCTAAAAGTTTTATTATATTTTATGGGAATGACAAGTTTCGCCTCAAATGTTGATAATGCCTTAGAAGGAACAAACATGTCATTCCCATAAAATATAATAAAACTTCTAGAAAACTGATGTTTTCATTTGTATTAATTATTGAATATGGAGTTTTACATCATTGTTCAAGAAACAATTAATAAACGAATTGTATATTAAATTTCAAATTAAATTAATCAAATCAGTATATTTTTCTCAAGAGACATTATAAATATATTTAACATTTAAGGCATTGGTATATTTGAGAACATTTAAAATACCAGGAGCGCATGAAAGATGGTTAGACAAGATACTCTCAATAGTCAAGAGTATTTGTTTCCTGAACGTACTTTCACTAACATAAAAGACGTCGATCTCCGAAGCGATCATGTTCAACAGTTTGACTACTCTGCCCACCGGCATCACAAGAAGCAGGTTGACTATGCTTGTTAGGAGATAAAACAGTCTATGCTGGTGCTGTCGAAGATAACCACCTGGAATATTAATATGGATAAAAAAGGAATCTTAATGTTGTTAATTGAAATTTATTATCAGAAGTTCATTGTAAATAATGGTTTAGTTTTTATTATTTTTCTTTTAAATAAAATATTTATAACATAAATTTAGCTTAATTCCACTAGAATTTAAAAATTTCAGATTTAAAAAATAATTAAGGATTTAAATGTTTATGTGTTTATTTTCATTACGAATAGGAAAAGCTTTTTTTGTTTGTTTCGTATTCAATAAACTTCAAACTAAGCTTATGCTATAACTAAGGATCCGACTCCTATTCAGGATTAAATCCACATCACTCGAAATATTTATTAATTGTTAAACAGTTTAAATAAAAAATATTATATTGTTAAAATATTTATATTAAAATAACACTATTATTTTTTTTAAATGGCATAACTTTAATATTTTAATGTTTCATAAACAATGGTGAAACACTCCACTATAAATAATTAAGACGAATAATAACGTATTTTTTCTAGATGTTTTATTTTATTTTATTGGAATTACTCGTACATGTTTCGCCTTGCTCAGAAAACATTTGATAAGGCGAAACTTGTCTTTCCCATTAAATGAAAGAATACTTCTAGGAAATAGACCTTTTAAATCGTAATAATTAAACACTTGTCTATTTTGATAATTGAGCTGCTAATGCATTCCTAAAAAAATCAGTATGTGAGTTTTAAAACAGACTCCTGAGAATCAATGCACCCCAATCAAACATAATAATTTACGACTTAGAATAAAACGTAAAATTACCATCTACTGTTTTACTGTGCTCGATTTTATTCCCAAGTTCCCGGATCACCAAGATATTTATGGTATCAGAGATAACTTAAACTCGTTTCAGTCTGATCAATAGACGATCATACATCTTAGCTATGCATCAGATACAATCGTGTGAAAGTTATTAATTATATCTCTCAACAAACTCAGCCACCAATTAAACTAAGTAATTATCATAAATCAGACGAACGAATGTCTTTATATTCTGAGATTTGTGGAGCAGAGGCATCGGCCAGTTGTTGGTTTTACTAGTTCAGTTTCTGCATAATTAATATTTGATTTACGCGTGGTATCTACCTGTTTATTGATATTGTAAATATATTTTTTAACCGATCGAAGAAGTATTAATTTTATTGCTTACTGCCAATACTAAAAGGTTACAAATCATTTGTTATTTACTTATCAATTATATAATATTACTATATATTGTAAAATATTTAAAAAATTTCTTTATTTTACTATATATGCAATGCTTACTTGATGTGCAATGCTGTAGACCATTCACGATCGTTGGACTTATCGCTATTTGAATGCTTTTGTAAAAATGTTGTAATTTCTTTAGCACAATCGTAACTGCATTTTTTAGCATAGTTTTTGGTAGTTACTTTTCGCGTTCAGGTAATGTTTCTAAAATCTCCTGCATGTAATATTAACACATTTCCAAATGGTCTGATGTTTCCACGCAAATCTTGCAATGCTCGATCAAGAGCCTCGAGTGTTTTTTTTAAATATACTGCTAAGTGAACAACACTTGGAATTCATTCATTGAATAGAAATTTAAAACTTCCCACGACCCTTACGTATGGAAGTGAAACATGGAACTGGCAAAAAAAGGATGAAAGTAGAATAAATGAAGTAGAAATGAGATCTTTTAGACGAATGTATGATAATTCGGTAAACGATAGTGTCAAATGCAAATATAAGAAGTGAATGCGGTGCGAATTAAAGTGATATGAACAAAATAATGAAAGGGTCATTAAAATAGTTTGGAAACATGAAAATAATGAGTGAAGACAGAATGGTGAAAAAAGTATACATACGACGTGAATGGAGGTAGAAAACAAAGGAAAACAAATATTGAAAGTCGGTCACGTGAGGAGTCGAAGAAATCGACGTGCGTGCATGACGAGATGTATGAATGTAGAGAAATCTGGAGAAGTATGTCAGGACAGAACAATGTGGTGGTTCATTATTTCTGCCTACCCCTCCGGGAAGACGGCTTGATGGTTAGTTAGTTAGTCAGTCATAATAGTTTGGGGGGTCATCAGACACCAAATATTCTCCTTCTTCATCATATCAATATCGTGCTAATTTTTTAGAGATGGTCCCATAAAAAAACATATCCTTCACCTTTTCTTGCCATTGTGATGGAAGGTTTGGTCGACTTTTTGTCGTTTCCAGGGGCGTCGGGTGTAAAAGTTTGAGTAACACTATGCGTGGAGGCACCATATTTTGCAATATTTTTTGAATGCATAACAATTGCATAATTGTACACGTCCAAAGTTTTAATGCCTTAAGATTTTGAACATTTTTAATAAATGCTTCTGTACAACATTTTAATTAGAGGCATATTCAAATGTGTCAAATGACCTTTGATAATGCCTTAGAAAGGCGATACATGATATTCCCATGAATTATTTTAAAAAATCTGGAAAACATACGTTTTAATTTTGTATTAATTATTAAATATGGTGTTTAACATCATTGTTCAAGAAACAATCAATATTAATATATTCTGCCACTACACTGTAGTACAGTTTTTATAATACATAGACTATTTTATAGAACATATTATTTTGTATGAATCTAATGACAGTTGGTTTGGACATATGGAAAGAATGAATAAAGAAAGAATGGTAAAAAAATTATATGTTAATGATGTAAATGGAACCAGAATAGAGGAAGACCGAGGAAAACGTGGCACGATCAAATAAATCAAATATTGAATGTCGGCCATGTGAAGAGTCAGAGAAATCGACGCGCGTGCATGACACGATGTATGAATGTTGAGGAATCGAGAGAAATATGTCAGGAAAGAAAAATGTGGCAGTCCATTCTTTCTGCCTACCCCTTCGGGGAGACGGCGTGATGGTTAGTTAGTTAGTTAGTTCTAATGACAGTTGTACGGCGAAGACAGCTATTACTGTATACGTATAAATTTCTATCACTGAAAGATTTTATTTTGTTTTTTTATTTTGTTATTTTATTTTATATCATTGTATTTTATATTATTTGTTTTAGATTTATTTTGTGGATGTTGGACGATCGAAGTGTGCGCGGGAGATGCCTATTGGTGGCGATGAGGTTCGCAACCCATCACACCGCGTCTCCCGCGTAGCGAAAAGAGAAGGATGGAGTGCCGCATCAGTAAAAGTGTGACAGTTTTTTCTGCCTACCCTTTCGGGGAGACGGCGTGATGGTTAGTTTGTTAGTTAGTTAGAAAGATAGTTTTTTAAACTTACATATTGTTTGTTATTTAAATGATTTTTTTATGTCTGATGATAAATTTGAGTAGGCACGCACATAACATATACATAATATATAGCGAGGTACGTGACTCGTTCGGTAGGCATTATAGTGTTTTGTTTGATTTGGCAAGTTAATAACGCCACGGCCAGATGTCGCCACAATTACGGAGCCCCCTCCCACCCCTTCCACCATTCCTAGTTTTACCCCCTCCCTAAAGTCTGGACAATGCGTGTATGAATCAAATGACCGATAGAAGTATCAGACATCCAATTGTACACACAGACAGTGTGAAGATAAATGAATTTGTTTGATACACATATACAGAGAGTCGTGTAGGTACAATTTTTTTAAAGTAGCTACTGTACTCGTATATGTATCTATTTAACCTCTAGTGACACCGGTGGAAAGATCAATTAATGTACTGAATGCGGTCTCCTCGGAGATCGACGTTTTTCATATTAGTGAAAGTACGTTCAGAAGGCAAATACTCTTGACTTTAGAGAGTATTTACAACAACAACAACAACAAACCATCACGCCGTTTCCCCGCAGGGGTAAGCAGAGAGAATGGACCGTCACACTGCTCTATCCTGGCACACCTCTCTAGCTTCCTCCACATTCATACATCGAGTCATACACGCACGTCGATTCTTCCGGCTTCTGACATGACCAACTTTTAATATTTGATTAATTTGGTCATGCCATGTTTTCCTCGGTCTACCTCGACTCCTTACTTCATTTACATTGTTAACGTATACTTTTTTAACCATTCTTTCTTCACCCATGCGCTCCATATGTCCGAACCAACGCAGCGAACCTTTCATAATTTTGTTCATAATACCTTCTTTTGCTCTACATTCCTTCCTAATATCAGCATTTGAGATTCTGTCGTTCATCGTTCTACCACACCTACGTCTTAGGGCCCTCATCTCTACCGCATTTATTCTGCTCTCATCTTTCTTCTGCCAGTTCCATGTTTCGCTTCCATACATAAGAGTTGGAACCAGAACTCCATTGTGAACGGCCATTTTCGCTTTCATTGATAAATTGTAGGTATTTTGTCTTCCTAATGTCAAACCATCTAATATAAACAATGTGTTATTTTACCTGTTCTCAATACATGCCTTAAACCTTAATTTCGTAATGCGTTTAGATGAAATAAACTGCTTTGATTTGATATAAATGGATAGCTGAATTAAGTACCTTATTTAAAGTGTTCTTGTAATAAGGGTGATTCCACGCCATTTTATGCTATGGTTTGAAATATTGGAAGGAATAAATCGCGTTTTAAGAAACATTTATAGATATTTAATATTTAAGAAAACGTCCGTTAAAGGTATATACTCGTATAAGTATTATAATTCTACTGGGAGTGACATATTTCGTCTTATTAAAGCATTATCAAAGACATTTGATAATGCCCTAGCAAAAAAAAAACACATTTTCAAATAACATAATAAAACTATCAAAAGATCATTTTCATCAATATTAAATAGAACTTAATATGCAGTTTCATATCATTGTTTAAGTAAAAATAAATATTTATGTAAGTTTTTTCCTGTTATGTAAATATTTGTCACCGTCTACATGAAATATTTCCGAAAATGTAATTTTATCGGAATTGATATTAATAATTAATTATATAATACTCTGTAAAATAAAATTTGCATAGTTCAATTTATCGATTCATTATTAATTATAATATAATTTATCAGTGATTGATGACATTAAATAAAACAACCCCTACGTTGGGATGCATCACATTCCTGTTGGCGACCTTCACCCCTTAAGATTCTTCCCTAAAGAGACCAGCCTGACAACAAGAACAGACCAAAGGTCTAAAAGGAGAAGAAGAAGAAGTATACGAAAAAACAAATAAATTAAATGAAGGTATATCTGTAAGTTCAAAAATTTATTTTATCTTTAAAAAAGTCATTTAAAATATGTTTTGCTTCAAAAATGTTAACTAACTACTATAATTTTTAATTTCAATCTAATCAACATCTCATTAGCACACTTTTATATGTTTCTGATGCAACACCAGTCTACCAAACAGCCCGTTGAAGCAACCTGCATTTGGTGATGCCAGTGAGAAGAACGATTTATTACAATAATGAAGGAAGCGTGTGTACCTATACATCTGCTTATAGTCGTAGGTACACACACGCTAACAAACGAACAAACCATCACGCCGTTTCCCCGGAAATGTAGGCAGAGAGAATGGACCGCAGCACTACTACACGAGCAATACACACACGTAGATTCTTCTGGTTTCAATCTTATTAATTTGGTTGATTTCCTCAGTCTTTCCCGACTCTGTACTCCATTCACATTGCACGTTAACAAGCTCTTTATAAGTTGTATAAACTTCAATTTATTTTCGAATCCTTTTATATAATTTGTTACTTGTATAAATTAACAGTTATTTAAATTTATTTATCAGTTGTAATAAGCTTCAAAATTCATAGATTGTTAGGACAATAAAGTATAAAAAAACATAATGCGATAAAATACGGTATCCGTAAGTTGTATTTATTGATAGCCACCGTCGAAATAACACATTAAGAAAAAAAGCGTGGTTGTATGATGACAGTTAAACAAACGAAATACAAAAAGTATTGCCTTCACAATCTTTATGTATTTAATCGCTTTACTCAATGGAAGAATCCAGAAGCTCCTACACAAGAGAGCATCGTGGCCTTATATTGTGTGAGCATTATTTTTATATTAAAAAGCTATTTAGCTACCTGCTTACGTTATTCCTAGCATCGGTACCTATTTAGTAATTTAAAAATACAAACGGAATATTCGATTGCCAAATATTATAGTGATTAAAATTACTCGTTACGGTATTTCAAATGTGAAAGTTTAAATGAATGATGTATATTGAGGAGCTGAACAACGTCTATAAAGCATCTAAATCCTCGACTCACGCTAGACTGGGTAGGCTGAGATGGGCTGGACATGTGGAGATAATGCCATCGTCTCGGGCACTAAAGAGAACCCTTGAGGAACATCCGATAGAAGGAGAAGGGTCGGTAGGTCTAGACTCCGATGGGAGGATAAAGCGAGGAAGTACGCCGCATAACTACTGCAAATGAGAGACTGGAAGGCTGCAGCAGGTAACAGAAGTGCTTTGAGGCGGCGACTGATGGAGGCGAGGGCCATCGAAGAAGAAAATGTAGTATCAAAATATTATACCGTACAAACGAGATCTCGTATTTACGAAATGAAATATCAACAATATATTTTCATAAAATTATACAATTGATAATGCTTTAGAAATGTAAAACGTATCACTACTATAAAATATAATAAAACATCTAGAAAACAGAAGTTTTTATAAATATTAAATATCTGTAAAATAAATTTTAGAATGTGTTAATTGTTTTATATATATTTTATTAAATTGAGTAACATATGTTGTGTACAAATGGTTCCTTAGACGTTTCGAAGATCATTTCAATCTCCATCTTTAAAATAAATGATGCGCGTGTAATCGACTCACCATGATTATTTACGCACAACTATTTGAAATTTATGTGTACCTATTCTTAATATGGACTTTTTTTTTACTTAAAAAATTGGTATTTTGTAACTGTAATTTTTTTTTCAAATAGTTTAAGCCTCGTTACATTAAACAAAATATAAATAATTTGAGATTTAGATTTATTATATTATTACATACAATAGTAGTATGAATGGAAAAATAACTCGAGGAAGGCCAAGGAAGACATGGCATGACCAAATTAAACAATTACTGAGCATGCATTTCACGATGTGTTAATGTAGAAGATGCGCAAGAGTTATGTCAGGATAGAACAATGTGGCGATCTATCCTCTCTACCTACCCCTCCGGGAAAAACGGCGTGATGGTTAGTTAGTTAGTTAGTTTTACATATAAGATTATTAAATTAAATTTAGTAGTTCGTATGACGTAAAAGTAACAATGTGATGAAAACGTATGTTTTCTAGAAGGTATTTTATGTTTTATGGGAGTTACAAGTTTCATGTTTCTATGGCATATTTGGTAATATTCTAACAAGGCTAATTATTATAGATCATTTCCACGATATAAAATAAAAGTTATAGAAAACGTACGTTTTAATTAGTGCATGAAGTCTAACTACGAATATATAGGATCACGTAAGAAATTTTTTTAAATTTCCCTATTCATTACTATTGTGACCGGTTTCGCCAGCGTGGCTGATGTCGTAAGACTGGTAACTACTGGTTACCAGTGTCTCAATGTCAGCACCACGATAGTAATAATCTTGTGACACAAATTAAAAATGATTTCACATAAAACATATTTTATGTTTACTATGACAGTTCTGCTAACATGTGTTATGTTTAATTCTTTTGTCTGCTTTTCATATGTAAACATATCTTTCGAAAGCATATAATTTAGTTTTTGTTTGATGGACGTATTATGTTAATATGAAAAAGAAATACGTATGAATATATCTCATTCATTTAATTTAATTAGTCAACAGTAATTAAATTTAAATCACGAAACAAAACCTCATAAATAATTATTTAATCGGTACTTACTTACTTGATAAATATTTATTAGCAATAAATCATAATAGCCACTATAAATTATAAGTAGGTAAGTACTTCGTAACATTTTATATCTACCCCTAACAATTAAAACAATTTAGGCATTCAAATTAATTGCCTACAAGTAATAAAAGGGGGTGTATAAAAGCGTCGCTTAGGGCGGTTCGAGCTCTAGGTATTGTGGAGCTCCGTCGCGACGCCAGCGCTTCGAAAGCAATCATAACGTACATTGGTATCTATAACTTTCGTGAAGAATACAACAAACAATTAAACATAATATACATAATATTATATAAATACATTTTCAAAAACTTTGTAGTAAAATGATTTTTTCTTTATTGAAGTAATTTTTTTTTTAATTAAGTAGATTTCATCTATTATATGTTTAAATGAACATTTTGTAGGTATGCTAATCATATATTGTTTAATTTGAATTGTTGATGATACGATAATAAAAAATTACTTATAAAAATACGAGTATATTTGTATACCTTTTATCTCCATTCCACATAATTTAGACATCCGATATCATCGTTTATATTATAAGTATAGAAGAATATGTTAGTGTAGTGATTTATTTTTAAAATTCAAGTGATAGCTATTAAGTAGGTACGTAACGAAAAAAATATTGGTAGGAAACAACAATGTCTGCAATTTTTAAGTTAATATATTATTTATAAGTCTTGTGTGTAAAAGTGAACTTCTCGAATAATAGAAGTGTCTAATGCTGCATATTACCATGAAAAAGAACATGTATTATATGATATTCTTATTATTCGCTTACTTGTACTGAGTCTATCTCTCCACGCCAAAGGATTGGTTAGAAGACCTTGAAACCCAGGCCAGTAGAGCCCTCTCTGCGCCAATGCGTCCATCTGTCCCTGCTTGGCTTGATGCTGAAAGTACTGCGCCACATTAGCCGCTGCAGCAGCCAAACTGAGTCCCCGCGACCCCAAGGCCGGCCGGGATAGAATTGTGTCTATCCCGTGAGGGTTGTTGGGGCTAGGAGCGGGGTTGCTGTGGTGCTGGGACGAGGAGGGCGGGCTGTTTCTCATCTCTGTCATGGAGTGAAGAGCCGCGAGAGGCGGCCCGGGGGGCAGGAAGTTAAGTCCTAGGTGCGGGTGGGAGAGCGGCGGCGGGGAGGGGCTGTCTTCTGAACTATCCGGAAGGCGCCAAGCCCGGGGCGCCGGGGCCCCGCCCGCGCCCCTCCATGGCCCCAGCAAGGCTTCGCTGCACATCCAGCCGTTGGACGCCACTCCAGCCCGAGGGCCCTCTTCCAGATCCCGTTCCTCGGATATCTTGGCTGCCGGGATTAACGCTTCCTGGACTCGCGGCGGGCACTTGTCATAATATTCGAACAGTCTTATACAACGATCACCATAAGAAAAGTTTCTCCTGTTTATCTTAAATCTTCATTTGCTCTTACTTTGTCGTCAAATAATTTTCAAAATATTCAAATATTTAAAAAATTTACAGCCGTTCCGATGGTTTAACTAATAATTAAGTGTATTATAAAACAGGACCCAGTTGATTACCGTGCGGCGTTCCTTCAAAGTCACGTACTGTATTCAAGAAAAATAAAGTTTATTGTTTTGTAAAAATCACAAAAAGTTAGTTTTATTCACTTGGTTCGGTATCGCAGAATATTCACTTCACTGTTATAAAATGTCACATACAGATTTGCTTATTGTCACTATGAAAGAACTCAAAATGAGCAATATTCTATTGTTATATATTTAAATCACAATGAGGTGTTTTGATTTTGACCAAACGTCGTAAACTACTGGAATGCTATTACCCGAAGGACGGTACAGAACAGGTCCATTCGCGTCACCGGTCAACGAAGGAATGATCGCACCTCGTGGATATTTTGCCCCTCTCTCAGAATAGGGGCAATAATAAAAAAAACGAGAATTGCTATTGTAAATAAGCGTCCGCCCAGTCCATTCGTACCGAATGAAGGTGTAAACTGAACGAGAAAACAGTCGCCCAGAACTCCGCCCTCTGATGTCATTACCAAGGCAGGGCGGAGCTAACAGAAGAGGGAAACAGATTTAAAAGCTCCGTCTCGCTTTAGCAAAGCGCTCCTATTCTAACTTCAGTTCTCCCGTGTATACGACAAGTAAAACTAATTCGATGATACAAAGGCTTTTAGTAACAAATCTATCAGTTTTCTATACACAATTTTTATGAAGCGTTTTGAAAAAAACGAACTTTTTCACATATTCTTTATTACTGAATTATGTAATTTTGTATTAGGGGATGATACAAACTATAGAAAATATTGTAAGTGAGAGAGACTTACGCTCTTATGTTGGTTATATATTGTAATTAAGTTAACTCCTTTTTTTAAGTGCATTGTTGTTGAATAACAAATAACCACAATGTTTGCGTGCCGAATGTGTTGGAGCGTTTCGATGTATTTTATGTATAAGTATGCGTGAGTTGAACAAAAAATAACAAAGATTTTTTTTCATTTAATTTGATTTTACAAAATTGAAGGGTTCGCGTAAATTTGCCGTTAATGCGTAGTTTTTTTTTTAATTTTTTTTAATTTTAGCAGAGTAAAAAATATTTGATTTGTATTTATGAATTTCATTGTTGTATCATAAATATTTTTTTAAATTTAATATATTGAGCTTGGGATACCCATGAAATATAAAACATTGTTTTTCTGTATGAAAATAATCTTATTTATTATTAAAAAATAAACATGTCTATTTTTCACCGTGTTAGTATTCCTTTATATATACGAGTACAATAATAATACTATCACTGAATTGGTAGCAATATTGTTATGTTATGAATGTGATTATGAATGTTGAAGAAACGAGAGAAGTATGCAAGAAACTTAAATTATAAAAATCTGGCTACCCCTTCGGAGAGACGGCGTGATGGTTAGTAAGTTTAGTTACATTATAATATAATTTATCTCAAAATATTTCAAAACTAAATTTTTTTTAAATATGTAGTCAGACAATAGAAACAAACTATAACTTTAAAATGTGTTTTGTGTCATTTTTTGTTATCAACTAATCATATTTTTAAATTCACCATCCACAGTTAACTTTAGCATTATATCAGATCATCCTCTTTTTAAAATGGCTTAAAATGATTATAAAATAGAACATTAGACTTAACCTATTGATATTTTGGTACCTACCTACTTAATATAACATTTAATTATTTAAAATAGTAAATTTTTAAATAATAAATAAACAAAATGATGTTTTTTAACTACTTTCACTTTTGTCTTTATTTCGACAGCGACCAGTTTCGCCAGGCTTCGGTTTAAAATAATTAAATTAAATTTTAATTCGTTCCATAGGTACTTAAACTTTTACTTTTCATTTTCCTATTTATGTAAATGTAAAACGAAAAGTAGTCGATTTTTGTTGTATACCTACTATGAATGTATAATTTGGAAAAGATAGGAGACAATACATTAGGTATATTTTAATATATATTTTTAAGTTTATAATTCGAATGGCAGAACATAATGACAAAACCTAAGTGGTCAAATTTAATAAGTTGGATATAACAGTCGTCAGAAAGAATTACTAGTGGATATGGCGATAGTGGGTATGGAATATGGTGAGCAGTATTATGAAGAAAAAACCGGGTGATCTCCGGGATTTAACCCGTGTTCTCGGGTCAAGGTCTAAGCGTTTTGTCTTCTAGACCACCCTCCAGTGTATATTTTCATAATGTTTACTATTCGATTAAGTATTATTTATCAAAAAGAGACTATTGTTTTTTTCATGAAAAAAAAAATTGACAATTGAAGTATTTTTTAATGTTACAAATTATAAAAATATCAAATTCATCAATTACTGAAAGGCAGCCACATTAGTCAAAACAATCGACGAACGTTCGTGTCACGGTGTGTGAATGTAGAAGAGGCGCAAGAGTTATATCAGGATAAAATTGTATGGCGGTCCATCTTCGCTGCACACCCCTCTGGAGAAACGGCGCGATGGTTAGTTAGTTAGTTAATCAAATATATCACTATGGAAAGAATGAGTGAGAAAATAATTGTAAAGAATGTAAACGTGGGAATGAAGGAGGAATTTTAGAATCACTCGGCAAGAAATTAGTCCAATTTTGTTTTGTTCGGAAAAGGGGTCAGATAAATTGACGTAGATACACGTATAATAGTAGAAGAGGCGAGTTAAGAAGCATAGCGGTCTGTCCTCTCAGTGTATCATTCGGAAGAAACAGTTTGATTATAAATATTTGTATTTTTTTAAATGAAATTGTGGTCACAGTTATTTAAGTGTTCTATTTGTGATGTTCGCATCACACACCTAAATCCCCCTCTTTCTGCTGGAAAACATTACAGGAGTTAACATCAGAATAACGAAGCGGCCGCTACCGTGCTGCGTACCTTTATCAAACGAGATTGATGACTTTATGATTGGACGGATTTAAAAATGGAACCGTGTTGATTGGCTCCGGGCGGAGGGGGTGGGGCCAATCAGAAGACTCCGCCTATCCCCTCCACGGGCGGCCACGTGGAGAGCTTTTGACACTCGTGAAAGCTCAGTGTCATTCCGGACGTGGCGAGACGGGCTTGTAAGCTCGATGAAAGCGGACGATGGGATCCCTTTACCTTTTTTTATGCTCTTTTCAGATTTCGCAGGCATTTTATTTTTGTTTTATTATTATAGGCAAGTTTACTTCCGTGGATATTTTAAGAATTGATAAAACAAAAATTAAAAACATTTCACAAACCTTTATTCGAATCCACATAGAAAATAATCAGAAGTAAAAATTCCAAGCTCCGATTATTTAATAAGAAAATATTTTTTCTAACTAGATATAAAATTCTACTGAAAACCCTTTTTTGTATTGAGTTTCATATTTAGCGGTTTTTAAATCTACTGTAATGCTACGATTTAAAACTGGAAACAAAACAATTAAGCTTGTATGAGTAGGTATGTTTGAGAACCGCTGGTCTAGAACATAGTTTCTTAACCTTTTACTCCCGCGGATCACCAAAAATCTTATAATATTTTGTGGGCCACTAAACATTACAAAAAAAATTACAATTTATATTTTTAAATAATAATTAAATAAAACGAAGTTTTTTGAACTACTTCCACTTTTGTCTTTATTTCGACAGCGACCGGTTTCGCCAGTGTCGCTGTCGAAATAAAGATAAAAGTGGAAGTAGTTAAAAAACATCGTTTTATTTAATTATTATTTAAAAATTAATTATTTGAAATAATTAAATGTTATATTACTTAAATGTTATATTATTTAAATAATTTAATGTTTGTTGGTGGTAAACATGATTCTGTACAAAAATAATCTTCAAATATTTATGTAAATTTTACTGAATTTAAATATTGGTATTACAGGTCTTCAAGGAGGTTCGTATTTAATAAAATGGATTTTAAATTTTATTATCGCTTACATATTCATATATAATGTTTGAAATATAATAATTTTGTTTTTATTATTACTGAATTTAAATTTTATGTGTTATAGTTCTTGGTCCATAAGGTTGACATCGCCTTATTCGGTTTTCCCCATCCATATGGCAGCTAAGGTCTGGAATCAAACAAAACATATTTTATGTATTTTTGTTTAAAAAAAATGAAGTTTAAAATGAAAAAGACCCGGCATGCTGGTATGACAATATTTCAAGAAAATTGTCCACAGACCATTGGTTGAGAAACTACAGTCTAGACCAATGATACTCAACCTTTTTTGTCTTCGGGCCACATACATATACTTGTAAAGCTACGCGGGCCGCAACACTATAGGTACTGGTATGAAGAAAAAAATCATTAAACCCCCCATTTTTTTTGTAAAACAATTTGAGATTTAAAAAATTATAAACTAAAACAGAATAATAATAGTACATATCACTTATCATTATCAGCATACGGTTCCTTAAAAATTACAAAAGTGAAAAAAGTAAAACTCAAAAGTAACACGTATCAAGGCGTTTATTTCAAAATTAGTGTGATTATTGACATTGAGATAATTTTTCAACAATTTTAGACAAATCGGGTTTATAATTGCTGCATTCTACCCTTAATACGTCATCAAGGTAAGAATCAGTAAGTCGATTCTAGTATACGAGTATGTTTTTTGCATATTTCATTTTGGAATATGATGATTCACAAATATATG
Organism: Lepidostoma basale; assembly: GCA_022606425.2. Taxonomy (NCBI): domain Eukaryota; kingdom Metazoa; phylum Arthropoda; class Insecta; order Trichoptera; family Lepidostomatidae; genus Lepidostoma; species Lepidostoma basale. Next base: position 1,599,881 of record JAHDVF020000316.1, on the reverse strand, counting down.
TTGATGCAAACAATGTGAGGAGCAGGAAAGCACAATTTTTTACAGTCTTGTATTTTTAAGGAACTAATTTCCAAAAATTGGATGTACTTCTTACCCTCTTTCTTTCTTCAAAAATAGCTTTGAGATTAGTATTGTTCATGTATCAAGATATACATAGTATAGAATGCCAGATTTTTTTAATTATGTCCCTGATAATAAATGTGTTTAGGGCCGCACAAAAAAGCTTGGCGGGCCACATGCGGCCCGCGGGCCGCAGGTTGAGTATGGTTGGTCTAGACTCTAGAGGACAGAACGCAAGGATCCAGATTTAAGATACTTCAATACTGGACACGTGCTTATTCTTTCTTTATAGAATTGAGCTCATATGTTTGCTCACCCTAGAGATTGTATTATAAATTATAATATAATATTACCCATTGATTACATTTTTCGGTGTTAAAATCTTTCATGCAATAGCTTTAAATATTGTATTTATAAATTTAATGCTAGAAACAATGATACAATGAAAAATTGTGTTTTGATAACGATACAAGGATGAAAGTAAAACAAATGCAGTAGAAATGAGATCTGTAAGACGAATGTGACAAATCTATATATGATAGAGTGTCAAATGCACTTGCTTATACTTATAAGAAGTGAATGTGGCGCGAATGAAAGTGTTATGAACTAAATAATGAAAGGGTGGTGGAAGACAGAATGGTAAAGAAGGTATATTGAAACAGCGTGAACGGAGCTAAAAATAGAGGAAGGCCGAGGAAAACGTGGCACGATCAAATCAATCAAATATGACATGTCGGTCACGCGAGGAGTCGGAGAAATGAGTATGAATGTAGAGGAGTCGATAGAAGTATATCAGGGCAGAACAGTGTGGCGTTCCTTTCTTTCTGCCTAGCCCTCCGGGGAGACGGCTTGATGGTTAGTTCGTTAGTTTATTATAATTATATTTGTTTACTTGACCAACCGGTTTCGCTCCAAGTGGAGATTTATTAGGATAACAAATAAACTGACGGTTTGTGTTCTTACCCTAATGAAGTTGCGCTTAAAGCAAAATTGGTATGAAGTTTTAAAAAAATGCAATGTGGTTAGTATTACGAATGAATTAATTTTTTTGGGAATGACTTGTTTCTACTGGCAAATGGTAAAGGCATAAAAAATATTTGTTGATACCTTAGCAAGGCGAAACATGTCTTTTCCGTAAAATATAATAAAAATTCTAGAAAACAGACGTTTTCATTTATATTCATTATTTATTACAGAGTCTTACATCATTGTTCAAGATACAATAAATATGTTAAGTGATGTTTAAACAAAATATTCAAGTGTTTCATCTATTTCTAAAAATGACACACTAACTACATTCGAAAGTATTTTAATGTTGGGTTTAATACTGATGATAAAATATATAAAAAATAAAAATATGTTATTATCTTTTAAAAGCTCACAATCCCCATATTTCATTACACATGAGTATAGCGTAAGCATGGCATTGTGAATCCTTTTCTTCTGCAAGTTCACCATTAATCCATCCAACCCCCAAAGAGACGTTCAGCCAAAACATACCCCGGCCACATCGGAAATCCCTTAAGCTGGATGCGTAATGCAAAAAACCCTAAACTGGTTAAATATAATCCTCGCTAAAGTCACTGCTCTAATGGATACGATTTTAACTAAAGTGCCGGCAGAGGGGTCCAAATCGAATTATTTCTCCCTATTTAACTTTGTATATTTACAATATTAAATTTGTAAGGGGATCACTTCCCATTGTTCGGGGCTGCACACTAGAATGGGGAGTAATCGTACCAAGGGATGAAAAGCTTACATTAAAACCTAACGAAACTACGCATAAAATAACGACAGATAATAAAAAAGTCATATCAATTCCACTGGAAAAATATTTATTCTCATTAAATTTAAAAAAATTTTTACTATGAAACGTTTTACTGTTTACAATTTTAGATTTTTTTAGGGATTTTCTCCTGCTGTTCATTTCGACACTTTAGATTTATCTGTGCATCTGACATTGAACGCAAGTAAATGGCTCAGTGTAAAAAGTACGTATTTTTTTCTGACATAATCACACGGCATCAAATTATAAATTTGTACTTTTTTACTATATTTTGTAATTTTTCTGACACGTTTTTGTTTTTGTTTATGTGAGGATGTTCGCAATTTAAATTAAGTTAATGTTTTGAATGGATGTGTAAATGGCCTTTCCCAGTCATCCTTTGGTGATTTTAAACCGTTTAAAGCGCTCAGATGACAACGTTTGATGGTTTATTGTAGTCAATGTGGCGGATATTAATCGAGTTTTTATTTTTAATAATGCTGATGGAGATACCAACATAAGGGCATTAAATATGACTTATACAAGATATGTAAACTTTGTGTTAAGATAATAATACAATATTTTCTACCAATAAACTTTTAAGAATATTACACATAAAAGTATGGAACTGGCAAAGGGAATATTCAAATGGAATAAATGTGTCTTAGACGATTATGTGTCCATTCCATTGCCATTTCAATTTTTCCACTCGGTCCATGACGTCAGCAACCCTGGTGCGGCGTCTGTTTTCTTCATTCCTTATGCGGACACGCAAGCTCACGCCAAGTATCTGTCTTTCCATGGACACTTGGCTAGACAGGGTGGCAACAGATGGGCACCCAGGATACTCAGTTGGAGACCATGGGCAAATAGGTGTAGTGTCGGAAGGCCACCGATGAGATGGACCGATGATATTGTCAAAAGGGTTGGGGAAAATCTTCGATACAAAGGGGGCAGGATAGAGACGAGTGGAGGTAATTGGAAGAGGCCTATATCCAGCAGTGGAGGGAAGAAGGCTAGCAAAGAAGAAGAAGAAGACGATTATGTTGCAAAAATTTACATGACGGAGTGTCGGATGCAAATTATTTATAATGTAAAATTATCTGTAAGAAATAATTGCAGTGGAAACAAAATCGTTATGATCGAAGTAATGAAGATGGTTCGAAAACATGAATAGATTGAATGTAGAAAGAATAATGAAGTATATGTTAACGACGTGAATGTTGCGAAATTCGTATGGTAGATGCATGGAAAAGCGTCATGATCAAATTAATGGAATTTTAATAGTTGGCCACTTAAGGAGTCGGAGATATCAACACGAGAAAATAATGTCCATTTGGCGGCCATCTTTTCTGTGTACCCCTTCCGCGACACGATTTATTTAATAAATGTTCAGAAGAATTAATAAAAAATCATATAAAAAACCGCGATGGTTGGTTGGTTAAGACTTAATCGTTGTAACTGATAAAGGGTGTGCCGAAGAGTTATCATAAAACACAGCATCAAAGAGCTCCATTGGCTTGAATTTCCAGAAAGGATTCGATACGAGCTCTGTTGGACGGTATTTAAGGCGTTGCATGAAATGGCACCAGCTTATATATCTGAAATCTGCTTAAAAGAGAACCTGAATGCCACAGTATACATTGCGATCAATAAAGTCTTCTGCGATCGGTAGATTGACTGTGTCAAAACGCTTTCCTTGCACAATCTTGAGCTAAGCATAAGAGAGCTTAGCGAGATAGCATAAATTGTTTTACCTACCTCCCGCCAGAACCAACCTGCCTCTGGTGACACCAGTGGGAAGAGAAATTAATCTGCTGAACGCGGTCTCCACGGAGATCGACGTTTTTCATATTAGTGAAAGTGCGTTCAGAAGGCAAATACTCTTAATTCTGGAGAGTATCTTGTCTTCCTAATGTCAAACCATCTCTCATTCGTTTCTGGTAGTATACTATACACAATAAATTATTTTACCTGCTCTTAATAGATGCCTTAAAAATTAATTTTGTAATGTCTATTGATGAAATAAACTGATGTGATTTAAACAATCGTCAATATCAACATTTGATAATGCCTTAGATGAAACACGCCATTAACATAAAACATGATAAATCTTCTAGAAAAGAGACGTTTTCATTTGAATGTATTATTTAATATTGAGTTATACATCATTGCTCCAGAAACAATAAATAAGTACAATTAAACTTGTAGAAAATATTTTAACACCTGATGATGTCAACATAGGTTTAAGAAACAGCTCTCGCGTAAAATAAAATACAATTGCGATACAAAAACAAAGTTATTAAATTTAACAGTTTAGAAAATAAACATTTTTATTGGTATCAATGAATTATGTAGTTTTACATCATTGTTCAAGAAAAAATAAATAATTCCAATTTGTTTATTGATTTTTAAAAGCTTTTTGTTGAACTTTACAGTGATTAAGGTTTGAAGCAGCGTTTCAATATTCCTTCGAGCACTGGTAAAGATTTACATTGGAATCTTTTAACGGTGGAAATAAAATCATAAAGTAATGAAAACAAATATATTCATGCCGCTTCCGAATAAATTCACAATTCCGTCCACTTTATTAAACCCTTCGGTACATCCGCATAGCATTTATAGCCGTCTCCGCGGTATGCATGCATAGGACTAAGGACGGATCGCAACTCCAGAATCGCAATACACAAAATCCATCACAGAAAGACTTTTAAAACAGAAATAATACTTAAGTTTTGCGTGCAGCTTTTGATATGCAATGTTAATAAGAGTGCAGACTATGCAGGCCTATATGTAGTGAGCGAAATAAGGAATTTCTTGAACTGTAAACTCTTATCCAGAAATACATGCGCTGCTAATCTACATATGTGGTGGATGTATCATTCAAGAATCCCACACATTGTGTCGCATCAGATTCCGGTTGGCTACCGTCCCCCTAAGAGATGGAGGGATAGCTGGTAGTCAACTTCCCAAGAGAGGCCAGTCTGGCTACAGGAACAGACCAAAGGTCTAAAAGAAGAAGAAGTAGAAGAATAAGACTAATCTACAACAAATACAATAAATTTATTGTTTCTTGAACAATTTTGTAATAATCTAAATGAAATAATTAATACGAATGAAAACGCTTATTTTCTAGAAGTTATAGTATAATTTATTATAATGGGAATGACATGTTTTGCCTTTCTAAATATACCTTAAATAGGCGAAACATGTCATTTCCAAAAAAATATAATAAAACTTGTAGAAAACAGACGTTTTCATTCGTATTAAATACAACCAATGTTTGTTTTGTGCCTAGAAGATTTGGCGAGAGAAAACAGCACAGTAGCAAAGCAGTTATCAGTGTTGAAAACATAAAATTCTGTAAAAATTAAATATGTATGGTAAGTGTTTTCAGTTACACGAATTTAAACCACAAAAAACGTACTTCTATGCGTACTACCTATACGGGCTTTAAAGTACTGTCATATGGAACAGAAACGCTTACACTCACGAAATCGACTGCATGAAGACTCCGTGTATCACAAAAAAAAACATTATACTCGTATACTCATGCTACGTATAAAATCCTCGGAAGTAACGAATGTCGTCAGACATGTTGCCAGACTGATAGATCAAAGATGGACCAGAAGTGTAGTGATGTGGAGACCTCGTGAAGATAGAAGAAGAATAAGAAGACCCCCTGCACTATGGTCTGATGACATAAGAAAAATTGCTGGTGTCTGGATGCAGAAGGCACAAGACAGCAGTGTGTAGAGAAGTATGGGGGAGGCCTATGTCGAACATTGGACGACGTTACCTGTAAGTAAGTTAACTAGAAATAAAATGCTTCATTCGATAGTTAGAAAACTTTTGACAATTTAAGGAATTGACATACTGGAATTCTATAAACGGCTAAGCCTTACGAAGGCTTACTTAGACGAGTGGCAGAGTGGTGACAGCCATAACTGCCACACTGAATGTCCTGGGTTCGATTCCCGGCGATGGTAGTGTAATTGTCACACTGTCTTTGATCTGGTGTAAAATTAACGCTACAATCAAATGGAAATAAATAAGCTCCCTATCACATGTTATGAGAATCAATATAATAGCTAAAAAACAATTTGTATACAGTAATAAGGTTCAAACGACTTGTTGTATACAAAATAAAAAGCCACATTGTCAACATTGGTATTTCTATAGTCGTTGTATGCTGCGCTAGAATATGCGTTGTGCATTCATTCGTACAATATAAAATGTGATTAAGCGGAAACCGAAAAAAGGGATTTGTACAGTTTAATTCAGAGGCGCCCAAATCCAAAACTCTGAATACAAACATCCCAAAGACATGAGCATTAAAACAAATGAAAGAAATAAAACTTTATGACCCCTACACCTGCCTCAGGTGCCCGGAGGTTTTACTGCTTAGGAAGGAAATAATATTATTATTGTACCATGTATTGGTAAGGGAGAGAAAAAACCAAATGTCTACGAATCAAAACCCCGCGGCTCACCCTCCCGGCGTGTATAGGGAGGGGGTGTCGCTGCAAAATTGATACTTTTGATTTAACAATAAAATATAATGATGTTTGTCTCTGTTCGATACCCTCATTTACCTGACTCCTTAAAGGCTGCGCTCGGAACTCTAAATATCAACATTGAAATATGATTTACGGATCAATTTTCGAACACCAGTCAAATATTCAACAATCACAAAGCACAAATTTGATATAATAATTAAATAAAACGATATGTTAAGATGCTGATAAAGCTAGAAATGAGCACATCAGAGGTAGCCTAAAAGTCGCTCCCATAGCGGAAAAAACTAGGGAACGTCGACTGCGGTGGTACGGCCATATGAGCAGGAGGGACAATGAATACTTCGTTCACAAAACCCTGCAACTGGAAGACGGAAAGAGGGGATCAGGTCGGCCTCCTACAACGTGGATGTCCACTGTTAGGAACGACCTGAAGGCGCTTGGACTGGACAGCCAGATGACCCTGGATCGTGAGACTTATCGGAGCCGCATAAGAAGAGCCGACCACAAATAACGGGAAATGGCTATGCGAAAGAAGATATGTTTTTAATAATTTCTTCTATTTTGGTATATATTTCGACAGCGACCGGTTTCGCTAGCTAACATCTACAAACTATGACATCAGAACGACAGACCAGTTTATCGATATCAATTAACCTGTCGAAACCGGTCGCTGCCGAAATAAAGACAAAAGTGGATGTTGTTAATAAAAAAACATCGTTTTAAATAATTATAATTTAAAATGAACTCCCATCAAAAGATTTCAGTTAAATCATTGGAGTATCTCAAATTGCATATATTTAAAATACCACAATTAAAGACCCGTTACAAAGTTTCTAAATGTCAATTAGTCAAAAATAAAAAGCTATTTTCTAACTAACTAAGCATTACGCCGTCTAACCGAAAGGATGGGCAGAAATAATGGGCCACTACATTATTCTTTCCTGACATACCTCTCTCGAGTCCTCAGCATTCATACATCATGTCTTGCACGCACGTCGATTTCTCCGACTCCTAACGTGACCGACATTTAATATTTAATAGATTTGATTGTGCCACCTGAATTCGGGCTTTTTATTTCGTATAGATATCCTAACAGATTTCATTAAAAATAAGTTATTTACAAGTACAATCAGTTAATAAAACTAGTTAATCCATCCGATTACATCCGATTAACTAACTAACAACCATCACGCCGATTCTCCGAAGGGGTAGGCAGAGAGATTGGACCGCCACACAGTTCTATCCTTACATAACTCTGGCGCCTCTACTGCATTCATACATCGTGACATGCACGCTCGTAGATTTTTCCTACTTCGAACATGGCCACCTTTCAGTAATTGATTTATTTGGTCATGCCATGTCTTCTTTAGCTTTTGTCGACTTCTTTTTCCATTCTTTCTTCCTATTCTTCTTCTCCGGTCTCAATCTAAAGATTGGTCTACAGCAAGGCGACGCGACTCGGCAACTCTCTTCAACTCCGCATAAGAGGTGCAGCCCATATCTCGGCAAAACTGGTCTAGCTACTTTTCCTATTATGATGTAATAAAACCTTTGAAACGTGTTAAGAAAAAGAAACTCGAAAGTGGAAAAAAAAGTTATAATTCATAAAAAAATCGTCATTATCTGTTTGTTCTCATTCCTAAGTATAATGCCTTATTTAAAAAAATCAATAGAGATACCAATAAAGTTGCCACAAATACATTAAAATAGATTATATAACGTAGATTTTTATCGCGTCTTTGAATAGCCGTCCATTATATAATGAATAGTTGCAATACAGGTTTTTATTTAATTATTATTTATTACATTGTATATAACAAGATAATCAAAAAATCAAATATTATTCCGATCTAGCTACCGGATTCAACAAGACTAAAACAAGTTCATTTACATTAATGTCAGCATTTATTATGAAAATATAAAAATATAAACATTTTTAAATGAAGCTAGTAATTTGACATTATGCTTGATGGCTTTAAGTGCCGAAGAAATAAATCAACGCGAACTAAAAAAAAATCTTGTTCTTTCATATGATACAATTCTAAAAAAAAGCACTAAAAAGCTGAATATCTTTATCCGAAAAGCTTGCCTCAAATGACACCACAAGCCCGAAGAGTGTTTTATTTTTATTCTTCATATTAAAGTGTGTCCATTAACCGGCATGAATAAATTTTCCGTTTATGAATACGTTATTTCTACGGTTAAATAGGCCCAGAAAGGCACAATACACGTTCGACTAATAAATCTCGAGGTTAAGCATTGATTTAAATCTATTTTCTTACACTTTATTACACAGCCTTCCCTTTACAGGGTCGCCATAAGGTAATAACATTTTGAATGTTTACAAATACTTGTAGACAAATACTGGATTTTACTCATTGCATTTCCAAAAACGAGGTGTATGACATTCACAAGAAATCAATTGAGATGCAAAGTCTCCGTACGCCAGGAGGAAATTGAACAGGTGGACCAATTCAGATATCTCGGAAGCGAAGTAACCAGCTCTAATTACCTCCCCAGAGAAGTAAGGTCACAGGTGGATAGGGCTGCAGCGGTTGCAGGATGCCTGAAAGATGTCATATGGAGAAACAAGGACATGAGGACTGACAGCAAGGTACGCATCTATAAGACCTGTGTGCGACCAATCCTCACGTATGGCATTGAATCGAGGGCAGACACTGTCAAGACAAAGAGCATGCCCAGGACAACCGAGATGAAAACACTCCGCGCTATAGCTGGCAAGACCCTACGTGATCGAGTTAGGAATACAGCAATCCGAGAAATCTGCGAGGTCGAAGATGTGGTCAGATGGGGACGTCAAAGACGGTGATACTGGGATCAACACGTAGAAAGGATGAGCTCAAATAGGATACCACACATAGCTCTCCATGGAACGCCAAACGGACCACGCCGACCAGGAAGACCCCCGAATCAGTGGAGAGAAAGCTGGAGTTCAGCGTCTCAAGAGAACCCGCCAGAAATAACAGACTCCTGAGTCTACCAAAAGTGAAGAAGAAGAACACTCATTGCGGGTAAATTATTTTTATAAGGATTAATTGTATCTCAATAGAGACGAAGATGTAAATTGTTTTCTGGGAACAGAATATGGTGGTCGAGGCGCTTACGGGACTTTTGACCTGTCATTGGTTGGGTTAAGCGATCGCTTTATGTTTAACAACATTACCCATTCCACCCTTCTTATTCTGTCCCCAGAAAACAAATTACATCTTCGTCTCTGTTGAGATACAATTAATCTTTATAAAAATAATTTACCCGCAATGAGTAATATCCAGTATTTGTCTACAAGTATTTGTATACATTCAAAATGTTGTATAAAAACTGGTCCAAGTTAAAAGCATTAAAATTGGAGAGGCATCTCCTACTCTTACAATATTTGTGTACAAATATTTTAGTTTTAAAAATAAAATGCTTATTGTACATTTTTACGACATTTATTGTAGTTAATAATATTAATTAGATTTTATTTTACTTTGCATTTTTGAGACACGTAGTATTGCGTCTAAAAACCGTGCATCACTGTTTTAAACAAGCTCTCCACATCGCTCTCCACCCGCGGTTTAAAACTGTGTAGACACTGAAAACTTGAAACCTAAATTCGTTTGACCTTCAACAAACTTTGTGGGCGGACGCACATAGTATGCGTATGTATCCACCGTTTAAACACGCATTCCACATGTGGAGAGCTTGTTTCAAACAGTGTGGCACGGCCTTAAACGTGAATCCGATAAACGTTTAGATAAATAAATAACTTAAATAGTCCATTGTTTTGGCCGAAACACTATGATACCTTAACATTATAAACTGTTAAATTAATATCTTTGTTTTATGTACAACAATTGTATTTTATTTTACGCTACAGCTGTTTCAAATAAATAAATCCCTCTGAAAACGAACGCGCAACGATATCTGAAGTTTTGCTAAAAAAAGGTGATCACATATAAACCACAACAACTGACATACTCCAAAGAATTATTACATGCAACGTTAAGTCTGACATTATTTACAAATGTAAAGGACACGCGTTTCTTTACATGCAAATGCGTTACGCAATACTCCCAAGGCGGCCCTGTTCCCGGTAGCCAAGTATCGCGTGCGGGACTTGTAAAACATTTTATTTACCTGGACCAGGATGAGAAAATCAAAAGTCCGAGGTACGATTTGTGTGGATAATAAAACGTAGGAATGGAATTGGAAGATTCCATGCATAGCTGGAAATCGTAAAAGTACCGCACAGCCCACTAAACTGACACAGGTTGAATATTTTTTACGATTATTCGTACCACCGAAGAATTTCATATCCTTGAAGGCATATCAAGGATTTATTGTTCTACCTCCACACCCCACATGCAGGTCGCGTACCCACCATAAGCAGGCACCCGAATCCATCACATGTCCTAATGTAAATAGGAAATGTAGTTCATCTAAAATATGCATTCCTTACTTCTATCGTTTCAATAGTTTTGCTCCGAACAAAAGAATCTTACAAAAAAAATTCCATAATCAAAATAAAAAAAAACGTTAATCCTCATCGTAACACATTGTAGTTTTAAATTTAAGGTAAAGACGTTAACACTATGGAACTCCATTGTAAATTTGGAAGGAAAACATTAAATATTGTTTTAACCACTCTTCTTCCTCAGCCTATTCTCGTCCACTCCTAGACAAAGGCCTCCTCCGTTCGCTTCCATGTCACTCTGTCCTGTACAATACAAAGAAACAATAAATTTAAATTAAAAAAATTAACCTAGGCTAATTTCGATTAGTACTAATATAATATTTAATCAGTAAGTGTATATTTTTTTAGTCTTAATTTGTATAGGTTATAATTAAAGTTACATAGTCCATTCGATCAGTCCAATAAAATTGGACTGATCGAATGGACTATGTAACTCGTAGCCGCGGCAAATATATGCCAAAAATCATATTTAAAAAATAAATGCCATAAAATTATTTACTAAATCATAATAATAAAAAATTCATTCCAAAAATATTTCTGTCTTGTATTATTATTTAAAGTTCTCAAGCTTTTAAAAAAACGCCGAATATTATCCGCCGAAATATGTCGTGTTTTTTTAAATATTTTGTGGATTATAAACAGCTTTATTTTCAACTTCCAAAGTGTATTACTATGGAATTCCACAGTGTTAATGCCTTAGCTTTCAATATCTATGATGGTAATGAATAGTGTGCAAAATCGAGAAAGACGACTGAGACTTGTGTTAGACTTATAGTGAGACTGAATCAATCTAATTTTACAAGTGTCGAAAGTCATGTTTGGTGTGGGAAAAATTGAAGTGCGCATATCACGATTTACACATGTAGGGTATCCCAGATAACGACAGAGAAGTTTGATAATCTATCCCAATGGTGGACAAACTACGGCTCGCTAGCCACGCGCGAGTTTGAGCAACTTAAGTGCGGCACTTCCACGAAGGGAATCTTTAAAACACATCATTTTATTTTAATTTAATGTCATTTTCGCACTTAATACAACCAGTTTTTTTTTATGAAAATGGAATCATGCGAAAAAAATAATCCGAACTTTCCAATAAAATGTTAGGACATTCATCAAATTAAACATGAATATGATTTTTTTTTCTGAATACCGACGTTGCTCCATTTTCTGTAGCTTTGGTGATATCGCAAGATTTTTGTTTGTTTATAAATTGCTAAGTTAAATAACAATGACGATTTCTTTTTAATTGATACGATGTTTTTTTCATTTATGATTTAATTTTTCTCGACATGTTTCAAAGGCTTTACACCTTTATCATCGGGTAAACGATATAAACTGATAAATAATTGAAACCCGACGGCGAAGGTGTAAAACCTTCGAAACATAAATTGAGAAAAATAAACTCAAAAGTGGAAAAAAACTATTTTAATTCATAAAAAATCGTCATTATGGAATTCCACAGAGTTAACGCCTTAAGTTTATCAAAAAAAGAAAAAAAAACATGAACATGTTTAATTTTTAATAATACAATTAAAGTTTTTATGAAAAATATTATTTACAATGTACAAAATGTAGTTTTATTCAGTGAGCCTAGTTTTAACAGTCTTCAAATAACAGGATAATTGTAAAGAAATTTCTTCTCCTTCTTTCGGTACCGTGTGAGGTCCCCCCCAACGTTGGCGATCACTACAGCAAAGGCATCTCTATCCTGCGCCATTTGAAACAGGTTCTGAAATCTTGTTATTCCTTTCAACTCTTTGATGTTCTGCAGCTAGGAAAGCTGCCTTCTACCAACTCCCCGACGTCCCTCTACTTTACCCATTAATATCAGTCAAAAGAGGTGGTATTTTTCTCCCCTTTGCACATGACCCAAATATGAGACCTTTCTAATTTTCACACTTGACAACAGCTCTCTATTGGCTCTGGCTCTCTGCAGTACGTTTGCATTACTGACCCTATCGGTCCACGGTATACGGAGCATTCTGCGGTATATCCACATCTCGAAGGCTTCGAACCGGTTCATTACATTCACTTAAGCTCTTAATAAATGAAATCTTAGTTCTGTTAATATTTGGCTCTTTTAACAAATGAGTTTCCCGGTCACTGATCTATTCTACTGTTCTATCCTTCCAAAGAAGTTGTTAAAAATAAGATTCCACCCTAACGTTTATTTACGTACCTTCCAATATTTCTATACTTAAGGGTACACGCGAATTCTTGAAATAAATCTCCTGTTATAGTTAAATTTGAGAGCTTTATTCGTTAACTTAAAAGTGAACATTAAAAAATACTGTTTTGGCCTCGGTGCATAGATAAATCTCGTTAATGTTCCGTTATTTGCAAATTGCAGAGTGGGATATTGAAATCAGAAAATAAATGGCTTATTTGTGTTTTTATGTCTCTACTTGTAACGGTGTACTCGGGTAAATGTCGCTGCAATACAAAACCGTTCCGATAACACTTAAGTAATTCTAGGATTTTAAGACACTTTGTAAAAAAATCTCTGCCTTTCTTCTAGTCTTGAACCACTTGCAAGATCTACATAAGCATTTTTTACTTTGTAGTTTAGTTTTACAAGAAAGTTTGTAGTTCTTATTGTAATGCAAACGAAGATTATGCTCGAAGTAATACGTTCTCACGAAAGGGGAAACCGGAGTTAATTGAACAAATTTTATGTGTTTGGTGAAAATAAATAATAAAAAGATTCAATTTTGATGGCAATATTTACAATTAAATTAATAGATCTATTAGACACAATCGGTAGATTAATTAAAATTAAACTAAACCATGTTTATAAAGTTATCTTTTAATTTTAATAAATAGTCAATTACAAAAAAAACATAAAAATTGAGAAATCCTACTTTACTTATATTTTAACATATCGTCGGTTCAAAGGTAAAACTCATTAAGTGACATTTTGGGAAAATTTTTTTTTTTTGCATTTTCTGTATCAGACTTGTGAATTCCACGTCACGAAATAATCACCAAGTGTATTTATTAAAGAACAACAGTTATTCTTAATAACCGGCAAGCCCCTTACTCTGAAGGAGTAGGGAGAAAGAATGGACTGCCACACTTTTCTTTCCTAGCATATTTCTCTCATTTCCTCAACATTCGTACATCGTGTCATGTAAGCACGTCGATTTCTCCGACTCCTCACGTGACCGACATTTAATATTTGATTGATTTGATCGTGCCAGGTTTTCCTCTGCCTTCCTCTATTTCTAGCTCCGTTCACGTCGTTTACATATACCTCATTCAACATTCTGTCTTCACTCATTCTTTCCATGTGTCCAAACCGTCTTACCGACCCTTTCATTATTTTATACATTACACTTTCATTCGCACCGCATTCACTTCTTATACTCGTACTTGCATTTGACATTCGTTTTAGAGATCTCATTTCTACTGCATTTATTCTACTTAAATTTTTTTTTGCCAGTTCCATGCTACATTTCCATACATAAGGGTCGACACAAGAACACCATTATGCACTGCCATCTTAGCTTTTTTGGATAGGCTTTGCTTATTGCCTGCCCCAACCCTTTTTTCAATATACTTCTCCACTTTCCCATCGTTTGTAAACATACTTCCTAAATAAACAAATTCATCCACTTGTTCCAGATTTTCACCGTTTACACTAATGTTGCAGACTGTCATGCTTCCGTATTTTTCGAAAATCATTACCTTGGACTAATTCACATTCATTATCAAATCTTATCGCTTGCATATCTCATACACACTAGACACCAGGGCTTGTAGTTCATGTTTGTTGTTTGCAAGTAGCTTATGTATGGAAGTGAAGCATGGAACAGGCAAAAGAAGGATGAAAGTAAAATAAATGCAGTAGAAATGAGATCTCTAAGACGAATGTGTGGCAAATCTGTATATGATAGAGTGACAAATGCAAGTATAAGAAGTGAATGTGGTGCGAATGAAAGTGTTATGAACAAAATAAGGAAAGGGTCATTAAGATGGTTTGGACACATGGAAAGAATGAGTGAAGACAGAATGGTAAAGAAGGTATATGTAAACGGCGTGAACGGAGCTAGAAATAGAGGAAGGCCGAGGAAAACGTGGCACGATCAAATCAATCAAATATTGAATGTCGGTCACGTGAGGAGTCGGAAAAATCGACGTGCGTGCATGACAAGATGTATGAATGTAGAGGAAACGAGAGACGTATGTCAGGACAGAACAGTGTGGCGTTCCATTCTTTCTGCCTACCCCTCCGGGGAGACGGCGTGATGGTAAGTTAGTTAGTTAGTTTAGTAGCACAGCGTCGTCCGTATACAACAAACAGCTTACTGACACACCGCTCATTTTTGCACCTGCATCCAACCCTTTCAGCTCTTTCATACACTTGTCCATATGTAGATTAAACAGCTATGAGTGTATTAAATTAATTACACTTTTTTTTTTAGAAAATTTCCATGTGTACCTTTTCCGTCCCGAGTAATCAAGGAACAGAATGTGTCCAGAATTGAGACCAAGTCCTCTGGATCAAGAGCCAAGCGTTTTGTTTCCTAGACCACCACACGATATACTATGTATAATAAATGATTACGCTAATAAAAAGTGATTATAAAGATTATAGACACTTATTTCTGTCAAATTAAATAAGTAAAAATTCATATAAAACGTGTAGTTAATTAAATTTCATTTTAATGGCTTCAACCGGTTGTGAACTGCCGAAACCGATCGAAGCTATAAACGGAAGTAAAATTTAACTAAATATACATTTGAATAGAATTTTTAACTTTTCTGTTTTTTATATAAATTATAAATGAAGAACGATAGACGATAAGACGAGAACGATAGCAGGCAAGATACTGCGAGATCGCGCGAGGAACATCAGAATAAGAGAGATATTATGTGAGGTTGAGGATATTATAAGATGGCGAGCAGACAGCGAAAAGGGACTGGTACGGTCATGTTCAAAGAATGGACACGACCAGACTCCCCTAAATTACACTACATAATCAGCCTCATGGGACTCGACTTCGTGGAAAACCTCCCAAAAGATGGGAAGACAGTTGGGAGTCTACCTCACAGGAGGAGCAACACTCTGGAGAACAGACCACATAGGTTAACAACAAGGAAGAACTTCTACCATGAAATTTAAAATGACATTAATTTTTATTTTGTTTTTATTCATAATAATGAAGGAATTGTCACGTATTACCCTAGATTCCCCTGGGGAGGTACTTCAAGAAGCAGGCAGAAAAAAGAAAAGGAATAATCGGAAAAGAAAATGCTGTTTTAAAATTTATAGCCACGAGTACATTTCGCGATATTGAATTGCACTAGGCCAATACTAACAACTTTAACCATTTGCTGCTTACAGCTTGCTTCATTTTAAATTAACGCCTTGCTGCGGATATGCCGTGAGGAATGAGGAAACTTAATGAAAAACCCTGCAGAATATTAACCAAATCGCAGAAAGTTTTTACATGTTTCACACTTTTATATATTCATCCTGACAATCTTTTTATCCAATGACAAATTACAACAAACGTTGCATACGTAATTTGTATATATTATATATTCAAGCGTCCATTTCCTTAAATTAATACGAATGAAAACGTCGGTTTTCTAAAAAAAAAAAATTATGTGAATGCCATGTTTTGCCTCTCTAAGGCATTATCAAATGTTGATTTGAACGCCTTAGACAGGCGTCAATTTGACTCCTGAAAATTGTTTCATTTATATAAAAAAAAAATATTTCGCATTTAAGTGTGACTGCTCTCCAACATGGCATCACCAGAGGGAGGTCGATTTAGCATATAGGTAGATAAAACTGAAAGAGATTCCAATTTGATACGTAAAATATGGAAAATCTTTTCAACTGTTCAAACATTATTACGTTTGAAGTCCTTTGAAATTTAATATATACTGTTTTTTTAAGCTTAAAATAAGTCACGAACTAGAAAACGAGAATCCATTAAATTTTGCTTAAATTATAATTACTCAAGTTTAAGGAATGAAATAAAAAAAGGGGATTTTTAACCAATCAGACAACTCTCTAATGGCGCATGGAATTGGCTGCGAAACCGTTTGTGTAATACTCAAAACTTAATTAAAAAAAACTTCTCTTCTCGTATTGGGATAAGATTAATAAATCAGGGGTTGCGTCCGGCGGGGAGGGGTGGCAAAAAACAGTATGCAAGTCATTCCGACATTTGCACCCCCGAACTTAGCGAAATTACTAAGTGCTCGCTCATAAAATCACAATTTTTATTAATCGAGCATCGAATCGGTTGGGGTGGTTCTAGGGAGGGTGGAATGGTTTGAGGATGGCGCGAGTGGCGAGATACTTTTGACTTTTAAATAAATGCATTGAGAATAATTGTCATTCAAACCCTTATAATTAAAAAACATATATTTTTATCTCACTTTATATGACTCAGACATGTACTTTTAATAACTTTTTTTTATATCGTTCAACTGATAATGAAAACATAACATTTTTGAAATACAAGAAAATATGTTATTTCATAAAAAAGAAGCAGATTCATTACCCTAGGATTTCCGAAAAAAATAATTGTTTATTTAAATATATTAAGAATACCAGATTTTAAGTATGTATGTACATAGTACAAGCGTGCCTTATAGTGGAAGTGGAGCATAGAACTGGCAGAAGAAGGATGAGAGCAGAATAAATTCGGTAGAATTGAGATCTCTAGGACGTATGTGTGTTAAAACGATGTACGACAGAATTTTACATGCTGATATAAGAAAATAATGTAGAGCAGATCATGGTATTGTCAACAAAATTATGAAAGGATCGCATCGTTGGTTCGGACATATGGAGCGCATGGGTGGAGAAAGAATGGGTAAGAAAGTATTCGTTAATGATGTAAATGGAGTACGGAGTCGAGGTAGACCGAGGAAAACATGGCAACCAAATTAATCATCTTTTAAAGGTTGGTCATATTAGAAGTCGGAATAAGCGACGTGCGTGTATGACTCGTTGTATGAATGTGGAGGAAGCTAGAGAGGTGTGTCAGGATAGAGAAGTGTGGTGGTCCATTCTCTCTGCCTACCCCTGCGGAGAAACCGTATTATGATTTTGTTTTGTTTTGTTTTTGTTTTGTTGTATATAGTGGGTCTAAGTAATTGTCAGTATTGAAATAGATTAACGTGCCTAATATAAAAATAATAAGTAAATCGCTAAGTTATATTAAAAACCAATCATCACGCTGTTTCCCCGAATTGTCAACCTTCGTGGCAGAGTGGTAAGAGCTCTGACTTCCATTCCGAAGGTCCCGGGTTCGATTCCTGGTGATAGCAGTGTGATTGTCACACTGTCTTTGGTCTGGTGTAGAATTCATGTAACAATAAAATGGCGATGGATTGGCTACCTATCACATGTCATATGAATCAATATAATAGCTAAAACAAATTGTATACAGTAATTGGGTTTAAACAACCTGTTGTATTCAAGGAAAAAAAGTGGTAGGCAGAAATGAAAGAATGGAGTGCCACACTTTTCTTTCCTGCTCTTCATACTTCTCTTGCTTCCTCAACATTCTTACATCGTGTCATGCACGCAGTCGATTTCTCCGACTCCTCGCTTGGCCGACATTTAATATTACACAGGCTTAGTTATACATATATAACAATTAAAAATATAAATATAACATGTACATTTCCAAATTAAATTAAATCAATTCCATAACAATTGAAATCAGTTCCGATAGACTGACTGTACCAAGATTATATAATTCCATCATACCGACGCAATAATATTTCCCTAATATAAAATATGAACTTTTTCCGTCTTTTCATTCCGTTATTGGATATAAATTAAGCGAACCAATCGCAAGGAACCCACGGGCGTAACATGAGGGGGCAACACATGTCGCCAGGCGAGGGCGCCCCCTCGCCCGGCACGGTGGCCGCCCCCCAAGAAAAAGTCTTTAAGGTGCCGAGTGGTAATTTCCTGGGCCATTCCGATAAACTGCAGGTGAATTAGCGTGCACAGAAGTCTGGAATTGCGAGACGTCAGGGTCGATGAATAATGAATGCTTTAATGGGGTTTTAGCACCGGGAAATAAATTTTTACGAATACGACTAATTGGAAAAGTGACGTTACAAAATAACATTACTTGCATCCATAAATCATACTTGCTTATTGTTATTTACGCTAGTTCAAATTACTATCTATGTCTGTACATATTCGTCACCAAAAAATATTTTATTTGGTTTATCATAATATTAATGTGTTCAAAACAAAATTCATGATTTTCAGCCGACAACCGCATAACGATGCCATCCTTATGTTTAATCGGGAACCAATTGAACGAGTACATACATTGAAATATATTGGAAGTGTGATGTGTAAGACATGTGTCAGACCCATAATGACTTAAGGTATAGAATCGAGGGCTGACGCAAATAGAAGCAAAATACTCCGCTCTATTCTGGGCAAAACACTGAGGGACAGAATCAGAAACACAGTAATACGTGAGACCTACGATACCGAAGATATTGTCAGATGGGGTAGGAAAAGAAGAAGCTTCTGGCGCGACCACGTAGAACGAATGAGCGACGATAGACTCCCCCAAGCAGCCGCAAACAACGTGCCAATGGGAACTCGCCAACCCGGAAGACCTGCGAAGAGATGGCGAGACAGTTGGAGTTCTGTGTCCCAGGAGACCTCGACGCCATAAAAACAGATCCACAGATCTATTTAAAGAGGAAGAAGAAGAAGGAGTGTGATAACAGATAATATTGATTCCAAAAAATAAGTAAGGTGCAGAATAGAGATTGCGGGGACGCATTCAATAATATGAGACCATTTTTCTGCAATGACAATATTAAATTTAAATTGAGACAGAAAATGTTCAAGTGCTATATTTGGTCCTAGAGAGTGGAGACTTGGAACCTCAAAGTGAACAAAATGAACCGTATAGAAGCATTCCCATGGACTGGCATGGTCACCAACATAGGGTTACATAGAACTCGAGTAGAAAGAGAATTGTTGAATAAATAAATTTAATAAAGACTAGGAAAATAGCATATTTGAAAATATTTACGAAAACTTCGATAATTCGTGGCCAGGTGGTAAATGCTTTGACTGCCACTCTGAAGATCCCGTGTTCGATTCCTGCGATGGCAGTGTAATTTTCACACTGTGTTTGGTCAAGTGAAGGATTCACGTGACAATTTTGTTTATAAAATTAAAAATAATATGGTACCTGCATATTTAACTAGAAATGTAGCACATAGTTATGAATTATATACATGGCTATTTAATGAGAGGTCATAATAGATTCCGACTCCGGAGACCCAGACTTGAAAGTACAGAGAAAGGTGTTTTTTTATAGAGGACAAGATTTATAACGAATTGCCAAATAAGGTAAGAGATGCCGGTTCTCTCGCGATCTTTCGTCGAAAATGCTTTCAATATGTTTTAAGTACCAATATTTAATGTTTTTGTTTTTCTCATTTGCAATTTTTATATTATTATTTGAATAACTTTTTGGAAACATTGTATTATCATAACACTTTTTTGCACTTTTCACAAACATGTTTCGGGACACAAACTTCCATTTTTCAGTGAATGAATTTTAACAGTTATGGATATACCGCAGAATGCTCCGAATACCGTGGACCGATAGGTTCAGTAATGCAGACGTACTACAGAGAGCCAGAGCCACTAGAGAGCCGTTGTCGAGTGTGAAAATTAGAAAAGTCTCATATTTGGGTCATGTGCTAAGGGGAGAAAAATACCACCTCCTTCGACTGATATTAATGGGTAAAGTGGAGGGACGTCGGGGAGTTGGTAGAAGGCAGCTGTCCTGGCTGCGGAACATCAAAGAGTGGACAGGAATAACAAGAGTTCAGAATCAGTTCCAAGTGGCGCAGGACGGAGATGCCTTTGCTGCAGTGATCGCCCGACACGGGACACCTGACACGGCACCGAAAGATGAAGAATTCATACACTGAAAAAAGGAAGTTTGTGTCCCGAAACATGTTAGTAAAAAGCGCGAAAAAATGTTGTGATAATACAATAGAATAAATCTATATTTTTAATTAATTGTTTATAAAAGATTGTTTTGTAAGTTGTAAAAGTAAGATATAAATTTTAAATAAAATTGCGATAGATTAGCTACTTTTCACATGTCACGAGAATCTACATGATAGCTATACCCTTTACGTCGATTTGGTTCGCGCTATAATGATGTATAGAGCAATTCACCAAAATAATAATGAATAAATAATTGACTTATTGTACATACGAGTACATAGTTTATTCTTCTTCTTACAGTGCCGTGTCAGGTGCCCCTGGTGTTGTTGGTGAGAACTGTGGCGAATGCTTTCTTGCCATCGTGATTCCCTGGGATGTATTACAGATCTCCTTCAAAAATTATATACAATACGTATATACTTATCTGAAAATATTATTTGACTTTAAATATAACATGAAAACTTAGAGTCCAGTAATTTAATCAGTCCAGCAGCCAGGCTGATGCGAAAGGAAATCATCTGTAATAATTTAATCTGAAACATTTTAAATGATTGGCTTCCAGTTTTGAAAGGATAAAATTTTCATCGTAAAACGAGGAAAAACCATTTGATAAAAAGTTCAAATGGTGTTTTCCGGCGAGCGCTGTAAAAGTTCAATTAGAAGATGTGTTTTCGTAACTCTATCGATAGATTGGAATCTTTTTGGGATAACTGGGGGAGACTCCGGTGGGAGGGGTGGTATGAACATTTCTTTCGTGATTCATTTTTCCTATCGTTAATTTAAAAAATAGAACGACAGGGCAGGATTTAAGCTATCGATATTATTTACTTTTAAACAAGTCATTAAAATTCGAGAATAAAATTTAATACTTTATCTATACTGATAAAATATTATTGGGTATTCTTTCAACAGGCAGCCTTTATATATATTTTTTATAACTTGTGAAAAATTTCGCAACACTTTCAACACACTTCCTCAGTGCATTTATGTTTACACTGAGAAAGACGTATACAGTTCGAAACATGTTTGTAAAAAAGCAAAAAAAGTTGTAAAAATACAATGTATTTGTTGTTGTTGTTTTTTTTACAATGATTTTTGTAACAAGTTATTCTAATACGAAAACGCTAAAAATTGTGACGAATATAAAATAAAATGATAGTAGGTATTTATTAAATATTACTAGCACAATGATTTAATACCTATTCTAGATTATTACTATTTTTTATAATATTTCTGAGAAAAATACATTTTTTTTAGTTTTAACATAGGTGAAAGGAAATAATATGTGTCGATATTTTCAATATTGCATAAGTAAGGAAGGAATCGTGGATCTTCCTAGTTACAAAATATTAAAATTTTCCTAAGAAGCAAATAACACAATACTTTGCGTTTAACCAGGGTCTGATTATTAGAATTGATGCCAACTAGTTTCGCTTGCACTCAAGCGTCATAAGAGCGATATTATTAATAATCATTGTATCGCCCTGATGAAGCATGGGTACAAGAAAACCAGTTGGAATCATTTTTAATAACTATAACGTGGTTAAATACTAAGTATTTAATTATTATACATTTTCTTCTTCTTCTTCGTGTGCCAAATCAGGTCTCTTCAACGTTGACAATCGCTTTTGTTAAGGTTTCTCTGTCTTGCGCCGACCAGAACTTCATCAAATATTTGATGTTGGGCAGCCAATGCCTTCGACCAGGATCACATCCCTCAATTAACATTAGTTGGAGGATATTTGTTTTCACGCAAGACCTGGCCTAGATAGGAAATCTTAGGTTCTTTAATACATTTCAATTATTCTCTGTTCCATAAGCTTATATTTAATAATCGTACATAAAATTGTGTAATTATTTATGGTATTTTATTACAAGTCAGGACAAAACTCTCCGACGTCATCAAGTTGGCCGCAACCCTTAAGTTGCGTTGGGCGAGACACGTAGCTCGCCATCCAAATGAAAAGTGGACAAGGCGACTGCTGTGCTGGTGCCCAAGAACTTCGCCCACAGTTGCGTTGGGGCGGCGATATGAAGAGTGCGGGAAGCGGATGCGGATCACTCAGGATAGAAGGTAGTCTAAAATACCAGAGGAGGCCTACGTCCAGGAGTAGGAAGAATAAGAAGATGTTTAATATAATTACGAAATATTAATAAATAAGTTATTATAGGCGTTCTGCCAGTGGTCTTGAAACTGTTACACTGTCCAAACAAAGTGCCGAGCCTAAGAGACATAGTCAGAAACGATACGTTGAGAGAAAAAAACAAAGGTCACTGACATCATCCACCGGGTGGCGACTCTAAAATAGCAATGGGCAGGTCACGTAGCCAGAAGATTGCATGATAAATGGACAAAAAGACTGCTGACTTGGAGACCGTGGACGGCAAAGAGAAGTGCAGGGCGACCGCAACTACGGTGGAAGGATGATCTAAACAGACACGTCGGAATAACCTGGATGCAGTCTGCACAGGACAGAGTGACATGGAAGCGAATGGATGAGGCCTTTGTCCAGGAATGGACGGGAATAGGCTGATGAAAAAGAAGAAGAAGAAGAAGTTATTTAAATTTCAGAATCGAATTCGTGTCTGGACTAAAGGCATTCTAATCAACCGGAATGGCGAACCGTGCCATCGAAAAATAAGAAATGACTTTAAAAAACCTATTCATAATTCAATTTAGTTAGAATTTAACTTCGGAGCGAGGAAAGTTACTTTCACTTTTATATATTGAATGATTAATGAGATCCTTTATGTAATCGGGCAGCGAACCATTCCATCTTTTATTCAACTTTCTTTTAATATTTCTTTATCCCTAATCGAAAGACCGATCCTATAAATACCGCGATTAATCATTATTATAATATTATTTAGTACGAAATTATGATTTTTAGTCAAGTACATAGACAGTTTTTTTATTAATCAAATATTTTTTGCAATTGTACATTATTATTATTATTTTGTTGAATCGCTCTTTACATCATGACAGCATGAGCCAAATCGATGTAATGGGTATTATTATAGGTATCATAGTGATTCTTGTGACATGTGTTAGGTAGCTAATCTATCGCCATTTTATTGTCACACAAATTCTACACTAGACCAAAAACATATTTTACAGATCTAGATACATAGAGTAGACTTTGAAAAATAAGTAATGGAAGGGTTAATAAGTGCGAATGAAATTGTTATAAACAAATTAATTAAAGGATCATATCTGCAATTTAAAAAAATAAGTAATGATAATGCAAAGTGCTTTTATATTTATTAAAATGTGGATCCATAATACAAAGTGAAGGCGAGAAAAGAGGATATTAAAATAAATAATTATTAGTATGATACTATGATACTTCAACGTTATTACTGTTAAAATTTAAGACACTGTTATAATATCACAATTTATTTTTATTCACTGAGAGTGTCGCGACAGCTGTTTCGCCAACCGATGTTGGCATCACCAGGTGTTACAATAAACTCAAGTTTATTGTAACACCTGATGATGCCAACATCGATTGGCGAAACAGCTGTCGCGACACTCTCAGTGAATAAAAATAAATTGTGATATTATAAGTGTTTTAAATTTTAACAGTAATATAATTATTTTTTATTTTATTTATTTATTTTTTTTAAAAAGACTAACATCAAAGATTTAAACCAATGATATTAGAATTTATTTTACAATCTTCAATGTGAGCAGAAAATAGCTCATTATTATGAAGAAGGAATCTGGTCGTGTCCAGGCTCGAACCCAAGTCCCCTAGATTAGGAGTCAAACGTTCTATCCCCTAGACCACCACCCGATTTTTTGTTGAACCTTCTTGTATAACTGACTTTATGGAGAAGAAAATTTCTATTCAAATCACAGATCATTCACCCCCACTTTTATCTTTCTGCAACCCCATTTCCACATAATGATTCGTTCAAATTCAAATTAGTATCGCGCCTGTTTACACTGGTGTCTACAAGTGTTATCATATTACACGCTTCGATTGGGCCTGCGAGGATCTGGATCCCTGACACGTGGCCTGGTCCCTAGCCGCGTGCCTGACACGCGACCGCCACGTGGACACCGCCTTCCCTTCCCCAGGGAAATATCACCCACGTATGGGACGTGATGGTCAAACAGTTGTCTGTAATATACCAAATATTGTATTATATTATAATTGAATACAGGTATTAATCATATATCATAGACAAAAGGATCTTTGAGATGGTTTAGACATATGGAACGAATGGACGAGAGAAGAATATTTAAAATGTTGTTAAAAATATATATTGTTATTTGAAATTTTAAGGTAGAAGTTCATTAATAATAATAATTATAATAATATGCTAACTTTTAAAGCGCCGTTTTTGTGATGTAATCACCTCAAGGGCGAATTAAGACGTGTTTTAAATCTAAAAATCTAAATGCGAACGCTTAAATAGCGATCAGTTAAAAAGTATAGTAGAACAAAGTATATTTGTTTAAATTGGGTATAAAATATGAAAAAGATCGGTCTGTAAATAATGAATATGTGATTTTTTTTTCATGTATATTTAGTTAAAGAAGAATATGGCAGCGAGCTGCCAAAACCAATCGATGACACAAACATGAATGGATTTTGAATAATTAATGTTTTTAATTTAAATTTCTTGGCAGGAGTTCATTTTCAATAATGAAAACAAAAGAAAAATTGATAGAAAGTTTCTTTATTATTATGTATTTAGTGTGCTTCCACTTGTGTTTACGAGTATGTTCGTCCGATTTCGGAAGCTTGCTGCCATCTTCTGTCCCAGAAACTGCCGAAACCAGTCGAACATAAACACAAGTGGAAGCACACTAAATACATAATAGTAAAGAAATTTTGTACATTTATTTTTTTTCTTTCAGGATTTGAACTATATAAACATTTAAATAAGTTTTTTTTTCATTATTTAAAATTTTGTACACAAGCAGTGTGAATGAAAAGACCCGTGGACAACCAAAGAAAGTATGGCATGACCAAATTTATCAAGTACTAAAAGGCGGCCATATTCGAAGTCGGAAAAATCATGTTACGTGCATGTTACAATGAATGAATGAAGAGGAATCTAGAGAGTAAAGCTGTTATATTTACGTTTGTGAAACATTGCGATCTAAAATGGATCACCTTCGATGAGTAAAGAACAAATACTGAGAAGTTGTCAATTTACAGATATCGAGAAGGCTCTCCAATTACAGAGCAGTGCTCTCCAATTACAGAGGTTTAGGGGCCAGAATGTGGAGTTCAATTAAACAGGTTTTAGTGCTCCAAGCGGGTGGGACCGGAATTTTTTTTCAAATTATAGAGTTTTGCCAATTAACTAGGTTCCAATTTTCCAGGTTATACTGTATACCTATGTATATTATTAGGACTTGTATACTGTTATATTTTTAGATAGCATGGGAGAAAAACTAGAAAAGATAGTATCGACATTGATTGCGAATAAATAAATAAAGTAATTTGAATGGTCTTAACAATGCTATAATATTTAGATAGTATATCATATTGTCACTACTCCATGTTTCTAAAATCGCACCTAAAATAACACCTACTCGTATGTCTCATAGTTTCTGATACAATCGATGATTTCTGAAGAATGACATAGTATCTAAGACGGTAAGAAACAACTGACAAGGTAAGTACACACGTATTGATTTATTATTTCTTAAGAACTGCAAACACTGTAAACACTAGAGAAGGCAACGGGAAACCACTCTAGTAACACTTCCGAGGAAATTACTGTGGCGAGAAAGCATTCGTAGCATTCATGGCCAACGTCGGAGGGACCTAACACGGCATTATTAGAAGAAGAAGAAACACTGTACTAAAAAAATAACTACATAATTCCATAAATGGTCTTAAATTACATCAGCTTCAAAAACGTACAAAAAAAAAAAATTTGAATTATTACCGTTTATTAAGAATTACCTTAAATGGATATAATTATAATGTTATGGCTCTATTTCAAATCAAATTCAACATTTTGTAATTTGTATCTTATTACATATTTTAAATATAACATTATTTACAAATCGAATCTGTTGAAAAACAATTGACTATTATTACGAATGTATACAAATTTAAATAACTCTATAAGTCTAATATAAAATTTTGTTTTACCGCATATTTCACACGCAAAAGTCACGCTACAGTTTTGCAATTACGTATGCAGAATGCCAAAAAAATTTGAATTCATCTTTACGCAACATAAAATTTGCTTAATGATTGTAAAATCAATGGCCAAACGACAAAAGAAGCGCCATCCCTTATCTTAATGACGATATGACTAATAAATATAATTTTATTGCCGCCCCTTTGTTATCAGTGGTTGAATTTTATGGATGTAAAATGGTACACCATTTACATCGAAAATTATTCACAAACAACCCCAATTTCAAATTTAAATGTTATCTGCGAAATGGTTACGATTCGCTCACGAGATGTGAAGCTTTTTTTTATCTTCAATGCGCTGTAAGTAAAAAAATGAAATTATTTGAAATTGGAATATGCAAAATATATTAGTAATGTTACATCTTAAATATAGTCTAGCTTATGTTTTACTATTATTATATGGGATAATTTGAACTTAAAATACATTTACTTAACATAACGTTAACTCTCTTCTGTCGAGATTCTACTGACCGAGGGTCGTGTTCATCCAGTAGACCATCCACTATGGCTCACCATACACTCCTGTCAATGGTCAATCTCCAAGCTGCAGCTATTGAGAGGCCAGTCAGAAATCTGATTTGATCAGGCCAGCGGTTTGGTGGGCGTTCTTGTGGTCGTTTTTCCTCTACTTTACCCATTATTATGGGCTTTCGTGGTTTTCTTGATCACTATGTAAGCAAGCGAACATAAAACAAAATTATTGTAAACGTGATATTGGAAAAATTATAAAACACTTGTTTTTATTAATTAGATACCTCAACTAGAAATTAAATAGGATAGGCTATATAACATTAGGCATCCGAGCCTGCTTTTTACTATCCAGAGGGAATGGTTGAGGGCAGAAATTGCAGAGGCCGACCAAAGGGCGCCTATATGGACCGGGTGATAAGCTACTCGTACAAGCGCTATGATTGTTTAGGGGTTTTACTTGGATTTAATTTATATCATCATCATCATCATCATCCTAAGCTCGACAGCCCTGGGTGGGCCTTGGCTGAATCCAGGAGCTTTCTCCATTCTTGTCTGTTTGATGCCCTTATTCTCCAATTTCTCACTTGCAACACCGATGCATCCGTGTTGACACTGTCCATCCATCGCATTTTGGGCCTTCCTGGTCTTCTACGTCCCTGTGGTACTGAGAGCGTGAGGCGTTTTGTAGGGTTGTCGTCGTCCATTCTGATTATGTGACCAGCCCATCTCAAGCGCCCTACTTTGATGGATCTGATCACATCGGGCTCTTTATAGATATCATATAGCTCTCGGTTATATCGACGACGCCAACCATTGTGGTCTCTTACTGGGCCATATATTGTCCTAAGAACCCTTCTTTCAAATGCTGCGATGGACCTTTCAGTGTGTTTTGTCATCACCCAGGTTTCTATAAATTATATAAATAGTGACAAATTTGTTTCGCCTTGCGAGGGCAACCTCAAACTGAACCTAATCGCCAAACAATGTGACCTTATATTGATTTTAGAAAACTTAGGGGTGGGGGGAAATTATATAATGCAATGTCTTGAGTTGTTAAATAAAATAATATTAATGTTTTTCTTAGAACTAATGATGCATGATAAGTAAATTTACACTGAATTTTTGAGGTTCAATCGTGTTTACTATTATAAATTAATAATCGAGTTTTACAAAACTAATACCTCAACCATCAATAAATATCAAAAGACTGGTTGAATCTGAGTGGACCATAAAGAAGAAGGTACCTCAAATATTTTTCCATGGAGCTTTATTCATAGTTTACCACTTTATTAATAAATGTTAATATTTAGTTATAATAAACTATCGCCAGACTGTATGTCAGTATTGGCAATATACACACATCAAACATTATTCTTTTCGGGTTTGTATATATAACAAAATAATTTATGAATCTCTCATACGAATAGAGCATTCAAATTTCATTATATTCCTAATAACTTAAAACGGAATTAAATTAAAATATTTTTCCCGAGAAGTCATACATATCGGGTAGCGGCCCCCGGTAGATAATTTAGTTTATAACGAAAATACATTCGGATATCTTCCACAATTAATCACAGCGGCTGACTAACTATTAATTCAAGGGAATGGCCTTATTCCACTAAAATATCCTTATTAAGATAATTAAGCCCACAGTTCTACAGCCTTATCTGCAGAAACTATCACGCAAATTGAGGGTGAATCAAGTTTAAGGGCTAGTAAATATTTTTACATAAAAAATACAGACGAAGATGTAAATTGTTTTTCTGGGAACAGAATGTGGTGGCCGAGGCGCTTACAGGACTTATGACCTGTCATTGGTTGGGTTGAGCGATCGCTTTATGTTTAACAACATTCCCCATTCCGCCTTTTTTCTTATGACCACCGAGTCTGACAAATTTTTGGAACTTGTATATATGGTAGGATTCCACGCCTATCTTTACATATTCAAGTTTACTCTACACTAGCGTCATCTAATTTGTTAGACATGATGGTCATTAGAAAAAATGAGGAATGGGGAATGGTGTTAAACATAAAGCGATCGCTAAACCCAACCAATGACAGGTCATAAGTCCTGTAAGCGCCTCGGCCACCACATTCTGTTCCCAGAAAAACAATTTACATCTTCGTCTCTTTTAAGATACAATGAATCCTTATAAAATAAAATTAATTTATCCACAATGGGTGAAATCCAGTTTTTGTCTACAAGAATTTGTATACATTCAAAATGTTGTATAAAAAATACATTTAATGGGAACATCATATTTCTGCACCGTATAGTCTGCAATATACGGAATATGATAATGGAATGCGAGAGAAAAGTAACTTGGCGGCTGAAGGTACTCGTAGATACGTATTGTGTAAAGAACTGGATGCTGACTGTGTGATGTTCATTTGAAAAATGAGTTTGGAGAGCAGTTTGAACACATGAAAACAAAAATAAATCTTCTGTACTTCACAGCATCATTTATATAATACTTCCTTCCATATGTAAACAATTTTAATATCGTCAGAAAGCTTAGATAGAGATGATATTTTGATAAATACAAGATGGATTACATTTGATAATGCCTAAGAAGGGCGAAACATGTCATTTCCATATAATATAATAAAACTTCTAGAAAACTGACGTTTTCATTCGTATTAATTATTTCATGTAAAGTTTTACATCATAGTTAATAAATATCGATGAAAACTTCTAACTAACTAACTAACTTAACATCACGCCGTCTCCCCGGAGGGGTAGGCAGAAAGAATGGAACGCCACACTGTTCTGTCCTGACATACTTTTCTCGCTTCCTCTACATTCATACATCTTGTCATGCACGCACGTCGATTTCTCCGACTGTTCACGTGACCGACATTCAATATTTAATTGTAGAAACTTCAGATTTCTATAAGGTTTTTTTAATGTATATTTTATGGGAGTGACATGTTTCAACTTGCTGTACCATTATTACGTTTTATAATACATAATATATCAAAACATCCGATACAAAATAAATCTTATTTTTGTGACTTGTCAGATATCACTGTTTTTTTTTAACCATGGTTAGAATATGGATTGTTTCATTGTTTTCATAAATGAATGTAGATTATAATACACCAAAAGAAGAATGAAAGGGTTATTAGGATCGTTTGAATAAAGAAAATGATGAATGAAGAAACTATATTAATGATAATTAAACTATATTAAACTATATAATATTAACGACGTAAACGGAACTGAAAATAAAGAAAGACCGAGGAAAATATAACACAATCAAATAAAATGTCTGCCAGGTGAGTAGTCGAAGAAATCGTCGTGCGTGCATGACACAATGTATGAATGTTCAGAAAGCGTCAGAAATAGTGTGGCGGTCCATCATTTCTGCCTTCCTATTTAAGAAGATCATGGGCAAAGTGGAGTGAAGGCGACCACAAGGACGACCACCGAAGAAGCTGACTGGTCTCTCATTTGCTGCAGCTTGGAGACTGAGAGGTGACAGAAGCACATGACGTGACATGGTCAATGATTTACAGGATGGGCACGACCCTCAATCATGAGGAATACGACTGAGTTAGTTAGGTAAATAATTACAAATCGACGCTCTTCTGCCGACTATCTTGAACCTCCTCCCAGAGGCTACTAGATGTCTCTTTACCCTTTTCAAAGTGACTGCGAATAAAGCGGGCCGTAAACTTTCCGTAATGATTTAAACGTCATTAGAAGAAAGGCGCGCAGTAACGAGGGTGCCGGAATCCCTGTTTTTGTTTATCCCGCGTAACTTGTCGCTGGGGGGGTGCGGTTAGTTCTCTGAGTGGCCGTTTGTCTCACTTAGCGCGGCGGAGGCGCTAGTTGGCCGGATGCTGCGTACAGTTGACTCAAGCGATATCGCGCGTAACCTATCTCATATGGACAAAAAAATAACCCAACATAATAAAATATGTCTACATTAATCTATTTTTGAATACGTATCAATATAATTATTAAATGTAGTATAATATCAATACACATTTAATTTGTATTTATAACACATTATTTCAAAATTTGGAATGTATACAAATACTGGATTTTACCCATTGCGGGTAAATCATTTTTAAGGATTAATTGTATCTCAATAGAGACGAAGATGTAAATTGTTCTATCTATCACCTAATCTTAAAGGATGGCGCTAGTGTAGATTGAACTAAAAAATGTGAAGTTTTTAGCATATATACGAGTACATCTTCCAAAAAATTGTCAGACGTGGTGGTCGTAAGAAGGGCAGAATGGGGAATGTTGTTAACATAAAGCGATCGCTTAATCCAACCAATGACAGGTCATAAGTCCTGTAAGCGCCTCCACCACCATATTCTGTTCCCAGAAAACAATTTACATCTTTGTCTCTATTGAGATACAATTAACACTTAATTTTGGTACAACCAAACGTTTCACTCCCGCCGGAGCAGTGTCTTTTGTAACCCTGACGAAGCTCTGGCGGAAGCGAAACCGGTTAATTGTATCCAAATAAAATGGTAGATAAAATTAAGGCGTTAACACTGTAGAATTCCATAAAGACAATTTTCTATGAATTAAAACACTGTTTTTTCCACATTTGAGTTTATTTTTCTCGACTTGTTTCGAAGGCTTACACCTTCATCACCGGGAGAACGATATAAACTAAACTAGGTTAGTTTATATCGTTCCCTCGATGATGAAGGTGTAAGCCTTCGAAACATGTCGAGAAAAATAAACTGAAAAGTGGAAAAAACAGTGTTTTAATTCATAAAAAAATCGTCGAAAGAAAGTGGTGTAAAAACATATTAAAAGTGTACTAATATTATATTCAATAATGCCACACCACAAATTAAGTGCTTCATACGAAAATAATTAAATTATTACTTATTCCCAAAAGGATTATTTTATTTTCAAACGTAAGCAGAATTCTTCGTCCATTCGTTTTACATGTCCAAACTATCTAAGTGATGCTTTATTAATTAATATAGACGCATTCTTCTGTCTTAGATTATATTTCATTTATTCAAAAATAAACGACGACTTTCGTTGCAAAGTGGTTACAGCTATGATTGCCGCACCGAAGGTCCCGGGTTGTAGCACGTGCGTATTCTAGTGTCTTCTGCGTTGTTTTCCCCATCTGACGCCAGTTGAGAGGTGTTTAAATCATGTACTTGGTAAATGATCAATAAGTAAATAAGACTTACTAGAGGGACGGATGCATAAAACATTACATGATATTATATTGATTGAATATACCTTAACCGACTGCGCACGCGTGTCGATAGATCCAGAGACACCGTGGTGCGATGGGGTGTTCTTCATGGGGGTACGAAGCTCTGCATCTGTGGTATGGAGCAATCCATTCTGTACATAAGTGAATGCCCTCGCTGCCCTGTGACATACACGGAGGAGAATCTGGTTCGGGCGTTCTTAGGTGCTGTCCAGCTTGCAGACTTCGGGGCCGGCGTTATCTGACCAAGTTTTAAGTGGTTGACATCGTCGAGGAAGCCTGAGATGGTACAAGAAGAAAATATAACGTAAAAAGATTACGAATGTCATAAAAGATGTTCAACATGCATTGGATATACTCGTATAGAGAACGAAAAATACTCATGTTTGTAATAAAATAACAAATATAAAGTCTGTGACTGTGCTGTATGAATGGAAATAAGACGAAGGAAATAAGTTAAGATATTCATTCAAACCGGTATTTCATACTACCTGTACATGATGAAATACCGGTTTGTCTCAAAAGAAAGGTCTACGACATGCCCATGATGACATACGGACTAGAGACGAAAACTCTTACAGCAAAAAGTGTCCACAGGCTCAAGTGTGCACACAGAGGACCATGGAATGACAGATACTTGGTGTGAGCTTGCGTGACCGCATAATGAATGAAGAAATCAGACGCCGCACCAGGGTTTGCTGACGTCATGGACCGAGTGGCAAAATTGAAATGGCAATGGGCTGGACACTTGGCTAGACAGGGTGACAACTGATGGGCACCCAGGATACTCAGTTGGAGACCATAGGCAAATAGGCGAAGTGTCGAAAGGTCACCGATGAGATGGACCGATGATATTGTCAAAAGGGTAGAGGAAAATTGAGATGAGTGGAGGAAATTGGAAGAGGCCTAACGATATTTTTTTGTAAATTTAACTGTTTATATGTGGTAAATTGAAAATAATATCATTGTATGCCTTGTGGCAGAGCGATATTTATCAATGTTTAAAAAGGGCTTCACCTATTTTGTTGTCTGACTGTGCATTTAGTTCATTCTGCGTGAAGCCTCGACCGCCTCTCCATCCCTTGGCCCGATAACAAAGTGTTTTAAGTGACACATTAGAGGGGGTGTAGTAGCGGAGTAGGGGGCATACTCGCCCCCACCCATGCCCTTACAGGGTTGACGATATTCACAAAAAATGACAAATTATATTGGTTCTAAATATTTCTGAATCATTATTTTATCATATAAAAAAGCTAATAATGTGGGCATACGCACATGTTTTGTAAACAAATGAATTTTTTTTAAATTAGAATTAAACACTTTTAAAACGTTGTATAAAACCAATTTATTTTGAATCAGGAGCGCCAACCGGTTTCACTCTGTAACGAGCTTCGTCAGGGCTATACACAAACTGATTTAAATACTATCAAACAATCAGTTTGTGTATAGCTCTGACGAAGCTCGTTACAGAGTGAAACCGGTTGGCGCTCCTGACTCAAAATTAAGTGGTTTTATACAACGTTTTAAAAGTGTTTAATTATAATTTTAAATATGTCAAATCACCAAGTAATAGCTTCTTTTGAAAGTTTAAATGATTTTTTTTATAGATACGTCATTTCCCAAGACGATTTGAAGATTGTTAGAGTGTTAATCTTCAATGTGCTTGGTGTGTGTACGAGATGCCAGATCGTATGTTGGGAGATGCCAACCATTGCCAAAGTAAGTATTTAGCCACGTGACAGAAATATTTATAGCAACGAGGGTTCGAAGTCGAAACAATTTCTTCTCTTCTTCTTATAGTCGTCTGTCGTCCACTGCCCAACTTAAGTTTCTCCTAAAGCACAACGCTGTCACTTATCCATTGCCACTCTCATCCATCCATAATCAGCAATCCTTATAATGCCGTTGGTCCAGCAGCCAAGGGGACGTCCAAATCTACGGAATTATTGCGCGGTCTCCACTCTAGAACTCGTCTTTCCCTTCGGCTGTCGATTCTCCGACTGGCCAGCCCACCGCCACTTCAACCCGCGTATCCTCATGGCCACCTCAGTCACCTTGGTTCGAATCGTTTGCCTCTGTTCAAAGTTTTAGTGAGTCATTGAAATTTAACGTCATTTGAACAATAGATGACGCTAGTGTAGAGTGAACTAAAAAAATGTGGAGATAAGTGCAGAATTCTAGCATATATAGGTGCATCTTCCAAAAATTTGTCAGACGTGGTGGTCGTAAGAAGGGCGGAATGGGAAATGTTGTTAAACATAAAACGATCTCTCAACCCATCCAATGACAGGTCATAAGTCCTGTAAGCGCCTCGGCCACCATATTCTGTTCCCAGAAAACAATTTACATATTCGTCTCTATTGAGATACAATTACCTAATCCTTATAAAAATAAAATAAAAATTATCCGCAATGGGTAAAATCCAGGATTTGTCTACAAGAATTTGTATACATTCAAAATGATGTCATTTGAACATTATGAGATGACTATTAACCTATTTTTATGACTTGATGACTTGCGTGGTTACGGTACCAACTAGATAATTGTTACAGGTAGGTACAGCAGAGTATTTTCCGTCCGAGTTTTAAGATGTGTTGGCAACCCTACTCAGCACTGCGCCATAGTTTGGAAATCCTCCGTAACAACATAAGACAAGAAAGTGACCAAACAATAAATTTCAGTCAATTATCACCGTTGGTTCCAGTAAACTGAAAGAGCCTATCGGCCCACTCCACAGAGACCATTAAAAGGATTTACAGTATATACCCCACTCTTTTTCCTTTTTCTCGGCTTCCTCCCGAGTAGGTGGACTTAATTTAGAATTATGGGAGCGGTTACGAGCGGAATCCGAGAGCTAACACTATCCGCTATGATCCAATAAGGATATAGTGAAGCTTTTTAGCGTCTGAGATATGTTCACACATTAAAAGACGTTTTTGGTCCGCATGCTTAGCAATTTACGAGATGGGTTTTGAAAATTATATTGTGCGCTCTTTGGCACCCTTAATCGAATTGCGAACCGTTAAAAGCGATAAGAAAAATACGAATCGGCGTGTCCTTTTTTGCAAATTTAAGCTTTATTTGCTATTTGGGAGACATTTTAAAATAATGTAATTAAATAACCTTTATGATGGTTTGGCCACAAGGAAAATATGAACGAATGAAGAATAGATGCAATTTTATACCGCGACATTCGTCCTCTTACTCTCCGCCATGTCACTGATATCAAACGTCAGTGGTTACATTGTCTGGAGTTAGCAGGGCCAAAAGACCACTAACGGACGAAAGTGAGTAGCACTTGTTGGTATTGCAGCCGATTGCCCACGCAGCTTAGCTTCGCATGAGATTTTATAGAAGTATACTAGCTAGCTACACGAAACCCTAGCTAATCCCCTAACTTAACCCTTCATTGTATGTATTTTTAACAAGAATAATATTTTTAGTTATCTATTGCAAAATATAACATGGGAAAAACAACAAACAAACCTTCACACCATTTCTTCGCATGGGTAGGCAGCGAAAATGGACCGCCACACTACTCTGTCCTAACATACCTCTCTAGCTTCCTCCACATTCATCCAGCGAGTCATACACGCACGTCGATTCTTCCGGCTTCTAACATGACCAACCTTCAAAATTTGATTAATATGGTCATGCCATGTTTTCCTCGAATCCGTACTCCATTTACATTGTTAACGTACACTTTTTTAACCATTCTTTCTTCACCCATGCGCTCTATATGTCCGAACCAACGCGTGGGAAAAACAATTGAAGAAATATTTTTTGTTTATTTATATACCTACTCGTATATCGATTAAAATGTGCTTGCAGCAAATTTACTAGATAGCTAATTCTGATCATATTTCATATCATATTTTTTATTACACACAATAAACGATTTAACATGATATATACTCACTTAGCTATGTAGTATTTATTTATTTATTTGAAAATATCATTCTTTTTTCATTATTTAAACTAAATATTTTATTTGGTTGCCTCACAGTTAAATGAAATAATATAATGCGATAATCATATGATTATCGCAGTATATGGTGCTGCTCACATTTCTTTATATTTAAAATAATGCATTCTCTTGAACCCACCAGGATAAGGCAATTCAAGAGAGATATGGAAAACTTTATAGCGCCAACTGTCTGCGAGAAGGGGTGGGGGGAGCTCCTTGCCTCGAATATATTTATTTTCCTTTCCGGAATTGAAATTGTTTGACCATCGACACATATGGATACCTAAACAATGCACATATAAATAGACCAGGAATAAAAAATATTGGTTTGTGTACGAGTATATGAAAGATATAAACTTATGGATATAAAATAATAAAAACCTTTTTATTTAACTACCAAACGGTTATTATAATTGACGCCATCAATGATGTTTTTAAATCAAGTAATTAAATTTTTGATAAACTTGAAGTAGTTATGTTTTATAATGACGATTTTTTATGAACTAAAACACTTTTTCCCCCTTTCGTATTTTTTTCTCGACATGTTTCAAAGGTTTTACACCTTTTCATCGGGAAAACGATATAAACTATTAATCCGTGATAATGATGGCATCAATGATAATAACCATACGGTGGTTAAATACAAAGTGTTTTATTATTTTAAATCTATAAGCTTAAAATGTCTAAGCAATTAAGTGAGTGCTTCAAATGAAAAAATTATTGATATAAGTACTACACATTGTCATAAAATATAATACTAAAATATCTTCTTCTTCTTCTTCTTCTTCTTTTAATAGATCTGACGATCTGTGACACAGAAATCATATCTCGTCGGGTGATGAGATCCAGCTGTCCCTCCATCTCTTAGGCGGTCTTCCAGGTGGGCGGTGTCCGGAAGGGATTTCATAAGCGGCTGTATATGCGAGTCTGTCACCTTCCATTCGGGCTACATGGTCCCTCCAGTATCTTCTTCTGGATCTACTCCACTGAACGATATCCTCTATTTCGCAGGTTTTTTTTATGTCTGCGTTGCGGACACGATCTCGGAGGGTTTTTCCAGTAATTGATCTTAGGACCTTCATCTCCGATGTTCTTAGTAGTCCCTTGGTTCGCACAGTGTCAGCCCGCGTCAAATATAACTGTTAAAATTGAAAACACTATTGTAATATAACAATTTCTTTTTATTCACTGAGAGCGTCGCGACAGCTGTTTCGCCGACCGATATTGGCATCATCAGGTGTTACATACAGTTTATTATAACACCTGATAATGCCAACACCGGTTGGCGAAACAGATGTCGCGACACTCTCAGCGAATAAAAAGAAATTGTCATATTATAACATGTTTTAAATTTTAACAGTAATAATGTTGAAGTAACATTGTGTTTCGGCCAAAACAATGGACTATTTAATAAATACTCAAATAATTAACATTAGAAGAGCATGTCAATGCTGTCGATGTGATGTACCATTTTACCATGTTGGAAATGGACAGGACTTGTCACCAGATACGGAATGATGGACATCCAAAATCTTGATGTGGAGACCATGGGAAGGGAAAAGAGGTATTGATCGACTCCAGAAAATATGGGATAATAACATAATTATAGTCGGGGGAAGAAGATAGATAGGAATCGCGCAAGATAGAAATAAATTGAGATTATTTGAAGAGACCTGTATTCAGCATTGGAGAGATAACTAGAAAGAAGAGAAAAGAAGAATACATATTGCACTAAAGTAACACATGTCACACGTTTGATACTCTATCATAAACAGATTTTACACATTCCTCTAAGATACCTCATTTCTACCGCATTTATTCTACTGTATCCTTCTTTTGCCAGTTTCATTGCTCACTTCCATAAATAAGGGTCGGTACAAGAACACCATTGTGCCCTGCCATCTTAGCTTTTTTGGATAGGTTTTTGTTTGCGATGACAACTTTAAGTATAACTTAATATTATGAATATATGTCTAAATAATAATTAAATATAACAATGTTTTATCAACAACCAATTTAGTCTTGTCTTTGTCTTTATTTCGAAAATGACATGTTTGTCTGGTCTGTCAATGCCAGCTAGCCTGTCGAAACTAGCAGTCTGTCGATTTCTGCTAGCCTGTCACGATCGGTCTGTCGACGCCAGCTAGCCCGGTGAAAGCGGTCGCAAGTGAAATAAAGTGTTGTGATATCAAGTGTAATTATATTTACTCAAAAAAATATTTACATTAAAGTTACAATTTATTGCTGAATACGCTTGTACAGTGAACAAAGTTTTTTTATGTTTCGAAAATCTTTACTTCCGTGAATATCTCACTGGTTGCAACCAGTATCAATGATATCCTTACAGATTCCACTTGTCCATCGCTATTATCTCAGGCGTCAGGTGTCCTCTCTCCTCTCTCCTCTCTCCTCTCTCCTCTCTCCTCTCCCCCTTCTGGCCGCCGTACCTCCTCTCCGTTGTGTGATATGCATGCTCTTTGTTCGGAATATTTTACCGATACATTCTGCACATATTCCAGACACGAAAAACTATTATTTTTTGTACACAATCGAATCCCTTGCGAGGGATACGGGCCTAGAGAAATAAACGAATTTGAAATGTAACTGAATCTGTAATATCACAAAGGTAAACACAAATTATTTGCAATATTTTTAAATTATAGATAATCCATTGTTTCGGTCGAAATACTATGATAATTCAACATTATTAAATGTTTAAATTTGAATAATGAAAAAAAAAAAACATTTGTAATATTTCATAACAAGTGTTTTTTTTTATTTAAATATTTTTGTTTAAATGTTTTTATTTTATTTTGCCTGCTGCTTAGACAGCTGCCGAAACCGGTCAAAGACACAAAAATTTGCCGACTTTAACTAAATATACATTTACAAAGATTTTTTTACAAAAAGTTTTTGGTTTCATTATTTACAATGAAACCAAAAATTTCTACCATGAAATTTCAAATTACAAAATTAAGTGTGTAAATGTAAAATATGGTATTCATCGTTGTCATCTGTTCATGGTATCCGGGGAAGACTGTCTTTCATATATAGTTTCTCATATGGCTGAAGAGTCTTTCTAGGGCAAGGGAAGATGTTAGCAATGGAGCCGTCGCTGTCTCCCATTGGTCCACATTTTCATCTCCTCCTATCTGCGGCGTCATCTTTGCGATGTGCTTCAAGTCATGCTGTACCTGAAGACCATGTCTTAAGTGAATTTTAGTCCGAAATAAGATACTGTAGTCATATCAAATTTTCAATATGTTTTGAGTGATTTCTGGGTATTCGTTTATCCTCAATGGTTATTTCTTACTATAATTTATACTGTGTGCTCGATATTTAATACTAAATACTAGCGGACCCGACAGACGTTGTCCTGCCCGAACGTTGGCTTGCCTGCTATTATTTCAATATTCGTATTTTCGATAAACTATATACTAAATGACATTTAACATTGAGTTTGAATTTTAAATCTACGCCGCACTACAACTCAAGTGATGTGCGTACGCTTAAATACAGAATCCGACATCAGCGCCATCTAATGCAAACAAACATAATAATGAATTATTATCAAAAGGTAAATTTTCATTAACTTCTTAGAAGATAATCAAATGATTTTACTGAAATCTCTTGATGGAAGTTCATTTTAAATAATAATTAAATAAAACGATGTTTTTTAACTACTTCCACTTTTGTCTTTATTTAGACAGCGACCGGTTTCGCCAGGCTCGCTGGCATCGACAGACTGGTAACACTATTGTAAACTTAGTCCTTTATATACATACAGATCAGGGGTGGTAAACATGATTCTATACAAAAATAATCTTCAAATATTTATGTAAAATTTTTCTGAATTTAACTATTGGTATTACAGGTATTCTTGGAGGTTCGTGTTTAATACAATGGGTTTTAATTTTTATTATCTCTTACATATTCATATATAATTTTTGAAAAAATGGTAATTTTGTTTAAATTTTTTTTTTTTTTTTTTTTTTTTCTTCTTACACCATTCGTTTTAACGGTCACCTGCTGGGTCAAGGATTCACTCATACACACACACACACACACACACACAATATCATCAAAATCAGTCTAGCCGTTTAGGAGGAGTTCAACTGCATACGCCGAGTTATACAATATATATAAACTATATTCTGTGTCGATTATAACATAAAATGTACATAACTCGGACAAAAAATTACTTAAGACTGCGATTCTAAGGTACAGATTTGATATTATTTAAGCGCCAAAAAGAGATGAATGATTTAGGTCATTGAGAATATAATACTTATTAGAAGTCATAGTTTATTAGAGACAGAAATTGATTTTACAAGTGCCAAAATCTAACTTAATTTTTAGGCTTTTTTTTACTTATGTTTTTATGCATACTAATATATAAAAGTCAATAACTTTAACAATAAAACGTAAACAATTTTTTTTTTAATTAATACTATATCTTACGACTGTCTAAAAAACTGCACATACTCGTTTTAGTGGAAAGTAAATCTTGATAGATAATATTCAAGTGATTAAAAATCCTATGTTTATTCACTACATCGCTATTCAAATTTTCTTTTTAATACTTGTTTACATTCCTAGGTTTTACCACCGTAGTGACTTTAAGACATTTATTTAATGTCTTTAACCTCTAAAAATCAGAATACTTTCATACGACAACGAATAAACATAACCAAAGATGTGGGAATTCACATCTCTATCCACGACTATATTTTCAGTTCACTGAGCGCTTATTGCCGCAAGCGAAAACGTCAAAGGTAACTGACTTAAGCATTTCTTCTCTTATTTTATTAGAATGGAATTATTTTTATTCTCAGTTTAAAAACACACACACGAAATAGTCAACTGCCGTAAATATAAGTCTTATCTAAATATTTTATGAGATTATTTTTGTTTTACATTGGAGAAATACACATTTTTCATAGTTAATTATTAACATATATGTATATCTATAATGTCCTTTTTTAATTTTCAAATTATAAAAGGATCACTTGGATGATTTGGAAATATGGAACGAATGGATGAGAGAAGAATACGATGAAGAACAAGACATATGAAACGAATGGTGTATACAAGCAGTGTGAATGGAAAGAAAAGCCGAGGACGGCCGAGGAAAACATAAATATAATATCCAAAATAATTAATGGCTGAAATGCGGGCATATTCGAAGCGGGAAAAATCAACGAGCGTGCATATTACGATGTATGAATGGAAAGGAAACTCGAGAGGCATGTCAGGGCAGAGCAGTGTGGCGGGCCATCTTCTCTACCTACCCTTTTGGGAAAACGGTGTTATGGTTAATAAACACAAATTTCATTGTATGTATTCACTTTATCTACGAATAATAAGAATATACATTATGTATCTGGACTATTTTTTGTTTTCATTTAAATTTTTAAAATGAATTTATACCGAAAATTTTCCATAACCATCATGAACATAGAAATACGTGTATTTTTTGTACACCAAGTTTATTTTTTTTTTCCAACTTGACATAGATGAAATCTCTTTCAGAAAGGAGTAATTCAAATAATCATCTTTCGATCCTGATATTCAATTTTTAATATAATAATATTAGGTCCTTACAAATGAAATTGGCGTTTTGCCGTACCGGCAACTTTGATCTCAAATATCTTCTCTTTGGTTAGGAATTCCAAATTCAAATTTATACAGCTATTTACTCAAGTACTTGTGTTTTGAAAATTATAATTCATTTGTTTTTTCCTAAATTTTTTTTTTCTTTGCGTCACTCAGTTTACAAAATGGAAAACTTGAAATATCGCGTCATTTACGAGTACGAGTTCCACCGTGGCACCAGTGCTGCAGAAACGGCTCGAAGGATTAATGATGTGTATGGCGACGGTGCCGCAAAAGAAAACACAGTGCGTTTTTGGTTCCAAAGTTTTCGTTCTGGAAATTTCGACCTGCAGAACAAGCCCCGTGGACGGCCGGAGACCAAAGTTGATAATGAAGAATTGAAGGCTATTGTGGAAGCGGATCCATCGCAAACCACGTCCGAGTTAGCTGCAGGCTGCGATGTTAGTGATAAAACTGTTTTAATCCACTTGAAGCAAATAGGAAAGGTGAAAAAGCTTGAAAGGCGGGTACTTCACGAATTGAGTGAAGCAAATCAACAATCGCGCGTTGACTGCTGCGTTGCATTACTCAACCGGCACAATAATGAAGAGATTTTGAATCGAATCATTACCTGTGATGAAAAGTGGATCCTATATGATAATCGGAAGCGCTCATCGCAATGGCTGAACCCTGCCGAACCAGCCAAACCATGCCCCAAGCGAAAATTGACTCCAAAAAAGTTACTTGTGAGCGTTTGGTGGACTAGTGCTGGTGTCGTTCACTACAGCTTTCTTAAATCTGGCCAGACGTTTACGGTAGATGTCTATTGTCAGCAACTGCAAACCATGATGGAAAATCTAGCTGCTAAACAACCGAGGCTGGTTAATCGCTCTAGGCCACTGCTGCTTCACGATAACGCTAGACCACACACTGCACAACAGACGGCTACCAAATTAGAAGAGCTTCAATTGGAATGTCTAAGACATCCACCGTACTCTCCGGACCTTGCCCCAACAGATTACTATTTTTTTCGAAATTTGGATAACTTCTTGCAAGGGAAAAAATTCAACTCCGATGGGGCAGTCCAAACCGACTTCAAAGATTTTATTGATTCCCGTCCAAATGTTTTTTTTAGTAAAGGGATCGATGAACTACCTATGAGATGGCAAAAGTGCATAGATAGCAGTGGTACATACTTTGATTAAATAAATATATTATATTTAAAAAAAATCAACTTTATGTTCCTCCCATACAAAACGCCAATTTCATATGTATGGACCTAATATTTAATATTGAAGTGGTTTAAAAATAGCTTAGTTTTGTGTAAAAATGTAATACCTATATGAGTATGATTAATTTTATAATAATGAATATTCGATTTCTAGTTAATTTATATTATCTGTGAGTGATATGTTTCACCTTGTAAGGGCATTATCAAATCTCTTGTCAAAAATATATTATGACAATTTCGTGTAACCTTCGTGGCAAATTGGCAACAGCTATGACTGCGAGACCAAAGGTCCCAGGTACGATTCCCGACAATGGTCGTGTAATTGACACACTGTCTTTGGTCTGGTGTAGAATTCACGTGACAATAAAATTGTGATAGATAAGCTTCCTATCATATGTCATGAGAATCAATTCAATTAAATTAACTAACTAACTAACCATCACGCCGTTTCCCCGGAGGGGTAGGCAGAGAGGATGGATGCCATACCGTTCTGTCCTGACATATTTCTCTATATTCATCCACATTCATACATCGTAACATGCACGCTCGTCGATTTTTCCAACTTTGAATGTAGCCGCCTTTCAGTATTTGATTAATTTGGTAATGTCATGCTTTCCTTGGTTTTCCACGGCTTTTTTTTCCGCTCACACTGCTTGTTTACAACATTTTAACCATTTTTCTCTCGTCAATTCGTTCCATATGTCCAAATCATCTCAGGGATCATTTTTTAATTTTACGTTTGATACAATCATCTGCCTTACATTTCTCCCTTATTTCGTCGGTTCGGTATTCTATCATATATCGTTTTCCCTCACATTCTTCTCAGTGTTCTCATTTTTAAGACATTTATCCTATTTTCATCATTTTTGGCCAGCTTCAAGCTTTACTTCAATTTATGAAAAAATCATAAACAATACACACATTACATTTTGCAACGCATTAATAGCATTCATAAAATAATAATATCGCAAAATAAATTGAGCACGGTAATTGGGTTCATACGAAATGTTGTATACAAATAAGTATTGTATTTCGAAAGAAAATTTTAATAATTAATACGAATGAAAACGACAGTTTTCTAAAAGTTTTATAATATTTTATGGGAATGAGCTGTTTCGCCCTTCTAAGGCATTATCAAATGTTGTGCCTTAGAATGGATTAGA
The DNA here is from genome assembly GCA_022606425.2 of Lepidostoma basale. Classification (NCBI taxonomy): domain Eukaryota; kingdom Metazoa; phylum Arthropoda; class Insecta; order Trichoptera; family Lepidostomatidae; genus Lepidostoma; species Lepidostoma basale. The sequence goes on along the minus strand of JAHDVF020000316.1, from coordinate 1,555,273 downwards.
TATAACAAAACTTCTAGAAAACTGTCATTTTCATTCGTATTAATTATTTAATATGGAGTTTTACATCATTATTCAAGAAACAATAAATAAAATTTGAAACTTTTTAATGTATGATAAATGAGGTAAGGTAATGAAATTTCGAGCGGCGCAGGACTGGGACAGGATCGCCGAGGTGATCGCCAACATTGGGGGGACCCGACAGGGCATTTGAAGAAGAAGAAGAAATGAGGTAATAATATTTCAGTTGGTATTACAGATTTCTCTCAACATTAATATGTTCTGCATTAACATAATATGTAACTAGCTCTAATGACCTCCCTAGAGAAGTAAGGTCATAGGTAGATAAGGCTGCAGCGGTTGCAGGCTGCCTGAAAGATGTCATATGGAGAAACAAGGACATGAGGACTGACAGCAAGGTACGCATTTATAACACCTGTGTGCGACCAATCCTCACATATGGCATTGAATCGAGGGCGGACACTGTCAAGACTTTCGACTGATAGGCGGTTGTATACACAACTTAGAAATCCTGAGTGATGTAGGTCTGTTCGTCCCTGATAATTATCTTCGACAAAGGGGCCATAGATTGTTTTATCTCCCACGATGCAGAACCAACCTGCCAATGGTTATGCCGGTAGGTAGAGCATTATCTTTGCTTAATCGTATCACCTCGGAGTTTGACATATTTTGTGATAGTTTGGCTCATCTGAGGGAAGTACTATATTTATTATAATTGTATGGTATATTTATTTTATTAATTTGTCATGCATCTTATGTTTCTCGCTCTTTTTATTAATCTATTATGTATTACTTATTATTGTGTATCTTTAACTTGTATCTTTAGTGTATTGGAAAAAAAATTCTGTAATGCTTTAGATATGTTTAAAATAAATAAATGAAATAAAATAAATGAAAAATAAAAGACAAAGAGCATGCTCAGGACAAACGAGATGAAAACACTCCGCGCTATAGCTGGCAAAACTCTACGTGATCGAGTTAGGAATACAACAATCCGAGAAATCTGCGAGGTCGAAGATGTGGTCAGATGGAGACGTCAAAGACGGCGATACTGGCATCAACATGTAGAAGGGATGAGCTCAAATAGGATACCACACATAGCTCTCCATGGAACGGTAAACGGACAACGCCGACCAGGAAGACCCCCGAAACGGTGGAGAGAAAGCTGGAGTTCAGCGTCTCAAGAGGACCCGCCTGAAATAACAGACTCCTGAGTCTACCAAAAGTGAAGAAGAAGAAGAAGAAATTCATTACATTTCAGAGAATGTGTTCATTACATTTCAAAATATTACGTGAATGTACAATATTTAAATTTGCATTCTATATAAACCCTCGTTCTATTACACTTGGAAGCAAACAGAAGCATCTAGAGCCATTCGCAAGGAGATTTGGCAGACGCTATCTCTCCAGGAGCGGATCACGTCCGGGGCGGGAACGGTTTGATCCTCCGATAAGTTTACACGTAAAGATTTACAAAGTGCCTCTCCCTGCGCCCCTCTTCCCGCCCCACTCCCGCGCCATACCACTGTTACTACCCAGCGGTCAGTTTACAACACGATATAAAATGGCCTATATCCAAAATTTAAAAAAAGGAAAAAAATAATACCTAAAACTAAACAAAATTTAAAAAAAATACATAAATTATATTAATCAAACTAGAATACTTCGGGCACATTATGAGAAACGATAAATACAAAGTGCTGCAACTCATTATATGAAAATGTTTCGGGAAAAGAAGAAATCCTTCGAGATTGGTTCAGTTGCAGCACAACATCCATCACACTGTTCTGTCCTGACATACCTCTCGAGCTTCCTCCACATTCATGCATCGTCACACGCACGCTGGTAGATTTTTCGATTTCGAATGTAGCCGTCTTTAAGTATTTGATTAATTTGGTCATGCTCTCGGTCTTTTTCTATTCACACTGCGTTTATACAATTTTTTAACCATTCTTATCTCATCCATTCTTTCCATGTGTACAAATTACCTAAATGATCATTTATTTTTATTTTACTTAGGATTCAATCATCTGCTATCATTTCTTCCTTATTTCGTCGTTTCGTATTTTATCATACATGGTTTTCCCGTGCACGTACACTGCTTTTATTAGTGAATTACCCGAGAGCGCCAATTAGTATTAACTTTATAGTCACATTACTTTTTAAGATAATCAAATGATTTTACTGAAATCTCTTGATGGAAGTTCATTTTAAATAATAATTAAATAAAACGATATTTTTTAACTACTTCCACTTTTGTCTTTATTTAGACAGCGACCGGTTTCGCCAGGCTCGCTGGCATCGACAGACTGGTGGCAGCAGACCAGTCTGTCGATGCCAGCGAGCCTGGCGAAACCGGTCGCTGTCTAAATAAAGACAAAAGTGGAAGTAGTTAAAAAATATCGTTTTATTTAATTATTACATTACTTTTTTATTATAACTCATTCTAGTTATAGCAATTGTCACAAGGTTTCATTTAACTTATACCTTCATCAGTGTAAATACTAAACAATCTTTCTTTCTTTTTGAAAATATTAAAACAATAGGTTTTATATTTGAAATTTAGTATCAATTTCGAAAATAACTTAGCTAGGCGAAACTTGTCACTTCCATTCAATCTAATAAAACTACCATAAAACGAACTTTTCCTTAAAATTTCATAAATACTCAATTAGACAATGAATATAAAGGTAATTTTCGTATGAAGCATTCACTTTGTGGTAAGACATTTAATTTTTTTTTATTTGTATTTAAAATAAAATAAAATAAAAACCCTGTACTTTGTTTTTCACCACTATGCGGTTATTATAATTGCCGACTAGTTTCGCTTGTACCCAAGCATCCTCAGGGCTTCGTAATAACAAACGGAGGTTATTACGAAATCCTTAGAAAGCTTGGGTGCAAGCGAAACTAGTCGGCAATTAAAATAACCGCATAGTGGTGAAAAACAAAGTACAGGGTTTTTATTTTATTTTATTTTAAATACAAATAATAATAATAAAATGTAATATAATGGACTTGAAGGAAATTAGAAATTGAAATTCGGTACACTAGAAGATGGCAGCAAGCTGCTGAAACCAGTCAGAACTAGAAAAACAAGTGGAATAAAGCTATATATGGGTATTAAATTTATTTTTTCATTATTTGCAAAGAACTAGACGAGATGTGGTGCTGGCGGCGAATGCTGTGTATACCCTGGACGGCAAGAAAAACAAACCAGTCAATCTTTGACCATTTAGGTTTCAGGGCAAGACTCTCGCGGATGTGATCTCAGAGAGTGTTAAAATATTTTGGACACATAGCCAGGAGAGATCAGGATAACTTTGAAAACCTCATCATCATGGGCAAAGTGGAGGGAAGGCGACCACAAGGACGACCACCGAACCGCTGGTCCGATCAAATCAGGGGGCTAACTAGTCTCCAATTAGCTTCAGCCTAGAGACTGACGGGTGACAGATGGCGTGCCATGGTCAATGGGTTACAGAATGGAAACGACCTTCAATCGTGAGGAATACGACTGAGAAGAAGCAATGAACTATACTAAAAAAAATATCATTAATACTCAATGTAGAGTATTACACCATTGTTATATTAACTTCTTCTTCTTCTGATTGTAGATCTTGCGATTTGTTTATGCAGGATATCAACTTTCTTCCTGTGATGAAGACGACCAGCCTTCTCTCCATCTCTTTGGTGGTCGTCCTGTGGTCGACGGCCCTCTGGAGTCTCGTGCATCACGATATTAGGAATTCTTGCTGGATCCACTCTCTCGATGTGGTCCCTCCAGAATCGTCTTCTCTGCCTACTCCATCTCATTATGTCTTCGATTTTGCAGGATTTGCGAATTTCTTCATTGGGTATCCTATCTTTAAGGGTTCTCCCCACAATAGGTCGCAATGTTCTCATTTCTGCTACTCTTAAGAGATGTTTGGTTCTGACAGTGTCTGTCATATTAACATAATGAATAAATCTTTTGAATTTAGCAATATAATAATTAAACACTAAAATGTTATTTACGGAGAGCCAAAAATACAAAATCACAATCATTATTGAAATTTTAAGATCAACTGTGTTACCAAATAATGAGGATATAATCACAAATATAATTAATTAAAAAATCAAACTTAACTCATTTTGTAAGGGAAGCGTCCATGTCCGATTGATATTCGATTCGTATTTCAATACACAAAGCCCACACGGCCGGGCTCCCGGGGGCGGTTGGAAAAATTGAATTTGAAAATAGAAGGGATAAAGAAGATAAAACAGAAATCTGTATTCCCACCCCCCGCATTTATTCGTTTATTTCACATAATAACAAGAGCCCTGATGTATAATGCTGAAATAACAGTCGGCATCCATTGGCATCTATCCGCCATGACTGGGTATCGGCGCAGATTGGGCTTTCCCGCGCTTTATCCTGAGGGAAAGAAACGTAATCGAATCTTTAATCGGATTGTTTACTCATCCTTATTCGCTTGATGTTTTATCTTGTTTCACGTATAAATCCGGGATATTTTTTTATTGCTTTTTATTTATGGAAAATGGAGGGAAAGTCTTTGTGGTTGATATTTTATTGACGCCATGTTTACTATTACTGTCTCTTGCCAAACTACGCGCTGTTTTTTTAACCTAACATTTTCGTGATCAGAATATAATGAATGTACTTTATCATGCTACGAGAAAACTCAATCTTAAGAGTATTTTTTACTAAACTTTGTTTATTATTATTTATTTTCATAACCTAATACGTACATACATAACTAACTAACTAACTAACTAACCATCACGCCATTTCCCCGGAAAGGTAGACAGAGAGGATGAATCGCCACAATGCTCTGTCCTGGCATACCTCTCGGGCTTCCTCTACATTCATACATCGTACCAAGCACGCACGTCGATTTATCCGACATCGAATGTGACCGCCTTTTAGTAATTGATTAATTTGGTCATGCCATGTTTTCCTCGGTCGTCCTCGGCTTTTTTTTCCACTCACGCTGCTTGTGCACAACTTTTTAACCATTCTACTCTCATCCATTCGTTCCATATGTTCAAACCATCTCAGGGATCCTTTTTTAATTTTATCCATGATGCAGTCATCTGGCTTACATTTTTTTCTTATTTCATCGTTCGGTATTCTATCATACAACGTTTTCCCGCACAATCTTCTTAGTGATCTCATTTCTATGGCATTACTGGAGAGTATGGTGAAATACTACATATTTATCTTCTAACCGGATGAACTTTTAGAAACATTCAAAGTGTAGAGACATTGAAGAATATTTCATCATCATCATCCTAAGCTCGACAGCCCTGGGTGGGCCTTGGCTGAATCCAGGAGCTTCCTCCATTCTTGTCTGTTTGATGCCCCCATTCTCCAATTTCTCACTTGCAACACCGATGCATCCGTGTTGACACTGTCCATCCATCGCATTTTGGGCCTTCCTGGTCTTCTACGTCCCTGTGGTACTGAGAGCGTGAGGCGTTTTGTAGGGTTGTCGTCGTCCATTCTGATTATGTGACCAGCCCATCTCAAGCGCCCTACTTTGATGGATCTGATCACATCGGGCTCTTTATAGATATCATATAGCTCTCGGTCGACGCCGACGACGACGCCAACCATTGTGGTCTCTCACTGGGCCATATATTGTCCTAAGAACCCTTCTTTCAAATGCTGCGATGGACCTTTCAGTGTGTTCTGTCATCACCCAGGTTTCAGAGGCATATGTGAGGACTGGTTTGATCAGGGTCTTGTACAATAGTGTTTTTGTGGTTCTTCGCAGTAATTTGGATCTTAACTGTTTTTGGAGAGCGTAGTAACATCGGTTTGCTGCCACTATCCTTCTGTCAATTTCTTCTCGGGTGTTATTATCACTGGTAACTGTTGAGCCTAAGTATGTAAATGAAGAATATTTCAAATACGTATATTTGGTTAGCAGATCTAAAAAAGGCAAGAACTAATAAAGAGTTAAATAAAACGATGCATTTTTAATAACTGCTTCCACTTTATGTCTTTAATTCGACAGTGATCGGTTTCGCCAGGCTAGCTGGCATCGACAGACTTGCCCAGTCTGTCGATGTCCTAGGGTTGCCTAATGAAATGATTTTAGGAATGTATCAGTCTACAGTATATAACAATATATATTCTAGGCCGATTTTGAGTAATATTATTTAACAGACAAATCAAAATTGCGTCCAAAAAAATTCAGTCTGGAACATAAGACGCATTCTATTAAATTTGTGATTCATTTAATAAGGATTGTGCAGTAACTTTTGGGATTATACATGATAACTTAAATGCTTTCTGATTGACACGAAAATAAATAATTGAAGTATAAATAAGTAAAAAAAAGTCATTGAAATTCAGTCAGATGTCAGAAGAATCGACATAGGTATTTGACGACCTTCGTGGCAGAGTAGTAAGAGCTCTTACTGCCATACCAATGGTCCCAGGTTCGATTCCCGGGGATGGCAGTGTGATTGTCACACTGTCTTTGGTCTGGTGTAGAATTCACGTGACATTAAAATGGCGATAGATTGGCTACCTATCACATGTCAAGAGAATCAATCAGCTTAAAACATTTTTGTAAAAAGTTCGCTCTATGGATGTGGAGGAATCTAAAGAGGTTTGTCAGGATAGAATAGTTTGACGGTTCATTCTCTCCTACCTACCTACCCCTCCGGGAAACGGCGGATGGTTTGTTGTTGTTGATATTCACGGTAATGATACTGTTTCGATAGGAAAATTAATGTTTGGTTAAAATAAGCTATTATCCGGAATTCATTTGAATAAATTATTTATTATTTCGCGAACAATGATGCAAAACTCCATATTAAAAAAGTAATACGATTGATAACGCCTGATTTATAAGTTTTATTATAATTTAAGTGAATGCCTTTTTTCGCCTTTCTAAGGTATTACAAATGTCCTTTGAAAACATGTGATTTTGCCTTAGACAAGCGAAACATGTCATTCATTAGAAATATAATAAAACTTCTAGAAAACAGACATTTTCATTAGTATTAATTATTGAATGAATTAAAATAATACTATTTTATAAATTGATTTAATTATGAAAACTGACACTATAGCACTGCAGATTCCTAAAATGCAATAAAACAGTCTTAAGTATTTCTTAATGTTATATTCTTAATAGAAATGATCTATTCACTTAAACAAAACACTCGCTTTCTTCTTGGTGTTGGCGTTAACTAAGTTGTTATTTTAATGCCATTTGGTGTTCTCGTCCTTGTTTTCATAATCACTAAAAATTAGTAGCTTAACAAAGTTAAACCAGAGAAAAATTAAACGTTTACTAGTATTTTCTCTGCAGTTTATGCCCCATACGTTCTAGTATATAAGAACGAAACACAATGATAACAAAGAATTAATTGTATCTCAATAGAGACGAAGATGCAAGTTGGAAACAGAACATGGTGGTCGAGGCGTTTACAGGACTGATGACCTGTCATTGGTTGGGTTAAGCGCACGCTTTATGTAATACAACATTCCCCATTCCACCCTTCTTACGACTTTCATCTATTTTTCTTATTACGCTTTAGTAGATATAAAAACATTGATATGTAAATTGAATTAAATCATAACACAAGGTAGTTGGGATCTAACGCCAACCTGGTCAAAGGGCGCTCACAATAGCTGTTATCTCCAACAATAGAGTAAATAACAAAGAGTTTTCGCATTAAACTGAACTTATTTATTAATGGTGTACTCGGAGGGAGTTTATAAATAGATAATCATTCATAAATTTCATCCAACGGCGCAACTTTGCGAATTTTCCCAAGTTGAGTGTGTGGCGCGGGAGGTGACATTTGGTTTTATACAGTTTGCAGCCGTGATCGTAGCGAAGTTAGCCGCGGATGTCCAGGGCCACCAACCGCAAAAACTTCCGAAGCCAACTTCCCGGCCAGATTACCAATATGGCGTCTTCCCTGGAAGTTTTGCCGTGGGGCAGCACGTGCGCTGATATTGGCGATAATGAGTTTTTTATTGCTACATCCCTACCAGATAATACATACCATATTAGAGTATTATTATAAAAGCGGGAATATCAGCTATGTACATTATGCCATGAGAGAGCATGGACGGGTGCTCGTGTCAAGGAAGGGGTCTCCAACTGTTTTCACACAAAAAACAACTTTTCCTAAAATACTACGGATGTTATTTTTGTTATCGATTGAAATATTATTTTAACATAGATAACCGTAGCTACCCGCCTTTATCTTCTTCTTATTTACTGTAGACCTGTGTGGTCTGTTCTCCAGAGGGTTGCTCCTTCTGCATGGTGGATTCCCAGCTATCCTTCCAGCTTTTAGAAGGTTTTCCACGAGGGCGAGTCCCGTGGGGCTGGATTATGTAGTGCAAAATAGGAGAGTCTGGTGGTGTCCATTCTTTGGAAATGACTGTACCAGTCCCTCCTTCGCTAGCTACTACATCTTATAATATCCTCAGCCTCATGTCTCTCTTATTCTGGTGTTCCTCACGCGATCTCTTAGTGTCTTGCCTTCTATCATCCTAAGGGTCTTAATTTCGGAAGTCTCAAAACTTGTTTGGTCCTGACTGTGTCTGCCCTTGCTTCAACGCGATATGGTGTGTTCGGTCTTACGCGGTATGGAAACATAGACCTTGACAAAAACCGTGACCAAAAAGCTAAATGCCTTTGAAATGTGGAAATGTCGTAGAATATTAAAATCATCGTGGATATAAAGAATCACAAACGAATCAAATGAAGACAGAAAGAGAAATTATTATGATAATAAAGAAAAAGTAACTGGAATACTTTGGCACGTTATGAGAAATTAGAAATACTGCTGCAAATGCTTACTTAAGGTAAACTGAAAAAAAAAACAAAGTTTCGTGAGAAGGAAAACATTCTGACTAAAATATCTTCAAAATGCCTCAATTGCCGTACAATATCCTAGTTTAGAGCTGCTGCATCCAAGTATGGAAGTGAAGCATGGAACTGGCAAAAGGAGGATGAAAGTATAATAAATGCGGTAGAAATGAGATCCCTAAGACGAATGTGTGGCAAATCTGTATATGATAGAGTGTCTAATGCAAGTATAAGAAGTGAATGTGGTGCGAATGAAAGTGTTATGAACAAAATAATGAAAGGGTCATTAAGATGGTTTAGACACATGGAAAGAATGAGTGAAGACAGAATGGTAAAGAAGGTAAATGTAAACGGCGTGAGTGGAGCTAAAAATAGAGAAAGGCCGAGGAAAACGTGCCACGATCAAATCAATCAAATATTAAATGTTGGTCACGTGAGGAGTCGGAGAAATCTACGTGCGTGCATGACAAGATGTATGAATGTAGAGGAAGCGAGAGATGTATGTCAAGACAGAAGAGTGTGGCGTTCCATTCTTTCTGCATTTAGTTAGTTAGTTAGTTAGCATCCAAAGTAAAAATAACCGCGATGTTGTCCAACAGAGAACTCTCAGAGATCGGATCAGAAATGAGATGATACCTAAGATCTATCTGTGGTATTGAAAACATAGCGAGGTGGGGAAGAAGCAGAAGATGCTGTTGGAGGGACCATTTGGACCACATTTAAAGATAAATGACTTGCAAAAAATCGATAAAAATGAAAACCCCAGCAGCAAAAAACTACCAGGAAGACCGCCGAAGAGATCGAGAGATGGCCGGACGTCATCATCCCAGGACAATTCACCGCCACAAAGATGTCATACGACCTAAACCAAGAGGGAGAAGAAGAAGAAGCTACGAATTTATTTATTGTTTCTTGAACAATTATGTAAAACTCCATATTAAATAATTAATACGAATGAAAACATCAGTTTTCTAGAAGTTTTATTACATCTTAAGGGAATGGCATGTTTCGCCCTTCTAAGACATTATCAAATGTCATTTGCCCTAGAAAGACGAAACATGTCATTCTCATAAAATATAATAAAACTTCTAGAAAACTGACGTTTCCATTCGTATTAATCAGGAATTTATTATTAGTGCGTAAAAATAAATGGTTATTTTTAATTGTTTCTTGAACAATGATGTCAAACTTCATATTAAATAATTAATACGAATGAAAACATCTGTTTTCTAGAAGTTTTATTAGATTTTATGGGAATGACATGTTTCACCTTCCTAAGGTATTATCAAATGATTCACAACAGTTGATAGCAAGGCGAAATGTGTCATTCCCATAAAATATAATTATCCTATTAGAAAAAAATGTTTTATTCTTCTTCTTCTTCTTCTGATTGTAGATCTTGCGATCTGTTTATGCAAGATATCAACTTTCTTCCTGTGACGAAGAGGACCAGCCTTCTCTCCATCTCTTTGGTGGTCGTCCTGTTGGTCGACGGCCTTCTGGAGTCTCGTGCATCACAATCTTAGGAATTCTTGCTGGATCCATTATCTCGACGTGGTCCCTCGAGAATTGTCTTCTCTGTCTACTCCATCTCACTATGTCTTAAATTTTGCAGGGTTTGCGAATTTCTTCATTGGGTATCCTATCTCTAAGGGTTCTTCCCGCAATGGTTCGCAATGTTCTCAATTCTGCTACTCTTAAGAGATGGGTTCTGACAGTGTCTGCTCTTGCTTCGATTCCGTATGTCATTATGGGCTTGATGCATGTTTTATAAATTCTAACTTTGCTTTCCACTAGCATATACTTATTGTCCCAGACAGTGTTTCTTAGGCATCCGGAGATAACTGTAACCTTATCAGTCTGTTTTTTTAACTTCATTATTTAGATCGCTGCAACTAGAGTTCTCAACACCCAGATATCTAAACTTTATGACCTGTTCTATGGGTTTATCGTCTACAACCAAATCGCATCTGAGAGGCTGTCTGGATATTGTTAGACATTTTGTTTTTGCGACGGATATTATCATATTATACCTCTCAGACGCAAGATGAAACCTATAAAGCATTCTTTGTAGATCGTCTTCACTTTCTGCCAGTATTGTTGCATCGTCAGCGTAGCATGCAGAGGTTAAGAGATGCGACTTCCTCTATGACAATGTTTTCATTCGTATGAAATATTATAAAATGGTCATTGTTTGTTGGAGGTATTTTACCAACGCCCATAAACGTAACATTTGTTTATCGTTACGCGAACCAATGCATACGTCCCCTGCAGTATGTGGACTGGGGAACAAAAGTATCATCAAACAGTACTCAGCAAGCAGCGACCGCTGGCTTTATACCATGAAAACGAATCATATATTATGTATGGGACTGCTTTATATTCAGCTTATATTCGCTCGCCGGCACAACAATACATTCGCTATGTTGATTGGGCATCAAATCGCAATTAGCCTGCCTACACGTACACCGTTTTAATTGTAATACGCTTAATCGAATATCATCAGCGTTATTAGCTTTGTGCTCAATTTGTACGCAGATGGCGCTATACAAATGAGCACCGGATTGATTATGCGAGGATTGCGAGGTAACGAGGTACGAGTTAAGCGAACTATATGGGCCGGCGGTGTATGAAAGTGAGGTCTAGACCCGCATAATCCAAAGAAACACGACATTAAAAGCAAGATCGTTAGATTGTAATAAAATTAAAATATTAATAAACTTATAAGAGTGGTAGAACGATGTACGACAGAATTTCAAATGCTGATTTAAGAAAGAAGACCAATTGGACGACCAAGGCTGCGATGGGAGGATGAAGTTGTGAGATATGGGGCAAGATTGTTAAGAGTGTCAGATTGGAGGATCGATGCGGAGGACAGGAGTTGGAGGCGAAGAATGCTGGAGGCTAAGGCTCGATATGGGCTGTAGGGCCATCGAAGAAGATATAAGAAAGGAATGTAGAGCGGAAGAAAGTATTATGAATAAAATTATGAAAGGATCGCTGCGTTAAACCGACGTAAGTGCAAATATACAGTTTGGAGATATGGGAGTTTAAAGACTTCATATTGCTTGGAAAAACTTTTTTTTAAATAAACCAATGATTTTCGGTTTATAGGTAGGTATATTACTTTAAACCGAAAATCATTGGTTTATTAAAAAAAAAAAAAAATTCCAAGCAATATGAAGTTTTTAAACTCCCATATCTCCAAACTGTATATTTGCACTTACGTCGGTTTTACACTCACGGTGCGACATGTACACAACACATGTTCTAATAAAAACAATTAAACATTCAATTATAATAATAAGGTTACAATATAAGTTTACATATTTATTTAATTATATTCTAATTTTTTTATGCTCTGCACACTTTTGACATCTTCCGGTATATCTTCATAAATTTTAAATGCTTTATGCATAAGAGAATTCTAAGATTTGGTTTTTTTCTGAATGGGAGCCTAAGTTTATTTTTGTTTGGATTTATATATGGAGCGCATGGATGGAGAAATAATGGTTATGAAAGTATATGTTAATGATGTTAATGGAGTACGGAGTCGAGGTAGACCGAGGAAAACATGGCATGACCAAATTAATAAAATTTTATTATTATTTTTATTTTGTTGAATCGCTCTTTACATCATAACAGCATGAGCCAAATCGATGTAAATGATATTATAGCTATCATATGGATTCTCGTGACATGTAATAGGTAGCTAATCTATCGCCATTTTATTGTCACGTGAATCCTACACCAGACCAATGATAGTGTTACAATCACACTGCCCTCGCCGGGAATCGAACCCGAAACCTTCGGGGTGGCAGTCAATGTACATTCCACTCGGCCAGGAAGGTCGTCGTTTTAAAGGTTGATCATGTAAGAAGTCGGAAGAAACGACGTGCGTGTATGACTCGTTGTATGAATGTGAAGGAAACTAGAGAGAGTGTCAGGATAGAGTAGTGTGGCGGTCCATTATCTCTGCCTACCCCTGCGCAGAAACGGCGTGATGTTTTTTTTTTTAATAACCTAATTAATACGATCAGATTCCTGTTGGTATCCGTCGCCCGGAAGACCGCCAAAGAGATGGAGGGATAGCTAGGAGTCAACCTCCCAAGAGAGGTCAGCCTGACTACAGGAACAGACCAAAGGTCTAAAAGAAGAAGAAGATTATTACGAAAGAAAACGTATATTTTCTAATAGTTTTAATACATAATAGTTTATGGGAATAATGGCTCAGAAAAGGTGAAAGTAAGAAATTTGTGATAATCCACTATAAATAACTGCACGGTAAATGATAATTTATTTTGTTTTACTGCCGACCGGTTATTTAAAATGTTGCTGTTTCAAATCACATTTGATAATACTCTAGTGAGGCGAAACATGTCACTGGCATAAAATATAATATAACTTCTAGAAAATTTATGTTTTCATCAAAAATAAAAACCTACATAATTTTTATTAAGTTTTCCCCAGTATTCAGGAAACAATGAAATAATGAAGAATTTAATATTAATGAAAATGTCTGGTTTCTAGAAATATTTATGAGAATGACACGATTCGCCTTAGTAAGGCATCATCAAGTCGAACCATCTTTCATGGGTTCGTGGTTATATCTATCTCTTATTGTATTATACTCGTATATTATATTTAACCTGATCTCAATATCTTTTATTTAAACTATAATTTTTGTTTGCTATATCTTTGAGAAATAAACTGATTTGATTGATCATCAAATGTTGAAAATCCTTCAGTAACTCGGAACTTACCTTTTATTTTCATAAAATATATTAAAAACTGTTAGAAAACAAACGTAGGCATAACAACAACAAATCATAGCACCGTTTTCTCGAAAGGCAGAGAGAATGGACTGCCACACTACTCTATCTTGACAAACCTCTATAGCTTCCTTCACATTCATATAGCGAGTCATACACGCACGTCGATTCTTCCGAAATCTAACATGGCCGACCTTTAAAATTTGATTGAATCGGTCATGCTATGTTTTCTTCGGTCTTCCTCGACATCGTACTCCATTCCCATCGTTAAAGTATAATTTCTTAACCATTCTTTCTTCATCTATGCGTTCCATGTGACCAAACCAACGCAGTGGTCCTTTCAAAATTTTGTTCAAAATACTTTCTCATATTATAATTTTGTTCATAATCTGAACGTATTCATTCTTCTTCTTCTTCTTCACTTTTGATAGACTCAGGAGTCTGTTATTTCAGGCGGGTCTTCTTGAGACGCTGAATTTCAGCTCTCCACTGTTTCGGGGGTCTTCCTGGTCGGCGTTGTCCGTTTGGCGTTCCATGGAGAGCTATGTATGGTATCCTATTTGAGCTCATTCTTTCTACATGGTGATGCCAGTATCGCCGTCTTTGACGTCCCCATCTGACCACATCTTCGACCTCGCAGATTTCTCGGATTGCTGTATTCCTAACTCGATCACGTAGGGTCTTGCCAGCTATAGCGCGGAGTGTTTTCATCTCGGTTGTCCTGAGCATGCTCTTTGTCTTGACAGTGTCTGCCCTCGATTCAATGCCATATGTGAGGATTGGTCGCACACAGGTCTTATAAATGCGTACCTTGCTGTCAGTCCTCATGTCCTTGTTTCTCCATATGACATATTTCAGGCAGCCTGCAACCGCTGCAGCCTTATCTACCTGTGACCTTACTTCTCTGGGGAGGTCATTATATTTATTATTTTTAGTAGGTATTGTTGAAACTGAGGTTTTTATTTATTTTGTTATTGGTGCTCTATAACCTTAATTCATATATTGTTTAAACTACAGGTACCGAACATTTAACTATAATGCGTTGAAGTGAATATATATGCGAATTTCATGTTCCTAGTACCTATCTATGTTTTTGGATTATAAATGGACGAAATAGTCTAACTGTTTAATATCGGATGATAAAAAATATAAAAGGATAAACATATTATTTGCATAACAGAGCATTTTGAGAGTCACAATAAATATTGAGTTTGTTATGAACTTTTTTTTTCCAATAGTTTGATCGTGAAAAAATGTCTTTTGCATGAACTGAAATTGCAACTGACATCAATCTATTATTTTTGTTGTATTTTTCTATTTAAAATTTGCACAATTATATTTGACGAAATAAATTATAACCAAAGTCAATAATATTTCTTGCACAATGCACAAGTACAAAAAACGCGACTACACACGCACAAGGAAGAAATGAAATAAGCGGGTCCTGTAATTTTGAATCGCAAAGAAAAACGTACTGAATCATTTGAATAACTTTTAAAAACCATTGTATTTCACAATGTACTTAAACATGTTTTAGACTGCAATGGTTCTCCTTCAGTGTATTTTTTTACATTTAAGAAGGACTTTTACACTCCGAAACACGATTGTGAAAGTTGAAAAAAAATGTTGAGAAAATACAATGTTTATCAAAGTTTTTCAAATGTGAACCACGATACAAAGTGATGCGTGTGTTTAAGAAAATTCTTCGGAATCTTTAAAACTACTCATACCTACTTAGAACGTTTAAATTTACCATTCAAAAACAATAACAACAAACTATCACGCCGTTTCCGCCACACTACCCTATCCTGGCAAACCTCTCTAGATTCCTCCACATTCATACAACGAGTCATACACGCACGTCGATTCCTCCGACTTCTAACATGACCAACCTTTAAAATTTGATTATTTTGGTCATGCCATGTTTTCCTCGGTCTACCTCGACTCCGACTGCATTTACATCGTTAAAGTATATTATATATACTTTTTAACCATTCTTTCTTCACCCATGGGCTCCATATGTCCGATCCTTTCATAATTTTGTTCATAATGCCTTCTTTCGCTCTACATTCCTTTCTAATATCAGCATTTGAGATTCTGTTGTACATAGTTCTATCACACATACGTCTTAGGGACCTCATCTCTACCGCATTTCACCCTCATCCTTCTTCTGCCAGTTCTATGCTTCGCTTCCATACATAAGGGTAATAATCTTTAAAACTACTCATACTTATAACGTTTATATTTACCATTCAAGTATTGTATAATTGTAGGTATATTTGAAATTAAATTTAGTAAAGTGGGAATGATTTTTGTTTTGCTATTTACTCGTACATGATTTTTTACTGTTTTGTATTAAAATGAAACACTATATGAATTGTGTAACAAATATTTAAAAAAACAGTTATTGAGCTTTTTCACAACTGACAGTAGGCGACTCTTCTTGAAGAAAAAATAACTTTGGGTGAATGGATCATAGGGATCTACATGGTATTTATTAATGAAACGAACAGAAAATAAATTATTTATTATATGATTTATTTGACTTACCACGTCTCCATTCCTTAAATATCAATAACTCGTTCTTGGCCCAAATACCTTTTACAGTTTCAACCCATATTGTATTTTCTTTCAGCTTGCAGAATCAACTACTGATGATAGTGATGGTATGAGTAGTCATACTGCATGACAATTATTCACCATAATATACTATTATAATAAACGGCTGTTAATGCGACAAATCCTCAGTATTATGTTTACTTTGAAATTTTCAATAGTTTTAGTATCACCTTCTTTGTTGGGTTTTATTCACATTAGCATCCTGCAACAATGCCCCCATTTTATATGTACTATATTAAATCTATAATATGTTTAACTCATTAACAATTTATTTGTAGGTAGATCTGCGACATTAATATGGAATTAAAATACAATTATAACATAAAAAATGTTGTATACATTAAAATGTGTTAAATATATGTCAATAGTCCATTG
The DNA here is from genome assembly GCA_022606425.2 of Lepidostoma basale. Classification (NCBI taxonomy): domain Eukaryota; kingdom Metazoa; phylum Arthropoda; class Insecta; order Trichoptera; family Lepidostomatidae; genus Lepidostoma; species Lepidostoma basale. The sequence continues at coordinate 1,538,640 of JAHDVF020000316.1, read as the reverse complement.
TTTTGGCCGAAACACTATGTTACTTTAACAATATAAACTGTTAAATTAAAAAACTTTGTTTTATGTATCACAATTGTATTTTTATTTATATTTTATGCGACAGCTGTTTCTTTAACCTGTGTTGACATTATCAGGTGTTACAAATTGTAACACCTGATGATGTCAACATAGGTTGACGAAACAGCTGTCCCGTAAAATAAAAATAAAAATACAATTGTGATACATAAAACAAAGTTTTTTTTTATTTAAAAGTTTATAAATATGTCACTCAAATGGTGTAAAAATACACTTCCAACGGTTTACACCGAGACTTCGAAAGAGGTATTTATACTCTTCTCTGGCCACCACCAGTCCAGTAAATGGGTATTAATACCCTTTCCGCAGACAATAATTAAATATACACATGGATACTGATTGAGATGAAAGAAATGTTTTTAAAGTTAAAATATTATTACAGTTGTGGCTAACCGTTATCAAAATTTAAAGTACAGTAATCCCACCATAAGCAAAAACACAGCTAACGGGTAAAAAACTGAAAATTATCTAACAATAAGTATGAAACTATATTCCATATAAAATTCTGAACCATACCTACTCCAAAAAAAACACATTTATCTCAATACTAAAATTGATAAGTATAATGTTTAATTTTATAAAATACCTACAAGGTTTTTTTAAGCAAACAAGCTCTAAGATGTGATTCACAAGCAAAAATATAGCTAATGCCTATACATTTGCAAGTTTTTGTTTATGAATCCCAAGATTTATGTCACCCTTGAAAAAAATTCAAGTATGCTTTTTTCAAAACTTTATTTGTCGTTAGCTATAGTTTTGCTTATAAGGGCAGGGACTATTTTTTAAATGCATTTCGAAATACTATAAAACAAAAAATAAGATTTCTTACGTAGTATGAATTGTACGTTTTAAACATAAATAATTTGTTTTGTTTCAGATTGTTAATACTGGTTCTTCTTCTTCGATTGGCATATAGCCCATATCAAACTTTGGCTTCCATCAATCTTCGTCTCCAACTCCTCCTATCCTCCACTGCGACTCTCCAATTCTAACCTTGCAGCAGCTGGGTTGCATCCCTGCCAACTTTGTCCTCCCTCCGTAACCTCAGCCTGCCTACCTTCCTTCTCCCACCTGGGTGTCCTTCCGTGATATTTTTGCATATCCACGATGATGGCATTCTCTGTACATATCCGGGCGCACCTCAACTTGTATTGTTTACTATTTCAAAATGTAATGTTTTCGGTGGATATATCAATTTTGTGAAAATTTATTTGTGTTTGCGGGAGAGGGTAATATTTAATGACCTGCTTTTATACACAAAATATGCATTTTTTTCTTTAAGATTATTCAGAGTTTTTTTATCTACCCGATGCCGGACCATCCCGGATAATCAAGAGTCTAATGTTCATTAATTAATTTCAAAATAATAATATAATTTTCTTCTTGCGACGAATCAGACCCATACTTCTTAATGGAATATAAATCAATACTAGACTTTCCCACATTTTTTCCATTATTGACTTATTCGAAATACTGTTATTTCTCAGAGCCTGTTCCTGGGATGTAGATGTCCAACTGTCTCGCCATTTTGTGTGGTCTTCCTGGAGGTCGATTTCCTGGTTGTACTTTATTTGCCGCAATATTTATCATTCTTTCAGAACATGTTATTTCCACATGATCTCTCCAGTAGCGTCTTCTCAGTCTTCCCCATCGCACGACATCTTCTACATTGCAGATCTTTCTTATTTAAGAATTTCTTATTCTGTCATTATAGGATGTACACATGTCTTGTAGATTCATATTTTGCTCTTCTTTACAAAATTTTTGTTTTTCCAAACAGCATTTTTCAAGCAGCCATCCGCAACGGCGGCCCTGTTTGTTAGTTCTCTTACTTCGCCGTAGAGGACACTGCCGCTTGATACATCAACACCTAAATACTTGAATTGTATCACTAGTTCTATTATTGTATCATCCAACATGCATGCTTGCATCGTACTGGTTGTCTTGATGTAACCACACTCTTTGTCTTGCCTATGGACAGTTTCATGTTGAATCTTTGAGATGATATCTGGAATTTGTACATTAGCCTTTGTAGATCATCTTCGAAGTTTGCTATTAGTACCGCATCATCAGCATAGCATATTATGTCTATTTTTTCGCTTCGCATTGTGTAACCCAGGTCCATTGATTCGACTTCTTAATCTCTTATGCGTACATTTATTTATCTAAAATGAATGAAGTTAGTTTTTATACTGTCATTTATGATAATTCCTTAACTAAGTCAATAAAAAAAATGTAGGAGCCTCCGAGATCAGCGATTTATCAATTATTAAAAAAAATATCCATGGAGCAAGAATATAGTGGCATATATTTATTGTTTCTCTCATTTTTATATATTTATGATACAATTTATTTACAATAATAATCAGTACATTATAATATACTTACAGCTAAATAAGCCAAAAAGCGGTTTCACTAAGACATCAGTATGTGATAAGAAAATCATAAAAAATATTATCCTAAATTGTGTAACCTGGTGATAAATTTATTTCTCCAATTGTACAAAATATGGTCAATAATCCATTAAACTTCTAGCTTTCTTAAGTTCTGTTAATAATACTTTTAAATCACGTTCTTGTACCAAAAAAGAGTGATCATTAGATGTGTTTTTCAAATTATCTTCAATATTCATTTGTAGTTTGATGCAGTTTATACTGCCATCTGGCGCCTGTTGGGTAGAAACATCCTTTAACGTGGAAACTGTAAAAAAAAAAACATTTAGCAATGACTCAAACCAAATATACAATAAAATATCTTTAGCTTTAATTAATTCGGTAGATGTCACATACATGAAATGTTAAAATCAAAAATAAACAAAAATACATAAAATCAACCACGTCCTTTCTGGTGATTTAAATACTTTTTTTTATAAAGAATTTTTATTAATATTTGGAATAGGCAATTTTACGTTAATCCATTGTGTGCGAGCAATAATTATTCAAATACACATAGACGGGCATTGTGTACTAAAATTCATATCACATAATTGAGATTACAACGAGTCCCGAATGCATTTATTACTTTGGCCGCCATTACAAATGGGGTAGATGGCGATACCTGATTAACACAATTACCTCCCACCCAAATTGTCATTGTTTCACTACATCTAAATTCTAAAGAAATTTTGATTTATTGATATGTTAACATAGAAAATATTTGTAATATGTTTAAAACCAGAAGTGGTAAATTAGTCTTCAGGTCTGATTAACTGAGTTGATAAATGTTATGAGATGTGTAAGAAAATGAGATTTAACTATAAGTTTAAATATTATTTAGTATGTTTTTTCACTTATAAACTAAGGGAGAAATTTAGCACCTCACAAACACGGAGTTTATGAGTCACTTTCAACTACTGGACTAAAGTTTTGATGACTTAAATTATGTATGTTTACAGGCAAAATATTTACACTTGAACATCGATCAACATTTAGAAAAGTAACTTACATCGAAGAGTTTGCTTTCTCAAGGCAGCTCCGATATCCGGGCTATGCTGATCTAACGCCACTCTCAAGCCTCTTGTTACTTCTGAAGCAACACCCAGACTCCTGAGATCTGCATCTAATTGTGAACCATCCGATCCCCATTTGATGGCATTGCTTAAAGCGAAGATCATAGCTGCCAAAATTTTTTTCATGTCAGATGGAGAATCTGAAAATTTTAGAATGTTGAATAAGTTTATTTATTAACATACACAGAAAATGAAATGGTTCCAGTCCTAGAAATATTTCATGAACTAAAGTGTCAAGAAATATGTCATGTGACTTTATTCATAAAGTTACATATCGTGTGATATTACTCCAAAAACTGGTTGACAAGCCAAAAAGGAGTACAAAAAGTAGGGAGAATATTTTAAAACCTTTGTCATGTCTTTTGAAATGATATTTGAAGTTTGCTATTAGTACCGCATCATTTGCATTTCATATTATGATATTTTTTTCGCTTCCCATTGTGAAACCCAGGTCCATTGATTTGACTTCTTAATCTCTCATGTGTACATTTATTTATCTAAAATAATCAACTCTGTTAATTTTAATACCATCATTTTAGATAATTCTCTGGCAGATATAAGTGTCATTAATGCTTCTTTGATATGTAAAATAAAAATGGAAAAGTGGAATTATAAGCAAGTATTTTTGATCATATATATATATATTTTTTTTTCTCCTAAATAAATGCTTTTCATATATGTTATTTACACTTAGATTACACAGGGTATAAAAATTCCTGGGTTATGTATTAAGTTAATTAGTTAGTGTCATAGATGGAGGCAGAAACAATAAACTGGTTATTTTTTTTAATTAATGGGATAATAAAATACCTTTTTGAATATCTGCGAGAACTGTTTTAATGTTGTCTTCCTATAAAATAAAATATCATTATTTGGATATAAATATATGCATCTAACTGAATACAAGTATAAAAACTTATCAATTTTTACTGCAATCTGTAAATACAAGTCTAGTATGTATTTTGTTATTAATTACATGTTTATACGTAATTAATAACAAAATTATACAAGTTTGTTTCCTTAGATTTATGAGTAACTAACAATGCATTCAGAAAAACAAATTAAGAGAATGGAGCAACGCAAAACATATGATTTAGTAATAAATATTTATTTCTGGACTACCTGTAATGGTTCACCAGTAAGATGTTCCGCTACCAACATCGCTAGAGATTTGGCTCTTGGAGCTGTCAAATCTGCTGCTGAGTAGAGTCCTACAAGTACCCAATCTGGACACGGGTTGTCTCCGAAGCATTTTAATTTCTATCAACAACAATGGATAAAATATAATTTCAAATAATAATGACCTAATGGTACAATATAAACAATTCTATGGATTGAAATCTTTAAAATAATACTTTTCTAATATGAAAGAAAGCCCCCACAAAAAACATGTTTACAAAATATTTAAATAAATATTTGTGAGTAATGATATAACTTCAATAATACTCTATAAATTAAAAACAATATATGTTTAATGTACAACACGGAGCCTACCATTTTTTAGTGTGTGTAATTCTTGAAGGAAAAAATGGTTAATCAAAATGACAAATGAGCATAATCTAAATGCTGATGAAACCAAAATTATAAATTAGCATTAAGATAAGAATTTAATTTTGGTATACAAGTAAAATTCTATAATTTAACAATGATACCGGCACTTTGACAGATTCAACCTGCCAGACAAAGTTTGACACATATTCGACCGCGACGCCATACAATGGAGATTAGAACGGAAAACTTTAGAAGCTGCTATTACCATAGAGTTATCAATGAAGTATAGACATTGAATATTATTTGTGTTCGAAAATATGCGGTAGGTATTGAAAATGTGTACAATTTAAGAATTAGTGTAATATAAACAACAACTAAATTCTAACATTCATAATTACCAATTAATGGCAGTAAGAAATCATTTCTTAATATTTTATTCTAACCTACCCTTCTGCTCAAGTAATTAATGTAATACATATACCTAAATGTATTTATTTTTGTCAAAAGGGATAGTGTTTTTATGTTACGTGATTTTTTTGTTATAGAAAAATTTTAGTAAACAAAATATTATAAAAACTATAAAATCATCGATTTAACCGGTAACATCGTATCGCCGTGAAGCTTTTAATAGAATATTAATTAGATATTGGACGCTGTAATAAAGTAATTATTTTCAGATAATTATATAATAGGTAAATATGATTTATAAAGATAAGTTATCTTGTCGTTATTTTTGGTTAAGTATGCGTTATATTTAGAACCCAGGAACATTACAAGTTACAGGTAAAAAAATATGTGTAATCGATTATATTGTCGACGGCGTATTTACAAAGATATTTACGCAATATCACCATCATATTAGAAACTAGGAAGTTTTTATTTTATTATGTATTTTAATATGGAACTTTAATAGAATATTATCTAAGTCCGGGAATAAAATATATTTTGTTCCACCAGACGCCAACCAGTAGAGACAGTCCTGGAGACGATAATAAGAGTAGACCTCAAGGCTAGTGAAAAGAAGATTAGAATATTTAAATACTCAAAAAATAAAACTGAAATTAAACAAGTAGTATAAGTAGTATTTTTTTTTATAAATGAGAGCGATGGCAAATGATTTCTGTATGCTTTTTTATGTCGTTCAACCCCCCCCCCCCCCCCATAATCTAATGCCTTTTCCTCTTAGCCCAATCCCCTTTAGGCAAGCTAATTTAGACCAGGTATTACTTCCTATAGTTTATCACGAGAAAATTAACTAATTAAAACTTATAATCAATGATTAACGTATTTTTAAAATCCTGCTAGTTAAATTCACCCCAAATGATCGGTTGTAAAAAAAAATTTATAATATCAAATGTAAACATAAACTGTTGGATACCCATTTTTCTTAAGTACCTACCGATTATTTTGAAACACTTTTTATATATAACATTTAAGTCGTGTAATAACACAACCCACGCGTGTATGATTTTTTACGCATTACTTTTTTATTCAATTATGTCTGGAAGTAAGGTGCAATGGGCGATGAAAATGTAAATACAGTCGGTATGAAAATGAAATAAACAGGGTGACGCGGGTTAAATGGTTTGGAGAGAAATGTTTTAATCATGCGTTGTGAAAAACCATATGGATATGTGTTCAAATAATACGTATTTACTTTTGAATGACCATCTAAAAATACCTTCTATGCCCGTATATACACAGCAAAATAATATAAAGAAACGGTGTATTTAATTGTCGATTAAAAACAAAATTTAAATAGAATAACTAAAAACAAAGTTTATTTTTACTATACCAGCTGTATTTTCCTGTATGTATGTTATAATTATATTACAGTAACGATGAAAACGTCATATTTTATGGAAAGGACATGTCAATACACAATGTAATGACATTTGATAATGCCCTAGCAATACGAAATGCGGCATTCACATTCATACAATAAACTTTAAAAGTTATGGACGTTTAAATCAATATCGTATTTTTACGGCACTTTTCAAGTAACAATAAACAGTATATTTTATATAAATAACTTATTTCGAATTAATCATTGATAAAATAACAACAAAAAAACTTTAACAACTATTTACCGAAAAAGCTTCCTAATAGCATAAACATTTGATTACAAATTAATCAAAATTCTTAATAATTCCAGGGTTTCAAATTATTTAATAAATAATTGGTTCATAAAAAATTTGATCTATTCGCAAATAAAAATATTATAATTGGCTTTAGATATGTCTAAAAGATAACCGGTAGAATTTAATCATTTCATGTGTTTATTTCTAAGGTGTGTAAAAGCACAAAATACTCGATCAGTAGCTGTTAACGAATAATGACAAGTCAAATTAAGTTAAATTAATAACGTATCTGTGTTTTTGTTTTATTTTAACAGCATATGTTTAATATTCTACCGGTAGAATTTTTTATATTACCTACATTATTTTTACATGCTTTTTGATTTCACAAAACTAGTTTAAAATAGTAAATATGCTTTTTTATATTACTAGAAACGAATGTATTTTTAATATTCGTAACTAATTGCACATATAACAGGAAATTTTTACTTGATTTGATTCATGTGATTTGATTCCAAACAGATTTAACGGTTTTGTTGACAACAATATTAATAAAATTCCATTTGTCAAAATATTTTAAGATTAGAACATGATTTCGGTATTTAAAAATTGTACTCCCAACTTAGGGTGAGTTGTCATATAATTAACTGTTGTTTTTTAAACGAAAATATTTTCAAATTCGAAAAGATTGTATCAGAAAAATATATAAAATTGTTTAGTTCTGTAGAAATATTGATTTTTCATTCGTTTTCAAATTTCAGTTTTCAATTTAATAAGTGCATAAATATAAAAATAATTTTTACGACAGCAAATTTGTGGATTTAATCCATTCAGATTGGTAATTTATAATTTCATGAACAATAACAAAACTCAGTATTTTATAATTAATAGTAATGAGAACAATTAATTCATAGAATTTTTAATATATTTTATGGTAATTAAATGTTTTGCCTTGATAAGGCAATTACCTAATGTTTGATAATGCCTTAGCGAGGGTAAACATGTCATTCACATAAAATATAATACAACTTCTAGAAAACAGCCGTTTCCATTCGTTTTAATTATCTATTGGTATTACTAACATTTTATCATTTTGTTAAAAATATTTTTTGATTTTATAACCTATCGTAACATTTTAATCCTTGAGATTCTATGGAACGTTTATATTTTTAAAACATCTGTTTTCGTTTTGAAAAAGTAATGCATTGTGAAGCAAAACTAATTTGAATTTAGAAACAATTTTATTTTACCGTTAACTGAACTTAACTGGAGTGCCCATTCTTTATCACCGTTCATGTCCACGTAAATCACTGTGGAAACCTGTGTCTTATTGCATTCGTCGTTTGGGTCTAGTTTGCTTTATTGTCAAAATTTGAGATTGTGCGGTTTTACGTTTGGGCGTGTAAATAAATCGTAGATTCGTTCGTAGTGCCAATAAAGACGTTCATTTCGTCAGGGCGTATTCCAGACCGCATTTAATTCTTTTGGGACACAGTATAACATGACCTCTTTAGTTATTGCATTGAGTTCTGATCTAAATAATTCAAATCATCTCACAGATTTGACGAATTCGTGTAGGCATGTTAAAAATATTCATTATTTATCGATGATATAGCATCGAGTGGAAAGCAACGGGAAATTACTACATTAAAAAAGAGCAAGTGGCATCCCTAATAATAATAATAATAATAATAATAATAATAATAATAATCCCAAGAGCCAGAAAATATGTTAAGATTCATTGCTCTAAACATTTAAGAAAACTATTATACTAAGACGAAAATAAATTTATTATTCAAAGAACAGATATAATAATTTAAACAGGTTTATGAAAACATTGTGATTTCACAACATTTTTTGCACTTTTCATAAACATGATTAGGGTCACAGACAATGTATTCAAAAAGTCATTCCAACGTGAATCCACAACACGAAGTGATGGCGAATATAGAAGAAATATGTATTAATCTTAAAATAATAAATGATAATACCCTAGCAATATAAAACGTGTCAATATAATAAAATTATTGAAATAAAATATTTTTTCTAAGAATTATACCTAATATTGTTTTACCACTTTTGAGTTTATTTTTCTCAATATGTTTCGGATATTATAACTTCATTATCGTATTAACGTGGGCCTTGAAGGTCAATTCAATGAACAGACTAGAAGCATCTGAAATATGGGTCCATCGCCGAATGCTCAGAATTCCCTGGACAGACATGGTTACCAATACCGAAGTCCTGAGGCAAGGTAGAGTTGACAGGGACTGTTATTAACTATCAAGGTTCGAATTTTGAAAATTACACATCTGGGTCATATACTGCGTGGGGAAAAGTACCATATTTTCCAACTGATATTGGAGGGGAAAGTTGAAGGACGCCGAGGGCCCGGTAGGAGACAAATGTCTTGGCTGCGAAACGTGAGTGAGTGGACCGGCATCCGAAGTGTGGAGGAGCTATTCTGAGCGGCGCAGAACAGGGACAGGTTCGCCGAGGTGATTGCCAACGTTGGGGGGACCCGACAAGGCATTTGAAGAAAAATATTAACACCACTTTGTTTTTATAATTTTACGAGAATATTTATTTGAATTTTTTTAAGAGATGCTGCTTTTTATTAATTTTTTCTCTTGTTCAAAAGTGTTTATTAGCTTTCACAATGATTTCCTTGGTTATGTCAAAATGTTTATTCGAAGTGAAAAAATAAGTTGATTTTATGTTATTTACTATTTCAGGATGATACTTCTTCTGTTAATAGGTTTGGTATTGTATTCCCATACAGACGCTCAATCTGGGAACCGACGACGTCATGAATTCCAAGAGTCAACTGAACTAAGATACCAGGTCTCTGAACCGAACGAATCTGCTTCGATGGAAGAAATAACTGTGTCACCGGAGGAAAAAGAAAAGATTACCACGCCCGACCCTAATATAGAAGTAATTCACCTGTTTCCGAAAATTAACTATGTCAACTTACCCACAATCAATTTGGTGAACGTTCAAGAAAACTACAAAGCTTTAAGATATGACCAAAAAAATAAAACACTTGAAGTGGAATTAGATTTATATTTGGATGATGGGGTACCGCCTAAGAAGAGTACAGACAGATACGATGATTAATAATTAAAGTTTTGTATATTTAAAATATAATTTGGAAGAATGAAAACGTCCGTTTTCTAGAAGTTTTATTATATTTTATGGGAATGACATGTTTCACCTTGCTAAGATATTATCAAATGCCTTAGATAATTTGATAATGACTTAGAAAGACGTAATATATCATTCACATTAACTATAAGGTGGAAAGCAACGGAAAACTGCCACATGAAAGAGGCCCGACCGACCTATTTTATTATAAGCCCTTGTAAACATGTATCTAATGAATTTTCATGGCAAAATATAAATTTGAAGGCCTTATCCTTTTCAATCAGTTAACTCATCATAAAATATATTGCTTTTTATAAAATTTTGTGATGGTAGTCATCTTGAATATTGTATAATGTAATAATAAAAATGTTTTTCCATTTCCTCACTAGTTTCTTCAGGATATCGATCACGTAATTACGCAAATGTGATTTTTTATTTTTATTGTACACAAGTATGCATAAATGTTGTCGATTCTATATTTGCGGAAGGGGTTATGCTTCTATAATTGTATTAAAAAATAAATAAGAACCTATCATCCCTTAATATGGAAATACACTTGCGGAATGTGTCTAATATGACCCCCTTCCTGAAAAAATGCTAAATCATATTTTAAGGTAGCTAATGTGGAATAGCCTGGATATTCAATTTAAGTTGTGATTTTTCGTTTATTACAAAATACTGAATGTGGATCAGTAAAAAAAACGTATCTGTTTTCAGTGAGTAGCGTTAATTTGATTCTATTATTTGATTCTATAATAGAATCAAATAATATAGACCTAAAACTGAGAATACTCCTCATCAAGACCTATGTATGGAGTGTCTTGATGTACGGCTGCGAGACATGGTGCTTATCCGAAAGGGATAAGCGGAGACTAGAGGCTTTTGAGATGTGGTCCTATAGAAGACTCTTTGGAATTTCCTGGAGAGACCACATCACGAATGAGGAAGTTCTTCAAGGAATCGAAGGAGGAAGGCACCTGCTCAGGACCTTGTCCGAAAGGCGTGCAAGATGGATCGGCCATGTAATACGTCAAGAAGGTTTCTTGCATGCCATAATGGAGGGTATGATCGAGGGGACAAACTCTAGGGGACGCCCACGCCGAGAGTACCTGGAGGACCTGTTGGTGGACGTACGCTGCTCATCATATGCAGATCTCAAAAGAGCCGCACAAGACAGGGAAAAATGGAAGAGAATAATGGAGGAAATTGCTGCAAACCAATCCCAGGATTGAAACCAGAGAAGGAGAAGCGTTAATTATCTTAGTAAATGAAATGTCTCCACTGTAGTTGAAAAGTGAAGTAATTCAGAACAGAAACGAAGCGTATTTATAATGACATTTGAGAATGCCTTAGTAAGGCGAAACATACAATTCCCATTAAGTACAATAATACCTATTGATGGTTGAGGTTTTTGTTTTGTAAAACTCCATTATAATTATTGTATATAATAATAAACGCGATTGTTTAATGGTTTTACTTGAATGAATTCATATAATTACTTATATAAATAGTAGTTACAAATTTGTTTCGCCTTGCGAGGGCATTTTCAAACTTTGTATTACAAATTAGTATTTATATAAGTAATTATATGAATTAAATCAAGTAAAACCATTAAACAATCGCGTTTATTATTATATACAATAATTACAATAATTATATTAACAACTGATTTTGTATTACCTGATAATGCCAACATCGGTTGGCGAAACATCTGTCGCGACATTCTCAAAAAGTGAAAAATAAAAATTGGGATATTATATCAGTGTTATAAATTTTAATAGTTGATAATGTTGAAGGGTAATAGTATTTCAGCCAAAACAATGATTTACAATAATACTTTAAGAAAACAGATGTTTTCGTTGGTATTAATCTAGGAAAGAGAAAGAAATTCCGAAAATTACATAATTATAATAGTCATTGCAGAAGCGAAAATGAATAAATTTTTTATGGTCATTAGAGGCGTTTAATTTCAAGAATTTCATTGTGCTTGTTTGTTACAACCTCTAATTTAAAAAAATCTTATTAAATGAAAACAATTGAAAAGCTTTAAGTATGTTTTCGCTATAGACAATCAGGCTTCCTTGTACTCTTAATTAAGGCGACTACATGAAACGACATTAAAAGTAACACGTGTATTTATTGTTTCTCGAACAATGATGTAAAGCTCAAATGATCCAAAATCAATTTTGATAACAAAGCAAGGCGAAATTTGTCACTCCAAAAAATAATATAAATCTTCTAGAAAACTGACGTTTAAATATTATTCTTATTTGTGTCAAAGGCAACCTAGTTTCGTAGAGATGTCCTCAAAAGAGATTTATCACTCATATTCTCTTGCTCATTCTTATTGTGGTTGAAGGTTTGGTTGATTTTGTGTCGTTTCCAGGTGCGCCGGGTGTTATAATTGTAGTAAAATTATACCTCGCTGTACCCACACGTTTTCGTTAATATTAAAAAAATATGTAAAAATTATTTCATTAACAATTTGGATTTATATCATAATGAATTTATTATTAATTGAAATTCTGTTTTTTTCCACTTTCATGATTATTTTTTACGACTATGTTTCGAAGATTTTACACCCTCATAATCGGGAGACGATGTAAACTGACTATTTGTTGTAATGTTTAAACCGTTCTCTCGGTGATGATGGTATAAAACCTTGGAAACAAGTCGAGAAAAATAAACAAAGTGAAAAAATAGTGTTTAATTTCTTTGAAAAATCGATAACAACAACAACAACAACAAACCATTACGCCGTTTCCCCGTAGGGGTAGTCAGAGAGAATGAACCACCCCACTACTCTTTTCTGGCACACCTCTCTAGCTTCCTCCACATTCATTCAGCGAGTCATACACGCACGTCGATTCTTCCGACTTCTAACATAAACAACCTTTAAAATTTGATTAATTTGGTCTTGTCATGTTTTTCTCGGTCTACCCCGATTCCATACTTCATTTACATCGTTAACGTATACTTTCTTAACCATTCTTTCTCCGTCCATGCGCTCCATATGACCGAACCAACGCAGCGATCCTTTCATAATTTTGTTCATAATACCTTCTTCGGCTCTACATTCCTTTCTTATATCAGCATTTGAGATTCTCTCGTATATCGTTCGATCAAAAAAAAAATGTATATAAAAAATCGATAATAATAAAAATATATCATATTTCACCAAATGACACGTACCTACTCACCTGTGTGGGTTCTAAATTTTGAATAATTTTTAAATCATTTAATTTTTGACATATTTCGTCCAGGCGATTTCGAGAAGAGTGTAATATTATTTATTATACAGCTACCTTCGTTCCACGTGTCTAGGTAAACAGGTTAAAGATACCGAGAAAAAGCGCTCGGGAGTAATACGTTTATTTTTTGGTCTTTCGACCCACGCGCTGGAGCGTATTTTCCCCTCTTTGGATATGAAGACCGACAATGGACTGGCAGTGTACCGCCATTAATATTTATATTAATCCAGAGAGGGGCAGGAGCATCCTTTGTGGCACTATATTGGATCAAGATTCTACCACTCTAACCCTTTCAGGCCAAATAAACTATAAAATTTATAGAATTTGTTTTTTTGTATATAAATACTTGTAGACAAATACTGGATTTTTACCCTTTTTACCAATTATCTTAATAGATGGCGTTAGTGTAGATGTTCCTACCAACAGTGAAGTTATTAAACAATATTAACATATATACAAGTTCCAAAAAAAAAAAACAGTGGATAACGTGGAATAAAAATTAAATAAACACAAATGTCCGGATCGTCCAGCTGATGACAAGTGCACCATCTAAAATAACATTATGTGTTAAATTATTTGTCTTTGTTATTTTATTTTATATCATTGTATTTCAGATAATTTGTTTTAGATTTATTATGTAGACGTTGAACGATCGAAGTGTGCGCGGGAGATGCCTTTTACGCCATCACACCGCGTCTCTCGCGATGGCGAAAAGAGAAGGACGGAGTGCCGCATCGAAAGTGTGGTAGTCCATTCTTTCTGCCTACCCTTTCGGGGAGACGGCGTGATGGTTAGTTAGTTAGTTAGTTACAAGTTCCAAAAAAAAATTGTCAGACGTGGTGTCGTAAGAAGCGCGAAATGGTGAATGTTGTTAAACATAAAGTGATCGCTTAACCCAACCAATGACAGGTCATAAGCCCTGTAAATGCCTCGACTACCATATTCTGTTTCCAAAATAATTTACATCTTCGTCTCTATTGAGATACAATTAATCCTTATAAAAATTATATATATATAAGAACACGTTTTGATAAAAAAATTCTTGGTCGTATATAAAATAGACAATCTTTATGGCAGAGTGGCAACAGCTATGACTGCCATACCGAATTCCCGGGTTCGATTTCAAGTGACGATAATGTGAAAAACAAATCTCACGCCGTCTTTGGTATAGTAGAATTCGCGTGACATTAAAAAAGGCTATAAACTGGTTACCTATCACATGACATAATAAATATTTTTAATTGAAATTTCTTGGTAGAAGTTCATTTTGAAATAATGAAAACCAACAAAATTATACAAAATTTCTTTATTATTACATATTTAGTGGGCTTCTACTTGTGTTTATCCTCGACCAGTTTCACATATGTAAGTGATTTTTAATTATTTAGAAAACAGCAACACTCACAAATTTATAACAGCAATGGATTATTTGGAATCAGTAAAAAAAAAAGTTTAATCCCCACCACTATCATTTATTATATAAACTGAATAAATTTTGATGCAGGTACCAGAAGATGGCAGCAAGCTGCCGAAACCGGTCAACGATAAACACAAGCAGAAGCACACTAAATATATAATAATGAAGAAATTTTGTATAATTATTGATAAAACTGATTTTTTTTTACGAAATTAGTAAATATGCTTAGAAAATATATAAAACAACCAAAAGATTTTTAATTTTGATTTTAATTAATTTCTCATAAGATTTTTAAATTTCAAATATTCAATTTCCAAAAATAATTTGACTGAAGAGGTTTGTACTGATTTTGTTTCGCTTTTATTTACAAATAAAATCAATTATTAACCCTAATGCCCAAAGACGACATGCTTCTTGAAGAAATGTAGGTCTTATTAAATAAAAAGAGGTTTTCTAAAAGAACAAAAGAAATTACGCATTAAAAATTCTCTTTAATACAGCTATAAGCATGTTTACCAGAAATTTCAAAGGAACTAATCATCTAGTAGATATTAATAATTCATTTGAAATAGTTTCAAACACACATAATTGGATGTATAGTAATATAACTACACTAAATGGATTTTTTGTCGCACGTAATCTATTACAAACGAATTATTTTTTATTAATAATATTTTTTTAAATCAAAACTACTATTATTAGGTCTTAACCTCAATCAAAGTAAAAACCAAAAATAAATATGATATTCACTTTTTTCTTCTTCTCAACATTAGAACATTCGTATATCCATTATATTCATATTAACTACATCTTAAACTAAGGTAATAATCATGGGTAGAGATGAACGAAATATAATCAGAAATGAGGAGATTAGGCGCCGAACAAAAATAACGGACATCATGGAACGACTAGAGAGACAGAAGTGGCAATGGGCGGGTCATGTGGCGGCGAGACAAAGTGAGGATAGATGGACCCAGAAAATAATAAGGTGGAGACCATGGGAAAATAGGAGAAGCGTCGGTAGGCCGCAAAAAAGGTGGGCCGACGATATTGCTTTCCTGTGGGGGGGAGGGGGGAATGTGGCTGCAGCTGGCAGAAAATAGAGACGAGTGGAAAGGAAGGGAAGAGGCCTATGTCCAGCAGTGGACCGATGTAGGCTGACGAAGAAGAAGAAGAAGAAGAGATGAGCGCCAAATAAATATAGAGATGGCTGGAACTGCGATCAAGAAGGTAAAGACTTTTATGTACCTGGGGAGCAGCATTACATGGGATGGTCGATCAAAGAAAGACGTCGATAGTCGTATTCACCAGGCTACACTTGCCTTCAACAAAAAGCTAAAATATTCGAGTCCAATAACATAGACCTAAACCTCCGAAAATAACTAATATAAACATTGGCCTGGAGTGTTTTACTATACGGCTGCGAGACTTGGTGCCTGGGCGAGAGAGAGCGCAATAGGCTGGAGGCGTTAGAAATGTGGACCTACCGACGAATTGCCCATGTTTCATGGAGGGACCACGTTACAAATAAGGAGGTACTCAGCTGAGTTGAAGGGAACAGGCACATATTGAACACCATAGCGGAGAGGCGCGCGAGATGGATTGATCATGTGTTGCGACACGAATGTTTCCTGCGTAATGTATTTGAGGGAATGGTCAAGCAATCGATTGGCAGAGGACGACCTCGCCAGGAGTACCTAGACCAGATTTGCCGGGATATGGGCTGCCGAGGACCGAGGGGAGTGGAAGATAAGATGCATCGCCTTGCTACATACCAATATTTAGATTGAGACCGGAGAATAGAACTACGTCTCAGGCCCCAAACAGTGTTAAATACCGCTCTCTGGGCCATGGCAGGCAAAAAGCCAAGTCAGAGAACAAGTCGGTAGGCGCAAAAGACTGTGGATCGATCATACTCTGAGACGGAACCCAGCCCGCATCGCTCAGGACGCACTAGACTGGTCCCCTGTGGGTGGAAAAAGGAAGCGAGGCAGACTTGGAGAAGAACCCTGAGATACATTCAGGTGCCAACTCGTTACGTAGAATGAACGATTAGAATACCTAATAAAGGAGAGAGCCAAGAGAGAGCTGTTGTCGAATGTCAAAGTGAAAAATGTCTCATATTTGGGTCACGTGCTGCGTGGAGAAAAGTACCGCCTCCTCCGACTTATATTGGAGGGCAAGATAGAGGGAAGACGGGGAGTTGGCAGAAAACAGATGTCCTGGCTGCGCAACATTAGAGAGTAGACCGGAATGAGGACGGTGGATGACCTGTTTCGGGCAGCGCAGGACAGGGAGGTTTTCGCCGGAGTGATCGCCAACGTCGGGGGGACCTGACACGCACAGGAAGAAGAAGAGAATAAAGGAGAGTTTCGAAATGCTTTGGTGTGGCAACACGGAGCATAAAACCGGTCATGGTTCCTAGGTCTATAAGTAGGAAAAGTGTATGGTATCTTTCCGGTATATCCAGTATATCAATATCCGCTACCTCGGCATTACAATAAAAACATATGTTTCTCAAGTTAAAATATCTCACGCTTTCCGAAAGTACATATTTTATATCCATTCGCATATGTATTTAATTACATACGATTCATCACACGGTTTTTCCACATTTAAATTAATCTCCGAATTGTTTCGAAGGCATTATACTTTCTTCTTCCGTGGAACTTATGGACATGAGTTTATATATTTCTTCGTCTAATCGTTTCAAAATAGGAACACATATCTTTAAAAATAACCTGAAACAGCAAACAATTTATTTAATTTGTTTTATCACATTATTATTATTTCATTAATAAAAGATTAGTGGGACATGTTAGAGTCGCTTGAATAGTCGATTTTGATATTTATATATGTATATAAGCTGTCACATTTTTAGTCTAAAATTATCCACTAATCTGTGTATTAATCACTTACTTCCTATGGCCGTACAACTCTTGGAGAGATTTGTCCTCCTTGATGATTTTCTTCCAAGCACCTCGATTTTGCGCTTTTAGCTCCCAGCAGTCCTATTCGCCCAACTTAGCCAGATCAACCAGAACATTATCCATTAGATTAGGCCTTCCTAGAGGTTTTACTCCGGTCGGTCTTGACACGTACAGGGTTTTGATTTCCCTGGTCTCTTCGGATCGGCATAAGTACCCAATCCATCCTAGGCGGCCGGTTCTCACGGTGCTCGATATAAGGGGCTGCTAGGTCATCGTACGGATCTCTTGGTTATTCCTACGCCTTCAAGTTCCCGCTGCAACACCCGGTCTGGGTCCCAGGATCATTATCTAATCTGTGCATTGTGTACATAAATTTGAAAGTAACGTCACTATTGGAACACCTTGTATTACACATGTGATTAGTATATGTAATATACTGGTATATAGAGTTCACAGTTTCATAGTGTTGAAAAGACTTGTTTGTTCGTTTTTTTTATATTATTTACCATTCTCTATGAAACTCGCTTTTCTAGGAAAAATGTTCCACAGAAAGGAAAATCAAATTTTCTTTTCTCTTACGTATCATCACCAGTTATAGAGTGTTCATAGTCAACGAGACAAGTAATATTTTCTGTACAATCATGTATATTTAAATGAATATTTTTTTATTTGTTACTTATTGAGTCCCATTGAATTCTTTAAGATATTTTAGATTTATGTGTTAAATGTGATAGTAAGAAACTCGTCATTTCAACGAACATAAATTTGGTTGTTTCGAATTACAACTAGTGTGTTATCTGAATTTATTCACATTATTAAATAATTTTATTGCCAATTTGTCGTAATCTAAGGTTTTCTTCTTCGAGGAGTCAGAGAAATCAACGCGCGTGCATGACACGATGTATGAATGTTGAGGAAGCGAGAGAAATATGTCAGGAAAGAAAAGTGTGGCAGTCCATTCTTTCTGCCTACCCCTTCGGGAAGACGGCGTGATGGTTAGTTAGTTAGTTAGTTAGTTAGTTTATTTGCATATAAACTTTGTACAATATGTACCATCTATAACATACTTGCTACATTAGACAACGTCAGTTGGAGTAATAAATGATGATTACAATACTATTTTTAATAATCCCTTTTTTTTCTTAACAATGTTAAATGCCCTGCGCTGCTATCTTTGTGAATTCGCGTTGCTTCTCCGGCGCAACACAGATGACAGCGGGGGCGTCGCGGCGCTGGTGACGTCCCGTATATAAAGCGCCCTCGCTCTAGGAGTACATCAGGTGACAGCCGCAACAGGTGGAGAGGACATCGGTCAGGATATACCATCACACGTCACGTAAGCTTTACGACATATTATATTATATCCTCATCGCAATATTTAAATTAAATAAAGTATACATTTTTATTGAATTATTTTTCTGTATTTAGACACTTATCATTTCAACGGTAGTCAGCTTGATTTTTATATATTCGGTATTTAAATTGCAAAAATAAACAAAAAAAATGTATATATCTTTAAAAAAATTGCCAAATGATAATTTCTTAAATATATTTTTCAATGTTTTTTCTTTTACATTTTTAACACTGTTTTTCCACTTTAATTATGTTTCAAAGGGATAACTGTCATCGTCAAGTTTGAACACGTATATTATTAGTTCTGTGCTTAGTAAACCGTTATCGTAGATTCAAAAACTTTATTTAAAACTTAAACATTTTATTTTACAAATAAGCAAATTCATTTTTATTTGGAACACGAAATTCTTCATATTTATTTAATTTGGAAAATTAAATTAAAATACACGAAATTCTTCATATTTATTTAATTTGGAAAATTAAATTCTTTATATTTATTTAAAATATTTAATTAATAAAAACGGATGAAAACAATTTAAAAATCATATATAACATTTGTGAAATATCTAATGTAGATTATTTTAATAATAATCTAAATATTTCTGGTCAATCAACAAATATTGTCACCGTAGAACCAATCTAATCGGATAATACAGTTAATTATATAATTGTTTTTGAAATAAAAGTAATATTAAATAGCCTACAAATATTATTTTGTCCACAATCAAATGTAAAAATAATTTTATTAATCAATTTGATGTTAGCCAAATACGGGGAAATCATTATGTTTTTAATTAACTAAACTAAACCTAAACTTTATAAAAATTAAAACAAAAAATCCATATTTACCTAAACAATCTCATAATTTCTTATTTTTGTGGCATTACTTAATACCGTGATAATGATTTTTAGAAATAAAAATATTGGTTGTCCAACTTATCTTGAATATAAACAAACTAAAAAGCTAACTGTTAACTAAGTCACTTAAGAATTTAGTTTTATCTAGACTATAAGATAACTAACGAATGGTATAAACCTTGTGGACGGATTTTATGTGGTATTTGAGAGTAATTTTTTACAGTACATGAGAAAAACTATCAAATATATAGTAGTTGAATTATTTCCAAAATAGGCTTTTATTCTCCTGATGAATAGAATATTATATGTATTGATGAATATTCATTGTATATATAAAAATGGTTTTAAATTTTATTTATTATTTCTTTAACAGTCATCTAAAACTCCATATGAAATAATTAAAACGCATGAAAACTTATAGAAAATAAATTCTAAAAATGTATTGATACATCTGAAAAAAATATATCTTCATTCATTTTAAAGGGGTTAGCTGATTACATTAATTTAAAAGATTGATTTTTTTTATTCCGAAACATATGTATATAAAAATATACAACATATTAGTTATTTCATGTTACTAGAATACAAATTATAAACTCAATATTATATTGATGAAAATATCGTTTTATAGATTTTTTTATAACACGTTGAAAAAAAGTTTATTGTTCCGTACACATTAGAGCATTTTAATCAATAAAAAAATGATATATAGACTTTGCTAGGCAAGAATCCATCACGAAAAAAGTACTAGCACTTTAAACCGCTAATTAAAACCGCTCATTACGTTACATCTCGTAATCCAATTTACAGTCGTTTAACGAAGTTAGTTTTTCTTGTAAATTATTGACTATATTGATTTGCATTTTTCTTTTTTAGAACTCCTCTTTCTTAGTCAGTGAAACTATTGTATATAACCTTTCTTCTTCTCTCGGTGCATCATTCATATCACTCACTATCTTTGGAAACATCTGGTACCAATAAAATCATACCCAAATGGTTACCACAGTTTATATTCTCGTATTCTTCATCACCACATCCAAGTTTTTTGTAATAAATGTAGTGAGAGGTCACATAATTGATTTATTTAAAAGCAATTTCTAATCAATGGCTTTCGGATAGATTGATAAAAACGTGTCAATTAGTCAAAATATTTTTTGCACCAAATAATTCCATTAAATAAATATCAATTTTGTTTTATAATGTAAATAATAATATTAGATGTTTGACTCAAGACTTTTGTAAAGCAGATTTTTTTTTCTCAGAAAACGCTATAAGGGTAACAATTAAATTTAGGGATACTAAAAGGCTTTCTCAAATATTTATGCAATTTGGCTTAAAACTTTGTTATGCGGGGACACCCCTTTCCCCATAATTAATTAAAATATTGAGTGCCCCTCCATTACCTGCTTCTAGGCAGATCCTTGGAGAGAAGATCGTATTTCAAATGTCATTAATTTTTTTGATCTCTTCTTTTTGAACTTTCTGAAAATAGATCAATAAAGAAATATTATTAATTATGTTGATAGCCTCAATGAAAAATTACTCTTGACTGTAAATAAAGTAAACCATATTTGGTAATCCATTGTTTTGGCGGAAACACTTTGATATTTTAACATTATTCACTGTTAAATTAAAAACACTGTTTTGATATCAAAAATTGAGTTATTGAGTGACTGTATTGGTTACCGAAACCGCTGTCGCGACGATTTTATAAAAAATAAACTCAATTTTTTATATTAAAACAGTGTTCTTAATTTAACAGTGAATAAACAATATTTCTCAAATAATGTTCTCCTAAAGAGGGAAGAATGTTAATTCACATCAGCACTATATTTTGATTATATTTTAAATAATATGGATCATTAAAAAAATACATAAACGACAATCTACATTTGGAGTAAAACATATGGTTTTACAAAAAATATGTTGAAATATTTTCTATCACAAGTGCTCATTTGTTTATTTTATGAAATTTATTCAATCAATACTGATTATTAAGTTCAAACAAAATTAAAAAATAATTTTCGTAAGGGAAATTAATAGTTTACTATTTTTTAAGTTATTTCGTGAATAGTCTTCTTCGTTATTAAATATAATAATTTATGAAAAAGTCCGCTTTCTAGAAGTTTCATTTTTATTTATGGGTGTGACACGTTTTTCCTTGCTTGTGGGTATAAAAAAATGGTGAATTTAAATATAAATTATTTCACTTCCATAAAATATACTATCACACCTGAAAACATTAATCAATTTGAAATATTTAATATGGTGTTTTGCATTATTGTTCAAGAAACATTCAATAACATTGAAAACCTTGATCTGATTAAACTAAAATATTATTTCTATTTATAAATTTCGGTTTTCAAAACTAAAGTATAATTGTCATTTCGTCCTTCACGAAAAACTCACGTACCAAAGTTTGATAGGCTCTGAAAATTTGGAGAGTTTCTTTAATACTGTGTGCGATACGAAATAAATTTGATAACTACTTTAAAGTAAAGTGGCCTCCTTAATGGAAGAACAACAATTGACTCGTTATCTGATTAAAGTTTTTAATATCCGTTGGGGGCGAAGACTAGGCAAAGAGTTATTCTACTTTAACTACCATAAACTTGAACTTGAAACAAGAGACACCTCAAGCTCGAGGGAAATATTATAGAGTAATAATCAAAATTTTTGTGCTATAATAGATTTTTATTTTATTTTTTTATTATTGAGGGTAACAAACGGCAAAATGAAATTATGTCTTTAAAAAAAAATGTATATAATGTACTCGTATACTCAATCTGTGAAAATATGTTTTCAATCCTAATACAAAATATGAAATGTCTTGGTAGAAGGTTAGAAGTAAGATATATACATAGTTTAATTACACTCAATTTTATATCTTCGATCGGTTTCGATGATTTTGTGAAACTAAATATATTTAAACTTTCGTATGAAGCACTTAATTTGTGGTGTGACATTATTAAATAAAATAATAATATACTTTTAGTAATTTTATAAACACCACTTTATTTGGTGACACCAACCTTCGTGGCAGAGTGGTTACGAGCTCTGACTTCACACTGTCTTTGGTCTGGTGTCGAATTCACGTGACAATAAAATGGCGATAGATTGGCTACCTATCACATGTCACGAGAATCAATATAATAGCTAAAAAATAAACATTGTATACAGTAATTGGGTCCAAACGACCTGTTGTATACATAAAAATAAATAAATAAAATTAAATCTCACAGAACCGGTTTTGCTCCCGCCGGAGCTTCGTCAGGGTCAGAGAGCAAACTAAATAAAATAATAAGATAAAATCAGAGAACAACCTATGAATAAATAAATATAATGTGGAGTGGAAAATAGTGGGGGTAGGATAAAATGGGCGCTACTACGAATAGACTGTTAAGACGCTGAGTCATGCTCAATACGGAAAAATATGGACTTTAGTGGCGGGCAGGGGAGTTGATTTTTTTCTTTTTATGTGAATATTTCAAATTACTTTCATTGGGGAACATTGCTAGAATGGGACTATGGGAAAGATTAGTTTGATTATTAATTAAGAGAAGATTATTGTTAAGGGCTTTCTTAATTTCTAATGCTTCCAAATTATCTAATTTTAGACCCGGGGATTTTTTGTGAAGTGTTTTCAGGCTAGAATCTTTAAGATATGTGTGGTTTGTCTCTAACAGATGATTAGCGAACTCAGAAAAACCGTTACTATTTAGACATCTGAGATGTTCCTATACCCTTACGTTTACATATCTAGCGGTTTTACCTACAAAAAATGCATCACAATCATACGAGCGAAACCGGTTGATGTTACCAAATAAAGTGGTGTTTATACAAATTACTAAAAGTTTATTATTATTTTATCTAAATATATATATTTTATAAAGATTTTAGAATATATTATTTTCAACAAGGCTTGAACGATTTTTGACAATTTGTGCATAAATATATAACATATTTTATACCTACCAAGTTGACAATACGCAGCATTTATCTCAATGTGTACAAAACTGTACAACATGTTAGTATTTATTTTTTATAAAATTTAGGCTTTTTTCGTCAGCCAGGTGGTTTGGGGTCTTCCTATCCCGTTATTTTAAGTAGCCACGGAAAAACAATTTTCCATGACAAAGTCCTGAAGTCTTATCTTATTATAGTACCGCTGAAGCGATTTTTCGGTTTTGACATAATGTTTATGAAGAAATTTTTAAATACTTCGTATAAAAACCATTTTATTATGTGTAAGTAGCGCCAACTGATTTCACGATGTCGCGAGCTTTCTCAAGGCTATACACAAACAGTTTATGTATAGCCCTGAGGAAGCTCGCTACAGAGTGAAACCGATTGGAGCTACTTACTCATAATAAAGTCGTTTTAATACAAAATATTAAAATAGTGCTATAAAATAAAATATTATAATAAAATGGCGCTGGTCTGTAAATTGAAACTGACATGTGAATTGTGGTGTTGGATATTGACATATATACAACTTCCAAAAATTTGTCAGACATAGTGGTCATAAGAAACGTGGAATGGGGAATGTTGTAATTACATAAAGCGTGCGCTTAACCCAACCAATGACAGGTCATAAGTCCTGTAAACACCTCGATCACCATATTCAGTTTCCAGTTTGCATCTTCGTCTCTATTGAGATAAAATTAATCCTTGTATTAAAATAGTGTTTAATTCAAATTTTAAATATGTCAAACCACCGAGTTTTGGCTTCTTACCAAAGTTTAATGTTATAACTGAATCGTTAGTTGCAATCAATATTTGAATAAAATCTTATATTCTTAATTACAGTTTCATTCACGCCTCATTCGTTCGTTTTTTTTTTTTAAAGTTGTCAGATACAAAAAAAAATTAATTCAACTTATTTTATGCATTTTTCTCCTGGAATAGTTGAATTGAATGGTTTGATGAAAATTTCCACCACGATGCCATAAAGGGTTATGTTTTTTATTTATTTATCTTATAGTATAATACATCGGTCAGTCATTTCCTAGTGCACCCTTGGAGTAATCGATTTTACAAAACGGCGCACTTAAAATACAAATCATAATAATAATAAATAAATAAATAAATCAAACCTTTTAATTGTGTACTTCTTAGTATTAATCCATCCCATTGTTTCAATTTGATATCTTCCGGATGTTAAATAATAATTACTCCAAGGGGCTTAAAACACATTGAATGTTGTTTAATGACTGTATTTAACACTGATCAGAGGATACTAGCCACATTACTACCACTTAAGAAATTACACATTAAGATTTTATTATAAACATTCACTTGAACTATACTAACTAACTAACCATCACACCGTCTCGCCGAAGGGGTATACAGAAAGAATGGACTCCCACACTTCTTTCCTGACATACTTCTCTAATTCCTTAAAATTCATACATCGTGCCGTGCACGCACATCGATTTATCCGACTCCTAACGAAGCCGAAAAAGCCATTCAATATTTGATTTATTTGATCGTGCCACGTTTTCCTCAGTCTTCCTCTATTTCTAGTTCCATTTTCATCGTTAACATATACTTTTTTTTGCTATTTAATTTTCTTAATTCGTTCTTTCCATGTGTCCAAAACATCTTAATGTTCCTTTCATTATTTAGTTAATAAAACTTTCATTTCACTTTGCCTAGTTAAATGTATTTTGTATGGAATAATGTCACATAGATTAATAATGATGTTTATAAGTTGATTGTGATCATCCTATTTAAAATATTATGAATCGAACATTTGAACCATTCTACTATCGTCCATTCGACAGACTTCTGTCGATGCCACTTTGCCTGGCAAACTGATCTCTGTCAAAATAAAGACAATAAGTGGAAGTATAAAAATATTAACCATAACATGGATAAATATTATACAACGCGTTTTATTTTATTTGTATTTATATTTTTTTTAATCCCTTTATTCAGCTACCTATGTCGTTCTGAAAAATTCAAATAAACATAATACGATATAATAAATCGATTTTCCAAATATAGACTGCATCAAAGCTTTAATTCGAGCTTTTACTATCCCTTGAGTCAAGTCCCTTGAGAGCACAATGTCCGTCACAGAGATGAGGGATGGGTAGATTGTAGTTGACGATAACCTAGTATCATTCAAAAACAATTTATTTTTATATCTCGAACAGTATTTATAGTATGATTTAAAAAAAAATACAAAATCGTTTGCTTACGTGAAAGTACAGCTGCCGAAACCGGTCGAAGAAGCAAACATTTCAACTAAATATACATTTCAAAAAGATTTTTCAATTTTATACTTATTTTCATTATTTAATAGTTTGAAAAAGAGAACAATAATATTTTGTTCAGGGGACTATAAACTTAAGGTTAAGCTTTTAGAAAGTGTTGAAATAACAAGGTTTTCACGATCTCACCGGGCTATATCCTGTAGAGATCATGACAACCTTAAGGAAGGCCATCGAGCCGCTGGTCTGAACAAATCAGGGCGCTGCTGCAGCCTGGAGACTCACCGGTGACAAGAGCGCATGGCGAGCCAGGGTGGATAGTTCACGGTTGGGACAGGACCTTCAGTCATGAGGAGTGCGACTACATACCTACATCACTCAGAAATCCTGAGTGGTGTAGGTCTGTTCGTCCCTGATAAATTATCTTCAAAAAAGGGACTACATATTGTTTTATCTCCCACGATGCAGAACCGATTGTGCCGATTGGTAGAGCAATATCTTTGCTAAATCATGTCACCTCGGAGTTTGACTTATTTTGTGATAGAATAGCTCACCTGAGGGAAGCACTGTCTTTATTACATAAATTAATTTGTTTGTTTGTCCACAGAATGCCGCGGCTTTGGGTTTTGCTGCTGTTCCTGTGGTATTACGCTATTGCTGTAGCCAGAACAGATACAGGAGACTCAACTCAAGAACTCGACTCAAGGACAACTCTAGAAGAATCGCAAAGGTCTCCACTCACATTTAAAGATTACGAATTACCTACGGATATTTTATTACCGCTCAAAGAGGACATATACAATTTTCAACCAGAAAGCGGAAGCTTTCGTGATGTAATTCCCCCATGGGACAGTGATGAAGCAGTAAAATTTTCTCTCGAAGACAAAAGGAAAAAACGATCTGTATCTTTAAAAAATATGGACGTTAATCATGAAAGCAATAACGAAAATGCAGAAATCACTAAGAGAGAAGTTGATCTTCCTGGTACACTTGCTGATTCATCAAATGATGCTTCACGAAGTGAAGAAGTTTCAAGTTCAAAACAATTATCTTCTAATGGGGTCACCGATTCTGTTAAGGGTGACGTGCTCGATTTGCTATCAAAATATCAATCGTTGATCGACGCCAAAATAAACCATCTATTTTACAACCCAGAAAATGGTTACGAACTCTTCCAGAAATGTCTTCAGCCTGTTGACAACAAGAAAAGCTTCAATCCCTGGGGAGGGAAAAGGGTATTCAGCTATGATGATCAAATGTACAAAATGTGTTTAGAATCACTTACATCTCCGAGAGAGTTGTTCCAACCATATTTCTTCAGAACGAGATCAATGAGAATGCCTTTTAAACCTTGGAATGGAAAACGTAATGGAGACGACGATTTTTCACCCAAACGGCTACCCTTTCGTGCATGGGGAGGGAAAAGAGAACACTCTGAAGATGGAATGGCGCCGAAGAGGATACCGTTTAGAGCGTGGGGTGGCAAAAGATCGCAAGAGAAACCAATGAATCCTGTTTACCCGATCGCAGACATCGGCTCGCTACAAAATGAAATGTCATCAATACTCGGTGATAATAGCAAACGGGAACATCGCAAGAAGACCAAGTTTTACAGTTGGGGAGGCAAACGCAGCGTGGATAAGAGAACTGTACTCTCTCTCCCACACGCACCTACCTCAACAGATCTTCTGACTGCAGGATATTCACCAAAGGATCTTCTCTATGCTATGGCGCCTTGGAGAACATATTCAGATAGTGTTGCATCACCAGATATCCACACAGTAGCTAACAGAAGGATGAAGTTCAATTCTTGGGGTGGGAAGCGTTCATTTTTGGGATATAAGCCAGATGAAGGGAAAAGGACATTTAACGCCTGGGGAGGAAAACGAGCCAGCAAGACGGGGGATGAGAACGAAGGCAGAAGAAGATTCAACGCTTGGGGTGGTAAACGATCGGATCTAGATTATAGTGCATTTGAAGAACCAGAAGGAAAACGCACATTCAATGCTTGGGGAGGCAAACGGGG
The DNA here is from genome assembly GCA_022606425.2 of Lepidostoma basale. Lineage (NCBI taxonomy): Eukaryota > Metazoa > Arthropoda > Insecta > Trichoptera > Lepidostomatidae > Lepidostoma > Lepidostoma basale. The sequence goes on along the minus strand of JAHDVF020000316.1, from coordinate 1,510,288 downwards.
TTATTTGGAAATTCCTCAATTCGAAGAGAATATGATTGATTCGGATAATAATGATAATCTTATGAACGAAGCTTACAAAAGGACTTTTAATGCGTGGGGTGGTAAATAAGAAAATAACAATAATGTACTAATATTCCTTCCATTTAAATTTCTGCAGTTAATGCGTTAAACAAATCTTTTTTCATTTATTTATTACTCTTTTTTTATACATTTACTTTGATTATTGACGACAATCCAGCAGTTTTTTTTTTTAAATAGGACTTAACTGGAAAGAAAACTTCAACATTTGTCAACTCATTCAATTATATTGATCACACTTTTTTGGAGACATTGGCTGGATCTCTGGACTAGTGTACTATATGTTTGAGACTTCTGTAGGTGTAAAATATAAAATATATTATATTATAACTATATTGTACTTAAGATACTGTTATGTTATCAACGAATCATGAATAAAATATACTGAATGAATTCAACCCCTTCTTTTATTATTTTATCTGATACAAATTTACAAAAAAATCGCAAAGGTTAACACATGTAAAATAAGAATATTTGACTTTTTTAAATAATATACTGAGAATCGTGTAAAAAATGTAAATAAAAATAATTATTTAAAAATGTCTATATAGTATATATTTACTTAAGTGAATGCGGTGCGAATGATGGTGTTATGAACAAAATAATGAAAGGATCATTAAGATGGTTTGGACATGTGGAAAGAATGAATAAAGAAAGAATGGTAAAAAATATATGTTAACGATGTAAATGGAATCAGAAATAGAAGAAGACCGAGGAAAACGTGGCACGATCAAATAAATCAAATATTGAATGTCGGCCGAAAGTCAGGGAAATCGACGCGCGTGCATGACACGATGTATGAATGTTGAGGAATCGAGAGAAATATGTCAGGAAAGAAAAGTGTGGCAGTCCATTCTTTCTGCCTATCCATTCGGGGAGACGGCGTGATGGTTAGTTAGTTAGTTAGTCTTTTCTTTAGTTTATGGGTTCGACCGATTTAATTAAACCTAAGTGGAATTTAACTCAATATAATCTATCAAAACAATTTTCATCTACAACGAACTTCTACCATGAAATTACAAATTACAACAATTATTTTCTGATAATCATGGGCTAGATAAAGGGACATCAGGGAGTTGGGAGATGGCAGTTGTCCTGATGGGAAATAGTAGATTTGAGAACCTGTTCCAAGTAGTGCATGATACAGATACTTTAGCTGCAGTGATCGCCAAAGTTAGGGGAACCTGACACGGCACCATAAGAATAAGAATGGTAAGTTAGTAGAATAAGCGAGAATTACCAAGTAAGTAAGGTAGAAAAGAAGTAGAGGTATTTGCCGAAACTGAACGGAGTTCCAATGCGAGTATAAGGTGGATTTACAGCCAGTGGACAGCCGACTCCAACATCTATCCTGGTATGTGAGTTGGGAAGGTGGAACCTAACGTAAAAATACTCATAAGTAGTTTTATATATTGCTAAATTTATTTACAAGTTAACAATAATTACAAAATTTTCAAGAATTAATACGAATAAAAACGTTTGTTTTCCAGAAATTTTACAATATTATATTTTATACGAATCACATGTTACGCCTGTTTATGGCATTATCAAATGTAGCGAAATTTAAGCGCGCTGTTGTTTATATACGCGAGTTAAAAGAATTGACATGATGACCTATACATTTTTAACAAAACAATTAAGGGATACACCCCGAAAAACAGGAATGTATTACCTGGAACTTGTTAAATTTATGAATACAATGTTTACATAGTTAATAAATCCTAAATGACGATATATAAATTAGAAAAATATATCAGTCTTTAAAATATAGTGTTTTTGAGAAAAGCATATTTTAACGATTATTTCTAAATTATGATGTTAATGATATTACATTTACAGATTTTACATAATATTTAATTTAAATTTAAAATAAACATCTAAAAACTTAATTAAACCATTTTGTTAATCAGATAATTTATTTAATTGCGTAGACATATTATTTAAAATATTTGTAATTCTAACGTGTCTTATGGAAATATAAAAAGTGAATGCAGTGCGAATGAAAGTATTATGAACAACATAATGAGAAGGTCATTAAGATGGCTAAGACATATGGAAAGAATGATAAACGTAACAATAAATAGAGGAAGATCGAGAAAAACGTGATATGATCAAATCAATCAAATATTAAATGTGTGTGATACGATGAATGTCGGGAAAACGAGAAAAGTGTCTCAGGAAAGAACAGTGTGGCGGTATATTATTTCTGCCTTCTTCTACTAACTAACTAACTAACCATCACGCCGTCTCCCCGAAGGGGTAGGCAGAAAGAATGGACTGCCACACCTTTCTTTCCTGACATATTTCTCTCGCTTCCTCAACATCCATACATCGTATCATGCACGCGCGTCGATTTCTCTGACTCCTCACATGGCCGACATTCAATATTTGATTTATTTGATCGTGCCACGTTTTCCTTGGTCTTCCTCTATTTCTGGTACCATTTACATCATTAACATATAATTTTTTTACCATTCTTTCTTCATTCATTCTTTCCATATGTCCAAACCATCTTAATGATCCTTTCATTATTTTGTTCATGACACCATCATTCGCACCGCATTCACTTCTTATATTTTCATTCGACACTCTATCATACACAGAATATCCACACATTCGTCTAAGAGATCTCATTTCTACTGCATTTATTCTACTTTCATCCTTCCTTTGCCAGTTCCATGCTTCGCTTCCATACATAAGGGTCGGTAGAAGAACACCATTGTGCACTGCCATTCTAGCTGTTTTTGATAGGTTTTTGTTTGCGATGACAACTTTAAGTGCACCATTCACTTTGTTGCCTGCCCCAACCCTTCTTTCAATATCCCTCTCCACTCGCCCATCTCTTGTAAACATACTACCTAAATACACGAACTCAACTACTTGCTCCAAATTTTCACCATTCACGCTAATGTTGCAGACTGTCGTGGTTTCTTCCTTTTCAAAAATTATTTATTACCTTGGACTTATTAACATTCATCATCAGATCATTTCGCATGCATACCTCATACATACAATTCACCAGGACTTGTAGTTCATGCTCGTTGTCTGCAAGAAGGACAGCGTCTATGTTTATGATATTACATTTACAGATTTTACATAATATTTAATTTAAATTTAAAATCAACTTCTAAAAACTTAATTAAACATATTATTTAAAATATTTGTAATTCAAACGTGTCTTATGGAAATATAAAAAGTGAATGCATTGCGAATAAAAGTATTATGAACAACATAATGAGAAGGCCACTAAGATGGCTAAGACATATGGAAAGAATGATAAACGTAACAATAAATAGAGGAAGATCGAGAAAAACGTGATATGATCAAATCAATCAAATATTAAATGTGCGTGATACGATGAATGTCGGGAAAACGAGAAAAGTGTCTCAGGAAAGAACAGTGTGGCAGTATATTATTTCTGCCTTCTTCTACGTGGCGTGATAATTAGTTTTTTTTTAATTAAAACACTAATACAATTTGTTAAAGCTCTTTGCGTCAAATAAAGTTGATTTAATTTCTCGAGTTTGAAAATGTTTACATTTGAAAGTATTAAAATCCCCTCACAAAATATGAAAGGAACATAATCGTTAAATGTCGTTTAAACCCTATGACAAGAAAATAATGACGGGGGAATACGAGTAGTGAGAATTGTCTGAGAATTAATGAGGCAGAAGTGTTTATTGCAACGCATGTGTTCTCTCCACATTTTTAATACGTTTGTTGAAATAATTTACAAGATCATTTGTCATTGAGAAGATAACAATTTTAAATAGTGAGAAATTTTTATTAGTATTTATTGTTAAATATTTTTTTCGAACATTTAAAGGTATTCACCCCGTCAACCTTTCCTCTTGCTTGATGGGTAAGGTAAACGAAACGCGTTTTTTCCTCTTGCTTGATGGGTAAGTTAAACAAGACGTGTTTTCTCCTCATGCTTGTTGGGTAGGGTAAACGAAATATATTTTTCTTCTTGCTTGATGGGTAGGGTAAACGAGACGTGTTTTTTTCTCTTGCTTAATGGATAGGGTAAACGAAATGTATTTTCCCCTTTGCTTGATGGGTTGGGTAAACGAGTACTGCATTTATTTATTATTGTGTATTTTCGTTAAACACTCTACTCGTATCATAAAAAGATTTATAATCCTATCGTCTAAAGTATTTCGTTTCAATTTTATTAATTTTATTTTTATGAGTGTCAGTTTAGTGTTGGTACAAGAACACCATTATGAACGTTCATCTTAGCATTTCTGGTTTAGTTTTTGTTTCTTAAACGATGATGTTAAACTACGTATAAAATAATTAATAGGATAGAAAACGTCTGTTTTCTAGTTTCACAAAAAAATAAACCTGAAATATGAACTGTTCCTTTACTAAATTCAATAGATTTAGAGTAATAAATCACCCTCAATCCAAAATCTCCATTCATGAAATCCTTGTGAAATATAGGTTTTATATGTTCTTAGGTTCTTGCATTTATTTTTTTAATTATTTTGGTGAGTACCGTTCTTCCGATGATGAAGGTGTACTCTAAGCCTTCGAAAAATGTCGAGAAAAATAAACTCAAAGGTGGAAAAAACAGTGTTTTAATTCATAAAAAAATCATCATTATGAAATTTCACAGTGTTAACGCCTTAAGTTTATCAAAAATTAATAATAAAACTTTAAGAACGCAAACGTTTTCATTTGCATTAATTATTTCTGATTCAGATTAATCGATCTACAGATTTATAAGTTGTGCGCAAAAGAAAATTGAAATAAGAACATGTAACAAAAACCACAATGTATCCCTTGTATGCTGTAAAGCTGTACTTCGAAGAGGTCAAACGTTATCTGAACGATAAACATTTGTTGGTGGTCGTAAATCCTTCTTAAAGGCGACTCTTGTTTTGATATAACGCATTATTCATTTTCCCTTTTTTTGTTCTCGGAATGTGGAATGTTATTCCGATTTCATTTGAATTATATAACTGTTATATAAATTCCACATATCATCTCAAAATTCATCATGAAAATCTCCATAGGTAAAACAAAGAGCATGGTTACATCAATGCAACCAGTACGATGCCAGCTTGCATTGCATGATACAATAATAGAACAAGTGCTGCATTTCAAGTACTCATGTGTTGATGTATCAAGCAGCAGTGACCTCTACGGAGAAGTAAGTGAACTAACAAACAGGATCGCTGTTGTGGCTGGTTGCTTGACGAATGCTGTTTGGAAAAATAAAAATATGCTAAAGGAGAGCAAAATTCGAATCTACAAGACATTCGTACGTCCTATAATGACATATGGAATAGAAACGAGAGCTGACAACATCAGAACAAAAAATCTCCTAAAAACCACAGAAATGAAGACTCTCCGATCCGTTGCGGGAATGACACTCCGAGACAGAATAAGAAATTCTGAAATAAGAAAGATCTGCAATGTAGAAGATGTGGTGCGATGGGGAAGACTGAGAAGACGCTACTGGAGAGATCATGTGGAAAGAGCATGTTCTGAAAGAGTGATAAATATATCCGCAAATAAATTACCAACAGGAAATCGACCTGCAGGAAGACCACCTAAAAGATGGCGAGACAGTTGGACATCTGCATCTAAGAAGAAGAAGAAAAAGATATAACTATGATGATGATGATGATGATGATTTGTATATTGCCATTATCGTGAGAGATTCTCTTTGAAAGCGCTCTTCGTCTGGAAAGCTTATCTTAAAAAGAAATATTTTAAGAGAGTTCATGAAAACTCCTTCGTTGTCATGGTTGTGAATATGGTAGGGCAGCCTGTTCAAAACCACTGGCCCGCGATGCCAAAAGCACGACCGGTTTAATATAAAACCCATGGCATCGTGGGACAAGAAGTAATTTAAATTTTATTATTTTGCATTTCGTAGCGTTGACTGGCGAAGGTACGGGTTTCAAATGTTTGTGAGGTAATAGGGTGCTTGTCCATGTAGCGCTTCGTGGACAAGTGGACATTGTTTATACACAATTCGCTCAGGTAACTTTAACCAGTGATGTCGGTAGAGTATTGAAGTTACGTATGTGACGAATTTTTAATGAATTAAAACACTATATATTTCAGTTTTGAGTTTATTTTTCTCGACATCTTTCGAACGTTTTACACCTTCATCATAGGGAGAAGGATATAAACTTTTTTTATCAGCAGCATTTTATATATAGATGACTGTGTGATTGTCACACTGTCTTTGTTCTGGTGTAGAATTCATGTGACAATAAAATGGCAATAGAATTACGTCCTATCACTTGTCACGAGAATCAATATGATAGCTATACCTTTTAAATCGATCTGGCTCCCGCTGTAATGATGTAAAGAGCGATTCAACTAAATAATAATAATAATAATAATAATATGTCAGCTTATTTCGAAGGTGTAAAGCCTTCAAAACATACCGAGAAAAATAAACTAAAAAGTTGAAAAAATAGTGTTGAAAGTTTGAAAGCTGATTGAAAAAACAAAACAAAGCCTTAAATTTATCCAAAATTACGTAAGTGAATTTAGATGCCCAAAAATAAAACGCATCGCAGCATTTATTTTAGATTGCAGTCTATAAAGTCACATATCTAAATATATAGTCTATAAAGTCTATAAAGTCACATATCTAATCGACAACCTTCGTGGCAGAGTGGTAAGAGCTCTGATTCCCATTCCTAAGGTTCTGGGTTCGATTCCCGGCGATGGCAGTGTGATTGTCACACTGTCTTTGGTCTGGCGTAGTATTCTCGTGACAATAAAATGGCGATATATTGGCTACCTGTCACATGTCACGAGAATCAATATATCAGCTTAAACAAATTGTATACTGTAATTGGGTTCAAGCGACCTGTTGTATACGTAAAAAAAAAAAAAAAAAAAAATAGTACCACAGGGCGGATGAAAACGTTATGAATTTCACTGTTTCGATCTTCATCGGAGAATTGCTTTCATTACAATAGAGCTTACAATGCTTCTGCTGCCTTGCCCTGACATTTTCTATAGAACTTTATAGAAGGTTCTAGAGTGCATCGAAAATGAAAACGTCTCACGATACCGTATAATCCGGAAAATATTGAAACGTGATACAAAGGTTGTAGAAGGAAAATAATGCTCAGGATTTTACTATAATAGTTTCTAAAATAGGAATATTTGAATAAAATATGGCAACATATTAAAAAAAGAAAGCTTTTTATGAAATACAACACATTTAATTTAAAATAATTTTTATAACACTTTACCAGTTTGTTTTATCACTTTATTTTTGTTAAAACCAGTAAAATGTATTTAAAACGATTTTGAATAATGCAACACCACAAATTAAATGCTTCATACGGAAGTGCATTTAATTTATTTTACACAACAGCTTATGAAAGGAAAAATATTGCGAAAGGATCGCTGCGATGGTTCGGACATATGGAACGCATGGGTGGAGAAAGAATGGTTAAAAAAGTATACGTTAATGATGTAAATAGAGTACGGAGTCGAGGCAGACCGAGGAAAAAATGGTATGGCAAAATTAATCAAATTTTAAAGGTTGGTCATGTTAGAATTCGGAGGAATCGACGTGCGTGTATGACTCGTTGTATGAATGTGGAGGAAGCTGCTTTGCCTACCCCTGCGGGGAAACGGCGTGATGGTTTGTTTGTTTATTTGTTTACACAACAGCTGTTTCAGGTCTACAACATTTCCAGAAAATGTCCAAATATAGCAGTATTATTTGGTAGACCTTCACAATATACTCGTATTTGATAATAAAATAAATAAACGTTTGCTTGTTTTATTTCAACGATTAAAAAAAATAAATGTGTATAATATATTTTTGATGGCCTTGCGCGATTTGTTATTTCATTCCTCATTCACATCATAAAAAAATGACTTGACCCAATCCACGAGTGTACCTAACTAGCCAACAAACCATCACGCCATCACTCCGAATGGGTAGGCATGTATAATGGACCGCCACTCTATTATTTCTTGACACACTTCTCTCGCTTCTTCAACATTCATACATCGTGTCACGCAGGCACGTCGATTTCTCCAACTCCTCACGTGGCCGACATTCTATCATGTATTTGATTTATTTGATCGTGCCACGCTTTTCTCGGTCTTCCTCTATTTTTTTTATATCTGTTTACATCCTTAACTTTCTTTAACATTTTTTCTCCATTCATTCTTTCCATGTATCCAAACTATCTGAATGAATTTTTTTTTTTCATTTTTCTGTGCGTGTAATTCTTAAAAAAATATGTTTTATCTGTAGTCAAAATCAACGGCATAATTTTTAAACGTTTTTGGAGAATGAATAATTTAAAACAATTTCATGATGATGTTCATAAAACTTCGTACAGATGGCAGTGTTTGACAATGTTAGAGATTTTCTATACGGGTTTTCAACAGTTACTGAGAAAATGTGTCACTTGGAAATTTTTGTGATACTTAACCAGAACTGTTCACAGATGGCAGTAGTGTACTAGTAAAAAAAAAATAGTTTATTGGATTGAAAAATGGACATTTGAAGATGACTTAGATGTCTTTGAAAAATATTACTCAACCCATTGAGAATAAAATAATTTATTTAGAAGATACATTCGTTATTGCATTGCTGGATTTGTTTTACCAGTTAATGATTGCTTGTGTCCATAACCTTCACCAGTTTGCTTAAATATTTTAAACATGTATTCCTATAATTCAAATGTGACTGAATTAAAAACGATTAAATAAGTAAGACTGATGGGTTACTTCTACTGTGTCAACAGATTTGTATCTGGTGATGAAAATATAGAAAACAATCAAACTATTGATCATCAGAACAGAAATAATGCCCGAAAGGCAAGTATGCAAATAGGCATTAATCCAAATATTTTAAAGGGTTTTATTAGATTTGAACTTTTCCGTCTAATTTAAAACTTTTAATTTTTATTACAAGAAATTTTTTATTTTAGTTTCAATGGCCGATATTACAATGTTTTTCTCGTTAGTAAATCGTCACATTTATTTGACAACAATATATTTTTTATTTTTTATTAACTTCAAATAGTACAAAAGTACAAAGCACATGTTCTAATGAAAACTATTACTTTCAAAATAATAATGTTTGAAGGTTACAATGTGGTTACATATTTATTCAATTCTACTCTAAATCTCTTCATATACTTCTCACTTCTGACCTCCTCGGGTACATCCTCATACAACTTCTCATCCTCATTTAAAAAGGGAATAAATAAAACATTACAAATAATTATGTCTATAAATGTAATAATTTTTAAATAATCCATTGTTTCGCTATTAAAATTTAAACGCTGTTATGGTATGACAGTTTAATATTATTTTTTTATTTTTCGCCACAGCTGTTTTGCCAACCAATGTTGGCATTATTAGGTGGTACAATATTTTTTTCGTTTATGTGGAGAGTTTTGAAAACTGTTAAAAATCATGAAAATTAATTTTAACAGTTGTCAAAACTCTCCACATAAACGAAAAATATATTGTAACACCTGATGATGCCAACATCGGTTGGCGAAACAGCCGTCGCGAAGAATAAATTTATAATAATAATTTGTGATACCATAATTGCGTTTAAATTTTAACAGTAAATAATATTTTTTATACTATTCCATACTTTATTACAAATATATTGTATATTTAATAAAAATTGGTGTATATTTTTCGCTACTGAATTCCTCGTATTATGCTTTTAATGTATACGTGGTATGTAACAGAAATATGAAACTCAAAGAGTTCTATGAATTCAATTATGTATTTTGTCATTTTTTAGGGTTCACGTCCCGTACACGAGGTTTCCATTTGTGTAATATATACATCAGACGTTAGAATTAAGAAACTACTCAATACCACACATATCTATCAGTATTTTCATTATGCGTCCTTCGGGAAATATTTGAATCTCCCCTCTTAAAATTAAGTATCAGATAAATAAATAGAATCATAAATATTTAATAGACGCGGTGTGATGGGTTGCGAACCTCATCGACACTAACGAAGAAAAAAAGTTTCTTGACACTTTATTTATCAACGAATTTTTAAATTTTAAGTTTAAGCATATTTATTTTTAAAATTTTAAATAAGTAGTAAATATCATTTTTAAATGAATAGCTCAAATTTGAAATTGATATAGTGATTATAAGTTATTGTGAGAATCTTTTCCAGTAGAAATATGGTAGAAAGATCGACTAATCGGTTTTGGGTTGTATACGGTTGAAAGCGAAAAATCCGACTAGTCGGCTTTTGATAGTTAATGTGTTAAATCAAATTCTTCTTTTCGTATAATATATAATATTTAAAAGCCTTAGGTTTATAAAACCAAGTTTTCTGTTTTTTTACTAACAAACACAATATCTGTTTATAGATGATATTAAAGTTAATTCCATTATATGTATATCAACATTGTATGGAAGTGGGACTTGGATTTGGCAGATGAAGAATGAAAGTAGGATAAATGCCGTAGTAATGAGATCAAAGGATGCGCGAAAAACTACGAATGATAGAATACATAATGAAGAAGTAAGAATGGACTGAAAGGCGAATAAATGCGTAATAAATAAAATAAGAAACGGCTCACTAAGATGGTTTGGACATATAAGTATGGAACGAATAGATGAAAGAATAAATGCAAGTAGTGTGAATGGAAAAATAAGTCGAGAAACGCCAAAGAAGCCAAAGCACGATATAATTAATCAATTACATAAAGGCGGTCATGTTCGAAGTAGGAACAATAGACGAGCGTGCATATCACGGTGTGTGAATGTAGACGAGGCACAAGAGTAATTATTGAGATTATATTATAGAGGATAGAACAGTATGGAATGGACCGCCATGCGCCAGTCCACCGTCTCCGGGGAAACGGCTTGATAGTTAGTAAGTTAGTTAATATCTTATATTTTAAGGGTATTACATATGTTACATAATTATAGACCGATTGTTTAGGTTGCAATTTTTGTTTAATTTTACATCGTGAAATTTAGGTTAACCTCTATTTTTACATACGTATTTGAACAGAAAAAAAAAATTGAACTCCAAATCTTCAGACAGACATTTCAAAAGTAGTCTCTTGGCATTATCTAAAGTTGTAAAGAAATCTTTCGTTAAAGAAAAAATTTAAAGCGCATTTCTGAGATTAAGACGCCACCTGAAATTACCAGCCTCCTAATTTTACAAGGACGTAAAATTGAGCGGGATCATCCTTGAAGCCCGTGCGACTTGGTTGTTAGAACTGAGTTTATACGTTCTTTTCGTTCATTCCCCGTTAAATAAATAGCCTTAATCAGAAACGCAGACGGTTACGACCGTTATCAAATCGATCGTTATTTTTTTACGTTCTGGTTTTATAAGAAATTGTCACGTTAACCTGAAAAGGTGGATGAGAAGTCGAAAATGCTTTAATACTTAAAGTCTCTTCTTATTTTATCTACTGTCTATAATATTTAAAGCTATGAAGATTTTTGTTGACACAATTAACGTTAAAGGTGATAAAAAAAAAACTACGCTGAACGAATTTTTACAATGCAATTTCAACCACTGACAAGGTAAAACGTCACTTGTATATAACATAATACATCTTATAGAAAACTAATATTTTTGTATGATGCTTTGTATGGAGTTTTATGTTTATGTTCAATGATGAATAAAAATCGATGAAATTATTTTTTCGTGTAATTAACTATAAATTTTCTTTCATCTGATAGATAACGGGAGGCTAAAAACAATAATATATTAATTGAACAATATTTATTTTTCATGATAATCAAATGATTTTACTGAAATCTCTTGATGGAAGTTCATTTTAAATAATAATTAAGTAATACGATGTTTTTTAACAACTTCCACTTTTGTCTTTATTTAGACAGCGACCGGTTTCGCCAGGCTCGCTGGCATCGACACTGGTGACACTATTGTAAACTTAGTCCTTTATATACATACAGATCAGGGGTGGTAAACATGATTCTATACAAAAAAATATATGTTTCATTCTTTGTAACAACAGTTTATTTTTGCATACAAATAACATTACAATTTACAAACATGTTTCGGGACAAAGAAGCCGTTCATCTGTGTAGTTAAAATATCTTCTTCTAAGTCGTATTCCTCATGATTGAGGGTCATGTCCTTCCTGTTAACTGTTAACCATGGCACGCCATGCGCTCCTGTCACCCGTCAGTCTCCAGGCTGCAGCTAATGAGAGACCAGTCAGATCCCTGATTTTATCGGACCAGCGGCTCGGTGTTCGTCCTTGTGGTCGCCTTCCCTCCACTTTGCCCATGACGGTGAGCTTTTCAAGGTTGTCCTAATTTCTCCGGGCTATGTGTCCAAAATATTTCAACCCTCTCTGAGAGAACATCCGCGAGAGTCTTGCCTTAATACCCAGCTGGTCAATGATTGAATGGTTTGTTCTTCTTGCCATCGCCAGCACCACATCTCGAAAGCATAAGTTAAAATATGATATACACAAATCTTCAAGACGAATGTTTCGTAAATCTGTGTACGAGTATGATAGAGTGTCAAATGGAAATATTAGAAGTGAATGGGGTGCGAATAAAAGTGTTATGAACAAAATAATGAAAGGGTGGTTAAGATGGTTTTTACACATGGAAAGAATGAATGAAGACAGAATGTTGAAAAAAGTATATGTAAACGATGTGAACGGAACTAGATATAGAGAAAGGACGAGGAAAACGTGGCACTATCTAATCAATCAATCAAATATATTTCATTTTTATATATGGGAGTTGCATTATTATTTACATTGCTGATGATATACAAGGTTTATATAATACTTCATCAAGTGGATTTTTCTGCATTGAATTTTTTTTAAAGAAAATTTATCTTAAAGTGTTGGGAGCTGGAAGGATATACTTAAGTAGACCAATCAAGAACTTATCAGAATTTTCTCTTGTGGTGAGGAAACCACTTAAAACTGTCCAGAAGAAGCCCGCCTGTTGACAGTAGTCATCAGGCCTTCCGTTTCACTAGAATAGTGTTCGGCATTTTGTGTCCTACTTTGGTTTATTTTAACAATGCCCTGCACTAGCTTTACCATGAATGACACTACCTCTCGTGCTAGTTCCTTGTGAATCATCACCGATTGGATATCCCATAGATCTTTCCCAAGGCTTCTGCATCGCGCCTCCAGCTGATGTGTCTGAAAGCTGAAAAGGGGGTAATGCATCAACAGGTGAGGCACATCTCAAAGTGTTTCATCGTCGCATGGACAGCTGTCGATCTCGGAGAGCTTGAAGCGATGCAGTTAGCTCATGAACCCACCGTGACCTGTAAGTATCTGTGTGAGCTCGAAGCCAGCTTTCTGCATTTTCCTGAAATCGTGAGCATGGTAAATAGCAGGGAAAAACATTTTGGTGACACGTCCGGTAGTTTTGCTCAAATAACGATCGTTCCAGAGCTGAAGGGTCCTGCTTCTAATTTTCTTTTTTCCGGGAAATTATTTAAATCGGGGGCTGTCTTCTTGAGCGTAGCAAATATTAAATGTCGGTCACGTGAGGAGTCGGAGAAATCGACGTAGTGCGTGACACAGTGCATGCGTGTAGAAGAAGCGAAAGAAGTATGTCAGGATAGAACAATGTGGCAGTGCATTCTTTCTGCCTACCCCTCCGGTGAGACGGCGTGATGGTTAATTAGTAATTTAGTTTTTTTTTCTTTCATTATTAATGATAAAATACGAGTTTATGTCTTGCCCTTTCAGTTATAAATAAACCATGGTTTGTAATTTGACACAATTGTCACGAACTCTGAAATTTGCGCAGTTCGCAATCGTCGCCTGCATTTGAAAATGTGTTTTCTCTCACAAAATCTCTGTTTCCAATTGTTATTAAGCAAATAGAGTCCGCTGCTATGGGGTAACGAGGCAGTCAGTAAACAGGTGATTTGACTGCGGAATATTGTTTACCTCAACCGCTGTCCGTTTCTGCAGTTTTGGAATTTGTACTCAGCCATGTCAACATAGAAGCAAATTGTTCAAATGTGATTACAAGCTTCTTATTATTAGCGATTCAAAGTATTGTCCATCGTTGGTCACGACTTTCTCCCATCTTTCTGGCAACATACGAAAAAACTCTAATCTTTTGAGACGATCCACAAATCGATCCAAGTTTTCACTTCTCTATAAGAACGGAAGTGCTGGTCAGTCAGGCCGTGAGACATTGCGTTTCGATAAACAAGTAATAGTCAGAGGGAGTAATGTCTGGAGAATACGGCGGGTGGGGTAGGACTTCCCATTTTAACGTTTCCAAGTATGTTATGGCGGGCTTTGCGACATGGGGTCGAGCATTGTCATGCTGCAAAATCACTTTATCGTGTCTATTGTTGTATTGCGGCGTCTTTCAGTGCTCGGATCAAATGCATCTATTGCTTTTGAAATCTATGATTTACAAACTCGCATACCTCATGATGACAATTGTTCAGAATGTATTTTAAGAAAATAAGTGGTTTGTATGTTTTGTTTAGACTTTTATTTTAAGAAATATTTGAATATGAAAAGTCATTTCATTAGATGAAGTGCTGCAAAAAACAACTTTTGTTCTGTCCGCCTTTTATTTCAATGCCAATATCTGTCAAAAATCTACATTCATATACATGTGGCAGAGTTTCTCTTCTGAATAATTTCGTTTTCCTCTAAAATGTATACGGCCTTCACTTTGGTCCACACAAACTTGGTATTTGCCAGCAATCCATTTGCACACGATTTTCTACCCTATGCTTAGTTTTCGTAGTAAATTATTGGAAGTCGAAAGATCGTAAGATAGATCTCCCCAGACAGCTCAAGCGACACACTCTCAATTATTTATCACACGACGGTGTCTATTTTTACTTTTGGCGTTCGGACGACAAAGTAAATAATGATGTGTGAATATGCTCATCCTTTAATAACTATCAATAACATTTCTTCTATATTCGTCATCACTTTATGTCATGGATTTACATTTGAATTTGAAATTGAACATTTTTAGCTTTTCGCAAAAATATTATGTTTTAAAAAAAATATTTGAATCAATAAAAAAAAATATTTGGACATTTACTAATAGATTTTCTTCTTCTTTCGATGCTGTGTCAGGTCCCCTCAACGATGGCGATTACTGCAGCAAAGGCATCTCTATCCTGCGGCACTTGGAACAGGTTCTGAACTCTTTTTATTCCTGTCCACTATTTGATGTTCCGCAGCCAGGACAGCTGCATTGTACCAACTCCCCGACGTCCCTCCACTTTACCCATTAATATTAGTCGAAGGAGGTGGTATTTTTCTCCCCTTAGCACATGATCCAAAAAAGAGACCTTTCTAATTTTCACACTCGACAACAGCTCTCTATTGGCTCTGGCTCTCTGCAGTACGTCTGCATTACTGACCCTATCGATCCATGGTATACGGAGCGTTCCGCGGTATATCCACATCTCGAACGCTTCCAACCGGTTCATTACATTCACTTTCAGAGTCCGGGTTTCGCAGCCATATAGTAGAACAGATTATATATAACATTTAATCATTCTTTGTCGGAGTTTCAAGTTAAAATTATCGTTGCAAAATTATTTTCTCATTTTATTAAATGCAGCTCGTGCAATGTTTCCGTCCAATTTTTCTTCTTCTGAAATTCCGAAAGCCTTTCGAGTATTCAGCGATTCGGATAGTCGGATTTCGAATAATTAGAGTTTTACTGTATTTTGTTTTCATACAGGCATTTCCATACACAAGCTTGCTTATAGCCATATAATTTACGAAAGAAAAAACAACTTTTCTCAAGATTCCCTCTATCATTTATTCCCTGCAATTTATTGTTTTAGTTAGAATAGTTCCCAAAAACTAATCACACCACAGAATGCGACCTAAATCTACGTGGATACTCTTCCGTGTTTATATCCTATGAGAATCTCTTACTGGTGTGTTAATTGTTACTTGTTTGGCTAATACTATTTTTGTGTAAATGGAAGATTGTTCATACAAGTTGTTTTTTCGCATACAAGAAAATAATTAAGCAAGATTATACTTAAATGGGATTCATGTATCATATTGAAAGCATGTCCACACAGACATTGAAAAAATGTAAATTTGTATGTAAATCTTTCGATGCTAATATTGACATATTTATGTCTGTTTGTACATGTCAATGTCAATATTGAAATTATTATTATTAATATTATTATTATTTTGTTAATCGCTCTTTACATCATAACAGAGCGAGCCAAATCGATGTAAAGGGTATAGTTATCATATTGATTCTCATGACATGTGATAGGGAGCTAATCTATCGTCATTTAATTGACACATGAACTCTGCACCAGACCAACGACAGTGTGACAATCAAGCTACCATCGGCGGTAATCAAACCCGGGACCTTCGGGGTGGCTGTCAAAGCACTAACCACTGGGCCACGAAAGTCGTGACATGTTTATTATTCAGTATTAGCATATCAATGTCATCATATGTTATCATCACATATGATGACATTAATAAGTTTCCAATGTCCACGTAAATATGAACAATGTACATGTCAATGTCGACATATCAATGGCATCAGACATATCAATGCCATCAAGTTCAATACCAACAAACAAACATTCACACGTAAATGACAACATTTAAATTACAACGTGTTAATGACAACATTGAATGTCATGTGAGTGTAAACTTTAACGGCAATGTTAATATAAAAATAACAAATTGTTATTGCCAACATGTCGATTCCAACATATACAACATATCGTAAATGCAAAATGTTAATGTCAATACGAGTGTATAAAATATAAAATTGTATACATTTAATTTCAACGTCTACATGTTTAATCAATATGCCAAAAATCAATTTCCAATTCCACTTTCAAAAAAAAAAAATTAGGTAATGCTTTCAGCATTAACGTTTTGGTTATTCATTAAAACTTTAATACATTATCATATTAACGTTATTAATAACATATTTTTAACTAACTAACTAACTAACCATCACGCCGTCTCCCCGAAAGGGTAGGCAGAAAGAATGGACTGTCACACTTTTACTGATGCGGCACTCCATCCTTCTCTTTTCGCTCCGCGGGAGACGCGGTGTGATGGGTTGCGAACCTCATCGCCACTTTTTATTTTTATATACAAGTATAATAATTGCAACCCTTTTCTAGCTATTTTACCGTTTTTATTTAGTAAATAAAATATATTTAAAAGGCTTTGATTTCCAATCAGGGAGCAACAGAGGTACAAAAATGTCGTTTATCGTTTTAAGTACTTTCTTGATGTGTAGGCACTTAGATAAACATGCAATATGTATTTTGATTCGTATATCAAACATTATTTAAATTATTTACTAATAAAGTTACACCTGTTCAATTAGCTCTTCAGTACCTCCACATCCAATTTACGTAGCTAACCGCATCGGGGTGAAGTAATTATCGAAATAGACGGAAATAATAATATGCAATGTTATTTCGGGTCCATTTGTCTGTCATTAGAATACCGCATAATAAATACTAGCGCATGAAATATATTTAACCCCCGTGCGATCATTGACAGCTCGTGAAAAGTAGTAAAATACTAACTAACTAACTAACTAACCATCACGCCATTTCGCGGGAGGAGTAGGCAGAGAAGAGGGATCGCCACAATGCTCTGTCCTGGCATACCTCTCGGGATTCCTCTACATTCATACATCGTACCATGCACGCACGTCGATTTTCCGACTTCGAATGTGACCGCCTTTTAGTAATTGATTAATTTAGTCATGCCATGTTTTCCTAGGTCGTCCCCGGCTTCTTTTTCCACTCACGCTGCTTGTGTACAACTTTTTAACCATTCTGCTCTCATCCATTCGTTCCATATATCCAAACCATCTCAGCGATCCTTTTTTAATTTTATCCATGATACATTTCTTTCTTATTTCATCGTTCGGTATTCTATCATACAACGTTTTCTCACACATTCTTCTTAGTGATCTAATTTCTACGGCGTTTATCCTACTTTTGCCAGCTCCAAGCTTCACTTCCATACATGAGGGTAAAAGACAGAGTGATATAATTATTTTTCAAAGTACATAATGCTTTACAAGGATTAATTGTATCTCAATAGAGAAGAAGATGCAAATTGTTTTCTGGGAACAGAAGGTGGTGGTCGAGGCGCTTACAGGACTTATGACCTGTCAATGGTTGGGTTGAGCGATCGCTTCACGTTTAACAACATTCCCCATTCCGCCGTTATGACCACCACAAATCCAGTATTTGTCTACAAGAATTTGTATACATTCAAAATGTTGTTGTATAAATATAACTGGTACATGCAGGCAAAAAATTGGAGAGACATCTCCAGGCGAAATCTAGTACTGTATGATTTGCATAGACTTTCACAGTACATTAATAAAGGTTTTCTGCTTAATGCTTTCTAATCTTAATATAGATGACGCTAGTGTAGAGTGAACATAAAAATGTGAAAATAGGTGTAGAAACCTACCATATATACAATTTCCAAAAAGTTTGTCAGACGTGGTGGTCATAACGGCGGAATGGGGAACCACCTTCTCGGCCACCACCTTCCGTTCCCAGAAAACGATTTGCATCTTCTTCTCTATTGAGATACAATTAATCCTTAATCCGTTCCACGTCTCTTCTTCTCTCGATCTTCCTTTCAATTATAAGTGTCAATAAAGGATGCGTCTTATCTAAGTCTCAGAATTGGTTCTTCTGTCTTCTCATAGTGAGACGTTGAAGTTTGCTACTCAAAGAGAAGACAATATTTATATAAAAAAAAACATTTAACATGTATGGTGAATGATTTCAAATGCTGATGGTATGGATCTGTCAATTAACTTGGGGAAGAAAAAAAATCTATTTTGATTTCCACATTCATATGTTGGATAAATCAATTAAAAATAGGTAAAACAAACCAGTTTCACTCCCACAGACGAAGGGGGGCTTCGTCAGTGTCTTTTGTAACCCTGACGAAGCTCTGAGGGAACGAAACTAATTGGTTTTAACAAAATAAAGTGGTGCAAAAAGTAATAAAAGAGTGTTAATTTTATTTTTTATAATGCAACATAACAAATTAAATACTTCACAAAAAATATTTTCTACTTTTTTAAACCACTTTTATCAAACCATCCAGGTTCGCTCCCGCTAGAGCTTTGTCAAGATTATACTGAAGCGAAACCAAATGGTTATATAAAACAAAAACAAAATGGTAAAAAGAGACATAACTGTTTATAATTATGCCATACCGCAAAGTGCTACAAGCGAAAGTATAAAAATAATTAAATAGTCCATTGTTTTTGCCGAAACCCTATGATACCGTAACATTTTAAACTGTTAATGAATACATTTTGTTTTTTGTATCACAATTGTATTTTATTTTATAAAGATTCGAAAAATCACGAAAATTGGACATTTGATATACAAGTATTATTGTAACACCTGATGATGTTAACATTGGTTGATAAAACAGCTGTGGCGTAAAAAAAAAACAATTGTGATACAAAAAACAAATTTCATTCATTAACAGTATAAAAATAATTAATCAAAACATATCATTACATACTAATACTCCTAATATAATACAAATTACTACATTATTTTATGAACCAACCACTGTATTATCATATAATTCACAATTGCACATATAAAGCAACCCTCACTGCCCCATAGAATAATATCGAATCTGCAATTGTCACTTTTTCATTGTGATTAAAATATATTATGTTTTCATAATTCATCTTAAACCATTTATTTGATGTGCGTATTGAATAACCATTTAGATATATGTATGCACTAAAAGGTAATGAAATAACTGTTAGAAT
Source organism: Lepidostoma basale (assembly GCA_022606425.2). Classification (NCBI taxonomy): domain Eukaryota; kingdom Metazoa; phylum Arthropoda; class Insecta; order Trichoptera; family Lepidostomatidae; genus Lepidostoma; species Lepidostoma basale. The sequence goes on along the minus strand of JAHDVF020000316.1, from coordinate 1,490,426 downwards.
TGAAACAATGATAACATTGAGAATTCTACAATATTAGTGGGGTCATTGTGAATTTTCAAACGCAATTTTGAAACTCACAAAATTTACATAAATAGAACATTTTCTTATATTTAATTGTATCTCAATAGAGACGAAGACGTAAACTGGAAACTGAACATGGATGATCAAGGTGTTTACAGGACTTATGACCTGTCATTGGTTGGGTTAAGCGCACGCTTTATGTAATTACAACATTCCCCATTCCACCTTTGTTATTTGTGATCATGCATGACAAATTTTTGGAAGATGTATATATACTTCAAAATCCATATTTATCTTCACGTGGCAGTTTCAGTCAGCCATCTATGTAGATTTGGTTGCACTAGTGAATTTTTTCAAGAATTAACCTATACAACCGACCCACTAACGCCATCTATGGAGAATGATTTTCGGCATTTAGCAAACTACCTTATTAACACAATGTGAAGGCTGTCGACCAACATATTGTTAGAAGCCGCTAGGAGTATTATTCCATTCTATATGCCAAAGAATTTTTTTCTATTATTTCTACATTTTCTATTATTTCGTGAGTACATTTTAGGTAGCATAAAGCTGTTATTAGGTTAACGCGTATCGAAACGAATCGTCCATTTTCATTGTTTAATTAAACACCTAAATAAATAATACATTTGCAATCAAAATAATAATTTACTTTCGTATTAGATTAAGCAAACATATTTTTTTCTTTAAATTAACGTGAGTGTATTTCGTTATAAATATTTTTAATTTTTTGAACTTAAGATTTACACCGTGAAATTATTTATTGTTTCTTGAACAATGATGTAAAACTCTATATTAAATAATTAATACGAATGAAAACGCAATTTTCTAGAAGTTTTATTTATATATTATGGGAATGACATGTTTCGCCCTTCTAAGGCATTATCAAATGACATGCCTTAGAAGGGCGAAACATGTAATTCTCATAAAATATAATAAAACTTCTAGAAAACTGACATTTTCATTCGTATTAACCGTGAAATTAGATAGTAAATATATTTCATGAGTGAAAACATTGCTCTTCTTCTTCTTTTGAGTTTTGAATTTCTATGATATTCATTAATACGGATTTGTTTGAAAAGAAATTAGAGTGTAAGTATGATAAGTCGAATTGGTTTTAGTTGATTTCGTGTTCGAGTAAAATTATATGAGGAATAAAGGTGAAAGGCCACGAACGCAAACAAACCGCTCGCTTCATTCATTTTTCACAACGAAATTCCCAAGTGATTGACCAGTGTCCACACAAACGCATAATTTCACAGTTACGTGGTGGATAAAGTATATGTTTAGAAGTAACTTTACGCTGTCAGTAGGCAAAAACAATAGACTACCACACTGTTCTTTCCTGACATACTTTTCTCGATTCCTTAACATTTATACATCGTTTCATGCACGCGGGTTGATTTCTCCGACTCCTCAAGTTGCCGACAATTAATATTTGATTAATTTGACCGTACCACGTTTTTATTGATTTTCATCTATTTCTTGTTCTGTTGACGATCCTTTATATTTCATTTAGTTATTTTAAACATATCTAAATCATTACAGATTTTTTTTCCAATACACTAAATATACAAGTTATAGATACACAATAGCAAGTAATACATAATACATTAATAAAAAGAGCGAGAAACATAAGATGCATGACAAATTAATAAAATAAATATACCAAACAATTATAATAAAAATAGTGCTTCCCTCAGATGAGCCAAACTATCACAAAATATGTCAAACTCCGAGGTGATACGATTAAGCAAAGATATTGCTCTACCTACCAGCATAACCATTGGCTTTCTCCTAACTCTAATGACCCTTTAATTATTTTGTTCATAAAACTTTCATTCGAATTGCATTCATTTCTAATATTTGCAATGAAAATTGTTTCACAAGTGATTATTTTTTTTTTATGTTAACGATTCTTTCAATGATTTTTTTAATGTATCGAAAAAGTGGCAAAGCTTTGCATTGCAGAACTCGAATCCGCTGCTTCTTAAACTTAATTTCCTTAAACCATTTAACAACCGTGCTTTTTAATAAGATATTTAATTCAAAACTGTTCTTTGCCCATTTCTTGACCCATTAAGGATGGTTAGATGTGGAAAAGAAATACAAAACAGATGTCTGCAATCTATACCATGACGTCAGCGTGGTCAAGTTAATAAAGATTAAAAGACTTCGCTGGCTATGACTCTTGCACCGCATAGGGGATCTGAACTTCTCCAAAAGAGTGCTGTTTGACAATCCAGTAGGGCGAAAAAGCGTCAGCAACCCGAGACTGCGATAGTTGGATGGTGCCGTGGCGGACTGTCGGGTCCTGGAGCAGCAAGAAGAGGTGGCGGCCAGAGACAGGGCGGCATGGAGACGTTTCTTGGAGGAGGCTAAGACACACCAAGGGATGTAACGCCGAATAAGAAGAAGATGAAGGATATCAGTGATGTTATGTGTGTATATGATTAACCTCCTTTATACTGTATTAGGGGTTCGAATTGTCAGTAGGGTCGCGGCGAGTCACATCTTGCTGGAGGGTGTGATTCTATAAAATGCTGCGAAACGCCCAGTTGCATTCCACCGGCAACACTACTGACTAGTCCAACTCGTTAGGGTCCCTGTCGCGAACCCCGGGCAATGGGGTCACACTCATAACCGTGTGATCACAGCAGATAACGAGGGGATGAAAGGCGAGTTTCTGGCGCCTCCAAAACCAGATCCAACCAGCTAAGGGAAGGTAACCCCGATAGAAAAATCCACCAGAGAAGGTAACAGGAAACCACTCTGGTCACCTTTTCCCAGGAATCACTATGGCGAATACCTTTGCTGTAGTGATCGCCAACGTTGGGGGGACCTGGCACGGCACCAAAAGAAGAAGAAGATACTGTATTGAAGTGGATGACTTAGGAGACGAACTCCAGAGGGCGCATTTAACGAGAATATCTAGAGTAAATTTGTGAGGAAATAAGCTACGCCTCATACGTGGAGCTGAAGAGGGCTGCAGAGAACCGAACGAAGTGGATAACGAGATAGAGATCTTAGCTGAAAATCGATCCTCAGGATTGATACTATAGAAGAACATATGATAATTCTTACATATTATGAAATTGAAAGCAAATGGAGTAGAAATTAAACCAAAAAAGCAAAATTTTAAATGATTGACATTTGTTTGCAAAAAGAAATATGTATTGAAAATGTTCACATTATACAAAGGTTGTACCAGCATTGTAACAATCCGAAATAAATACGTTTTGTTGGAGGAAATAATTTTTTTTTTTAACCTGTAACTTGTTTCAGTTCCTTTGAAAACGAAAAACTTTCGCATTTCAATTGTACAAGGTGCGAGTCATTTAAAATGTTTCCAGGAAAATTATTTAGCTGCAAAACAACCCCTTTCCCCTCTTTTTAAAAAACTTCCAGGAAAACATTAATATAACAGTCAGGTGCAATGAACCGCAAATAATGCATAAAAGTTTTAACTTCACAAGATTGAACCTTTCTGCAGATGTTTATTTAACTGTTTATAAAATGAGAAATATTGTAAAAAAAAAACAATTTAAACAGTGCAAAAAACTTTGACTACCTTTGATTTCATGCTCGTACTATTTTTTATTTTATTTTAAAAGGGTATTTATTTATTTAATAAAGTTATAAAAAATTACATTAACATTTTACAACTTATAAAACAACATTTTATAAACAATTAATAATACAAAAAACACAAATGAAAAAAAAACAACAAAAACCCTAAACATCGGTACTGACAACATATTCAAAGCATTTTCGACGAAAGATCGCAGGAGAGTCGGCATCCCTTACCTCATTTCGCAATTCGTTAAGTAATTTGAATCCTATATAAAAAAACACCTTTCTCTGTACTTTCAAGTCTGGGTCTCTGGAGTCGGAATCTATCACGACCTGTAGTCAAATAATCATGTATTTCATAACTATATGCTACATTTTTTGTTAGATATGCAGGCACCAATTTTATAAACAAATATCAAAGTATTGTAAGTAACTAGTTTTCTTGAGTTAAAATTTTTTGATTTGTTTAACATATTTGAATCCTACTATATCTACCCCAACCGAGTATAGCCCTCATTTCTTTATTTTGTAAACCTGTAGTTTATCCATATCTCCTTAATTTGCTAAAAACAATACAGAAAAAAACAATAATTAAAGTGAGGCAATATTAAATCATTATGGACCAGCTTTCTACTGTTTATATCCAATTTATTTCTGATTCTAAATAAGAAACCGACCTTTTTACCTTTTTTTTTTAAAAAACTAATTGAAAATTAAATTTAAAATTCAATTGAAAGTTCAATTTTTCGTCGAATATAATACCCAGATACTTGATATTGCATTAAAACAAATTATCCAAATATTTTTTTTACATCTCTTTACAAAATAAACTTAAATTTATTTTGATGTAAGTCGATGCCAGCGAGCCTGGAGAAACCGGTCATTGTCAGAATAAAGACAAAAGTTCATAAAAAACTTCGCATTCTTAATGCATCGGCCCGTTTCTTCAATTCGTATATTTAAATATCTTAAAACTGCTAGTTGTTTCTCAAAACGGAAGGATGAGACTTGATTTTTTTTAATGGTTAAGATTATAATTCTGTGATATGGAGTCCTCACGAGGCGAGATATTCCGTTATGCTGGGCAGGGTTCAGAAAAAATTTCTGAGGTATCTCTACATGAGGGAGTATGGTAGCTATCCGTGGCTCTATTCCACGGCATTTCTTTTGGGAATGCTCGGAACCAATTCTCTACAGCTTCGAAGAGATGGACATCTAATTTTTTAACTTTAGATTAATTAGGGGATACTTCGAGAACTTGGCCGTACTGGAGGGTGTTCGGCTTTTTGTCCCCGATAGATATATTCGACAGCGACAGCACAGATTGTTTTATCTGCCGACCGCCAGAACCAATCTGCCTCTAGTGACACCGGTGGAAAGAGCAATTAGTCTGCTGAACGCGGTCTCCTCGGAGATCGACGTCTTTCATGGTAGTGAAAGTACGTTCAGAAGGCAAATACTCTTAATTCTGGAGAGTATCCTGTCTTCCTAATGTTGAACCATCTCTTATGCGTTTCTGGTTGTTGAAATAAACTGATTTGATTTGATTTGATTTGATCGGATTCGCGAAGAGATTTCTGATTTTACGAAAATACGTGTAGCAACATTTTTCTTTGTGTATAAGTGCAATATATTTATATTTAAATATTTACCAATGACAAATGTCTATTTATCATTTTTTTGTTTAAATTTGGGCTCCAGCATTAAAAGAGCAATTATTTCACAAAGGGAAATCTTCTGTTTGTGTGATTCTTTGTGAATTAAAAGCATTTGTGAAGTAAGCACTTTGTTTGCGATTCACGAAGGGAACTGTGAAGCATAGTGAATCTAGCTACCATTGTCATGTAAATCAGTCCGCAGAATAAAGTTTTTCAGGTTTGCACCTTGCAGGAAACAAAAATCACAAAATTACAGGTGTGTCCTTTGATAAAGTTTTGAAAGTAATTCAAATGTTTTATTCATAACGCCAAAAGAATAATAATATTAACTTTCTAGAAGTTTTATCATAATTACGGGAAAAACAAATTACGCCTTTCTAAAGCATAATCGCAATAATAAATCGCTTTCATTGATAGATTATTGTTTCCAATAATTATTTTTAAAGCTCCATTCACTTTGTAACCCGCACCAACCCTTCTTTCGACGTCACTATTCGTTCGGCCATTAGCTGTGACCATGCTACCTAAATACACAAATCACTCCCCTCCTTCAAGTTCTCTTCGTTCACACTTACGTAATAATCTGTCATTTGCTCTTCCCTTTCAAAAATTATCACCTTTGGCTTTTCAACATTCAACATTAAATAGTTTGACTTGTATACCTCATACATTCTCGATACCAAGACATATTATTCCTTCGCACTATCTGCAAAAAGAATGGCATCGTCCGCGTACACAATTTATAGACAAATCACTCATCTCAGACAGAAAGAAGACTCATGACAGAAATGTCTCTAAAAATTAATGTTTTGTGAGCTTTCAGCGTTGTCTAATTGAATTCATATTAAAAAGCTTCAAATCTTATAATTTTTTTAGGGAAATAATATATGAATGGTGTAGTTTTCGAATATTTAATTATATCTTCATCAGATATAATTTCTTGATTTCAGATCTAAATTGAAAAACCATCTTTTTCATATTTCATACCCAACTTAAACATTTATACTTTGTTCTACTATACTTTTAAACCGATCGTTTTTTAAGCGGTTACATTTAGATTTTTTGATTTAAAACACGTCTTAATGCGCCCTTGAGGTGATTACATCACAAAAACGGCGCTTTAAAAGTTAGCATATTATTATTATTATTATTATCTATATTGTGTAATTCTGTAAACATTTGGGGTAGGGATATATTTAAATAAAAGAGTGTTAGATTCCTCTGGGATATTGCCTCATAAAGTATTTTATTTCAATAGTTATAATAAATATTATAGTACAATTCAAAAAAATTATATTGATATGGTATAATATGTTAGATCAATTTTCATCAAATGCATTCGTTATTGTTCACAGTAATCTCTTCTTCATAACGACTTTTATTTTAAACAATAAAATAAAACAGTTAATCACATTTAATGTTTACCATTCATTAATATTTATCAATTACCGAAAACAAGTATCGTTGTATGAATGATCCAACATCATAAAAAGCAAGATGTAATCATTTCATTTCAGTTGAATATTAAACATGAAAACATTTCGCATAAAAACTAATTAAGAATTGATATGAATGAAAACGTCTGTTTTCTACAAGTTTCCTTATATTTTATGCGAATGACAAGCTTCACCTTGTTACAACATTATCAAATGTAAACATTAAATTACATACGATAATGTCTCAGCATGACGAAACTTGTCATATCCATTTAATATAATAAAGCTTCTAGAAAACAGATATTTTATTTAGTATTCATTATTTTATTCGGGGTTTTACATCATTATCAAGAAAAAATAAACAAACAATGTTTTCATTTGAACATTTTTCAAAAATCAAGAACCAAAAAAAATTGTATTTTAAAAAATCATCGTGTAAACTCACAATATTAAAAAAAAGTATGGTTTAAAATTAAAATAGATCAATAATTGCAAAAGAAATCTTTAAAATAAAATTATGATAACCATGGAGTTTAGTACAGACTCGATAAGACTAGTATAACTCGATAAGAAGAAGATATTAGACTGAAAAGCATTTTTTTCTCGATGGTCTGTTACTAAATTTCGAACATTTTGCCAGCCAGTTCAAAATGTTCAAATTAATACTGCATTTGACAATAACAAAGTATATATTGAACATTATTCAAGGACTAAATAAATCTATGTAATATGTTTAATTGCTATTACTTCAAAACAAAAACAAAGTTTTTGTAATCAATCAAATATAAATTTTTGAATTTTTACCTTACGCTAATATTTTTTGACACAAATTTTATAAGTACGTATGAACAAATTTTTGGAAAATATAATATCTCATTTTATAACAATGTAAATCAAAATTTTTATATAATACATTTTTATAAAAGTAACTTTATTAAAAAATATTCCAAAAATAACTTTTTAATGACACAGTAAATCATTAACGTGAAAATTTCACAGTAAATACATACATAAATATTTATATAGAAGAGTTATAACAATCCCATTTTCTTAAATTACAAACTATAATAGTATCTTATGTATTAGTTTGAATTACACATAATTTTAAAATAAAAACAAAGCAAAAATATATATGTGTTTATTTTATTTAAACAAAATTATATATGTATGTATATGTTGTTTATCTTTTGATAAGTTTCATTCATAACATTTTCGTCACCTCGATATAGTTATTGTGAGATTATACACATTTCATTGTTATGATTTATTTTTATAATTGAATATATACGATACTTGTTTCTATATAAATTTTACGTATAGAATATATGTTAAAACATTTATAGATTCAAGATACAATTTTATTTACTGTAGTAAAAACTACATATTTACATGCAAACCTGTAAGAAAAAGAAAAGGGAAGAATATTTTTAAGAGAAATAAAAAAATTTAAGGTTATAATTTTTTTTAAATTTACCCGAAAGTTTGTTCATAAATTATACTTATAAACATATTCAAGTAAGCAAATTTTTTTTTCAATTATACGTTAATAATTTGAAAATAGAATACAATAAAAGTATCTTGAAAATGTTTGAAAAAAATGTTTGTGAAATATGTGCTTTATCCGATTCTTTGTCTTAAGTATCTAAAATGGATATATTACTTTAATATTAACAACAAAAATATAAGATTAATAATTACGCTTTTAAAATTGTAATTATGTATATATAATATTAAATAAATAAAAATTGTGTATAATCTTATTCCGGTACGCTAAGTTATATGTAAGAGAAGAAAATGTAGAGATCGCTGTTCAACAAACAATGTTTTGACTAGATATTCGGTTTGGCATGAAAATATAATGGTTTTGTTTTATTCTTCGGCGTCGTCCATCATGTCGTATTCATCATCTGAAACAAAAAAAAATGAGTGAATAGTCGATAACAGATGCCATTGTTTCAGGTTTAGAACAGTCGATCGGATAGTGAGAAGTAGGGATTTCATAAAAAACTGTACCTAACAGGTGAGTCAAACAAGTCTATTAATACATAACGTATTTTTTGCAATTCTAGAACTATTTTAATAGCTGTTTTTTTTGTATAAATATAAACGTTTTTATTTTCTTTTAAGGCAAGTAAGGTGCCTCCACATGTGGTGTTACTATATAACACCTCATGCCCCTGGAAACGATACAAAATCGGCCAAACCTTTAATTGAAAGTTAAAAGGAGAAATGAAGCCCGTTCAGAACCATCCATCTCATGCGTTCCTGGTATTTTACCTGTTCTCAAATAGATACCTCTTGTTTTTCTTTAACATTTGATCGTTATATATAAGACTTGCTTACCATTGACGCGAATAAGATTTTAATTTATCATGAAATGTTTCGAAATTGAAATACTTTCATCATCGGGAGAACTGTATAAAGTGTTGTTAAAATATAGTAAGAACACGATGGCTAAATTTTACAATTTATTTTAACAATTCTGACATAATGAATAATTACTTATTGCTAAAAAGCAGAATTTTAAAAAGTTTCACGATAAATTTCAAAGAAAATTAAAGTTTTCAATAATATTAGATATTTAATATAGAGTATATAATTAATGGATGGCGCTAGTATATATTGAACTAAAAAATGTGAAGTGTTCCTCAACATTGTAGCATATATACATCTTCCAAAATTTTGTCAGACGTGGTGGTCGTAAGAAAGGCGGAATCGGGAATGTTGTTAATATAAAGCGATTGCTTAACCCAACAAATGACAGGTCATAAGTCCTGAAAGCACCTCGACCACCATATTCTATTCCCAGAAAACGGGTAAAATGGGTAAAATCCAGTATTTATCTACAAGTATTTGTAAACATTCAAAGTGGAGTATATAATTGTTTAAGAGACAAAACAATTATTTGATTTTTCTCAAAAACGCTCAGAATGTAATCAAGATTTAATGTAATTAAACGTATTTACTGTTTCTTAATTAAACTGTTTAAATTCGTATTCTATTACAGTTTTAGTGAAAACGATTGTTCAATTTACGTAGGCTGATATCTTTTTCTGAAGATTTGAATTTGAATTTAGTTTATTCGAAATTCCTTCTTTAAAATGTTAAATATTTTATCGTTATTACAGGAGTGCCAGTTTACTGTAAACTGATTTTTAGATACTGTGACTTCTCAACTAAGAATGTTCGTACTTATGACCATAAAAAGTCATACATTTTTACATATTACACGTTTTAAGTATAAAACCAATAGATTGTATTAATTGATTGTTTTGAGTCCTTAAATGAAGAAAATGTTACAAAAATGTATTTAGCAAAATTTGACGATTTCGAATGAATTAGACACATTTTAGATTGTCGTATTATTTTTAGGAATTCGATTTACGACAATTTTTTACTTATGTCTAAAGTTGTTGAACTTAGCCCCGCTATAGAAATTATATTTCTGTTAGACATACTAAAAAGAATACATGTTAAATTAAAAAACTTTGTTTTATGTATCAAAATTTTATTTTTATTCTTCGCGACAGCTGTTCCGTCAACTTATGTTGACATCATCGGGTGTTAAAATAATATGAAGAGTACAGGGGAAAAACAAGGAATGTCAGTAGAAGGTTAATTTGAATAAATTGAGAATAAAGCTAATCAAAGTCTATACATTTCTTAGCAATTAGCAATCGATTATCTGGCCATAGTCGATGACACACATGATTTTTGAATATGAAAATTTTTCTGTGGATAGATACGTACAAATGCCGCTAGATGGCTTTATTACATTTATTTTGAATTTTAACTGACATTCCTTGTTTTTCCCCCTGTAGTCTTCATATATCTTTTATTATTATTATTATATTTTCCACCTTTGATATTTTCTCTTATAAATAAGGTTCCTAACTCAACTCAAAATTAGAGCAAGAACTTCAAAATTATATCAAAGAAATTATTAATAGGAACAAATACACATAAAGGTTCGAAAAATCAGGCAAATTTTACATTGGATATATTATTGTAACACCTGATGATGTCAACATAATTGTGACCCATAAAACAAAGTTTTTTAATTTAACAGTTTAAAATATTAAAGTATTATAGTGTTGGACCAAAACAATGGACTATTTAAAAATAATACCGATATTAATCCGAATTCCTTTTTTGATAAGTACTTCAGTATTAAGTAATGGGTACCCTTAGCAAATAAAGTTGTTGAGAAGCTTAGAATGAGAAGATGGGAAAGAAACTTGAACTACAAAAGTAAGTATTATAAGTTATAAATAGATGAACCCGCTTACTTTCCCTCATCACAGACTCTCACCTTGCAAATACGGGCGAACAATACTTGTAATTAATTTGTAAATATACGGAGTTCAATTACACCTCTTTGCCACTGACACAAAGCAATGAACTTGAACTTTCAAAGATTTAGCGGTACTTCGAGTGATGAACTGTGTGTTTCTTGTTAACAATTGTTATACGAGTATAATGCTTAAATGTTTTCTTTACTAATCAATATGACTTGGTAATACAATAAATAATCCCCTAGCAGATCGAAACATAACATTCCCATATTATATAGTAAAACATCTGGGAAACGGATGTTTTAATCAAAATTAAATACAGATCATGGAAACGCTTTAGTAAGATGAAACGCGTCACTTATACATTCTAAACTTCTAAGAAAAGAACGTTTTCATGAGTTATTCGTTATTGTCCAAGAAACGACATATTATAAAAAATATTTTTTTTAAAATATCAAATCCAATCAAATCATTTTATCAACTCAAAAGACAGTACAAACAGCAACATGTTTAAGGCATCTATTGAGTACAGGTAAAATATTATAAAAATACAACATAATACCAGGAACGCATTAGAGATGGTTCGACATTAGGAAGACAAGATACTTTCTAAAGTCAAGAGTGTTTGTCTCATGAACGTACCTTCACTAATATGAATGACGTCGATCTCCGAGGAGACCGCGTTCAGCAGAGTAATTGCTCTTCCCACCGGTGTCATTTTTTAATTTAACAGTTTGTACTGTTAAAGTATCATAGTGTTTTGGCTAAAATAACTTACTAAATTACTAAATTTCTTAAATGTGTATATATTATGTACACATTAAAGTAATTAGAAAACAATTTGAATAATTAATTGATGTTGTACGTACATGTATTTTGTGTTTTTGTAAAAATGAAAAAATCATAGATTTTTTTACCTGGTGTAATCGATTTCTTTCCTCTCATCCCAACGAAACCGCTTGGTCCCCTCCGCTTCTGGAACGAGTCAGCATCAAAGGACATCCTGTCATCCAGGTGCTGCAGATTGTCAGACTTCTTCCCTCGGACTCCCACGAACTTGCCTCTGAAGGGAAACCCGTACGGAGCCTTTTTCCCTCGCACTCCGTAGAACGAAGACATAGACGGTCCTTTCTTGCCGCGAACTCCGTAAAAACCGTAGTTGGGGGATCGTCTCTCCTTGATGCTTATAGCCCCGGATAAATTGTTCGATACGTCTTGGTCAGACACGCCAAAATTGTCCAAAGAAGATATTTGTTCGTTAGAGTTAGTTGGGGGCAGGATCCCGAGGCTCACCACTTCTTGCATCCCAACTGTATTCTCGGAGCTTTGGCTTGTTGGCTTAATTGAAACATCTTTAGCTGAGTCGAGTTTAGCGTGTTCTTCGTTAGGGTCTTCTTTTTTACCTCGCATGCCCATGAATCCAGAAGGCGCGCGCTTATTTTCTTCCATTCCAGATTCGAATTCCCTTTTGCCTCTCATTCCTTGAAATCCCTTCAGACCCCTTTTATCACCTTCGAAGAATTCGTTGTCTGGCGCGTAACTCTGATACGGCAATCCACTGTCGATGAGATAATTTTGCAAATCGTTTACAGAGTCATCACCGTAATAATTCATCGGTTCTTCGCCGATATTATCTTTCTTGCCTCTCATTCCCTGAAAGCCCATCGTCCTACGCTTGTTGAAATATTTGCTTTTCAAATATTCGTATTGTTTTTTGCCTCGCATTCCTTGAAATCCTTTCAATCCTCGTTTTTCAGTGTATTCAGGGACAGCATATTCATCTAAACCATTTTGGTAGAGAGGGCCACCGTCCAAAAGGTTCTTCTTTCCGCGCATGCCCAGAAAGCCCATCGGCGCTCGCTTGAACGAAGAGAGTTGGTTGGGTCTCTCGTAGAGATCGTCCTGAACCCGGGCCAGAAGCCAAGGGTCATGGATGCTTGTAAACCTCGTCAAATCTTCAAAGTTGGGAATAGAAGGATAGGGTGCTCTGTCCAACTCTCCCTGATCGAAGTTCTCGTCTAGCGCTGTGAGGGCTACACTCTTCTTCCCTCTCATCCCCTGAAAGCCAAGCGGGAGCCTCTTGTGGGCAATATCCCCGCGGCTGTCTGAAACGAGCAGAGCTAATCCGATAGCCATCCATATTGTTGTTTTATGCATTCTGAAACAAAAATATTAAATATATTAGATAATTGAAAGAAAGAAGGTAAAAATGATACAGTAAGATTTAACGAGGTAAACGGAACAAGATACAGAGGAAGGCTGAGGAAAACGCGGCACGATAAAATCAATGAAATATGAAATATCGAATCCGGAGAAATCGACGTGCGTGGAAGAAGCGATATATAAATGGTGAGCAAAGCGACAAAGCGAGTAAATAATGTCAAGATAGAACTGTGTAGCGTTCCATTCTTTCTGCCTACTCATTCGGAGAGATGGTGTGATTGTAGTACAAAATATTACATTAAATAAAATACAACATTATTTTTTATTTTATGTAAAAATACAACATTTACAAACGTGTTTTATGTGTAAAAAAAAAAAGTTTTCAAAAACCATGAAACCATAAGTTTAGTCAAATAGTGTATTTTGCATACAAAATATAAAAAGAGTTTTGCTGGAATTGTACATATATTATATATGAATTCATTGTAGCAGTACTTTATTTTAAAATAAAGTACCAATCTTCGTAATGCTCTATCTAGAAGTTCACCGATCCAAAGTTCATCGAGTAGCTAATTTATTAATCTTCCAATTTGTACGAGTATTGAAAAAGGAAAACGTTCCACAATCCTCGGAGTTTATTCTCCCCCCGGGACAGTCATTAATTGAACACAGATCTGCTCTCCGTAAAATATCGTTTAATCGCTCCGATAATACCTTATTTATTGATACCACTTTCTAAACCAGTCTTATTAAGACTTCATAATTTATTCCTGTACAATAAATTGTATCATAAGCTCGATAGAGTATCCCAAGAATAGAACATTTTAAAATTATGATAGAGTCAAGATATACAAGGCATGCGTTCGCCCCATCATGACGTATGGAATAGAGGTCAGAGCCGATACCAATAGAACTAAGAACCTTCTTAGAGTAGCAGAAATGCGAACCCTACGCTCCATCGCAGGCAAAACCCTCAGAGATCGGATCAGAAATGAAACGATAAGGTCTGTCTGTGGTGTTGAGGACATAGTGAGATGGGGATGAAGCAGAATGCGCTTTTGCAGAGACCACGTGGACCGTATGGAGAATACAAGAATCGCAAAAATTGTTAAAGATGAAAACCCAAGCAGCAAAAAATTACCAGAAAGGCCGCTAAAGAGATGGAAAGATGGCTGGAAATCATCATCCCAGGACAGCCCACCTTCACAAACAGGTCTTACGATCTTAACTAAGAAGAAGAAGAAGAAGAAGATAGAGAAATTATAAAACTAACTAACAAACAAACCATCACACCATCTCCCCGAAGTGGGAGGCAAAAAGAATGGTGTTCTTTCCTGATCTGGCTTCCACAACATTCATACATTTTGTCAATCACACACGTTGGTTTCTCCGACTCCTCACATAACCGACATTCTATATTTTATTTGTTTAATCGTTCTACGTAATCTTTCAGATTTCCTCTATTTCTAGTTTCGTTCACATCGTTAACATATACTTTCTTTACCATTATTTCTTCATTCTTTCCATGTGTCCAAACTATCTTAATGATCCCTTCATTATTTTGTTTATAACACTTTCATTCGCGCTGCATTCACTTCTGATATTTTCATTCGACACTCTCATGCACGTAGATTCGTTTAAGAGATCTCATTTCTACTGCATTTATTCTACTTTCATCCACTTCCATACTTAAGTTAAGCCGGTTGGTTGTTAAAAATAAAATAATTTTTTGTAAATTATAACAAAAGCAAATTATTGCTTGTTCTCACTAACAAAATTTATAAATAGTATAGTACGTGAATGGTAATTAAGTTTGTTGTATGACTTGCTTTTCGAAATAATAAATATTTCGACGTATTAATGTTTTATTCCTAGCAGAATGTTGAAAATTATACACCAATTCCGAAGATCGATGAAGCTTTTACTATTATTGTGCTTTTTTCGACTGTAAGTTTTGAAAAAGTTCATTCCTTTGAAACTGAAGTATAATGGGCAAATGGATATGCATCCAGAGAGGGCGGAGACACAATTTTTTTAAATTTAGAAATTAAAACACAGATTCACGTCAAGAATCAAAACTTGCGATTGACTTTACATACGAGTAGATGGCTACCAGCATAAATAATAAATTAAGGACTTTAAGTTGATAAAATATTTGTGAATTTTTTTAATCACATCTCTACGTAGTCTGAAGCTACATTTAGTATACACAATTGTTCTTATATAATAAAGATTTTCGTACATATTTTTATTCTCCACATAGTCATAAACTAAATGTATGTTTGCTCTTTTTTTGTTTTCTCAGCTGTAAGACGAATATCGGAATATAAAGATAGCCCATGGACCCCAGAGCTTGACTGAGTCAGCTCTGTATAGCTAAAATTAAATCCAAAATACAGAAATATCCTTGAGATAAACACACGCAAGGATCATATAATTGAAACCAATAGAGGAAAAAAACACAAATATAATATTAACACAATGAGCATTTTGTATACGACGATTTTTCTATTAATTATAACATTTTATTTTCGAATTTTGAGTTTATTTTTCTTGACATGTTTTTAAAGCTGCTACACCTTCAGCTTCGGAAGAAAGAAATAAACCATAGTATATATTGCTACATACATTTGTTACAGGTAAAAAAAAAATATTTTCATTATTTATATTTTTAATTATCTTGGTTTGAAATTGTTTTTTTTATGAAGGCACATTTCTTCTAAATAAAATTTCATTTAGTTTTCACAGTTCTCTAAACTCTCCACATCAACGAAAACATATTGTAATTCCTGATGACGCCAACATCGGTTGACGAAAAAGCTGTCAAGTATTATAGTGTTATGGTCAAACTTATGGACTACCTAATTATTATTAAATGAAGGTTAAGTATTTCAATGTATTGAGTATAAAAGACATCAAAAAATTTCTAGAAGTTTAATAATATTGACAATGTATAGAGCTATGTAAATCATATTTTTCCATTTATTATTTTAAAAAACTAATATACCTTTTGCACATTATAAATTAATTAAAACGAAGATTCATCAATGTTTATTCAATACTGATTATAGATTGTGTGAACTTTTAAATGTTTAATTCATAAATGTTAATTGCTTTTATTTATTAAAACATTAAAATTACTTTCAAAGCATAACATGTCTGGATCCGGTCCTTAACAAGTTCTTGTACGAGCATATATGTCTCATTCCAAATGTCTACTTCCCGGAACCATTGTTTTAACTTTTGCTTCATTTTCCTTACGGGAAATGCGAAGCATTTTCTTTTAACTCACGAGGGAGAGCTTTTAATTTTTCTTACTTTAGCTATATTAATTACAAATGTACTTAACCCCAAGACGAACTGCGAATATAACCTGCAATCAGTGCGGCATCTCATGAAGTCATAAAAAACATTAAAAGTATTTAAGTGTCCTAACTCACACAATATATGTTTACAACTCTTCAATAATTCATTCCATTTTTTTTCTTCGTTTTATTTAATAATATTAACAAAGAAAAATAAGGTGTAGTCGTCACTTCTAAAACACGTTCTTAACTTTAATGTCGTTCTCTTTATAATTAAGATTATGCAATATTATGATTACAGAGAGATTATTCCGTACCAACAAACCCACAACACTGAAAGTAGGATAGCATGGACCTGCTCTATTGGCCAATGCTGGACTAATATATATTATTCATATCCAATGTTCGCAGTAAACGTTGCCTTTCCGTTGGTATATGTGTCACAGTGTCACATAGAAGACCGAACACTTGACTTGTAATTAATATGACAGGGAAACTAGTATTAGTTAATACAAATGGAACTGTTCGTTTTCTAGAAGTTTTTTTAAATAATAAATGTTTGACATTTGATAAAACTGACGAAACATCTTGTTCACATAAATTATAATAAAACTTCTAAAAAAACAGACGTTTCCATTCATATTAATAATTTAATATGGATTTTTATGTCATTGTTCAAGAAACATTAAATAGTATTTTTATTTTTCTTCCATAAAAGTTAAAATCTATTTCAATTGTGATTTCCAATATGCCATCATAATAATTTTGGATAAAACCTTAAATATTTATCTTTCATCGTAAGCGTGCACCTTTATTCATCTGATTGTAAACAGGTACCTCCATCAATCAATTATCTTACGTAAATAATCAAATGAAGAACAAAAATTACACCTCTTCCCGAAGGGATTGTGCTGGGAAAATGAGCCGCAATGTTATTTATTTTCTACTGTCCTTTTTTGTTACCTACACAATTGTACAGCAAGTAGCGCGTGTGCTTCGATTATTTCGTCTAAGAAAATGTGCGCAATCTTTTAATTTGTTGAGCACAGAAAATTTGTAATGCTTCCTAACTGGGACTCAGATTAGGAGGTAATTTTTAAGCACTTTGTAAAGGTCATAATATGATACAATATACTATAATTAAGAAACAGAACCTTTATTACTTATTAATTTAATGTCAATCAATTTTATACAATTTTTTCATCACTTTTAATTAATTTTTAGTAATTTATATGTACTTCCATTATACAGGGTTATTGGTTATTAAATACATTCCTTTTAGGAGGTTGTAGGGGAGGTTATTTTCGATGATTTATGTCATGTCAGGCATTATGCAAAAGTTAACCATTTTTAAGATAAAAATTATTAGTACGATAAATCAAATTAATTTTATTTTAACAAGTAAAAGTGGTAAAAAGCTAATTATATAAATAAATGTGCCTTTGTGTGTATTGTCAGTTGTTCTTATTGATATTTTAAGTAATAATTAGTCACTAAATTCAATGTTTGATGATTTATGTAATTAGACGATTTTTTACCATCTTCTAGTGTAATGTTGATTACTCTGTAATCTTAAAACCGATGTTTAGTTTAAATACCTCGTTTGAAAGAAAAAAATATGTGGATATTTTTTAAATAATCTATATGAAAAATGTATAAATGATTATGTTTTTTAAATCGCCTTTCTTTTAGAACTTGAAAATGAAAATAATTAAAATGTTTGATATTTCCGTCTGGTATTTCCTAATGTGGATAGACAGATCTAGTTTTTGAGTTGGTAATAAATGCCTGTGGTGTTCACTAATTAATTAAAAAATAAAAGTTTGATTATAACTCACAGTTATTTTTTTATAAATTTTTAAAACACTTGACCTCGATAAATTTCAAAAAAACTTTAATTCGTTTTATCTCAAAAATGGTTCACTTTTGCATCATTCCTTACGTGATATAAATAATTGAAAATAACCTCCCCTACAACCTCCTAGAAGGAATGTGTTCAATAACCAATAACCCTGTTTAGGACAGTTCATGTACAAGTGATGATTTAAGTTAACTGGTGATTCAAAATAAATAAAATTTATTAAAATAGTGTATTTAATAACCATCAAATATGATTACTTTTATAATATTATTTAAAAAATATAATATTTATCAATATTATTCGCAAAAGGGTGTTCATTAGTTATAAGATGAATTGATAAATTATTCAATTGTATAAAAAGCGATTGAAAATTATATATTAAAATGTATTTAATGGAATAGCCTGAGATGTTACATTATTTAGGGAAAACATACAACAAAGCCTTATTTATTATTTAGGAAGCAATATTTTTAAGTGTATGCAAATGTGTTTTACAGCAGCTTCAAACACATTCATTAATCTCGAGTGGATACCTCTGTGCGTACTTAATTTTAGTCTACCTCTTATTATTTCAAGAAATACCATAATCACACATTAATTTAAACAAATACGTATTTTTTATAAACTTTAAACTTAATCACTGTGGCATTTCATTATAAAAATTTATTATGAAAAAAAAAAAACAGTTTGTTTTTTTAAATGTATACAAATACATATACACTTACGTATACAAATACTTGTATACTTTAAATGTATACAAATACTGGATTTTACCCATTGCGAGATAATCAATTTTAACGATTAATTGTATCTCAATAGAGACGAAGATGTAAATTGTTTTTTGGAAACAGAATATGGTAGTCGAAGCGTTTACAGGACTTATGACCTGTCATTGGTTGGGTTCTTACGACCACTACATCTGAAAAAGTTTTGAACGTGGTGGTCGTAAGAAGGGCGGAATGGGGAATGTTGTTAAACATAAAGCGACCGCTTAACCCAACCAATGACAGGTCATAAGTCCTTTAAGCGCTTCGACTACCATATTCTATTTCAAAAAAATAATTTACATCTTCGTCTCTATTGAGATACAATTAATCCTTAAAAAAATCAGTGTTTTTATTTATAAAAAAATCACAAAGTACATATCTTATCACATAAAACGATGAAGGTCGGCCCGGAGAAGTATCGGGAGACAGCCTACCAGATGGAGTGGTGATATCGTGTGGACGGCGAAAAGGGCCTGGAGAGAGACCGAGAGGAATGGCGTGTAAAAAAAGTAATATTGCTTTAAACTTTTTCAATGAAGAAGTGTAATTTATAACAAGGGAGAAACCTGTTGTAATAAAATAACGGAACTAAAAAATATGAGCTCTTTATCACCGTTGCGTTTTTCGTGGGCGGGCAGTGTAGGGATCATAGGGGTGAACGTGAAAGATAAAAGACGAGTGCCAGGGAAACATATATTGTTTGTTCATCTGAAAAAAACAAACGAACCTTACGAGCTGCAATGAATTACCTTGACAAATTATATTTATTTTTAAATCTCACAGAATGCGCACAGATATTTTCTTCTTTACATGAAAATGACGTTTTTTGGATTAACGTTTAATATTTATTATTTAATGCAATAGCATATTCCTGATGCAGTCATATTTTTGCTTCTTACGCAAAAAATAAAATACAAAATAGTTACAATATATTATAACAAAAATTCCGAAAATATATTTTTGACAACTGCCATAATGTCCACTTGGACTCATTTTTTGACTATCGAATACAAAAAGTTTCCTTAAGGGGGTATTCTGGTGTAAAAAATTTATAATAATAAATACATCTTTTAAATATTTTCAATGCTTAAACATTTATGAATATGAACCAAAGAGGATTTTTTGAAATTTTAAATATTTTCGAAGTTACAGCTATTTTAGTGGCGCACCGACTAAATCGATCTAGCCGGACGTATGAATGGTAGACGGCAGGCAAATTCTGATTACCAGCCCACATAATGAAAACTCTTTTGTACCCTCATTAGAAATCAAATCATTAGAAACCGACATCATGAAAGGTCGAAAATTGTATGAGGCTGGAATCACTGTTTAGAAAGTGTAAGTTAAACACACCATGAAAAGTCTTAGATCGCGCGAAACTTGACTCCAAACCTTAAATGCGTTTTAAAACTAACTTTTTTTCATGCGGTTGACATGCTATCTCAAGTTCTAATGTACCAATTTACTTGAAGTTTTTCACAGAGCTACTTTATATAACTGAGTATCGGCATAACGAACGGTTTTTTGAAAAAAAAATTTTTTACTATTTAAAAAAAAAATCGAAATTGGAAAATATAGGGCAACACTGATTTTTTTTTTTTTCAAAATTCCCTTCGTCTAACAATCCTTCTTCTTTAAGAATTTTAAAGTTTTTTTTTTCAGATCACTGGAAGGACTGGAACCATGTCAATCAGGACGTACAATTTTTTGTGAGCCTCTCACTTTGCCGGCCTGCATATTTTTGGATTATTGATTTTTTTTTATAATTGTACTTTTTTATATTGCAGAAATATCAATAGTTTAAGAAAAAATGGATGCTAAAAATATTTATAGTTTTTTTTTATAACGCCCAAAAAAATAAAATTCGGGGGTCTAGTATACCCCCTTAACCCTTATAAAGCTCAAGCGAGAGGAAAACCTTGTTATTCGTTAAAACAAATAAAGTGGTATAAAAATAAAAGGGAAAATTCCATTGTTTTGACCGAAACACTATGATAATTCCACATTATTTTAACTGTTAAAATATAAAACGCTGTTTGTTATGTATTTTTAATTTTAATTTTAATTTTTCGCGACAGCTGTTTCGTCAACATATGTTGACATCATCAGGTGTTTGTACTCGAAATATTTGGTTACTATTGAAAAATAATAAAAATATTTAAAAAAATTATACCATAAACAACGTTTTATATTTAAACAGTTTGTTTTTATTTTTTTTTTAAATTTATGTATAGTTTTACATTAATTTTCAAGATACAATAATTTTTTTTTATTCATATACAAAATCACCCTGACAAACTAAATAAAGAAATAAATCGCAAACGTCTCAAAACACTTTTCGTGAAAGGATATGCATCAAAAACAAAATATCATCCTTTATCCCGGGCTCGGGTCATAAATACACAATGGGGGCGTGCGTGGAATACCGTCCTCGGATAATCTTCGGCGTTTTATTAAAATACCACGAGTCCCTCCGGATAAACCGGGAGGGTAAAACAGATTCTGATGTACGACCGAGAACATGGACCACAGTTTAGCCAAAAGTGACGATGGCGCGATGGGATACGATGAAATGATGACTGAATTCATTGCCTTCAGGAGTCTAACATCTTGACCCTTACCCATCTCTCCACTCCTGGATGTAGACCTTAATCGTCTTCCCAGACTCAGTGTGGCCATCTCTCTGTTCACTGTCTGGCGATATGTCCTACCCATTTCCACTTCAGTTTGGCAACACGGTCCATTATATCGACAAGGAGACTTTAGGTGTGAATTGAAGAAACTACGTCAATGAGCCAAATACTGGATTCATAATTTGCAGTATCCTAATTTTATCTTACTACTTCGAGATTAAATTATTTTTAAATCATTGATATAATTTTTAATTAACAAGCCATTAACACTATGAAATTCCACAGTTATTGGGTACAAATAAAATCAGTGCTTTAAATACGATATTACTAATATTTTAATCTCATATATTCGTATATGAATCAAAACACATTTTTTTCGATTTTTTTACGTGTTTCGAATGAAATGAACCTTCATTATCGGAAAAACCTTATAAATTGATATATTTTATCGTTCTCCCGACGATGGACTTTCATTACCTTTGAAGTTGTATTTTAACTAACTAACTAACCAACTAATGTTAAGGAAAATAAACTGTATTTTAACGAACTAACCATCACGCCGTTTCCCTGAAGGGGTACATTTAATATTTTATTGATTTGATCGGCCTTCTATCTATTTCTAGCTCAGTTCACGTCGTTAACATATACCTTCTTCACCATTCTGTATTCTCTTATTGTACTGTATTTAATTTATATAAAATGTTTGAACATATCAAGTTATGCATCTTTATTTAAAAACTCATAATTTGACTACATGGCTAATGCTATTTTAATTAATCAACCATTATTATTTCTAAAGCAATTCTTATACTATTTCAAGTTTGTGTTACAAAAGTTGCCACATATTCATGATATTGGCGTACCTACTAAAGAAAAAATTTGTATAATTATATTTCTAAATGCTTTTAAATAAAATATGTAATAAACCGCTTACAGAACTATCATTCTTGTTACACAAAAAACTGTTTTCTTTGCGTTCCAAGAATAAAAATGATTGTTTCAAACTAATTTAAGTTACGAAATGAATCTTGTGCATTATTTACTGAGTTGGAATCCACGAGTACAACGCTTTATGTTTACTTCTAACAAAATAACAAGCAAATTGAAGGTTTATATAAAAAAATATATCATTTGTACTTCAGGTCTTGTCTGAACAAAATTGCAAGTGAACCCTTTCTACTTAACCTATACACGAAAAGTTTGTGGACATTACGTTTTCCATATTCCAAAATAAAACGTAATATTATATCTATGTAACACAATTCAAAATTAAACTCCATGGCATTTTAAGGTTTTAATTTTCTAATAATATAAAAACATATCTCGACATTGAGTCGAGCAAAAGTCTAAATATACTTTCATTCTTGAATATTTAGAATTTTATATATAATATATAAAGAATAAATAGAGGATGTTGGACTATCTCCGACAGCGATAGCATAGATTGTTTTACCTACCGGCTGCCAGAACCAACCTGCCTCTGGTGACACTGGTGGGAAAAGCAATTAGTCTGCTGAACGCGGTCTCCTCGAAGATTAGTGAAACTACATTTAGAAGACACATACTCTTGACTTTAGAGAGTATCTTGTCCTCGTAATGTCGAAACATCTCTCGTGCGTTCCTAGTATTTGCATGTATTATAATTAACCTCTACTCAATAGATGACTGAAACGTTAATATTGTTTTTAATGTCTATGATGATAAACTGATTTGATTTGATTAGATTTTTCTCGGTGCTACATCCCGGTGTGGGATTTCGCCTCCTCCATAAAGTCCTCCATTGGCTACTGTCCCTGACCATCCCTCTCCATTCTCCAATTTTTTCTAGTTTTCTCCAGTCCTCTTTCATACAGTCTGCCTATTTGTTTCTTGGTCTGCCGCTCTGTCTCTTTTGGCACGGTATCCATAAGGACATAATCTTTGATGCTCTGTGCTTTGGCATTCTTTCTACATGACCAGCCCACCGTAATTGTTACTTACAGAATTTCACCAATGTTTCCTGGTTAATCAGTTCTTCTAGCTCAAGATTTATTAGGATTCGTTCCCCCATCGTTAAGCGTGTTACAAAATTTATCCCTGAGGTCGAGCTTTTAAAATTTGCTAACTTGCTATCATTTCTGCGTTATGGGACCATGTTTATTTAGCCGTAATTGACTACAGGGCTGATGTTGATGTTTCGATCCTCAGCATTTTATTGCATCATATTTTGCTTCTTCTTCTTTTTCTTAGCTTAGGTCCTATGATTTGTTTTTGACGGTTTTCAGTTTAGATTTCAGATCTAAACTGAAAACCCATATTTTTTATATTTCATACCCAATTTAAACATTTATACTTTGTTCTACTATACTTTCTAACCGATCCCGAAAATCAGATGCAGCGTTTACATTTAGATTTATAGATTTAAAACACGCCTTAATGCGCTCTTGAGGAGATTACATCACAAAAACGGCGCTTTAAAAGTTAGCATATTAGTATTATTATTATTAGCTGTCCTGGGATAATGACGTCCAGCTATCATATCTTCGGCGGCCTTCCCGGTAGTCTCCTACCGCTGGGGTTTTCGTCTTTAACACTTTTTGCATTTATTGTATTCTCCGTGCGGTCCACACGGCCTCTTCAAAAGCGTATACTTTTATTATATTTTATTAATATATCATGGTGATACTTTGAACATAAATTAAATAAACAATATGTGAACCGTCTAAAAAGAACATTATGTGTTAAATTATTTTTATTTTGTTATTTTATTTTATATCATTGTATTTTATATTATTTGTTTAAGATTTATTTTGTTGGTGTTTAACGATCGAAGTGTGCGCGGTAGATGCCTACTGGTGGCGATGAGGTTCGTTCCTCATCACACCGCGTCTCCTGCGGGGCGAAAATAGAAGGATGGAGTGCCGCATCGGTCAAAGTGTGACAGTCCATTCTTTCTGCCTACCCTTTCGGGGAGGCGGCGTGATGGTAAGTTAGTTAGTTAATGATATCATACTTCTATCATATCATAGTTTTTAAATAAACTATTTAAATTTTCCAATAATATATTCCATTTTGGTACTTTTGACACAAATTCATAAACCTTGTTTCACACACTATTTATTTAATTCTTAAGCGGAGTATTTTTTCCCCATTATGAAGCTTTCGAATAATATAATACCAAAAATATATAATAACATTTTTTTGTCGGTTACAAGTGAACAAATTTATTACTATTATACTCAGGAAGCCATTGGATGAAATCGGTTAACATGTTAGTTCCAAGGGACAATTTTTGACCGGACACGTTTCAATAAATAAATACTCACCTCATAAACTTTTCTCCTGGGAACAATATGACTCCTGAATATTTTCGTGAATTTTTCATGAGAGGATTTTGGGCAAAATAATGTTTTGCTCATTTTCGGTTAAGTTCCTTCATAAAAATAGTATCTGTTTTTAAGATACAAGAAGCTATTTTTTTAAATTCATCTTCACGAAAGGTTTTATTTTTAACATAAGCAGTTTTTTTAAAAAATATTAACAAAAAAGGCTAATCCATGGCTATCCCATGACTAAATTTGACATTCTATCTAAACACATGAAGAAGAAGATGTTTAATATTTAAATAAAAGGATACGCGTGTGATTCTTAAATATGTTGATAAATAAAACGAATTAAAACGTCTGTTTTCTAGAAAGTTTGACATGTTTCGCTTCGCAAAGGCATTATCAAATAATAATAAAACACGTCACTCCCAGAGAAAACAATATTTTTTACGGAAAACGGACGTTTTCATCAATATTTTATGTTTTATATGGAGAATCGCAACGCTGCTTTAGAACCAATTAATAGGAAGGTATTTTTTAGATATTTTAGATATTCGTATCGTTGCGAAACTGAAGCGATTCTAAAAGAAAAATACAAAAAGCGATATTGTTTCAACCCTCATAAACAAATCATGGTACAAACAATATAAGGAATTAAGTAAACTAACAAACTAACTAACCATCACGCCGTCTCCCCGAAGGGGTAAGCAGAAAGAATGGACTGCCACACTTTTCTTTCCTCACATTCATACAACGTGTCATGCACGCGCGTCGATTTCTCTGACTCCTCACATGGCCGACATTCAATATTTGATTTATTTGATCGTGCCACGTTTTCCTCGGTCTTCTTCTATTTCTGGTTCCATTTACATCGTTAACATATAATTTTTTGCCATTCTTTCTTCATTCATTCTTTCCGTATGTCCAAACCATCTTAATGATCCTTTTATTATTTGGTTCATAACACCATCATTCGCACCGCATTCACTTCTTATATTTTCATTCGACACTCTATCATACACAAAGTATCCACACATTTGTCTAAGAGATCTCATTTCTACAGCATTTATTCTACTTTCATCCTTCTTTTGCCAGTTTTATGCTTCGCTTCCATACATAAGGAATTAAGTATAATAATGTATATTTACTGCAAGTTATGTCAATTTAACAACAGTTAAATCAATTAGTTAATATGTTTTTTTTATGGAGAAATAAAAAGTTTAACAAAATAATACTAAGTTTCCTAAAATGGTTTGTATACAAAAGGAGCTCTTATTTCCTTTTACAGGCAATCACTAGGTCTCTTAATACAATTTAAACGTCTTTTCGGGTTTCTATTTTAAATCGACATTTGATTCTCGCTTTTCTCTGCCCACTAAGCTCTCCGTGTTACCTGACAGGTAATCGGTCGCCTTCTGAACTTTAACTTTTAAAACTATATTTCAAAATGTACTAAGGATTAATTCCTTAATTTATTACTGACCATTTTTGTAGGTAAACTCCAATTCATTTAGATTTAAATAAGAAATTATTATACTCAACTAAGGGAAAAATTTGGGAAGATAAACTACGTTAATGATTAATTTAAATTCATATATATGATAATCAAATGATTTTACTGAAATCTCATGATAGAAGTTAATTTTAAATAATAATTAAATAAAATGATGTTTTTTAATTACTTCCACTTTTGTCTTTATTTCGACAAGGACCGGTTTCCCTAGGCTTGATGGCATCGACAGACTGTACAGAGCCTAGCGAAACCGATCCTTGTTGAAATAAAGACAAAAGTGGAAGTAGTTAATAAACATCGTTTTATTTAATTATTATCATATATATGATTTTGATTAATTTAATTATAATATAATACGTAAATTATCGTTTTATTAAATTTTATCGAAGAGGAAGGAAGATTAGATGGACCGCCACACTGTTATATCCTGGCATAGAGATCACTAAATATGCTTTTATATTCATACATCGTCACTTGCAAGCAAGTCGATTTTTCCGACTTCAAACGTGAGTTTCTATAAGCCTTATAAAATAAAAATTTATAAAATTACATTATTATGCTTCATTGCAGCATTAATAAATTATATTTAATTGAATGAGCCATAATTACAAGTTCATGCTCGTGTGTGTTACTCGGTATGAATGGTAAAAAAGTATATGTTAACGATGTAAATGGAACTAGAAATAGAGGAAGACCGAGAAAAACGTGGCGCGATCAAATTAATCAAATATTGAATGTCGGTCACGTGATGAGTCTGAGAAATCGACGCGCGTGCATGACACGATTTATGAATGTTGTGGAAGCGAGAGAAATATGTCAGGAAAGAAAAGTGTGGCAGATCATTATTTCTGCCTACCCTTTCGGGGAGACGGCGTGATGGTTAGTTAGTTAGTTAGTGTTACTCTTGTTTAATATATATTTTTTAAAAACACCATATATGGTTTCCTTTATTTCACATTTTTATTTTTGAGTGTTACATATTTTTAAGCGTTTTTTTACGCACTAAATATGATAAGGTATTTTTTAGTTATTCGTTGCGAAATTGAGGCGATTATAAAATAATACTACAAATAGCGATATTGTACCAACCTTTATCTATAGAAACTTAGCATTGTACTTAATATAAGTATAAAGTAAACATTATATTTATAATATTTACTGTTTTTGAACTAAGATTTTAAATTTTGAATTAAGATGATTTTGTAGAATTCGTATTTTTTTTTTCGAATTTCGTTTTGATTATTTCTGCCCTCTATTTCGTGCTATATTCTCATTATAGATTTATTAAATTCATTCACTTCTTAAATATGGATTTGGCAGTCTATCAAAGAAATATTTAAGACACACATTCGCATATTTTATTTCCACTGCATTCATTTTACTATAATACTTAATTTATTAATATATTTAAAGTAAACTACTTGTATAATAATTAAATAAAACGATGTTTTTTAACTACTTCCACTTAGAAAAAAAACATCTTTATATTTCATTATTATTAAAAATGAACTTCTATCAAGAGATTTCAGTAAAATCATTTGATTATCTTAAACCACTTGTTTTCTTTTTATGTACACAGTGTTTAAATTTTAGTTTTAAATTACAGAATATAAAAAAAACGTTTCTCCTAAAACTCCCTACTTCTACTAATAATAAATAAAAATCTCAATGGTACAGTTCGACAAACTGTATTAGCATACATATACCATAATATAATACTTTAAAATCAAAAGAACCATTAACTTTGTAATTTCTCTTGTGACACATTAAGTTTAAGATAACTATTTAAATATTTAGTTTAAATTAGGAAGGAAAAAATCTAGCTGTTTTTTAATAGTATTTCTAGATTGGAGTCATGAAATTCAGAGTGCTAATCTTGAATTAGCAATGATTGTCCGTTTCACTCGGTCATTGCTGATTCTCTATCTCGTCTATGCTTGCGTCTCTTTCACTCTCTTGACAAAATAAGGGCAGTCCAAGTCTTCCCGCGGGGGCGTAGAACGTGGAACAACAATTTAAATTTTAAATTTTATCCTGAATTTAGTTTAATCACGTGATTTGAACCTGTGACGCTATCGTTGTATGATCTTGCATTTCGTACAAGATTAAATGATTCTTATTTAATATTTCCTTTCGAACTGTCTGGTGAATGATATGAAGTAATGAAAAATTTAATTTTCAATGTAACGAATACATGCTATACTAATAAGATGATGAATCATTTTATTTGTATAGCTTTGAAATATGTACTGTTATCAAGGATTCAGCCAACGAGAAATGAAAATCGAATGTTTTTCTACTGGTATGAGTATATTCATTTGATTCGACTAGAAATAATAAATAAAATCTTACATTCTCTTAACCTTAACCCATCAATTTGAAAATACAACAACAAACCATCACGTCGTTTCTCCGAAAGGGTAGGAAAATATAAAAGACCGCCACACTACTCTATCCTAAGACACCTCTCCAGCTTCCTCCACATTTATACAACTAGTCATATACGTACTCGATTCTTTCGATTTCTAGCATGGCGAACCTTTATATTTTGATTAATTTGGCTATGTTTTCCTCGGTCTTCCCCGACTCCGTACTCCATTCACATCGTTGACGTATACTTTCTTAACCATTCTTTCTTCATCCATGTGTTCCATGTGACCAAACTAACGATCATTACATAATTTTGTTTATTATATAATACTTTTTTCCGCTCTACTTTTCTTTCTAATATCAACATTTGAAACTTTGTCGTATATTGTTTTACAACACATACGTCTTATAGATCTTATCTCAACCTTCTTCTGCCAGTTCCATGCTTCGCTTTCATACATAGAACTCCGCTGTGAACGGCCAGTTTTTGTTTTGAAAGAAAATAAATAAGTTCTAAATTGATTATAAAATACCTTTGAGCATTTAAATGATCACGCATGATGTTCCAGTGACATAAATGTATTAAAAAGAAGCATATTGTGCAGTAATAATTTAAGTGATATAAGATGAAAGTCTTTTTATTAATTTTAAATTTTTCATCTCCAAATTATTGGACTGCGAATAATATAAACTCCCAGAAATATTTTTTGTTTAAACACTTAAAAGATGTGAAAAATTCAAAGTTAATTAGTTAAGCCTGAGTTTGACTAAGAACAAAACCCATTTCCAGACGGTTTTTGTAAGTTTTCGGTTCATTCAGAAGTTAACATTTTGTTTTTGAAAGAAATAACATTTTGTTTTAAGGTATTTGGTAACAGCGATTATTTATGAAGAAAAAAATTCTATATAGTACGGTTAATTTATATTTACCCATTGAATTTCGATATTTTAATTTATATGAAAAACAAATACATTATTTATTGTTTCTAGAACAATGATGTAAAACTCCATATTAAATAATTAATATAAATGAAAACGTCTGTCTTTTAGAAGTTTTATTAAGTTTTAGATGACATGTTTTGCTCTTCTAAGGCATTATCAAACTAAGACATTAGATAATGTCTTGGAAGGGTGAAACCTATCGTTCCATATAAAATTTAATAAAACTCCTAGAAGACAGGCGTTTCATTTATATCAATTAACAAATACATTGTTTTTTCATCATTTATGTATTCTTTAATGCTTATTTACATACAAATTTCAATGGAGAGCTTATTTTACTGATGGCTTCAAAAGAAACGTGATTGGCGAGATTTTAAACAAATCCTAAATGTTTAACACTTACGTATTAACTTTTGATAAAATGTGGAAACACTGTGGAAATTATAATGATAAAAAATTTATGCATTTAAACACTGTATTTTCCACAATCGTGGATTTTTTTCTCATTTTTATTCTTCATCATCAGTTGATCGGTATAAACTTTATATTGTTATAAACGTAAACACTTATTAATTCATATAACATATCCGGTGGGTTTCTACAAATTCATTAGGTAATTTTCGAAGCTTGTATATCCAACATCTAGTGATTCTAGTACAGAGGGCAATCAAACTATCACGAAATAATGTAATTCCGTAATTCTTAATTTTATATTTAAATTGTACTAAATTTATATGCTTAACATTTAAATTTTTAAGAAAGCATTACTGCATATTAATGTTACTTTAACTAAAATGCTTCAATGATGCTTCAATGAAAGCGAACCTCCTAAGGATAGTGATTGCTAGAAAAGGGCTGCAGAAGACAAACTCAGATGGAGAATAACAATACATAAAGGCACGTAGAACTTTGAAGCACAGCACAGAAACTATGCTTCAGAGAAGATGAGGAGGAGAAAGGAGAGACCATCGGAGGGAGGTGGTGGCATCACTGCCAACGCCTTTCCCAGAGCTGAATGCCCCATTGTTAGGGTCAAGGATTGGGCTCTTTAACCACATGCGGATCCCACAACCGTGTAGAACATTCTTCCTTGGACACGAGGAACAGACAATGATAAACAATTTCAGAAACCAGTTATAGTCTTACGAATTTACATTTTCTTGGAACACATTCTCCGCAACGAGAAATACGATCTGCTGCACGTCATCATGAAAGGGAAGATCGAGGATAGGCACGGTGTGGGAAGACCCCAGATGTCCTGGCTCGGGAATATCAAGGAGTGGGTCGGAGTTCAGGGCGTTGGGGAGTTGTTCTGTCTGGCACAGGACAGAGAGGTCTACGCCAGGGTGATATCCGATGTCGAGGGGTCCTGACATGGCACTCGAAGAAGAAAATATAAACTAAATTGCAGTCATCAGTCTCGTAAATGTTAAATTTATTGATAACTTCTTTAAAACTAGCTTCATTTTATTTCATATTTCACAATTCATTAGCTACACGACTCAAATCAGTCCTATTTCAGTCCTATTCAGTCCGCAGGAATAAATTAGCATCAATTTTAAAAACCTCACATTCTTCAAACTAACTTATTTTATGAAACGAATTGAATTGTGATTTGTCTTTTAACTTTCTCTTAGTGCCGTCTCTCTTAAAAATAATATCGTCTCTTGGATAAATCAGAAACCTGAAAGAAAATATGAAATTAGTAAAAAAATGTATATTACAAATTATAATTTATCAATTTATTGTATATTACAAATTATAAATTATGAAATAATAAAAAAGTTTGTATTTAAACAAAGTATGGTTATAAATCGATCACAATGTGCTCAGAGTCCCATACAGCGCATTGGTTCGGAGGAGACTCGAAAGTGGTTCTGTGATATGGAGTCCTCACGAGGCGAGATATTCCATTATGCTAGAGAGGTTTCAGAAAAAAATCTGAGGTGTATCTACATAAGGGGGTATGATAGTTATCCGTGGTTCTATCACACGGCATTTATTTTAGGAATGTTTGGGACCAATTCTCTGCAGCTTCGAAGAGATGGGTATCTTATAACCCATTTCTTTAGTTAAAGTAGGATATTTCGAGAACTAGGTCGTGATGGAGAATGTTAGTATTTTTGTCCCTGATAGATATTTCCGATTGCGACAGCATATATTGTTTTACCTACCGGCCACCAAAACCAATCTGCCTCTGGTGACACCAGTGGGAAGAGCAATTAGTCTGCTGAAAGCGGTTTCTTCGGAGATCGACGCCTTTTATATTAGTGATAGTGCGCTCAAAAGATAAATACTCTTGACTTTAGACAGTATCTTGTCTTCCTAATATCGAAACATCTCTCATGCGTTCCTGGTATGTTGTATATATAATATTTTACCTGTACTCAATAGATGCCTAAAACATATTTGTTGTTTGTAATGTCTGTTGAGTGAATAGGTAAACTGATTTGATTTGATTTAATAATTGATGCCAACTACAACAAAACTTGGATACAAGTTTCATCAAGGCAATATATTCATTATTATTATTATTATTATTTTTGTTTTTATTATTATTATTATTATTATTATTATTATTATTATTATTATCATTATTATTATTATTACTATTATTACTATTATTAACGCTCTTTACATGACAGCATGAGCCAAATCTGTGTAAAGGGTATTATAGCTATCAAAGTGATTCTCGTGACATGTGATAGGTAGCTAATCTATCACCATTTTATTATCACGAGAATTCTACACCAGACCAAAGACAGGGTGACAATCACACTGCCCTCGCCGGGAATCGAACCCGGAACCTTCGGGTGGCAGTCAATGTAACCTAACCTAACCTAACCACTCGGCCACGAAGGTCGTCAATAACTGTTAAGTGTTTTACTGTCACATATCTATAAGTTTCAATTATATATTCTCTAAGAATCAAAATTATTGATTTATTCAGACCCCTACGTAATAAACAAGAGATTAATTTTTAAAAATCATTTATCAAAACATTAAGGTCATGCTCCAAAATGATTTCGAGTTCCTTTGTATAAATTCTGAGCGAAAGCTTTCTTTTAAAAGTTTTGTCGGCAGGTTTTAAAAGCTAAGTATCACCAATTTTATTGTTCAGTATTCATTGTTCCACACTAAGGCGATGTAAGTTTCGTAAGCTCTATGAAATATTTTCAGCCCTCATTGTCCGCTCAAATAAGTGAATTTATTGTAACGGATGCCTTTGACTTCTAGAAACAAATATTAATTTTAATTGTTCCTTCTGAAAACTAATACAAGTTTGAAGATATTGAGGCATGGCTTATTTTATTCTCTATATTACAACACAGAAGCATTTGTCTTTGTTTATAGTAAATTTACAAAAATCAGTTATCTGTGGGACTAAAACTGTAAGTATTATAAACAATTTGCAAGTTAATATCTTTTTAAAAATTAAAATGAGGTTCCTTGCGTCATAATGGCTAAATGATATATTTTAAAAATAATATCATTTGTTTTTCTTGGAATTTTATATTGTTATGTCACAAAATGAAAATAAACGGACTTGAATTTTTTTTAATAATGATACAGCAGATACGTGTAATTTTTAATATCATTTTAACGACACGACACATACAAAGTTGTAAAAACAGGATAAAATATTTATCAAAAAAGTTTTTAACTGTTAATATATCGTTAAATTTATACATAAAAGGTATATCGTTATGTCGGATTAGAACGATTACAGGCTTTTTAATCATTTTGTTGGTAAACATAATAACAAAACACTTTTATCTAAATACAAAATATCTTAGAGCTATTTTGAAAACAATATTCCGTAGAATAACATTTTAAATAATAATTTAATTTTTTTTTAATGAAGCACTTAATTAGTAGTGTGGTATAATTAAATATAAATTAATACACTAATGTATAATAATTTTGTATTACGAGTTTATTTTGTTTTAACGAATTAACCGTCCAGATTTTCGTCAGGGTCACAAAAACAAACTAATTTGTTGTTTTCGGTTTGCTTATGTTACCCAAAGCTCCGGCAAGAGCGAAACTGGTTGGTTCGTTAAAACAGAAACAAAAGGTTTGTAAAAAAAATTGTTATAAAGTGTTTAAAATAATTTTGGAATTTTATTTTAACAGTTGTTGATCTGTACGCAAAGGTAATGGATTGCAACAAAAAAGTATCCTTATAAACCTTTTTAGATTCTTCCACAATCATACAACCGAATTAATTACTAAAAAATAATTTTATAATTTGTTTTAACACGACTTTACTTGTTTTATCGAATTAATCGGTTTCGCTTCTGCATGAGCTACGTCAGAGTAACAAAAACAAACTCATCACTCCGAAATAATGCCACCCCAAAAATTTAGGTGCTTTCTACGAATTAATAACTTTAATATCCATGCTGTCGTATTCGCTGTGTGTAACTTATTAACCGTTAGTGATTTGTGGCTACGTGGATGGGTTATACTGTATAAATATTACCGTACGATACGTGTTTAGATAAAAGTATTTGCATTACTTATCAAACAACATAATTAGATACTTATAAGCCATAAAAAGTGCTTTCAATCGTCGTACCCCTCAGCCAATTTCCCATTTATTTTGATAACATTCGGCTATGTAAAATGGGAAACATAGCTACGGCAAAAGTGTTGTAATATAAATATGACCATACGTATGTAAATATGTGCTCATAACATAACACGTGGAGGAGCTTTTTATCTCTGGGGAAATGTATTCCGAAAGGGGTTTTAGAAGAATAAAGTTTCACGACACATTTTGTTCGTTTGTTATAAAATATGTAATCATATTACAGTCAATGTTACGACGCTCATTCTTTTACACTTTTATTTTACTAAACGTTAAATTGTTTTTGTAACTATAAAACATTGTTCATTCTAAAATATACATTTTTTTAAGATCTGTATGTTTTCATTGATAAAATATTTTAAGTTTCACATACGCATAATAAAATAAAAACCCACGTAGACAATACATTAAAATTAGCTTATTTTTAATGGTTGAATATATCAACAACAAAAAAAAAATTCTGATACAAAATTTCTTTATTACTATGTATTTAGTGTGCTTCCACTTTTTTTTTGTTTTCATTATTTAAAATGAACTTCTACCAAGAAATTTCAATTAAAAACGTTAATTAGTTGAATATTTCAATTAAAATATATGTTCGAAAATAATAAAAAATCGAAAAAATGATTCGAAATACATTAAAAAGTCCAACGTTTGGTCAAAACATGATGATACTTCATCATTATTAAGTGTTAAAATTTAAAACAATGTTATAGTACGTATCATAATGTATTTTTAAGAGATTATCGCGATAGCTGTTTTAACAACCAATGTTGGCATCATCAGGTATTACAAACAACTGATGCCAACATAGTTGGCGAAACATCATTAAACCACACTTATAATAATACTTATAATAATACGGGAAACTACCACAACAAAAAGGCCCATGTGGCATCCCAAGAACCAGCTAAGATATTAATAAACTTTGCTGCAAACCAATCCCAGGATTGAAACTTAAGAAGAAGATGGTATTTAAAATAATTACATTAAAATAATATAACAACTTTTAATGAACGAAAACATAAACTAAACTGTTTCTCAATATAGTTACCGAATAGGGAATACAAGTAAAATTGAAAACGTAAGAGGATTAGTGTTTGATCGGTCACTTGATACAAAAAAATAATCCGAAATAGTTAATTTAACAATATAAAATGTATGAAGATAGAAGAGAAATTAAGACCGCCTATCATTTCTGCCCACGTCTCGAGATAATGAATTAATAGTCATATTCCGATTTCGAATATGAATCTCTCGTATGCCACATTGTTAGAAAGGGTTATAAAATTGAATCAGGCCTAACAAGTGGGAAGTAGGTGGGCACTGTAGTATACACAGAGACATTGTGCCATGTAGCCCTTCCTTAATATACTTGTTGGACCTAAGCCCAAGGGACTGTGTTACTTAGGACGGGTCCGAATCTACCTCCAAAATGAGAAAGGTGGACTTGTTATTCAACAGTAGCGGTAATCAAAGTTTATCCGAAATGAATATACTAATAAAACTATGCATTTTATTTATTATGAAACGAATTAATAAACTATCACGCCGTTTTTCTAAAAGGGTTGGCAAAGAAAATGGCCGCCACACTACTCTTTCCTGACACACAATTCCTTCACATTCATACAGCGAGTCATGCACGCGCGTCGATTCTTTCGATTTTTAACATAGCCATGATAGAGTGTCGAATGAAAACATAAGAAGTGAATGCGGTGCGAATGATGGTGTCATGAACAAAATAATGAAAGGATCATTAAGATGGTTTGGACTTGTGGAAAGAATGAATGAAGAAAGAATGGTAAAAAAAATATATGATAATGATGTAAATGGAACCAGAAATAGAGGAAGACCTAGGAAAACGTGGCACGATCAAATAAATCAAATATTGAATGTCGGCCAAGTGAGGAGTCAGAGAAATCGACGCGCGTGCATGACACGATGTATGAATGTTGAGGAAGCGAGAGAAATATGTCAGAAAAGAAAAGTGTGGCAGTCCATTCTTTCTGCCTACCCCTTCGGGGAGACGGCGTGATGGTTAGTTTGTTAGTTTTCTACATTCTTAATAAACTTCTTTAAGAATTGTTCATTTAAAACACATAAAATACTTAGTAATCAAATATAGAGGGTTATAACGATACTAAGTCGTTACGACCCTTTATCAGAGTCGCCACTGGCTTTTTGGAATGGAAGGACTGGACTTACGTTAGCACAACTAAAAATTATGAGAGATTTAGGACAGATTTGAGGAAATTTAAATTACGGTCCACTCCAGAGCGTGTGACAAAAGGGATTAAGTCACCCGGGAAGAAGCGTTGGCGATGCCCACAAATTATTACAACTCAGCTTGTCTCACCTCGAAAGTAAATCACGTTACTACCCCAATCATAATAATTCAATTAATTCAATAGTGATATTTAAATGGCATGTAGATTAGAAGAGGATCAATCCATTTGTTCAAAAGTACTTTTTTTTTATTTCCTTCAAATTTATTCCTTTATTGCATGATCAGTTTCATTAAGTTCGCGTATATCAACAGATTGGTATCAAATAAGTTTGCCTCACCAGTGACATACATAATACACTTGTTAAATATTTATACAATCAATTAAATGTTTATAAATCAATAAAATTATTTATTGAAAAGTTCGTTTCCTAAATCAAAAAAAAAAAATTATCGAAAAGCTCCTTTCCTAATTAATCAAAACAAATTTAACCGTAATAAAGTATATAATAAAACACTTTGTGGAGCCAATTTTCGATTAAAAAAAATAATTTAGTTTTGTGATAATTTTACCATAGCTCAGGCAAAAGTGGTTATTATATGCATTTTTTAAAATTCAAATATAGTGAAATGTTCCGTTTATTTTTTTTCCTGTTATTTAAGTATACAAAAAATATTACATTATAAAATAAAACATTATTTTAATTTGTTTAAGTGTCCCAAACTTTCCCCATGACTTAGCACAGCAAGGGAGAATATCTTATTTCAAGTCCCAAATTGCTGCACAGATTCGCTTCAACATTGAAGACGATTCGTCTTCTAAACGAGATGACAACTGAGATAGACCTCTTTAGATGCAGCTATAGCGAATTCGTGAATACACAAACGATAATAGAAACAAAAACTGTCACATTTCTATTCACATGGTTCTTGGCATATTTTATTTCATGTTCTTTTTTTCCCACATTTTCATCGATTTGGCTCGCGCTGTAATGGTGTAAAGAGCTATTTCATTGAATAATAAAATTAAATGAAAATAATTTAATCCCAAAAATTCGTCAAAAGGTATATAATACATATGCGACGGTCAGATGCGAGGTGGCACGGAAAATTTTGACGTCAAAGGTACAAAAGTAAAATTATGAACTTCTCTTTACGTAATTATAATTAGAAGCAAGTATTTGATTGTGCTTGAATTTGTAGGTGACCCACATAAGTGGACTTCGACGCTGAACCAGCATATTCCATGACACGAATAAACACAAAAACGCTGATCCAGGACCTACTTATCAGATTTGATGACTCGAGGGCCTAGATTCATTCAAGTTTGGTCACTAGGTCAGGGCATCATGGATGACGAAAGCAAAGCATATAAAAGCAGTACTCCCGATCACCCAATACGTCAGTCAACTCTAAACGTCAGCCAATATCGCGATCTCTAAAACGACACGAGTCTCCACTACCAAGTCTACATACGAGAAACCCCCGACTTTCCTCCCGAGTACACATCGGTCTACACGGCGACGTCACGAAACCTTCGACGACCTACCGCCCAGCGAAACCTCCGCCGTCTTTCAACTCTCGCCACCACAAACCCCACAAATTAACTACAAACACTGTCTGAAATTTCCTGAAACTATTTTTATAATTTTATTGTTTATAATACATTTAATACACTACCACCAAACGTATGCTTTTAATATAAATTTCGTTATTTTTTTTAAGATAATCAAATGATTTTTCTGAAATCTCTTGATGGAAGTTAATTTTAAATAATACTGAAATAAAACGATGTTTTTTAACTAGTTCCACTATTGTTTTTATTTCGACAGCGACCGGTTTCGCCAGGCTCGCTGGCCAGTCTGTCGATGCCAATTACGTAAGAATATCCTTGAGTTTAGTACAGCCGATGAGACAGAATTAAGTTAAAAATACAATTAAATTTAAAGTAAAAATTCATGTAAGCAAACATCTAAAAAATATCGCTGTCACTGGTTTTTGGAAGTACAAAAAAAACGTTTTTCACGTTTTTTACTCTAATACATTTGCTTTTCTTCAGATAACAAAACATTAATATCGTATTTTTTAAAATTGTATCCAATCTTTTAAACATTCTGTGATTACCAAGAAACACTCTAATCCGAAAGATCGGTGATCGATTAATGCAATTATCGTATACTTTGAAAAGTTTATAAACCACTAGGGAGCAAAAGCAACACAAAGTGATTATTTTTATATACATCAGTAAGTTAGTGTTTTGACAATAATCCGATTTTCAGCCCACAAGAGATATTGGACTATTTATGGCTGAGTGGTTTAGAAACATTAAACTTAACAATTAACACAAGTACTTAACACAAAAATATTCTAATTTATTGGGAGTTAAATATGTATTGATTTAACATTTTAAAATCATAATATAATTATTAGGGTCAATCAAATGCAAATGTAAGACGTGAATGTAATGCAAATGAAAGTGTTGTAAACAAAATATTGAAAGGGTCTTTAAGATGGTTAGAACACATGGAAATAATGAATGAAGAATAATTAAATAAAAAATAATGGTGAAGAAAGTATTACAACGATAACGGAACTAGAAATATAAGAAGTCTGAAAAAAACGTGGCACGATCAAATCAAGCAAATTTTTAATATCGTATGAATCGACGTGTGTGCATGCCACGATGTGTGAATGTTGAGGAATCGAGAGAAGTGTATCAGATAATAACAGAGTGGCAGTCCATTATTTCCTCCTAACCCCTTCGGAGAGACGGCGCGATGGTTAGTTAGTTAGATATTATCGAAACAAAATGAACACGATCAGAAAAATTTCTTTAATACACAAAATTTTGGTTGTTTTGTTAAAAATTTTATTGAATAGAAGTAAATGAAACTTCGTCTACGCTAGTTTCAATCTACGAGATTGGTTTGAAGTAATATATTAAAACATTATTGATGGTTCTTGGGAGGACGCTTGGACCCTTAACCCTCACCACTCCTTTGTCGAATGCCAGCCGACATCGCTATATGTACGCTACAGCTCAGTTGTCGGCTGGCAGGCGACAAAATAAGACTTGCGCGCGGTGTATTTTCGCGCGCCAAATTTGACACGTGTCGTTGTTTCTTGTGATTATTTGTTTTAAAAAAAACATTTAATTTCACGTTTTAATAAGATTTTGACTGTTTTCCGTTTTTATTTTACTTTTTGAAAGAAGGGTTGGTGCGGGTAACAAAGTGAATGGAGCTTTAAAAGTAGTTATTGGAAACAAGAATTTATCAATGCCGTTCACAATGGAGTTCTGGTTCCAACCCTTATGTATGGAAGCGAAGCTTGGAACTGGCAGAAGAAAGATGAGAGCAGAATAAATGCGGTAGAGATGAGATCCCTAAGACGTTTGTGTGGTAGAACGATGTACGACAGAATCCCAAATGCTGATATTAGGAAGGAATGTAGAGCGAAAAAAGGTATTATGAACAAAATTATGAAAGGTTCGCTGCGTTGGTTCGGACATATGGAGCGCATGGGTGAAGAAAGAATGGTTAAAAAAGTATACGTTAACAATGTAAATGGAGAAAGGAGTCGAGGTAGACCGAGGAAAACATGGCATGACCAAATTAATCAAATATTAAAAGTTGGTCATGTCAGAAGCCGGAAGAATCGACGTGCGTGTATGACTCGATGTATGAATGTGGAGGAAGCTAGAGAGGTGTGCCAGGATAGAGTAGTGTGGCGGTTCATTCTCTCTGCCTACCCCTGCGGGGAAACGGCGTGATGGTTTGTTTGTGTATTTTACTTTAAATAATCATTGCAAATTCGCATAACCTAAAATTGCGGGAATTTCGCGTGATACGTCATGCAGAGGAGCGATTAGAGTACAAGCCCCACTTCATTGTGAAACTGGACAAAGGTTCTAAAGTCTGTACTGTGTGCCGTAACAAAAAGATTCCAGGGGGAAGACGGGAAACAGTGTGGTGAAACATCCTGGAAATTGTTTTAAAAAGTACCATACTATCCAAAACTATATGTAGTCCGTAATGTTTTTTGTAAATTATTTTTTATTTGAAGGATAAATAATTTCAAATGAATTTTTCACGATTTTTTTGGGAACTACCTATCAATGAAAATATGTTGACATTATTTAAATTAGAGTTGGCTGACAAACAATATAAAAAAAATAATGGAGAGGTAAGGGTTAATATGGTAGTGTCCCGTTGCTTTCCAGAAAAAGAAATGAGAGGACCAAAAAAATAAGAGAAAGCGAAGATAAGACAATATTGCCATCGATACTAATAAGAAGAAGAGAACATGAATAACATTTGATTTATAATGCTAGTGTGATTGAGACTCTAAAATTTTCCATTTGTATTTGCGTATTAATCATTTTATAACTAACTAACTAACTAACCATCACGCCGTCCCCCTGGAGGGGTAGGCAGAAAGAATGGAACGCCACACTGTTCTGTCCTGACATACTTCTCTTGCTTCCTCTACATTCATACATCTTGTCATGCACGCACGTCGATTTCTCCGACTCCTCACGCGACCGACATTCAATATTTGATTGATTTGATCGTGCCACGTTTTCCTCGGCCTTCCTCTATTTCTAGCTCCGTTCACGCCGTTTACATATATCTTCTTTACCATTCTGTCTTCACTCATTCTTTCCATGTGTCCAAACCATCTTAATGACCCTTTCCTTATTTTGTTCATAACATTTTCATTCGCACCACATTCACTTCTTATACTTGCATTTGTCACTGTATCATATACAGATTTGCCACACATTCGTCTTAGAGATCTCATTTCTACTGCGTTTATTCTACTTTCATCCTTCTTTTGCCAGTTCAATGCTTCACTTTCATACATAAGGGTCGGCACAAGAACACCATTGTGCACTGCCATCTTGGCTTTTTTGGATATTTTATTATTTTTTAAAAAATAAAAACAGAAAAGCTTTTTACGCATATGTTTGCTTCTATGAAAAAAGCTCTTATTGCACATAATTTCGTTACTTACAAAACAGTTTCAATAAGCAATACTAATCATCTATTTTGGACCTACCCTGCGGATCCCAATCACGTACACAGACGTTACAAAACTAAATAATTCAATACATTAATCGTCTCTTACGACGAAATGGACTCTGACCAGATAATACTATTAGAACCAATCTAAAATACAGAAAGCTCAAACGAATTTCTAGTTTTATCTACGTATTTCAGACGAATGTGTTCATTTACTTACGATGAAAGTCCCGATAGAAAGTAAGGAATGGATGTCTAAAATTTAGTGAAATGAAGGTCCCGTTTGTTAAAATAACCCTTTGTTGCTGCCCTTAAAATCTCATTAATAAAACAGACCACGCTTTGATGAAGTCTTCGGTATAAATTGTCACGAAGCCTCTGTCTAACTAAAATTATCGCCTGTTAGCTTAAAGCCGGTACTTTATCTACAGTCAAATGCAGAAAATAAGAACAATACACTTCTCCGAAAATAAACCAAAAAGCTTATTGGGCATTTACTGCTTTAGTTTTTTTTTCCGTGGAGTATGACTTATGGTAGCAAATTTCATACTTGTATTTAATTAGAAGTGTAAAACAGTTAATTATATGAATACCATATTAACGAACTTTTAAATCAAATAATTAAATTTTACATAATTAAGTATTCTATTCTCTAATTCGTATTCTGCTCCTTAAGTCATTACTTTATTACGATTATTTTAATTTATGTTAATTGTTAATTACACCGCTAAGATGGTATACGGTAGATATCCCTGAAACGTTTAGTCATCTGAAACGTAAAATTTTTGGATATTTGTTACATAGTGAATTAGTTGACAAATGACTGTTTCTCTGATTTGTTTTTGTTATATTTCACCAGTTGTTTTTTGTAAAATTTTCATATTTTTACATGCGTAGTATGCGTCATCTGTCAGTTATATATGTTTCATGACTCTTTGATGCCTTTCATTGATCATGCCATTTTATAGCTCATTCGAGAAATTTCGTAAAGCGCTGCTACGATTTTCACGAACGATCGCCGAAATCTGTTGTTTTAACGGCAAACGTACGAAGCCCTTGCTTTTTTATTCCAAGCTTTGCATAATAAAACGTGCGAAACGGTACTAGTTGTTAAATGGCGTGTTATTATCTGTCATTATTGTGGCGAGGTGTGGAGATTACGGCTATAAACACATTACCGAATCACATGAAGTATACACACCCAATATACATATATGGATTTACGAGTATAGCAAACATCATTTTACCGATTAACGCGTGTATCGAGTCATTTAAATATATTGTAACTGAAAGTCAAGAATTACATAACATACATCAGTCTGTGAAACAGGAAAGAAATGAAGGGATCAAACAAATGACCAAAATTACCGATGGATGTAGCGTGCAAAATAGTTTCGTTGAAGTGGAATTAGGCAGGGCATTTAAAGGATGATCCATGGATTAGATTCACCCAGAAAGTGGCGATCAAGAACCGACCACAGAAATCCGGGCAGACCACAAACAAGACAGTCTGATGACATCAAACGAGTGACAGGAGGTCAATGGCAAAGTTGTGGAAATCGGGAATGGAGGCCTATGTCCATCACTGGATGACTAATGTTTGATGATGAAGAATTATAAATCTTGAGAGTTTAGTTATGACCGCGTCTCCTAGTATTCTCTTCAATCGACGTTTCGGGAATCGTTGCAGCCTTGAATAAATTCAAGATAGTCGTAGTTCATAAGTACCCACATCCACAAAAATGTCACTCAAAGAGGTTACCATTAGACGAAAATTTACCCAAGATACCAAAAATAATAATTTACAGCTATATGGATGGAGTTAATGGTCTTTTTTATGTTTCCATATACTTTTATAACGATCAGTATCAGTTTAAAATTTCTGTATGTAAACAATATGTAATATAAATAATTTATAAAAGTTCATTTAAAACATAAGTAAATATTTTATATGTGATAAATTGAATAAAAATGTTGTATTGAATATAATAATAATATATATGATAGCCGACGTCGGGGGGACCTGACATGGTACTCTAAGAAGAAGAAGAATAATAATAATGCCCATTGGCGTGAGTACTTGCATAAGGAGCACAAATATATTTAGATCTGTTTTCTGTGCCACCTGGTGAAATTATATAGTCCTAAACAGACTTTGTCACACTCCAGACAAGGATATTTTGTCCCTGCCCTAGTCTTTCCGACCTTAGGCACGCAGCCACGACTTTTATCCACTCCGCCCTAGCGTTCTTACTGGTCCCAGTCTATTTGCCTGCTTACACCCTTCAATGCAGTATAAGGTTGTCTTTATATCTCTTGCGCTGTTGTACTTTGTTATATTTCCCTATAATAGTTCGCTATATAAAACGTTTTTGTCAGAATGATTACTGCGACTTTGATAACGATTGTGAGGTCGTGATTGTCAAAGACTCTCTTTTGTAGTTTCTTCTTCTTCTCTGGTTTCAATCCTGGGATTGGTTTGCAGCAATTTCCTCCATTATTCTCTTCCATTTTTCCCTGTCTTGTGCGGCTCTTTTGAGATCTGCATATGATGAGCAGCGTACGTCCACCAACAGGTCCTCCAGGTACTCTCGGCGTGGGCGTTTGTAGTTTATTGAATGATAATAACGATTATTATGAATATAACAAGGTTGAGGTACTCTCGGCGTGGGCGTTTGTAGTTTATTGAATGATAATAACGATTATTATGAATATAACGATTCAAGGAAGGATAGTTTTTGTAATAACCGAATTTAACTGCATAATAATTTTCATTTATATGCTTACCAAAATACTAATTTATAAACTAATAATTTATGTATGATAATTATTATTCCTAAATATATGTACGCTACATCATTAACTACGTAGTTATTTGTTGTAAAATATGAGTTTTATGACATTAATGTGTTTACCGCGGTT
Organism: Lepidostoma basale; assembly: GCA_022606425.2. Taxonomy (NCBI): domain Eukaryota; kingdom Metazoa; phylum Arthropoda; class Insecta; order Trichoptera; family Lepidostomatidae; genus Lepidostoma; species Lepidostoma basale. The sequence continues at coordinate 1,445,802 of JAHDVF020000316.1, read as the reverse complement.
ATAATGATAATAACAATTATACGATTCGTTACAGAGAGCTAGCTTAATCTTCACTTATATCCTTAATTTATTTTAAGAATAAATCATTCGTCAAATTTTATTGTCCAATAAACGGCATGAAAGTCGTTCTTAAGTAGAAAACTTGGTTATTGCAAATTTACTTTCTTCTCACGCTATTCATCTGTCGCTTAATGTATTGGACATATTAAACTATTACCTTTTCTACATTTTCACAAAAACTGAACGACGTCATTTCGGAAATAGAATTGTATTAATTTTAAATTTGTTTAAATAATACTCGTATAATATGTTAATAACGTCAGAAAAAAATATATGTATTTAATATATCAAATATAACATTTTATCTACTTATCACAAGGTTGAGATAATGTCGAAGACGCCCCAAAAATAAACTTCTCAAGATTCATGTAAAGTAAACAAAACGAATCTAAAACTAAATTACGATATTGTATATTCACAACGTACGAGTATATTCAGTAAAGTTTCACAAGCTGCATTTAATAAAATTAGAACATTATTTTGCAACGATGATGCATGATCAAATGTTATATATGATCTGTTTTACTATATGGCTGCGAAACCTGGACTCTGAAAGTGAATGTAATGAACCGGTTGGAAGCGTTCGAGATGTGGATATACCAAAGAATGCTCCATATACCGTGGACCGATAGGGTCAATAATGCAAATGTACTGCAGAGAGCCAGAGCTAATAGAGAGCTGTTGTCGAGTGTAAAAATTAGAAAGGTCTCATATTTGGGTCATGTGCAAAGGGGAGAAAAATACCATCTCCTTCGACTGATATTAATGGGTAAAGTGGAGGGAAGTCGGGACGTTGGTAGAAGGCAGCTGTCCTGGCTGCGGAACATCAAATAGTGGACAGGAATAACAAGAGTTCAGAACCGGTTCAAAGTGGCGCAGGATAGAGATACCTTTGCTGCAGTGATCGACAACGTTGGAGGTACCTGACACGGTACCAAAAGAGGAAGAATATTCACAACGCTTTATTACATTATTCTCAAACATGTTTCGTGTGGTGTACTCATCCTTCTTTAGTGAACAAATACATATGAAGGGAACGTAGTTTTAACCTATAATTAAGTACATTAATAAGTTAATACTTTACTCTTAAAGTTAAGTTCGAATCTACAAAACCTGTGTCAAACCGATAGTGATAAATGGCATCGAAACAAGAGCTGACAGAATTCGCACTAAATCACTTCTCATAGAGATGAAAACCCTCAGAATAATAATTGGCAAGACTCTACGGGACAGAATAAAAAACACCATAATCAGAGAAATTTGTGATATCAAGTATGTTGTCAGATAGGGGATATAAAGAAGATTTTGGAGAGACCATGTGTAAAGAATTGACGCAAAAAACTACCGAACCTTGCCTTACATTGGAAACCTGAGGGAAGAAAGATACCTGGAAGATGGCAAACTCTGCAAAAAAGAAAAATAAGAATAATATTCAAAGAATTTTAATAATGTCTTGTTTTGAATGTAGTCTCATTATTTTTAGAACAAATCTAGTGAACCACAAATAGATACCTTTAATGAAAATTATTGAACGTAGGCAAGTTCTGTCGGTGTATTTGATAAAGAATGAAGATTTGCCGGTATGACTGGTTAGAAGGGACGAATAGGTAAATTGAATTACGTTTATTTAGAGTAAAATTGTTTTCAGATATTTACGCACATGCGCAGCCTGTAGAAATACATACTATTTGTACAAATTATTTAAATAGTTTTTTATTTATTCATATATTGTAAAATGTTGACTGGAGCATTTTCAATTATTGTATAAAAATGTCTCAGTAAATACTTAAAATTATTGTTTGAACCTGGAACTACCATATATTTAATATATAATATTATTATGTAAACTAAAACTTATTTTATAACCTTTTATTAAATTATTTTATACTCTAAAATAATTGATATTTTAAAATAACTTAAAAAGCACATTTCACGGCATGTTTCGAATGCTGTTTATATTATTCTTTTGTGTATTTTAGGGCGTAGTGACAATCCCATTTTTATTGTCTAAATTTTTATAAGTTAATTTGTATTTATAACAATGATCTTATATTGAAAAGGAATTAAAATGTCCACAAAGGCAATTTGTTGTATTAAAACTATTTGTTTTAAGATGTATATAAAGAAGTCAGATAATAACCGTGTCACCAGTCTGTTGATGCCAAAGAGTCTGGCGAAACCGGTCGCTGTTAAAACAGCGTTTTATTTCGTTTTAATTCAAAACTATTTGTTTCCATAAAAACATGGTCAAATGAAAATTAAAACCTAATTTTAAAAGAAAGAGTAAATAATCAAATGATTTTACTGAAATCTCTTGATGGAAGTTCATTTTAAATAATAATTAAATAAAACGATGTTTTTTAACTACTTCCACTTTTGTCTTTATTTAGACAGCGACCGGTTTCGCCAGGCTCGCTGGCATCGACAGTTTTTTGAGACTTATTTGACCAGTCTGTCGATGACAGCGAGCCTGGCGAAACCGGTTGCTGTCTAAATAAAGACAAAAGTGGAAGTAGTTAAAAAACATCGTTTTATTCAATTATTATTTAAAGAGTAAATAGTTTATACGTTCGTTATTACAACGTAAAAAGCTTATTTATACCCTATATTATGTATCAGTATCGTCAGAGGCAAATAGATAATGCAAGTACAATAATTAAACAATTTTTCGAATTAACGTGTCGCCAAAACTGCGGAGTTTACAAAATATAAAATAATTGGAAATATAAAACAATAAAATGAAATAATTGTGGGAAAAAAACAACAATTGTATCCAGTGTTATTTGAGGTGTAATATTATAAATCCAAAGTTCATTCTTATTTCAATGGTCTTCAATTATGCTTAAAATGTATTTTATTAAAAACAATTATATCTGTTATTATATTATAAGTAAAAACATATCAATTTGTAACATCATATTATCAATCCCTGATAAAAGCGAATTTAATATTTTTTGACCGCCTTGAAATGTTTTTTATAGGTTACAGAAATACAAAAAGTCAATATGAATTATTCGCCCACCACAAACTTAAAATTACGTGACAGCAAAGGTATTAACAACTTTATTTAAGAATCACGTAGGAAATATAATAATATTTTGTGTACAACAAATAAAGAAAACGTCTATTACATTCCTTGGAAATTTTCAATCAACCACTATTTGTGTAGGTATGAAAAACCTTTGATTCATTTCCGTTCTACGGAGAGAAAAAAAATCGCACGCAGAATGAAATATTCTAGGAATAACGTTTTCTTACGATCACTAGTCGCTCTCTGGCTTTTATTGAATAACAGATTTCGCAAAAGCAATTTGCTAACACATTATAAATCGTCCCAAATAATGTTATCTCCTGTAAAACAACTATACATTCATGCTTAGAGGCGTATACGAGTATATTGTGACGCTCTGAAAATATTACTTCTTCTTCTTGTTTTAATAGATTTAACGATCTGTGACACAGATATCATATCTCGTCAGATGATGAGATCCAGCTGTCCCTCCATCTCTTAGGCGGTCTTCCAGGTAGGCGGTGTCCGGAGGGGATTTCATAAGCGGCTGTATATGCAAGTCTGTCAACATCCATTCGGGCTACATGGTCCCTCCATTATCTTCTTCTGGATCTACTCCAATGAACGATATCCTCTATTTCGCAAGTTTTTCTTATGTCTACGTTGCGGACACGTTGATATGACCAGGATTAATGACATAGTCAAAACTTTTAAAATGTGAGAAGTGCATCTTTTGGTTTCATTTATTAATCACTATTTTACTAATCGAATCGTTAAGATCTTTATCTTTTTCAGAGTGAACACTGCTTCTTCTTCGCAAGTTTCAATCCATGGGATCGATTTGCAGTAAAATGTTACGTATTTGCTGGTTCTTGGGATACCTCATGGGCTTTTAATATACATTTGTATACAGAACCCCATAGAGAAGACACATAAAAGCCCTAGAGTGATACCACCAACGCTGTCTACGTAGGATCCTAAATGTGAAATGGTAGGACAAACGGACAAATGATAGCGCATACTTGCTGAAATCAATATGACAAGTATTGAGGCTGCCATTATTCAGAGACAACTGCGCTGGGCTGGTCACGTCATCAAAATGCCTGAGACAAGACTCCCAAGGAAGATTATGTACTCTCAGCTTACCCAAGAGAAACGTTAACACGTTCATCAGAGGAAATGCTTTAAGGACTCCCTTTAAGGAAACCTACAAAATACTAACATCGACTGTGATTGCTGGAAAAACTGCAGAAGACCGACCTAGGTGGAGAACAACAGTACATTAAGGCTAGCAAGACCTTGAAGCACAGCGCAGAGACGAGAGGAGGAGGAGGAGAAAAGAGAGACCACTGGGAGACGGTGACGGCTTCATTACAAGCGCCCTCCCCTGCCCCAGAATATGTGGGTCCAGGATCGGGCTCTTCAGTCACATGCGGAACCACAAGCGTGAAGAACAGTCTCCCTCGGACACGACGGACATCCAATGATGAAGATGTATACAGCAGCTTATTTGAACATTGCTGTATACAACTTTTTAGCTTTTGATTCTCTATAATGTGATAGGTCACTAATATGTCGCCATTTTATTGTCACGTGAATTCTACACCAGACCAACCTCTTGCCACTTTGCCCATGCAACACTTTTATCATGGGATATTTTATATGATGTATTTTAGACGTGTTATTGTTTTGTAAACGAGCACAATCTTGTGTAGATATCTTCAAGTAGATATATGTGACCTCTGTTAAACAAAGTTCACAATTTAGTATTCACCATAGAACAAGTTTATCTCGTATAAATTCAATGTTTCAGGGTAGAAAGTGCGTGCTTAAAATGTGAGTAAATAAATAAATCTGAGATAAGCTCAGTTAGAAACGATAGATTTAAATTACATGATAAGTTACATAAGTCTCTACATTTCAACATAATGTTTCATTCATATATTCCTCCAATAACATCGTAATTCGAGCGAATACTACTTTTATTATTCTAAAAATAGCTTAAGAACAGAACTTGAGAATGAAAATGACATTCCACGAACCCTTAAACTTTCCGTAAACAAATTGAACGAAATATTTATGAACTCATTATTTTTTGGACAATAATGTAATCCTTTTTTTTTAATGTAAGCAAATATTTACTTGTAGACAAATACTGGATTTTACCCATTACGGGATAATCATTAAGAAATAATTGTATCTCAATAGAGACGAAGATTTAAATTATTTGGAAACAGAATATGGTGGTCGAGGCGTTTACAGTACTAATGACCTGTCATTGGTTGGGTTAAGCGATCGCTTTATGTAATAAAACATTACCCATTTCGCCCATCTTACGAACACCACGTCTGACAATTATTTTTGAAAGTTGTATATATGCTACCATGATCTGCTTAATGCTTACATCTAGTCTCAATAGATGGCGCTAATGTAGATTGAACTAAAATATGCGGAATGTTTCTCAACAAGGTAGCCTATATACAACTTTCAAAAATAATTGTCAGACATGGTGTTTGTAAGAAGGGCGAAATGGGGAATGCTGTATTACATAAAGCGATCGCTTAACCCAACCAATGACAGGTCATGAGTCCTGTAAACGCCTCGACCACCATAATCTGTTTCCAAATAATTTATGTTTTCGTCTCTATAGAGATACAATTAATTCTTACTAATGTAATCTTTAAGATTAATTTTTTTTAGAATAGAAAGGGATGGCAGGGACGGGAGCCAGTGGAGGATTGTTGTGGGGGTGTGGGGGAGACTTATGCTAGGCGCACACTAGGCAGCCTGACAGCGGCAGAAGAAAATATTGAGCAGCCAGTTATAGCAGCCAGTTGTGACCATTCCGCCGAGAGATATGAATGTGGATGATCTTATAATTTAACGATCTTAAATCGCAAGAAACACAAGGTAAAGAAAAGACATTGGATTTATAATATATAAAAATAAAAACGTTTCAGGGCCCAAAATATGACGGCAGCAACATACATTTGTCTATACTAGTTGGACTGACACACTGAGATGCAGCGCCGAGAAGAAGAAGAAGATGTAATATATTTCATATTATAAAAAAAGTACGAGTACATTTATAAGACAAATACTCTTGATGTTGGAGAGTTTCGGAAATTCCTCAAGCCGAGCCATCTCTCATGTATTCCTGGTATTACATAATATATTTCTACCTTTCCTCGATATGCCTTTTGCCTTAATTGTGTTTGTAATGTCTATTGATTTAAAATGTTTTATTTAAATTATGAAACAAATTGACGAAAACATTCGTTTTATGGAAGTTTTATATTATTTAACAATGCAAGGGATCTGTTTCGCCTGCCAGAGCATTATTAACTCATGTTATTGTTTACTGACTGTTCATATAAATCACTATCAATACCAAAGAGTAGTGAAGTGCTCCCGTCTGGCAATTAGGAGCATAAATAAGTTATGGGTAGATTTGGATCCTTTGGTATTATAAATTTATTCGAAGTGTATTTTGGGATCTTGGAAAAATCCGTGTAGCTTGACTTTCTAGACAGACGTTTCGGAGATCGTTGCAGTTTCCATCTTCAGGGTGGTTATATAACCACCTTGAAGATGGATACTCCAACGATCTCCAAAATATCAGTCCAGAAAGATGAGGATACACGGATTTTCCCAAAATTCCAAAATATGTTACATATTGTTTATTATTATTATTATTTTGTTGAATCATTGAAGGCCTTACTTATCATATCGCTTCCAACTGTGAAAATCTATATAAATAATCTCTTCGAATATTTTTGAAAATACGTAAACCTGTATGAATTTTCAATTTTCATCTATGATATTCAAAAGATTACACAGATAAAGTCATAAAGGTTTCTAAGCAAAACTATCACACCGTTTTCGCTTAGAATTAGAGGGGGAAATGAATAATCACACTATTCATTCTTGATATATTTCTCTCTCCTCGTTACATCATACATGGTGTCACGCGCGTATTTTAAGCACAAGATTTATAAATCATTTGATAAGTTCAATCCAATTTAACCGAATAAATAATTCAGTATACAGCACTTAGAACAATAAATTCAATTCAATAAGTCTCACCGTTGTCAAAGTGGATACCATTTTGAAAATCCAGATAAATAAATGTCATACAATATCGGCAGCACACCCTTTCTCCTGTCTCCTGTTCCAAAGAAACTGACCTTTTGTTTTACTCGAAGTGAAATTAAGTACTTATAGGCTTATCTCAAAAGATATTAGAGAAACAAGCACGTATGTAATTAATTATGGAATTTTATGATCAGGAACCAAAATCTGTACGCGGAAAGATAATAATTTCAGTTTTTTCTTCATTTTCCTTAAATTGACTTATTTTAAGATAATCTTAAGATAATATTGACTGTCGTCCACATGATAAGTCGGAGATGAAAGTGCCTGACACGATGCATGACACGATTGAGGAAACGAGAGAAGTATGTCAGGAAATAAAGGTTTGTTAGTCCATTGATGGTAAGTTAGTTAGTTAACCATTTTACACAATTTTATTAGGGAAATTTATTTTTATAAATAATTAAATGAAACGTTTTTTTAATAACTAGTTCCAATTTAGTCTTTACTTGGACAACGGCTGGTTTTGCCAGGCTGGTTGGCATTGACAGACCGACGATGGACAGACAAGTCTGACGATGCCTGCCAGCCTGGCGAAACGCATTGCGGTCGAAATAAAGGCAAAAGTAGAAGTAGTTACAAAAAAACATTATTATTTTAATAAAGCTATTGATTGATTGTTTTCGTTTGAATTTTATAGAATATCATAATTAATAAGAGTTTCGAATTATTAACTTTGAAATAAATTATTTGTTATGCTTTAAAACATAGTTGATAATAATACCACTTGTTATATCGTATATTCAGTAGTAATTTCTTCTTATTATGATAATGAAAACCTAGTCCTAAATACACACAAATAATAAAAAGTGGAATCATAAACAAAAGTATTTTTGTATAAAAACATTTTTCAGCAGAAAATATAAATTATAAAGCTGTTATGAATTAAATCAAAAACGCTACTGTTTGTATCCTAAAAACAGTGTTTTTAAATGTGCTCACTGAATACACCCAAGTGTTAATTGAAATATTTTTTCGGTTCAATTATTTATTTATTAATGAAAACTGTTTGTTCTCAACTGCCTGAACTCTTGTTTAAGTACTTAGGTACATATGGTAATTGATGCTGGCGTATTTTTGTAAACAGTCTTACTTCTGGAGCTATGTAGGCAGTTGCTGGAATCCCACCATCTCTATGTGATACCTTCCCAATAGACTTTCTTTAATTAAAATACATTTTTGTTTGTGATAAAGACAGAAAAAAAAATTGTATTTAAATAAAATGTATCCGTATATTATGATTATTATTATTAGAGTGTCAGAAATGAAGACGCTCAGATATATATCTGGCAAGACACTGCAAGAAAGAATAAGGAATACACCAATAATGGAGATATGCTAGGTCGAGGATGTCGTTAGATGGGGAAGGCAAAGGCGAAAATACTGGTATGCACACGTGAGGAGAATGGATCATCCAGACTCCCCTTCATTGTGTTGCACGGCCAGCCCCAAGGTAGACGCCCCCCGGGCAGACCACCAAAGAGATGGATCGACAGCTGGGGTCGACTTCACAAAAGGCCAATTCCTCGAAAGAAACAGGCTACTAGGCCTACACTAAGAATAAGAAGAGATGAAGAAGAGTATATTATTTTAACCCTTAATTGGACCGAACGAAAATATTTCCCATCTGATATTATCCACGTTCATATATAATGGTTTGTATTATACCTTATTTATTGTCTTTCGAAAAATTTTGTAAAACTCCTTATAACATAATTAAAATGAATGAGAGTATTTTTATAAAATGTATTATAATTCAAGGGAACGATATGTACCGCCTTCCTTAGGCAATGCTTTAGAAAGGTGAAACATGTCATTCCCAAAAAATATAATAACATCTGTAGAAAACAGCCATTTTCATTGTGAATAAACAAAATGCTTTGTAAATAAATTTAAAATCTTCGCCTTTGTAATGGAAATAGAAATAAATTCGGAAGAAATACGTAAACAGAATGTTTTGTACCTCTCCATTGAATCAAAAAGTTAAAAAAAAAAACTTCTTTTAGATAATGTGTTGGTTCAGAAAACATTTCTTACATTATACTTCGAAGAATCAAAACAGTGTCAATGTTATTCTGTAGGAAGCTTTTATCGCCCCCTAAAGGCATTATAATTATAAACCACCTGAGGGCTGGATTTGGCCTTATATATAGTGTAACATTTCACTTTAAAAACCATCGAAAAATCCATTAAATCTTTATATTTAAAAAAAGCTTATTTGCAAATCACATTTTTGACAAAAGCCACCGCTCCGAGGTGGGATTTACGAAGGTTTGTTTACAAACTTAAAGTGAGAATATCATTTTTCTTAGATTTCTTCATGTAAAATCGATTTCGTCGTAAAAATATATTATGCATATTTAGTTTCTTTACTTAAGTTGAACTGGAAAAATATCTTACATATAATTCGCATACTTACTTATAAAGCATTTTATTTGTGGTGAGGAACTATTAAATATAATATCAGAAGAATACATTTTTATTAGTTTTTACAACACTTTCTTTTTTAACACTAAGTAGTCCCTGTGTCTCGCCCCTCCAGTGTCTTTTGTAACCCTGAAGAAGCTCCGGCGGGAGCGAAACCGGTTGGTTATAACAAAATTAAGTGGTTTAAAAAAAATAAAAGTGTATTAATATTATATTTAATAAAATTTTCATTTTTTGAACTGGGCATCAATCAATCAATCAATAAACCAATCAATCAAAATAATATAATACAATAACTCCCATAGGATGTTATAAAATTTACAGAAAACTGACATGGAGGTTTGGATACATACGTATAGGTGACACGTACAATGAACGAAGAATCTAATCAAATATAATGAATGACACGATGTATAAATGTTGAGGAATCGAGAGAAGTACGAATATGTCATGAAATAACTTGGAAGTTAGTTAAAAATGGAATTTTTTATCAATATCAAAATTTGAGCAATTAATTTAGGATTTTGCTGTTCATATTCTGCGCTTAACTTTTCAAACATCCAGAGGAAGACCTAGGAACACATGGATGATTCAATGCAATAGCGTCTTGCAGAGAAATGGCTTGAGTGAAGGCGATACTCAGAACCGTAAGAAGTACAGCCTGAGATCGAAAAGAGCCGATCCCAACAGTCAACACAGACAATAAGAAGAAGACAAGAAAAATAAGAAGGTTCAGCGCTTTACATTAAAACATTTTAATCTAATAAAGTGCCTCACATATAATCAGCAATTAACAGGTTATAACATTCAGGTGCACGCACTTCATATAATTTAATTTAAAAATATTCTCAGTAGACTTATTTATTCTGATTCTAAGGCTGGTATTGATGTTAACAATTATTCTATTATGTAGATTGTAATTACGTCAAACAAATCAATTGAGAGCAAATTTCCATCAATTTCCGAAAACTTTTCTCTGATATCCGTTCTGGAAATTTGTTTAAACGCTGTAAAACGAATTATGTGGGGTTGTTGTTCTTGCGAGGACAAATTATTAGTGAACAGTCAACCCTTTGTAAATTTACGTTAAATTTTAGCATATGTGTATTTGTATATATGAAAACAAGGGGTTAACCAATTGCCTAATTCGCCTCTGATGTACGAGAGAGACAGATTGGGCATCCAAATGCGTACATAATAAATCTGTACTCCAAAGGTAAAATCCATTAACCCCATAAAATCTGATATTTTAGCTTTTATTAAACAACTTTAGCTTGATGAAAGTTTCCCAAATTATGATTTAATTTATGAAAAATTGATTTATTACATGTTAATTTATGTTTAAAAAATACTAAAATGCATTTGTTTCAAGGGTTTTTTCTGTATCCGTCATTTTTTAAATATATCCTATTTTCAAACATAATTAATAATTGTGATTTCAATAAATATATATTAATTTTATTCGCAGTTTGAAATGGTTTACAGAAAAGTTTTGCACCTCTACCTCCTCGGTCTTGCAGCTCTCTTCAACCTTCTCGTGCTCCTGATTTAGATACCCTGTCAGGGGCACCCCCTTTAATTCTCCCTGTCGCCTATTTGTCCAGGAAACCTTCATTGCACATAATGCTGTACTGTGCTCAATATTTAAGTTTGTCTATTTGTTTTGAAATGTCTTTAAACTGGTGGTGGTGTGACTAGATTAAGACAATGACTGGGGGAAACCTCAACTGTACTGTGCGGAATGCGAAGAACAAGGAAGATTGAAGGCGTTTTTTTAAGGCACGGGCAGCTGTATGGTTTGCTCTCAGCAATGAGGAAACAAAGAAAGAAGAAGAAGAATTATAACAATAAAAAAAAAAAAATTGAAAAAAACATAAAATTTCTTATACGTTAAAAATAATCTATTTACATGAGTTCATAAGATCGTAAGCGTGAATCGACTCAATGATTTAACAAAAAACATGTAAATTAAGTACACAACGCGCTTTACCTCCAAGAAATGCTACATAAATTAAACCGATTGTCAAATAAAGTAAACTGAGTAAACGCATGTTGTTTTATTGGTTTGTTGATTTGGGGTTCGGATGACAATCAATTTGATGTATCACAATCAAAACTTGGAGTAAAAGCTTGTTTTCGTGTTGAATAACTAACTTACTTTATGTAAAATGCTACGTGCTTAATGCACGACATGTAATTTATTGCATACTGATTTTATTTTAAATAGTTTAATGCAAATAAAAAATAAAATTCGCATGTTATAATACTATATATAGAAAATACTCATTTTCAAACAGGTTTATCTAATAATCATACGTTGTGATTTATAATATTTCCCCTTTATTAAATATTTACATTTTATCTATTTTTATTCAGTTCGTTAATGTATCCCTGACAAGGTTTCAGTGGGAGCGAAACTGGTTGGTTAAAAAAACAAAGTAAACTTTTGTTAAAACAATGGCGTTTTAAACTATTTTTAGAATGCCATACAACAAATTAAGTGCTCATATGAAAATACATATTATTTTTACTTTATTAAAAACTTGTAGTGTATTTGTATTTAATAAAGCATATATTATAATAATTAATTAATTAATTATTTAAAACAAAAACTAAATTAGTTTTTCAGTACGTCGATGTTTTTAATCGTGCGGAAGCCAGTAATTAAAAATGTTCGTAAGAAAATTTTATAAAATTTTCATATGAAGCACTCTGGACAAGACGCACCCTGGAATGGCGACCGAGAACCGGCCATAGAAATCCTGGCAGACCACAAGTCTGGTGATCTGATGACATCAAGAGAGTTGCTGGAGGTCAATGGCACAGAGCGTCGAGAGTTAGAGAGTTGTGGAAGTCGAGAAGGGAGGCCTTTGTTGGACCTTTAATGTGGTTGTTTCCCTTTGCTTTCCACATTTTTTGTATACAAATAGGTTATTTGAATCCAATTACTATATACATTATTTCTAGATATTGATTCTCATGACATTTGATAGGTAGATAATCTATCGCCATTTTATATAACAACAACAAACAATCACGCCGTTTCCCCACAGGGGTAGGCAGAGAGAATGGACCACCTCACTACTCTATCCTCACACACCTCTCTAGCTCCCTCCACATTCATACAGCGTGTCATACACGCACGTCGATTCTTCAGACTTCTAACATGACCAACCTTAAAAATTTGATTAATTTGGTCATGCCGTGTTTTCCTCGGTCTGCCTTGGCTCCGTACTCCGTTCACATCATTAACGTATACTTTCTTAACCTTCTATCTCCATCAAATGTTTATATATATTTAGATATATATTTTTGTAACACCTGATGATGTCAACATTGGTTGATGAAACAGCTGTCGTAAAGTAAAATAAATACAATTTGTGATATAAAACAATGTTTTTGAATTAACAGTTATAAAATTTTAAAACTGTATTTTTTTTCCATATGTTTTTTAAAGATATTTTTTCTAAGGAATAACCAGGGTAAAGATAACCAAGAGCGATTGTAGTTTACAGTCGTGTATTTTGTTCCCTCGATACAAGCATGTATTTTATAGGTGCCAGTTATATGAAAGTCCCAGTATAGCTACAACATTTACCGCCATAAAATCAACAAACTATCAACCGACAAAAGTATCTTAATAAAGAGGAGTTCTATTGTTCAACTAACAATCAGTTGACGCGTTGTCGCCGGCCCCCGGGGCGCGAGTGTTGAGAAATAAATTGTAACGAGGAAAGCTCTGTATAGGGAGGTGTTATCTTTATAAATCCAGCAGTCGCAAGCGACGTGTGGGAACCTTTCATTTGATTTTTCCTTTAGGTAATTTTTTGTATGTCGTGAAAACTATTACATATTTGGAAGATTTTTTCAGAAAGGTACGTCAACACCTTCAAATATGAAAACATATATTAATAAAGATATCATACAAAGATTTTCATCTTCTTCTTCAGTGTGTAGGCTTTGTGGCATGTTTCTTAAGTGGTATTGGTCTCCCGAGGGCGACTCCATGTCTTTGGCAGTCTGCCTGGAGGTCGTCTATTTTGCGGTTGGCCGTGCAACACAATGAAGGGGAGTCTGGATGGATCCATTCTCCTCACGTGTGCATACCTATTGGGAAGGCAAAGGAAAAGATATTTCTTCTCCTTACAACGTCCTCGACCTTACAACGTCCTTGACCTCGAATATCTTTCTTATCCATGAATTGGCATCTATCCCACGGCATTTATTTTGGGAATGCTTGGGGCCAACTCTCTGCAGCTTCGAAGAGATGGGCATCTGATAACCCATTTCTTTAGATTACTTAGGGGATATTTCGAGAACTCAGCCGTGCTGGAGGGTGTTCGGCTTTTTGTCCTTGATAGATATCTCCGAAAGCGACAGCATATATTGTTTTACCTGCCTCTGGTGACACCGGCGGGAAGAGCAATTAATCAGCTGAACGCGGTCTCCTCGGAGATCGACGTCTTTCATATTAGTGAAGGTACATTCAGAAGGCAAATACTCTTAATTCTGGAGAATATCCTGTCTTCCTAATGTCGAACCATCTCTCATGCGTTACTAGTAGTATACTATACACGATACCTATATTATTTTACCTGTTCTCAATAGATGCCTTAAAAATTTATTTTGTAATGTCTATTGATGAAATAAACTGATTTTATTTGATTTGATTGCTAATTCTATCTCGTAGTGTCTTGCCAGATATGTTTCTGGGGGTCTTCATTTCTGACATTGCGGTGTCTGCCCTGCACTCAATCCATAATGGGTCGCACACAAGTCTTCGCACTTTGCTGATGATCTTTATGTCATGGTTTTGGTGAGTAAATTAGGGTGATAACAAAATATTTGACTAAATAACTTGCTGGATAGAGAATATTAGGGAGTTTATATTAAATTTAAATTTACCACAAATTAAAAGAATCGACGTGCGCGTATGACTCGCTGTTTGAATGCAGAGGAAGCTAGGGAGTTGAATCAGGATCGAGTAGAGTGGTAGTCCATTCTCTCTGCCTACTCCTGCTGGGAAAAAGCGTGATGGTTTGTTTGTTTGCACAAATGTAAAGATTTATCATTTACTTTTGATCAGCTCTATTTTCTTTTAAGTTTTTGTATTTAGGAAGGTATAAGAAAATATTTAAATTTATAAACTTTCTTCGCAATCTTCTTTCTAAAACGGGGAAAGTGTTTATCAAAATTGCAGGAAGATCATATCATGAAGATAAGTATTATGTCATAAAAACATGATGGCAATCTTTTAATTAAAAAACGATGTTTGTACAAGATTAATAAGGGAAATTCTTTATAGTTAAATGTTCCTAACTCTTTTATTAAACACAGGACAAAAGATTGGTCTTGCTGAAAAATCTAATTACATCACAAATATTTATACCTGTTTTATAATATAATTTATGTCATTTTTGCGGTACATTAAAGTTATTAACTATCGGTTATGAAAAAACAAATTATTGGCAAATTACTCGGTTAGATTTTTTACAATATAAATTCAAATTATTATGCCTTTCAAAAAAAGCTAAGATAGCAGTGCATAATGGTATTCTTGTATCGGCAATTTTGTATGGGAGTAAAGCATGGAACTGCAAAAAAAGAGGAAAGTAGAATAAATCCAGTGGAAATGTAAAAGAAGTATGTCAAGAAAGAATAGTGCGACGGTCTGCTCTTTTTGTCCCTTCGGGGAGACGGCGTGATGATTGGTTAGATTTTTAAATTATTTGCTTTTTGCAAAAGGACACGACACATATTAACTTTCTTATTATGTTGTTTTGTAAAAATATATAAAATCAAAATATTATGAGAAATAGTTTGACTTTAATTCACCATAAAATTGTTTAATTAATCACATATTATCATATTCTTCTTGCACACTATACGAACTCTTGAAGAAAACCTTAACGACTTAGCTTCTATTTTCTTTTTCTTCTTTAATGTAACCTTATTAAATGAAGTATTAAATGAATTATAAATATAATATTTCACGATCTTGACTATTCATACAAACATTAAATGAAAAAATCATTAATTTTATGCAAGCACAAAGAAAAAGAATACCGGAGATCGTTCATATCAGGGTGACAACATAAAAATAAAATATCATGAAAAGACGACCACATAATCCGTAACTTGAAAGGCCCCATCAATCTTTAGAAATCGGATTTTCAATAAGTTTCCCAACAATGGAAGGAGATTTATTTTTGCATTCTGGGGTCCCTAACCAAACAGAGCATTATTTGGCGATTAATGCCAGAGAAGGCGCCGTGTTAACATGATTGAATTTTAAAATAAGATCAATACAATATAATTCATAAGTGACATGAGTAAATAAAATGTTCTATCAAGAATCAAGCAAGTACTTGGAAAAAATACATATTACCTAATATGTGCATAAATAAGTACTATTTTGTAAAGGAAACAATATGTGTATTTAATGTTTTATACAATCAAGAGCTGAATAACGTCTACAGAGCACTCTTTTTACATGCTAGACTGGGTAGGCTGAGATAAGCTGGACATGTGAATACAATAACATCGTGTCGGGCACCAAAGAGAATACTCGATCGGATGGAAGGAGAAGGGTCGGTAGACCTAGATTCCAATAAAAAGAAGAGACAAGGAAGGATGCTGCAGAATGACTGCATATGAGAGACTGGAAGACCGCAGCATATTGCAAATTAATTTTAAGAAAGGTTAAGGATAATCAAAATAAAATACATATTTGTTTATCTTCGTGTTATTTCTGTCTGCAAAATATGATAACATCTAGATATTTACATTGACCCGTTTTTTAAGCATAGTAAGTTGGTAATTTTTTTAAAAAGTAATAGGGTTAATATTAATATTTAAAACAATAATATTTATTATAAGAACAAATCGAGGATTAAATAAAAAGTACAAATCATGACCAAAGTGTTCCATATTTACATATTTAAGAACAAAGGCCAATTTACTTTATTTTAGTTTTCTTACAAGTACAAAATATCTTAATTGCTTATTTACAGCAATTCCCATGTTACTGCAGCTTTTCCACGAAGAGAAAAATATTATTTCTGCTTCTATTTGTAAATTTGCAATCATGAATGCCATTACCCGCTCCTGGACTTCGTAAGAATGACATCTTTATGTGATTTATTCAAGTAATTTGCCAGAGTTTATTATTGGACTGAAGTGACGGGCATTGTAAAAATAAACTCATTGAAATAAAAGTATTGTCACAAGAGGTGTTAACATATTTTATCTAAAAGTTGTATGTTTATTGAAATTATTTTATAAAAAACTATAGAATCTATTTCTATTCGAAGATATATTGAATAAATATTTACTAAGTTTAAAATATTTCGTACTGTAAACAGCAAAGTGATTAATTTAAGGTCACACCATAAAACTTCATTTTGTCGATTAAAAAATATTATAAATCAAATAAATTATAAGAAGTGAATGCGGTGCGAATGATGGTGTTATGAACAAAATAAGGAATGGATCATTAAGATGGTTTGGACACATGGAAAGAATGAATGAAGAAAGAATGGTAAAAAAATTATATGTTAACGATGGAACGAATGGAACTAGAAATAGAGGAAGACCGAGGAAAATGTGGCACGATCAAATAAATCTAATATTGAATGTCGGACGCGTGAGGAGTCAGAGAAATCGACGCGCGTGCATGACACGATGTATAAATGTTGAGGAATCGAGAGAAATATGTCAGGAAAGAAAAGTGTGGCAGTCCATTCTTTCTGCCAACCCCTTCGGGGAGACGTTGTGATGGTTAGTAAGTTAGTGAGTTAAAAAGATTATATTTGTAATGAATACGAATGAAAATGTTGCTTTTCTAGAAGTTTTATTTTATTTTATGTGAATGACATACTCGTATTTCGCCTTTGCAAAGGCATTTCAAACATTTTATAATTTATCATTTTAAGGGGCATGTCATTCCCTTAAAACAACTATAAAACAGACGTTTTCATTCG
The DNA here is from genome assembly GCA_022606425.2 of Lepidostoma basale. NCBI lineage: Eukaryota > Metazoa > Arthropoda > Insecta > Trichoptera > Lepidostomatidae > Lepidostoma > Lepidostoma basale. Next base: position 1,428,171 of record JAHDVF020000316.1, on the reverse strand, counting down.
TATCAATTATTTAAAATAAAGTTTTATATCATGATTCAAGTAACAATTTATTATATTTGGGGGTTCAAGAGACTTGTCTGTCGTTAGTTTTTTTTTAAAGATAGTCCACGTAGTATTATTTTGTATTTACTGATTTTTAAAACTTTATTTATTTTAATCAAGAGTTTTTGATAAACAATTTTTAAGTAAATTTAATTTATGTATAAATACAACAAAAACACAACAATATATTAAAATTCAAGTCTAAACAATGTGAATTATATAAGAATAATACTATTATTGTTCAAATTAACAATTGAGTATAATTTGTATCAAAACAATAACAAATAAGATAACTCACAATAATAGCAGCTGGAAGTTTGTTCGTTTCTTATTCTGAAACAATTTAACTCGGAAACTTGTTTTCCTTCTGGAACAGTCCTTCGGACCGAAGGGCATTCCGTCCCCGCTCTGTGGAATCAAATTTGGCTGCATGAACTAATCAGGAGGGCTTCTGCTCTCTAACGACTTTACTCCTCGGCTTGGAGAGGAAATCACTCAGGCAGCGCTGATGGGATTGGATGATTGCGAGGTGATAAACACACATTAATCATAACTGAATCGTGTTATACTGAATGAAGCAGTTGGTGGGTACCCAAAGAAAACTAATATATATGATTGAACTTTTAAATTAGCGTTTTAAAGTACTTATTGAGTTTTTATTTTATTTTATACAACATTTTGAATGTATACAAATACTTGTAGACAAATACTATAATAGATTTTACCCATTGCGGATAATATTGTTATTTTTTTTTATAAGGATTAATTGTATCTCAATAGAGAAGAAGACGTAAATTGTTTTCTGGGAACAAAATATGGTGGTCGAGGCGCTTACAGGACTTATGACCTGTCATTGGTTGATAAAAAAGATTTTCTGCTTAATGCTTCCCAATTTTAATGGATGATGCTAGTGTAGATTGAACTAAAAAATGTGAAGTGCTGCGCAGCATTCTAGAATATATACATTTATACATCTTCCAAAAATTTGTCAGACGTGGTGGTCGTAAGAAGGGCGGAATGGGGAATGTTGTTAAACATAATACGATCGCTTTACCCAACCGATGACAGGTCATAAGTCCTGTAAGCGCCTCGACCACCACATATTTTTATTTTGTTTTCGAACAATAATGTAAAACGTCATATCAAATAATTCAAACGAATGAAAACGTCTATTTTCTAGTGCCGTGGTTTTCGCCATTCTGCTACCAAGGTTGTCAAATATTTGGTAATACAAGCAAGGCGATACATGTCATTTCATTGAAAATATAGTATAGCATTTAGGAAACAGATGTCATTAGTAATTTTGACTTGTTTTGTATGAATTCTTTTTTTTTTACTTTGATTTTTCGACTCCTCATTTCACGATGTTTATAATTTCATTAAATAAATCATGCTACACCGAATATTTTTTTTTATTAATATATATTTATATTTTTTTTATATTAAAATATAAACCTGTGTCTTCAGTATTATATGTAAAATTCATAAAAGAGGGTATTATGAACTCACACATAAACCAAATATTATTGTTTCCATTAATTAAACCTTGTAGATACAACATAGTTTGCACGTTAGTTACAATTAACCGGGAACCTTAATGGCACAGGAAGACTTTGTTTAAAACTTTGCGATTAATGACAAACGAGAAAAGCATGTAAATCCGGGTTTAATTACACATTAGCTCTAGTATTGCAAAGTCACATACTGTCGGACGTTTTTCTCAAATAAATGCAACGGCTGGGTTCTTGTATTAACCATTTGTAAGGATCAATTTTGAAAAGCACACCATTTTATGGTTTTTATTTTATTTTATTTATAATGCCAATAGTTAAAATTGATAGAAATACTTTTAACAGTGAGGTAGATAAGACATACTTGTAAATATCTAACAGAAGACCTAAGAAAGTAACGAAAGAGATACTTTTTAATTTTTAAATGGGACTGTCGTGAGAAGTCTTTCATTAATAATACCCCACTATCTATGAAACGTTTAATTAATATCTTACTACTCCAATTTTGTAATCTGAAGTAAAATTATACTATTTATAGTTAATTTTGCTAAATGTATTTTGCTAAAGATTAAGTTGTAAATTTACATTCATCATATTTAGAAAAGTTAGAATGAATTCAGTTTTTGAAAATATTGTAGTTTATTGGTACTAAGGTAAAACATATATTCTAAGCATTAAAAAGACAAAAATATACATAAACAATTATATCCTTCATGATTTATATTATTCAACGGTGGTTTTGTTAATCTTTACCTTTTATTAAATAATATTTTGTAATAAATCGAGAAAGGAATACAATGAGAAGAGTACACATAGACAAGAATAATATTTAAAACTTGTATATTTTATATTACATATACTTCCAATGTTCTTCCAAATTCAGGAATAATATGAAAACTTTGACAAAGATAACGTCCCTTCCCTTTCAACAAATGATAAAGGAAAATGAAGTCACGTCACGTAAAGAGAGCTTGCACTCCGTAACAAAAAGTTTAGGAATTACACGTGAGCGAGACATACGAGGATGTACGTCGCGTCGTAGGCAAGGATTAATTACACACTGGGAACAAAGGATGCTGCCAAGTATTTTATTAAGCCAGGGAAAAACCACTTCGAATCCCAACTATCATTTCTGTTTTCTTAACTTTGAAACGAAAGTTTTGGAGTGCCGAAGTTTGTGTTTGAATGTTATTTTAATACCAAATCGCAGACTTCATTATTATGTTTGATGAAATAAAATATTTCTTCTGGAATTAATTTAAATATTAACTTAATGAGATAAAATGAATACACATTTTTTATATTATTATTTCTTCTAATATATATGTTATTCAGTTTCTAAATATTTTGGATTTTAAATAACGACTCTACTTATATAGAAAACAGCTTTCCTAACTTGGAAAAATCTGGAATAAGCATGACAGTTTTCCCCAAGTAAGAACAACGTCTAAAAGATCCGACTAGACAAAAAGAAGAAGAAAATAATGTAGATAAAACAAAGAGTATTTGTAAATAACACATTTTATTGATTTCACAAGTATACATCAATTAAAAATAAGGAAATATCGATTTAACTTCAATAGCCTTTTATTTATAACGATTGAAGTGCTAAATAAATTAACAAAAGAAATTACAAATAACTATCATAAATATATATTTTTGAAATAAAACTGATGTAAATATTATATAACACTTAAATCATTTGTTTTAAAACCACTTTATTTGTTTTTGACAACCAACTGATTTCGCTCCCACCGGATCTTTGTCAGGTTTACAGTTTGTTTTGTAACTAATTATACAAATGTTTAAATTATTATTAATATTGACATACCACAAATACTGCATATGAAAGTATAAAATGTAAATCTAAATATACGTTTTTTTATTTTTGTTTTATCGAACCAATCGGTTTCGCTCCCGCCGGAGCTTACATTACAAAAAAGCAGGAATTACAAAAATAAACTAAAAACAAAGTATAAATGTGTTTTAAATTGTTTTTAATAACGCTGCACCATTCATTAAATGATTCATACGTTTTTAATTTATATTTATTTCCTAATTCTCTTTATACTCACATAGTCAATTAGGTTTTCCTAAAAGTCAGTTTGCTTACATAATTATGAAGAGGGGTTTCCATGCGAAGAGCTGCACTTTGGATGCACCCGTTTGACTCGAAGGAAGTCACTAATGATCCCCCCAGGCCAAACCGAGAATAACAATAATTGCTTCCCCTAAAGACGCCCCGTCTTGAGCCCCTCAATTCTCAAAGGGCGCTCGTATCTAAGCACGGGATATTGTCGTTAATATACTCTATATATATTTATAATAAATAATTAAACACGTAACACATTTCGTTGCAATGCAAATACATATAAAATTAAAGGCAATTCTTACGTTATAAGATACATATGTAATTGAAAGCTGGTTATTTCAAAGTGGTTTGAACAAAAATATGGACAAAAGGGAAAAAAACTGTTCATTTTTACATAATATGTAATATTCCACGGGGGGCATATTTAAAGCGAGAACACATTAGGCGCTCGGCATTGTGTTCGGCGCGCTCTTAGGGTCACGTTTGAACTACAATATATTATTCAATCACTTTGCACCTTTGCAGAGTTATTGGTCTTTATGTTTAAAACCAATTATGATAGAAACAATTTTTTTTACTTTTTTGATACTTGACACTTGACATTTTGAAAATGTGGACATTTCTTAAGCTGATGCTGGTTTTATATTTTTCATCTTAATCTAGAACATCGATGTGTTCATGAACGGGGTTTATCCTGTTGGGATGTGAAAGACCAGCTTTCTTTCCACATTTTTTTGGTCTTCCTGGGTAATTCTTCTATCGCCCATCCTATCTATGTGGTCTCTCCACTACCGCCGTCTTTTCCTGCCCTATCTCACAATGTCTTCCTTTTGACAGGTCTCTCTTATTTTATTTCTGATCCTGTCCCTGGGATTACTCTCTGCTGCCATTGGTAGTACTTTACAAACGTCTAAAGAAGTATTTTCAACACAAAAATAATATCTTTGTCAAATAAATTTCTTGCTTGTTTATACCAAATAGTTAATTTTGAAACAAAAAAAGAATCTTAGATGGAAACCGAATTATAACATGACAAAGTCATGTTATCATTGATTACTTTAAATAATGATCAATATAATTACATGTGTTTTAAAGGCTATAATTAAGGTTTGAGTTGTTAGAAAAACACAATTTTTACGCGGGTTTGTATAACGTGGGGTTACTTAACAGCTGACAGTTGAAAATGTTTTTTGTTCTACAAATGTGTTTACCAATATTGTAACAAGTAAGTATCTTACAGTCAACATGCGTGCATTACATAAAATATTATAGGTACATCATTATAATGACTAGCGTTGTTCATGAGGAGATGTTGTGTTATGCCAAAGTTAACTCGCCAAACATTCATAAATCTCCCCTAACACGATCATAAACGCGAGGGATGGTTGTTTGCGAATTTAAAAATTCATCCACCCAGGCGGTAGAGTGAAGGCATACGCTTTGGTTCATGCTCTTCTGATACGAAGGAAAAAGCCTTTAAATATTCCTTTGCTGCGTAGATTGCACTATAATTCTTGTATCGGCAACTAAATAAACTGTTAAGAAATCGAATATCAAATGAATCTGTAAAATAACAACTCTAATTAATTCCGAAGAAAACTTATTCATGGTGTATCCGTTTTTATTTATAAATGTTTTCTTTTTTTGACAATATTTAACTAAAACAACAAAAATAAATTCAAATTAAAGATTTTTAACTTATTGCTTTCCCAAAAATAAGTTACAAAAATAAATTAATATATATTGGCTTTTGAAGGTTCGATAGAAGTTTATTGTAATATAACTAATTTAAATAACAAAAATGGTTTCAAAGTATAATATATATATATATATATATATATATATTATTATATATATATATATATATATATATATATAGTTATATATATATATATACAGAGCATATGCTATATATATATATATATAATAGTTTATATATATACATATATGTTGTTGTTATGACAGTTGTTGTTGCTACATATATATATATATATATGTTATTACATAGCAGCAGCAGAGAGCAGTGCTATGGCGATATATATAGAGAGAGAGTATATATATATATATATATATGTTATGGAGGCATATATAGCAGGTATATATATATATGAGCAGTATATATATATAAAGTATATATATATATATATATATATATATACATTTTTGAGTTTAGACTGGCTTCGAAAACTAACTTCAGCACCTATAATAAGAAAGATAGAAAACTAATTTCAGCACCTGTTAAACTGAATACTGCATTAATATAATTTCAAAATTCCTTAGCGCGTAGATAGAGTTTAGTTGTGGAAAATATTGTTTCAATGCGATACGATTTGACGATGAATGTAAATAAGTCCAAGGTAACGATTTTCGAAAAAGAAGGAAACATGACAGTCGGCAACATTGATGTAAACCAGTGATTCCCAAAGTGGTTTATATAGACTCCCAGGGGTCTACGACAACTTGCAGGGGGTCTACGACAGTTGCAAAACAAATTGGGTGTCCACGAGATGGTTCAAGTAAATTGAAACCGAATATTGAAACGCATAACGAATATCGAAATCTTCGGTGACCTTTTTTTTCAGCTCGACAGCGACTTCCGGTAAGTAAGCAGAGAATTCGGCGGTGACCTTTTTTTAAGGTGGACAGCAACTTCCGGCCAGTAGAATTTTTTTTTGCAATCAAATCGAAAAATCAATTAGGAAAGCAGGGGGTCTACACGGGTTAGAAAAAATCGGCAAGGGGTCTACGGGACCAAAAAGTTTGGGAACCTCTGTAAATGGTAAAAATCTGAAACAAGTGAATGAATTTATTTATAGGAGAGTGTAGAAGGATATTGAAAGAAGGGTTGGGGCAGGCAACAGAGTAAATGGCAACAAAGTCACGTGAGGAGTCCGATAAAGCGACGCGCGTGCATGAAACGATGTACAAATGTAGACGAATCGAGAGAAGTATCAAAACAGAACAGTGTAGCAGCCTTTTATTTTTGCCAGCCCCTTCGGGGAAACGACGTGATGGTTAGTTAGTGTAGTTCATAATTCCTTTGTAATGTGAAACATTAATAGTAAAATGTTGTTTATTTATACTACTCGTATTGTTAAAAATTATAGCGCTTCATTAATGTTTAACTATAGAACAATTTTTTTAATGGTCTTATAAAGAAAATGGACGCTTCCTTTGAACTCGATTTTACATTTCGTCTTTTCACTATTTTTCAAAATCGTACTTAAAAATAAAATATTTCATGTAATTTGTTAGGTTATAAAAAATTGATGGTATGAATTAAAATTTCATTGTTTAAGCTAAAAAATAAACAATGACAAATATTTTCAATATAAATAATTCGTTTAAAATATTATTTAGTTTTATTCCACTTGATTTTTAGATCACAAGATGGCAGCAAACTGCGGATACCTGTCGAAGCTAAAAAATCATGTGGAATAAAACTAAATATAATAAAATATATTATAAATTTTTAATTCCATTTTCATAACGAAAAATCCCTTTTTTAATTTTTAAAGGACTTAAGTAAATAGATTTACAAATAATCACTTTATAAAGACTTACGGTGTCAAAAAGTTAAGTTCATAACTGAGCTTGTGAGAGAAATGCTTATTATAGTCAAATTCTCCATAATTTTTTGCTAATGAGCATGACTCGCCGTTCTTACATTATATTCGCCCTCGCGCACACTTTCTCCTATCCCTCTTTCTCCCCTCCGGTTTATATTTCTTTCTTCATTATGTTGTTCTCTGATTTTATATTTAGTTTACTCTCTCACCCTGACAAAGCTCCGGCAGGAACGAAACCGGTTGGTGTTACCAAATGAAGTGTTGTTGATGCAAATACTAAAAGTATATTATTATTTTATTTAATAATGTCACACCACAAATAAACTACTTCATATAAAAGTTTTAAAAATACTTAATTAAACTATGTGAAGTTATTAAACGAGTGTATTGAATAAATAATCCTTAACAAAACATAGTAAATTTGTGGTTTAAACTAAATTCCACATAATATGAGTTTTTTGTGTGGCAATAAAATTAATCTCTAAAGCTTAGTAAAATACAGGTCCAGCTACTTTACATAAATATTTGAGTATTTTACTTATATCGCGTACGGTGGACACGTATCAATGCTGGGAAAACGGTTTTTTCACGAGAGAACAAAACAAGGATTTGGCCTTATCTGAATTAATAAACTAGGATGCTGGTTAGGTTAGCTTATTTATTAAAATTCGGTACAATCGTGTGCGTTAAAATATCAACAGCGAAATTATAATCAGAAGATATTATTTTCAGAAACACACCTCCATTTGGTTTTTGTTTGTAAATTTACATATCTTTATTTTTGTACTGTTCAAAAACACACCTCCATTTGATTTTTCTTTGTAAATTAACATATCTTTATTTTTGTATTGTACCATATGTTTTTTTAATTAAATAATTTTAAACTGCTCCCTTTCCAAAAATATAGTTCGTATAAACTATATATGAAAGTGAAGCATAAAACTGGCAAAAAAGGACGAAAATAGTATAATCGAATCCGGGATCTTCGGTATGGCGGTCATAACCGTTGCCATTCTGCGACAAAGGTCGTCAATAACATAAGATTGGATAGTTGGATCTGTCCAACTTAATAAAATATTTCATTTCATTAAATGATCCATTGATCAGTCTGAAATGAGAACCCTACGCTTCATCGCAGGCAGAACCTTCAAAGATCGGATCAGAAATTAGACGATAACGTCTGTCTGTGGTGTTAAGGACATAGTAAGGTCGGGAAGAAGTTGAAATCGCTTTTGGAGAGATAATGTAGACCGGGATAAAATATAAGATAGACCGCCGAAGAGATAAAGGAATGGTTAGACATCATCAGCCCAAGACAGCTCATCGTCATAAATAGGTCATACGGTCCTTAACTATGAAGAAGAAGATGAAGATCAATATTAATGCCTTTTTTAATGAATTATTTTTCTTAATACGTGATGGTACAGAGTGAAGAAAATAATATATGTATGTGTACTACAATTGAAATAAGTTTACTTTTCGACGTTTTTCAGCTTTTTTTTTTCGTGTCAAAACTTATCAATTTTTCTAGAACTGCAACGTAAAAAGTAGTGTTGGAGTGGTCCTAGCAATATACGAGCATTTAAGTCAAGAATAGCCCCCTTGCCTTCGGTCAACACGGCGCTAGTCTCACGCTAATTGGTATCTCGGAACAGGCTGCCTTACTACCCCTGTTTGCTAGATACAATGCACGTAGTTCGTAGCGCATACATATAATATTATATAATATATATTGTACTTTGTTTTCAATAGAAAGCCAATTTGAAAAAAATTATGAAATATCGTATATTATATGACATATAAAATTTAAGTTTGAAGCTGGTAATAGCTGGTACCGTAGGAATGAAATCACTGAGAAGAATGTGCGGGAAACCACGTTAAAAGGATGAAATGTTAGGCAGATGAATATTCACTTAGATAGTTTGTACCTTGTATACAAGCATGTGAATAAAAAAAAGCCAAGGACGGCCGAGGAAAACATAACAAGACTAAATTAATCGACCACCAAAAAGCGGTCCCATTCGATGTCGGAATCGAAGAGGTGCTTATTGGATGTATAAATGTAAAGGAAGATCAAGAGGTATGTCAGGACAGATTAATGTGGCGGTTCATCATTTTTCCTTACTGCTCAGGGGAAACAGCATGATGGTAAGTTATACAAATATCTTTAAACGTAACCAGAAGTTTAGATTTATGATCCGAATATCATCAGGTGATGAAAATCTTAATTTTTCTTATTCTTTTTAGAGTTAGCCTTGTGGACTATTTCTTAAGAGGAATTGGGCCTCCTGTGAGGTCGACACTACTGTCGATTCATCTCTTTGATTGTCAACCAGAGATTTTTGGAAGGCCGCCAAAGAGATGGAGAAATGATTGGACATCATCATCCCAGGACAGCCCACCGTCACAAACAGGTCATACGACCGAAACTAAGAGAAAGAAAAAGAAGAAGAAGCTAAACATATGCATATAACCTGACAGGACAGTACCCGATGGATATCCAGAATACTTCAATAGAGGCATTGAACAAAGAAAAGGAGCGTCGGGAGCCCTTAATAAAAGATAAACTGACGACATTACCCGAATCGCTGGAACAACCTGGATGCGGAAGAAACAAGATAGGATCGAGTGGAGGAAAATAGAAGAGGTCTTTATCCAACAGTGGGGGGAAGAAGGCTGAAGCAGAATAAGAAGAAGAAATATATGCACATGTGTATACTCGATTTATAATTTATACAGCGTAGTGTTTTTTACATAATATTATGTAAAATCGTTGCATACAAACCTTTCGAAAATGACCCACTTGTAAAAAAATATCATTATACTAATGAGAATTTGCCGCACTCAAATATTTAAGATTGTGAATCATTACGCCCCTATTGCTCTATACCTGCTGTAATAAAAATAAAAAGGATATTAAAAGAAGTATGATCCTGAAAGCACCTATAAGAGATGGTTTGGCTTCGTACCTGGCAATATTGAAGAATATTACACATAAAATGACTCGTTTCCGAGGAATGTGATTAAGCTTTAACGGCTTAAGTGATATTAAATTAATTTTACGATCAATTACGATTAAGTTAATAGTCACACAAAATATGAGATTTTTTCTCTGCCATTCTTATCAAAAATTAAAATCGTGACATAACGGAAAGTCCTTGATTAACAGAACAACAAAATCAAGTTTTATTGTGTGAGGTTTAAGTACAGATATTTATTTAAAATAAATAATAATATTATTAAAGACTATATATAAAGGTTTAGTACTTTTATACACATATTATGAAACCGGTAGATCTATCATATAAAGTTTTAGTGTACTTTCTGTTTAAAAAATGTCGTCAATGTATAATAATAAAAAATCCACAATACTACTGGTACATGATGTCGTTAGTTATTTCATGTTTTATTTATATATTTATACTAGCGGACAAGACAGACGTTGTCCTGTCCGAACGTTGCCTTGCCTGCTATTTAAAGTTTTGTCGATGAATACACTCAATACGCACGCAATTGTGATACATGCCATACATGGAATATCTTAACAAAGAATTTTAAATTTACGCCACGCTACAAATTAAGCAATTTGCGCGTGCTAGAAATAGAAATAGACATTAGCGCCATCTGTGGTAAACAAACATAACTATGAATTATTTTCAGAAGGTCAATTAGTCGTGAACTCTCCAGAAGATTTTGGCGGTCACCTACCAGGTATTATTGTGAATCTAAACCATCCAGAGACCCACTCAATACACACAAAAAAAATCATCAAAATCGGTTCAGTCGTTTTGGAGGAGTTCCACTACATACGTCCGTACAAACCTATGCTTAAGATGACAGTTGAAGAGTTCATTAACAGATAAATCAATTTATCTATTTTCAGAAATGTTAATCATATTAGATGAAGTAAGTCTTGAGAAAACTAGATTATTATACTCGTATGTATTAAGATACGAAATATTTAGATGGCATTCGTACTGTATTTGATACTTCAGATTACACTTCAACATCTCATTTTGTTTCCCTGGAGGGAGTAAATGAAATGAATTGATGATCATAAATTGATTGAAATGAATTATAATAAGGATCCCATCCATCTTCTTCTTTGTAATAATGGCAAGAAAGCTTTATATATCACAGAGGTGGCTTCAAAAAGTAATGTATTCTTTTTTTCCGTTTTGGTGGAAGGTCCCGCCGCGCCGGTTATCTTTTATTTTATTAACAAATATTATCTCTTTTATTTTATTAAAAACAACAACAACAAACCATCACGCCGGTTCTCCGCAGGGATAGGCAGAGAGAACGGACCGCTACACTACTCTATCCTGACATACCTCTCTAGATTCCTCCACATACATACAGCGAGTCATACGCGCACGTCGATTTACACGCTAGTCGAGTCATACACGCACGATCAACCTTTAAAATTTGATTAATTTGGTCATGTCATGTTTTCCTCGGTCTACCTCGACTCCGCGCTCCATTAACATCATTAACGTATATTTTTTTTACCATTCTTTCTTCACCCATGCGCTCCATATGTCCGAACCAACGCAGCGATCACTTCATAATTTTGTTCATAATACCTTTTTTGCTCTACATTCCTTTCTAATATCAGCATTTGAGATTCTATCGTACATCGTTCTACTACACATACGTCTTAAGGACCTCATCTCTACCGTATTTATTCTGCTCTCATCCTCCTTCTGCCAGTTGCATGCTTCGCTTCCATACATAAGGGTTGGGACCAGAACTCCATTGTGAACTGCCATTTTCGCTTTCATTGATAAATTTATTACATATTTTAATTATAATCGTTTTAATCAATTAATCTTAATCGAAGTGCGTGCATGACTCGATGTATGAATGACTCAAAACCTACCCCTTAAAACTCTTTTTTACAAAAAAAACGTTTTTCATTTATCATACATATACGTTTGGATGAAGTGAACTTTGGTTAAATTCAGATTAAAGAAAGACAAAGCTGGGTGTTTAATGGATTTGGAATAGGACTCATCACCATATCTAATAGGGTATCAACCCAAGCCAGAACAAGGCTCTTTGCAACTGCGGCTTTCACTAAATATCAATAACTCTAAAAAACAGACGTTAACATTCTTATTACTAGGAGGCATCTCCAGAAAGTGAGTGTACTGAATTTTTGTAGGTTACAATTTTTTTTTTATTTAAACAAAAAAGTTACGGGGTTACCGTAGTACATATGTATGTACCTAAGCTATTTTTCGACATAGTCGCCATTCCTCTCAATGCAGGAGGTGAAGCGGGGTATCAACTTTTTGATGCCTTCCTCGAAGTAGTTTCCCGCCAACCCCTTCGTCCACTTTTTCCACCCATGTGCAGCTTCAGGAAGGTAAAGAGATAGTAATCTGAAGGTGTTAGGTCAGGGGAATGCGCGGGATGGTTCAGGACATCCCATTTAAACGAGGGGAGCAGTTTCTTCTGGCATTGTCGTGCAGCAGGCAGACTCCCTTTGTCAGCATGCCTCTCCTCTTATTGTGAATCGCTCTAAACAATTTTTTTAGGGTCTCACAGTATCTTGCAGAGTTGATGGTCTCCCGTGGAGGCATATATTCAATTCAAATTATGCCTTGACAGTCCCAAAACACGGATGCCATGATTTTATTGGCTGAAATTGTGGTTTTGAACTTTTTGGCGGAGGGTGAAGAGGTGTGATGCCAATGTTGAGACTGCCTTTTGGTTTCAGGCGTGTAGTGTGCAACCCTAGTTTCATTTCCAGTAACGATGGAGGGGAGAAATTCATATCCATGAAGTTTGCAGCGGCACTTGGCGAGAGATTGGATTGACATATTTCACGAAACGTGATGTCGCGTCGACACTTCTCAATGCACTGACCTCGGACCAGTCTCGTTGCGGAGGGGAAGGTTTAGGCTACACGGAAATGTGGCCAACATGTCGAAAATAAAATCCATATTTTTCGTTTATTGAAGTTTTAGTTAGAAACATTATATTTAAGGGAACAACACGATTCGAAAAACAAAACAAAAAACACTTTATTGACACCATAACAGTTTGGCAGAGTGACAGGCAGTTCGTTAGTACTCTCACTTGTACAGGTGTACAATCCACGCGATCACTTACGTTTTTTGTACTATTTGTTATCAATCACCGCAAATCTCTCGCGACACGTGACGTCGGGGGCTTATGACGTATTATTTATTAGGTTCACAATCAGAACTTTCTCTCTCGAATGAGAAAAAAGAGAAAATTGAATCTCTTTCGAAATTTATGGGAATCGCTACTGAACGACAGAAGTTTTTTAATCAGAATAATCACAGTAATAAATAAACTTTCAGCATGTTTTGAATAGATTTTTATGATTTTACGAAATACATAATGTTTCAAAGGTGTTTTAAAAAATATAAATATTTTTTTTGGCGATTCACGATAGAAGTGCATTGTAACTAACTAACCATCACGCCATCTCCCGGGTAGGCAAAAAGAATGGACTACCATGATTTTATTTCCTGACATATTTCTCTCGCTTCCTCAACATTCATTCATCGTGTCATGTACGCGCATCGATTTCTCTGATTCCTCACGTGGCCGACATTCAATATTTCATTTATTTGATCGTGCTACGTTTTCCTCTTTCTTTATTAATTCTTTCCACGTGTCCAAAGTGTTTTTTCTGTCTTTTTGTTTAATTACTTAATTGGATTAATAATAGATTTCAGTATAATTATAATATTAAATTTTTATAAATAATTAACGTTTTGGAATTGAACTACTCACCGATTTTAAAACCAGAAATGAATATCTAAATAGCCGTAAAAAATAATATAAATCGTTAAACAAACTAATTTGGTAATACATCATACATTGGTTTTCGTTTTCTATTTACCACCATTAATAAGTTATTAATATGAATGAAAACGGCAGTTTTCTAGAAGTTTTCTTTCATTTTATGAAATAATGTGTTTCCCCTTACTAACGCATCATTTTTTACGTAAAATGCCACTTTAAAAGTTTGAAGAATCTACGTGCGTGTATAACTCAGTGTTTAATTGTGGAGGAAGCTGGTAAGGTGTGTTTGAATAAAGAAGTGTGGTGGTCCATTTTCTATGCCTGTAGTTCCGGGAAAATGTACAAATTAAATGTTACAATTCGGCCATGCTTATAGTCACAAAAAATCGATGTACTTGCATGACATAAAGTAAAAATGTTCAGTTGTATGGACACATATTTCAGAATAGAATAATGTGTGACTCAACTTCTCCCTCTATTCCCTCTGTAGGTGATGGTTATTATATGATTCTTATTTATTACCTTACCCCTTTTGGCTTTCACCAAGCTTTTATCACCTGTAGTTTAAGTAGGTAACTGGTTAGCAATATCCAAAAAGTAAATCAAAACGAGCTTTATACAATGCTATTACTATGTCCCTATGAAAAATAAAATTTATGAAATGTGTGGCAAATAATATCATGAATTTCTTTCTTACTGAATATCTGTTTATTTCAGTCGGAGTTTAATAAATATAAATTAAACTATCATTTTTGTTATATTCTAAGAATAGATATATTGGATTATCCGAGAGGCGCAGGACAGGGACAGGTTCGCTGAGGTGATCGCCAACGTTGGGGGGACGCGACAGGGCACTTGAAGAAGAAGAAGAATAAAAAGTTACTTATTCCCTTCCCGGCGGTCACCACCATTCCAGTAAATGGGTATTTATAACCTTCCCTTAGACAAGGAGTTAATTTATTATTTTGGAAGATTTTTTGTTACACCAAAACATTCTTGGGACGCTGGTGTTCCTTAAAGACGCAGTTCGTGTCATATCTTCTAAATGAAACCTTAATTGATGTGATAATTATTTGGGGTCAACCATCAATCTCACTTGGCTCTAGGCCTTCACGTACTTCGCAAGAACAGCAATCTGTTGAGCATTCAATTTCGAGCCAGCCGCTATTAACTTACTTTACCGTAATTGAGATTTCAGCATCTTCATACCTGTACTAATTTTCTTAGGTATACCTTATAATTTATACGACACTATTACGAATTAATTATCATTTTCAGACCTTCAGCATTGTATTTCTCTAAGCGAGAAAGAACATATTTATTTGGAGTAAACATAATTAATGTCGGTACAATTCTATCTTTGCGATTTATTACTATAAAACACGAAGTTGCTAAACTATTTAAAACAAAATTCCTCTCGGTAAGCTCCTACAACCAGATAACGGTATAAATGTTGTATCAATTTAACACCCCTTGTAGAAAATTACAGCAGTTTAGTTTTTTTCGTTACAATTCGTCTCTGCTGTCCGTTTACTGACAATTGCATTACTTACTGTTAGTTACAGATACTTTCTATACGAAACAAATTCTATGGAAGGCTTCAGAGAGTAAAGACGTAAAGACGTAAAGACGTAAAGAAGAAGAGTAAAGATGACCCTCTTGGCCGAGTGGTAAGTGCATTGACTGCCACCCCGAAGGTTCCGGGATCGATTCCCGGCGAGGGCAGTGTGATTGTCACACTTTCTTTGGTATGGTGTAGAATTCAAGTGACAATAAAATGGCGATACATTAGCTACCTATCACATGTCACGAGAATCACTATGATGGCTATAATACCCTTAACATCGATTTGGCTCATGCTGCAATTTCGCAATACTCTTAATATAGGCACTTATTGTAAAAAAATATTCCAAATTCTTTTTCAGAACTTTTCTATACTCTATTGTATGTGTGTGAAATGTTTTGGCTTGTTACAGCATAATCAAATATTATTAGATGATACACCCTAGCAAGATGATAAGCGTCACATTTTTATTGTTAAGAAAATGCGTTTATACATATATTTTATTATTTTAAGTTATATTAGTAAATAAATTATCATATTATAAGATGCGTTCAAATAAAAAACGCTTATTTTCTCTTAAGGTAAAAAGTTTTGTGTGGTAATAAAATAATAACAATAAAAAATATCCTTAGGGAATAGTCACGATAATGTTCTTAGAAGGATAATATAATCAGGATAAGTTAGAATCCTAGGAGTGCATTAAGGCAGAACAGGGTAATACTCTAGAAATTCGGCGTCCTTTAGGCCTCTGGGGTCCTTGCGCACTGGAAATAATTAGTTTCGGTTGGGTTTAAATAGCTATCTGGCGTTGGAACACAATTTCATCAAAAGATTATACGGTTGGTCATTTTACAAAATGGCGCCGCTTTGCGGGATGTTCATTTATTGAAATATTATTATTCATTAGCTTTGTACAGCTAAGTCTCGGGTTTGGCAAATCTTATTAAAAATATTTATTTAACGGGCGCCAAAATTGGCCGCGAACTTTGAATTTACGCAATTAATTATTCCATTTGATACTTATTCCCAGATGGAAAATAATGCAAATAATCAAATGAATTCTTAAATTAGTTTTTAAAATGCGATATAATCCGGTAAAAATTATTAATTATTTTTTGTTTTTTTAATGTATACCTACATTTGTAGACAAATACTGGATTTTACCCATTCATTTTTAAGAATTAATTGTATCTCAATAGAGATGAAAATGTAAAATGTTTTTTTGGAAACAGAATATGGTAGTCGAGGCGTTTACAGGACTTATGACCTGTCATTGGTTGGGTTAAGCGATCGCTTTATATTAACAATATTCCCCATTCCGCCCTTCTTATGACCACCACACAAATTTTTGAAAGATGTATACGATTATATGCTACTATGTTGATTAATTATTATTTTTAATAATTTGTTAAATGAATTAAATTGATTTTGATGTTTTTTTGTATACAACAGATTTAATGAATCCACTGTAAACATTTTTTTACAGCTATCTTTTTCCATTTTTAATGTCTTGAGAATTCTACTAGATCAAAGACAGTGGGACATTTTTTCACACTGTCATCGCCGGTAATCGAACCCGGAACATTGGTGTGTTGGTCGGTATGCAAAGCTTTTATCATTCTATCGCGAAGGCAACCAATTTTTATTATATTCAACCTAAAAATAAGAGAACAACATTTTCAGTGCAAAATTTCATTTTGCCCTATTCGTGATAATTTATTAGCAATAATTTAACTTGAATGGGAAGTCAATTGCATGGTACAAAAAACAAATGAATTGACTTCTTTCCAGAGCTTGAGCCCTTTTCTCTTAGATATGTGACTATCAATTCAGATTAAAAATATCTTAAAAAACACTTTTTTACTTTGTTTATTTTCTTTTATCGAATCAAGTTTCCTGCAGGAGCCGAGTCTCCGAAAGGAGCGAAACAAAATAAATTGGTGTAAGAACAAAACATAAAATTATTTCATATTATTTTTTATAATGTCACATGTGTGCTTATTACGAAAGTATTTAAATATCTAAGCTTTTTAAATATCTAAAGAAAAATTAATGATAATAAAAATATATATATGTGGCAAATTATTTAAATCGATCCTTAAAATATTGCGTGTTCTCCTATATAAAAATGAGGAACAAAATAAATAATTGAAAACATGTAGGTTATACCTACGATTGTTTTAGAAAATTCTACCACGAAATGAATACTCAATTAACGTTTTGGATCTCAATCCACCATCCAATAGATTCAAACCCTTTTTTCTATTCTCCCCTGTCCATCTCCAAACACAAAAAACGAGAAAACAATGTATAAAATGTATATGCCAGGCGAAATTAGTAACTGGAAGAGATTGGCTAGTCAAATTAAAGAGAATTCCCCAAAAGATACGAATAAAAACCATTACGCATCGCGTATATATTAGTTGAACATAAAATTGTATACTTTTAAAATGTTTGTTTCCAATTTAAATCACTTGGTCACGTGATTCCGATTTATCAAATAAAACTATTGTCCAGCGTGATTAATTTTATTTTTTTAAATCTACTGAAATTAAATTGTTATAAATAAAATAATGAAATGGTCATTAAGGTGGTTTGGACACATGGTAAGAATGAATGTTGAAGATAGTATACGTAAACGACGTACAAGGAACAAGAAATAGAGGAAGATTGAGGAAAATGTGGCACGATCAAATTATTATCAGATTAATTAGGGGATACTTCGAGAACTCGGCCGTACTGGAGGATGTTGGTCTTTTTGTCCCCGATAGATATCTCCGACAGCAACAGCACAGATTGTTTTACCTACCGACCGCCAGAACCAATCTGCCTCTGGTGATACCGGTGGGAAGAGCAATTAGTCTGCTGAACGCGGTCTCCTCGGAGATCGACGTCTTTCATGTTAGTGAAAGTACGTTCAGGGGGCAAATACTATTGACTTTAAAAAGTATCTTGTCTTCCTAATGTCGAACCATCTCTAATGCGTTCCTGGTACTTTATTGTAATGTAATATTTTTATGATATTTTACCTGTACTTAATAGATGCCTTAAACATTTTCCTGTTTGTAATGTCTATTAATTTAATAAACTGATTTGATTTGATTTGATTTGATTATAATCAAATTTCGGCCACGTGAGGAGTCGGAGAAATCGATGTGCGTGCTTGACAATATGAAATGGAAGCAAGAGAAGTATGTCAGGAAAGAACAGTGTGACCGTCCGTTCTTTCTGCCTACTCCTTCAGTGAGCCGGAATGATGGTTAGTTTACTATTTTTTTAATTCATCAAATAGCTTTTTAATGAAAGACTGAATCTTTTTTATACAAGATGTGCTTTTTTCACCAACATACCCTATTTTTCTTTTAACAGCTAATTTAAACATATAAATAACATATATAAAATTTCATAATGGTAAAACAATGCGTTATTTTTCATATAATCCTGTTATTGTTCTTTCATAATACATCATAATATTAACTGTATTATTTTATAGAATTTTACAAAAGCTTCCACGCTTTACAATATAATGTAGGTACCTAATATCCAGAAAATAAGAAGAAAAGAGCAGTCAATTATGAGAAAACCACCAAAAATGAGTATTCATACCATTTAATTAACTAACCGATGGTTATTATAACCAAATGTATTCAATCCCTGTTTGGGTAAACTTGGGCTTCCAAAGCTCGCATCGATCGTCTCACGGGAACTTTTCCTGGACTGAGGCTAAACTTTCATTAACGAAGCGATACCATGAGAGATAATATCCCATTCATGCGATATCATAATATCAGACAATTTTTTTTAACAAGTTTATATAATTTATTTAACTATTCAAAACACTGTTTTTGCTAAATTAAGAATATTTTTCTCAAAATATTTAAACAGGAGAACTGCACCCATATTTAATTCTCCCAGCGATGATGGTTCAATACCTTCGAAATATACCAGAAAAATATATTCAATCGTCGAAATTACAGTTTTTAAAATCTTAAATAAATCATAATTATGGTATTCCACAGTGCTAACGCCTTATTTATCCTCTTCAAGTGCCCTGTCGGGTCCCTCCAACGTTGGCGATCACCTCAGCGAACCTGTTCCTGTCCTGCGCCGCTCGGAACAGCTCCTCAACACTTCGGATGCCGGTCCACTCCCTCACGTTTCGCAGCCAGGACATTTGTCTCCTACCGGGCCCTCAGCGTCCCTCAATTTTTCCCTCCAATAATTCTTTGTTATTATAGGACCTATTTTCGTAAACTCTCAACTTAAACAAAACATGAGGTTACTGTCAAATATATGGTACCTTTATTGTTTGCTGAACAGCCATGTAAAACTCAATACTCAATATTGTTTGATTCTCACGTTTAATTCTCAACAAAACATGTTGAGTAAAATATCCTCAACTGTGTAAAAAATTGGCGTTATAACGAACAAAAATTACTAACTAACCATCACGCCGTTTCTCCGAAGGGGTAGGCAGAGAAAATGTTCTTTCATGACATACTCTCGCTTTCTAAACATTCATAATCTTGTCATGCACCCGCGACGATATCTCCGACTCCTGGCCGAAATTCAATATTTGATTTTTGATACAAATATTTAATTTTGTTAAAATGGCCGTTGTATGGAAGATGTATAATATTATATGTTATGGGAGCGGTATATGAACTATCAATTATTGTACAAAAAACTTTCGGAAGAAGCACTTGTGGTGTGACATTATTAAATAAAATAATAATACACTTTTAGTATTTATATCTAAACCACTTAATGTGGTAACACCAAACGGTTTCGCTCCCGCCGGAGCTTTCTCAGGGTGAGACACTAAAATTATTACTTCAGTTTCCTCAAATATGTATTTGATAATGCTTGAGCAATGCGAAACATATCACTCGCATAAAATATAATACAACTTCCAGAAAACGGACGTTTACAGCAATATTAAACGCCCATAAAATAAAAGTAAAATTTTATGTTACCGCTTGACAAAATAAATTTATACGCATATGTTATATGGTACTATAGTTATCAATGGCGTAACCTTTCATTGGGTTGTAATTAAGTTTATAAAACTCATAACAATGGTATCCAAGGCACACAAGGGATCAGATGTATTCCGATTCCACTATTTACATATTTGTTTTCAAAATACGTGCCTATACAAATTCAAAGGGTGTTAGGTTATACTTCGTTGTAACCCTTCAATGTATATGTGAAAAATTGATTTATCTGTTGCATTAGTTTACTAATATTTCAAGAAAACTTATGTATTGTTATTTTTTTTAACAGGTTATTTGAACCCAATTATTGTATACAAGTTGTTTTAGGTATTATGTATAATAGATTCTCATGATATATTATCTCATGGTACATGATAATAATATGCTAGGTAGCTAATCTATCTCCATTTCCGCCAATCGGGTGGTGGTCTATGGGATAGAACGCTTGACTCCTGATCCAGGGGACATGGGTTCAAGCCTGGACACGACCAGATTCCTTCTTCATAATAATGAGATATTTTCTGCTCACATTGAAGATTGTAAAATAAATTCTAATATCATTGATTTAAATCCTTGGTATTGGTCTTTTTAAAAATAAAAATAAAAATTATTGTCACGTTAATTCTACACCAGACCAAAGACAGTGTGACAATTACACTGCAGAATCGGGACCTTCAGTGCGTTAATGTTTTTTTTTGTATCTGCAATGCAATTTAAACAAAATTTCTCCTGCGCTTCTTGAGTATTGAGATATGGCATCATTGCATTGCATATAGAAGACTGCAAATATCTCCGAAACGTTGGTCTAGAAGCATGAGTTACACGGTAATACCCAAAATCCCAAAAAACATAATAAAATTATTACTTGAATGGTTATATAGTGAATAGAGGAATATATAGTGAATAGAGTATTCATTAATAATGTAAATGGATAATGATCTCGTAAAAAAGTACATGATTTATAATCGCGTTCATATTTTAGTTTAAGTTACAGTCAATATTAAGAATTACGTACAACAATATAAACTTTAAACTTTTAAAAAGTTTTACAAATGCGAATTTGTTTTAACGTATCAAGGGGTTAATAAAATTCAACAATTTCTAACTTGAAAACTTTTAAACGAAACTTAGATATAACATGACCAACCTTTAAAATTTGATTAATTTAATTAATGACCATATTTTATAAATTAAAACCTAAATTCTTAAAAAAAAATTATCATGGAATTCCACAGTGTTTACTTCAAATTAATTTAATTGGTTGGTCATGTTAGAAATCGCAAGAATCGATGTGCGTGTATGACTCGCTGTATGAATGTGGAGGAATCTAGCGAGGTGCGTCAGGTAGAGTTATGTGGAGGTCCATGCTCTCTGCCTACTCCTGAGGGGAAACGTTGTTGTTAGTAATGACAATAGATCACAATAACCATAGAATTATAATATAAGAATGAGATCATTTAGATGAATGTGCGTAAAAACAATGTATGATAGAATACCCAATAAAGAAAGGTAAGGCGGATGAATGCGCCCTTAATAAAATTTAGAAAGGATAAATAAGATGATTTAGACATATGAAACGGATGGATGAGATAAGAATGGATACATACAAATAGTAAAAACTAACTAACTAACCATCTGCCTACCCCGAAAGGGTAGGCAGAAAGAATAGACTGTCACACTTTAACCTTCGATCGTCCTATATGAACAAAATAAATCTAAAACAAATATTATAAAATACAATGATATAAAATAAAAAAACAAAATTAAAATAATTTAACACACAATGGTTTTTTTAGATGGTGCACAAATTGTTTATTTAATTTATGTTCCACGTAGCCTTTTTTTTACCTATTTCCATTCATACAAATATTATGAATGGAAAAAGAAGTCTGGGAAGACATGGCATGACCAAATTAATCAAATACTGTATGGCCGCAATGATCGAAGCAGGAACAATCGACGAGCGTGCTTGTCACGGTGTGTGAATGTAGAAGATGAGCGAGAGTTATGTCAGATTAGTAAGTTAGTTTACTAATCGTACATTTAGGAGGTTTTGGATCAAAATAGCGATGACACACAATAAAAATAAAAAATAAAATTTTGGTTTTGGTGTTAACGTAACCCAGTTACGGGTTGACGCTTTGTGACAGCGGTCAATCGTATGCAATTGAAAGTTAGAACATTTTTCAATTCTCTTCTAGTCCCCAGAGACGCCGCCAACGTTTCTGGAGCGGGCGATCTAGCAGAGAATCTCAATACATCCGTCGAAATCGGCAAATCGAATTTGGAACATGTTCAAGTTCAGCGAATCGAGGTCCGTTGGGAGACGGTACCGATTCGGAATTTCGATTCCGCAGTGAAATACTATTCAAAATCCGACGAGTTTTCAGGAAATGCGACTGAATGAAATATGGTACAATGATTCATGCTTATTCTACATATTTGACATTTTGTATTAAGATTTGAGTGTGATACAGCACCTAGTACTTAATATGTAAAACTAACTAACCAACACGACAATTCCCTGTAAGGGTAGGCAAAAAGGACGAATGACAACAGAGATTTAACGTGACATAATTTTATGCCTACACCGTGATACGGACAGCCGATTTCGTCGATTTTTTCACGTTTCGGCATAACTTTTTTGAAATCCATTAATTAAGTGACATATTTTTCTCGATTTATTTTATCTATTAACATTGCTTGCATTTATTTTTAACCAGTATATATTTTTTATTTTATCGTCTGTTCAAATTAAATACTTCTTCTTCTTCTTCTTCTCCGGCGCTACAACCCTTGGTGGGTCTTGGCCTGCACCAAGAAACGTCTCCATCCCGTCCTATATCTGGCGCCACCTCCCAGTCTTGTTGCTCCAGGACCCGACAATCTGCCACGGCACCGTCCAGCCATCGCAGTCTCGGCCTACCGATGCTTCTTCGCCCTGCTGGATTGTCATACAACACTCTTTTGGGGGGCTCCAGATCTCCCATGCGGTGCAAGTGCCCTAGCCAGCGCAGTCTGTTAATCTTTATAAACTTGACCACGCTGATGTCCTGGTATAGATCGTAGAGCTCTGTGTTGTATCTCCTTCCATCCTTAATGGGTCTGAAGATTCTGCGGAGAATCTTCCTTTCGAAGCAGTTTATTTTGTTTTCATCAGTACTATAGTTATTAAAATCATGATAAGTTATTAAAATAGAGCGTTTGCATGCAAATTGTAAAATAATTACATGATTATTACTGTTAAAATTTAAAACACTGTTATAATATCACAATTTCTTTTTATTCACCGAGAGTGTCGAGACAGCTGTTTCGCCAACCGATGTTGGCATCATCCGGTATTACAATAAACTTAGAAGAAGAGTTTATTGTTACACCTGATGATGTCAATATCGGTTGGCGAAACAGCTGTCGCGACACTCGCAGTGAATAAAAAGAAATTGTGATATTATAACAGTGTTTAAAATTTTAACAATTATATTGTTGAAGTATCATAGTGTTTCAGCCAAAACAATGGACTATTTAATTAAATGATTATTTTCTAATGTGGCGATTAATTTCTTATTAAGTTTATTTCATTTTGTTGTGCTGCGGTTCTAAATTAATCAATCGATCCTTTTATACCACACACGCCATTTCGCTAATCCTGGTGAGCCCTAAATCCAGTTTCAATAGAATACTTCAGGGTAGATTACCGAAGGGTAGGGAGAGCGGAATTAGGAAATAGAAATAATATTCGATGCTCAGGGGTGGACGCACTGATGCGAGAGGTTCATCGACACCGATTCATCGCCAAATAATTCATCCCCAATTCCACTACACGGCTTTGTAAACAAAACTAAAAGCATTATGTTCTACGATTATTTCTTTTCTCCACGCCTTTATTTATGCTTCCTACGAAATTCATGTGTAATACTTCCTTAAATAAAATAACTGCGTTCGTCTACATATTCAAATAATAAAATCGTTTTAGTCTGTCGATATCAGCTAGCCTGGCGGAACCGGTCGCAGTAAAAAGAAAGACAAAAAGTTTACGTAGTTATTAAAAAACATGTTTTTTTTTTTATTATTATTTATGATAAAATGAACTTCCATTAAGAGATTTCTGTAAAATATTTATATTTAAGGATTAATTGTATATCAATAGAGACGAAGACGTAAATTGTTTTTTGGAAACAGAATATGGTGGTCGAGGCGTTTACAGGACTTATGACCTATCATTGGTTGGGTTTAGCGATCGCTTTATGTTAACAACATTGCCCATTACGCCCATCTTAAGACCACCACGTCTGACAAATTTTTGAAAGATGTATATATGCTACTATGTTGAGACACACTTCACATTTTTTTGGTCAATCTGTACTAGCGCCATCTATTCTTATTATAGCGAATCTATGTAAGCATTAAGCAGAAATCTTTATTAATGCATATCATACATATCATACATTATATATCTTAAAAGTAATGATTTCAACATTTTCTTCTCATTTATGATTTGAAAACGTTTATAATCTTAAAGTCTTATCATATTAAATGTTATAAAAAATATACTGTACCTATCGTCGTTCTTGCTTCAGCAAATTCTATCACATGACGTTATTTAGTTACAGGGATAACAATATACCTAAGACGCTTAGGCCACTTTAAAACCTCTAACGATATTTCTACTAACCTTTTATCTACCCCAAATATGGTGCAAATAAACTCTGGTTTGTCGGTTAAAATGCTTATTCTTTTTATTATTTTGTGCTGTCAGATTACATTGATGTTCACTATCTATAAAACTAAATCTTCGATCGATAACTGTGCAAAAAAAATCAACTGTCTATTTGGTTAACTTTCTCACGTAAAATATCGGTTGGTGGTCTAGGGGATAGAACGCTTGACTTTTAATCTAGGGGACTTGGGTTCGAGGCTGGACACGACCAGATTCCTTCTTCATAATAATGAGCTATTTTCTGCTCATATTGAAGATTGTAAAATAAATTCTAATGTCATTGATTTAAATCATTGATGTTAGTCTTTAAAAAACAAATGTATTTTTAAATGAAACCCCGTTAATTTTTTCAATGTTCGGCACCCTCATCATCCATATCGATCTTCTGATGATGAGGGTGAAAAATCTTTGAAACGTATCGAGAAAAATAATCTTAAAAGTAGAAAACTATATTTTAATTCATTAATAATCGTCATTATGGAATACCACAGTATTAACGACTAAGTTGTCAACCTTCGTGGCAGAGTGGTAGGAGCTCTGACTTCCATACCGAAGGTCCCGGGTTCGATTCCTTGCGATGACAGTGTGATTGTCACACCGTCTTTAGTCTGGTGTAGAATTTACGTGACAATAAAATGTGGTTAGATTGGCTACCTATCACATGTCATAAGAATCAATATCGTTGTATACAAAAAAATAGTTGTTCAGTATTACAAATTTAAGATATTTGTCATTTTTACTATTCATATGATTTTTACCAAATTAAATTATTTTATGACAAAATGCATTGCATATTGGTTCTCCAATATGTGCATTTCGTCATTCTGTGTATGATACAAAAATGGTACATTTCTGTAAGAAATTTATATTTTTTAAATCTCTCTCGCTACTCTCTCTAAATTTTGGTTTTCTCACCAAATCGGTGAACGCATTCGAAGCATTCTTTGGTATCTCATTTATAATGCTTTTACATATTTTCAGTTTTAAATCGCTTTACTGTCTTGAAAATTTTAAATAAAAATATAATTACAGTAGTATAAAATATCGTTTTATTTAATTATTATATAATTATACGATAATCCAGCGTCTGTCGAAAAATTTTCTTGCTGGAATACATAAAATATTTACCTTCAATAGATACACAATATTATGACAGCAGATTAGGGTGTTACTAAAGTATAGAAGCCAATTGGTCAACGTCCATTCCATTTAACTATAACAAACTTAGGTAACAAGATTATCGTATCGATCAATAGAAAAAATATATACAATATAAAGGAGCAATAACTGACTTTGGAACCACAATTCTAAATCAAAGAAAAATTGCACTTCTCTAGAAGCAATTTAGTGTATTACGTACCAAAATTATTATGAATGTTTTGTTGAAGTATTCTTTACACTATTACTATATAAGCCAAATCGATGCAAAATAAGGTAAATATGTACATACCTAATGAACATATATATTTTTTCTTATATATTCGCCATACTTTGTGTTGTTATGATGCTTAATTTCTCTTCTTTTTTATATAATTTGTATATACAACACTAATATAAAAAAAAATACATAGACATATTTCGGACAACCAGTCCTTCTTCAGTGTTACATATTATTTTATATACTTTGTATATAATATGTATATATTTGGCTTATATAGTAATATTGTAAATAATAATTCAACAAAACAATAATAATAAATATTTCGCGTACTTTTGGAATACACTAAATTGGTTCTAGAGAATTGTATGTACTATGTATCAGTGACACTTATAATATGTATCACTGAAGAAAGACTGGTTGTCCGAAACATATCTTAAAATATTTTTTTTAATATAAGTGTTGTATATACTAAGAACATAAAAAATAATAAGAGGAATATATGTTTTTGTATATAACATGTTGTTTCAACCCAATTACTGTGAACAATATATTTATATAGCTATCATATTGATTCTCGTGACATGTGATGAGTAACCAATCTATCGCCAATTTACTGTCTCTTGAATCCTTCACCAGACCAAAAGCAGTGTGATAATCACACAGCCTTCGCCGGAAATCTATCCCGGAACCCTCGGTGTGGCAGTCATAGATCCTGCCACTCTGTATCTTAAGAGGTCTACGAGTACTTCAAATGCCACCTAGTTGAAACGACGACTCGCCTTCAATACATGAGATTTTCGAAGCGTATCCGTGCGGAAATTTGGGATCAATTAATTTGATATGCCCTCTCGATCTGTTGTTCCTGTAGAAATATAAAGATTCAATTGTCTTCTGATTCTCATATATGTCACAAGATTTCATTTTTTTTCAATAAATTATATTCGAGTGTTTAAAATGCTTATTAATAATTTAAAAGCAGTGAACGCAAGAAGTTGTTATTTTAAGAAGTTGTGAATAATTTGAATGAGGTGGTTTTGGTATCAAAACATTGGCTCTTATCAGTTGATTATTATATCTGCTCGTTACCTTCATATAATCAGTTTAATATCCTTTTAGTATGAAGCACTTACTTTGTGGTGTGACATTATGAAATAAAATAATAATACACTTTTAGTAATTTGTATTAATACCACTTTATTTGGTAACACCAACCGGTTTCGCTCCCGCCGGAGCTTCGTCAAGGTGAGAGATTAAACAGTTTACTCTATCACCCTGACGAAGCTCCAACGGGAACGAAACCGGTTGGTGTTACCAAATAAAATGGTGTAAATACAAATTAATAAAAGTGTATTATTATTACACGTAGAAAGGATGAGCTCAAATAGGATACCACACATAGCTCTCCATGGAACGCCAAACGGACAACGCCGACCAGGAAGACCTCCGAAACGGTGGAGAGAAAGCTGGAGTTCAGCGTCTCAAGAGGACCCGGCTGAAATAACAGACTCCTGAGTCTATCAAAAGTGAAGAAGAAGAAGAAGTGTTATTATTTTATTTAGTTCAATATTCAATATGATTGACAAAACATTTATCTAAAAAATTCTAATTAACCTATCATTTATACAGATGAAATACTTAATTTTTAACATTATTTGGTTATCAAACTTTATTCTTAAATATAAAATTATGGTTTCAGAAGATATTTTTTTAACTACTGAACTGTTAAATACAGTCTCAAACGTGGTCAAAAGTAACGAAATTTTTTTTCATGGTACTATATGTTATCAGTATTTATTTTTTAACATTATAATACTGCATATTTTTTGCTCATACCATTTATTTTATACAAGAAATCTAAAATATTGTAGACTACAAAATATTAAAATGATTTATGATCCTGATAATTTTATAATGATCCAAAGTGCTTTGGAACTAAGCAAATTAGGTTATAATCTAAAGTTATGAAAATCACTCACACAAATGAGACCCGTCTTTACAGAAATTTGTTTTTTCATACACATTCAAATTACGATTTTTTTATATAAAAATCTTATTGTAAAGTAACGTTATCAATCATGTCAATACAATTACAAAAAGCGAAGAAATTTTCGTAAAAAAATTACACGATACATTATCTTCACTTCCTGTTTAAATCTTTTGGGAATCAAATTTCAGAAACTTATAAATGGTATGTTTGGGTCTTGTTTTTTAAATATTTTTTTTTTATATTTATCTTCATCATTTATTTGAAGTTAGTTAGTGAAGTAATTGCTTATACATTTAAAAAAAAATACAATAACATTTCTAGTCATTTCAGGATGGGAAGTGTATTAATACTCCTGAATAAATGCTTCCGAACAGGTTGTCCCAGTTAGAATATATGAAAAACGCATTCTTGCTTAAAATAAATATTGTCTCATTGGAAGATAATATGTATTATACTATATCTCAACCGTTTAATAATTGGTAAGCAATTAATAAAACTAAGGAAAAACGAAAAATAGGCTGAAAAATAGTTTAAAACTTTATAGTTATATAAAGAAGGCTGTAATACTACAGAAAAAAATATATGCGATCTAAAATACTGCGATTTATAATTTTTATTACTCATCTTGCATTATATATATTTGTATTTATTTTAGGGTAACAAACAGTGAATAAGTATATTTATAAAAATACACAAAGAAGTACTCAAATAAGGCCAATTACGTGTTACCACAAATGTAAATGAATAAACAGAGAACAGACTTATGAAACGAAATTTAACTAAACTAAAATCAAAATAAAACTAACTTAGGTAATACTTTAAAAATTAACAAAAAGATAATAATAATAATACAAGTAAAGGAATATAACATTATAGCACTAAACACACCGAAAAAGTGCTGGAACTATATTTTTAAAATCATAAGTGTTTAGGTGAAAAACATCGATTGCATTATTGCATTATATTTCTATAATATATAAAAAATACAAATAGAAAGAATTATGTTTCACAAATAATTTGATTATGAAAAATTATATTATATCATAAGCAGTGTTCACAAAAAGATGGTCTTAGACCACAATTCTTAAATCGTAGTTACGAAAGATTAACCCAAAATATTCCATTTTTTCTACGCTTTCCTTCATCATATCTTCAATGATGACACCATGTTAATGTATTCTACTGATAATATCAGTACACTGCCTTTACATATATCATAACAGCTTTGTATTTTAAAGCAATTTCTAGTTATCTTACGCATGATCATAAGCCGATTTTGTAATGGTTTATGTCAAATAAACTAATTTAGTTACGAAAACTTTAAACGCGGGTCTGAAAGTTCAGTAATATAAATTTTAGTCACATTAAAAATTAATTTAATTTACATTTTAAAATATGTAATTTTATCAATTTATATTAAAAGATAAACTCATATGTTTTCTAGGATTTAATGAGATTTTAAAAATAGAACACGAAAAATTGTATTCTAATTATAAGAAATTTGCTTTTTGACGTAATAAAATTCAATCTAAGTAAACATTTCTACAAACTCAATTAAACCAGATTGTAAATTTTTTTTTATTACATTTAAAAATTGTCTAACAACAGATCAAGTGATAAAAGCTTTTTATAATTAATATCTATTAGAGTCCATTAAGACATTGGTAATTAAGCTTTTTGACTTTTGTGTGCGGAGATTACAGAGCGATAAACATTGTAATGCAGCGTTTACTACGCGAAACTTTTTGAAATCACAACGAATAAATTAGTGGGGCTTTGTCCACGTGTCAACTTTCTGCGCACCGACTGTACAAAGTATTCCGCGGCGGAGACAAAGGAGCTTTAGGCTTGTCGCTGGAGTTCGCCTGCAAAGGATTTCCTTTTGTAATATTTAACCCTGCGACAGTTCAGGTTCCACAACACCCAAATATAACTAACCCTAGTGGTATTCGCTGCCTCTTTCTTGAGACGGATATTCTATTTATTTACAATAACAACGCCTATGTGTGCTTCTGAACTTACTAAATAATCAACGTTGCAACTTCCCGGAGAAAAGCAAACATCGCGCCCCTTTCCTTTCTAATGTAGAAACTGTCAGACTTCATTCATTCAATGGCTCAAGCTAGAATGTTGTTTGATGACATGGAATCCGCACTAGATTATATTACGTATTATTTATTCCGAAGAGGGCCCAAACGATTTTTGGTGTTTTTCTAGTTGATGTGTGCTTCTGAACTTACTAAATAATCAACGTTGCAACTTCCCGGAGAAAAGCAAACATCGCGCCCCTTTCCTTTCTAATGAAGAAACTGTCAGACTTCATTCATTCAATGGCCCAAGCTAGAATGTTGTTTGATGACATGGAATCCGCACTAGGTTATATTACGTATTATTTATTCCGAAGAGGGCCCAAACGATTTTTGGTGTTTTTCTAGTTGAGGGAGTTTTGTTGTTAACATGGCTTAGCATGGCTCTATCCTCTGCATTCCTTAAAGGCACGCTCAAGACCTGCAGTTTGAAGATGAGATGGGATGATGTACACATATTTGTTCAAACTCCTAAATTCCTAATAGTCTTCTATAGGACCACATCTCAAAAGCCTCCAGTCTCCGCTTATCTCTTTCGGATAGGCACCATGTCTCGCAGCCGTACATCAAGATATTCCATACATAGGTCTTGATGAGGAGTATTCTCAGTTTTAGGTCTATATTATTTGATTCTATTATAAATAATTGTGTTTATTATATATTACTTATAGAGGATTAGTGAACTAAAATTTGATTAAAGAAAATTGCAATGTATTCATGTTCTTCTTCTTGTTTCTCTTCTATCGGAGGTTGGACAAAATCATGGCTATTTTTACTAACGAATTCAGCAGCTCTAAACAAATATGGTGTACTGCAATGAAACATTTTTGAAGGTTTTTTAGTCATAAGTGTCTTCTTCTGCCTATACTTTTCCTTCAATACTTTATATTTCTCTTGTTATGAGACATCAATAAATTGTACTTTAATAAAATATAACAAATAGTTTTCATTTAGCGTGCTAAATAAACGATTAAAATACGATTATATTGACTTAAAGTAAGTAATGCTAGTTAAAGCCTGAAACAAAAGTATGCAAATAAACCCAGAACTTTTAGGACTATAAATCAATGCGCCAAAAGACTTCCTGGCCGTGGTGCTGGGTTTGTCTCCAGCCACCGCCTGATAAATATCATATTAATGCAGCGCCGAGCTTTTGTGATGAAACGGAAAGCCGCGGGAGCTTTGAATAGCGCCAGGTACGGAGGAAGTCGGAAGCATGAAAAAAGCTTCCTCTATCATTTTCTGTGTCAATTTAAATCAAATTTCCCCGCCACGGAATAACAGGGAAAAATAAATTCTTCGCATTATTATGCAGCCCAAATAGCTCCGGATTTTGAGGAATAAAACCTTTTTTTAAAGGAGTCTGGTTTTCTTAGGCAAAAAACAGCCAGTAAATCTTCATGAGTGTAATTTGAGTACAAAAATTTCACTTTTTATGATTTATTTACTAAAGTTTTTTGTTTACATCTGAAATACGTGATGCTGTGGGCTACAAGAAAATACTATTAACGATGTTTTTACACAACTTGTAATTTAACATATTTCTTCATTGTTCACTTTTTAGTATACGAGGATAATTCATACTACTTAAATAGACTGTTTTAATTTTTTCTGAGTTTTTTTAACGTCTATGTCAAATTGAGATTTATATCCTTTAAATAGTACTTAATTTGAATTTTTTTAAATAACAAATAAATCTCAACATCTTTTGTCTTAATAGAATATTACTTAGTTTCATCAGGATATTGATATCGTGCTGGTCAGATTAAATGTATTAAACCTTAAAATAAATAAATAAATCATTTAAAAATTATTTCATTATTTCAGTCTCAAATAAGAATTTCACACTGTTGCAGGAAATGCGAATAAGGTTATAAAAAACACACTTGTGTTCTTAAATCGGAATTTTACACTGTTGCAGGATTGCAGATTGTTTTACCAACCGGCCACCAGAACCAATCTGCCTCTGGTGACACCGGTGGGAAGAGCAATTAGTCTGCTGAACGCCGTCTTCTCGGAGATCGACGTCTTTTATATTAGTGAAGGTACGTTCAGGTTACAAATACTCTTGACTTTAGAAAGTATCTTGTCTCCTAATCTGTCTAACCTCGAACCATCTCTAATGCGTTCCTGGTACTTTGTTGTATTTTTATAATATTTTACCTGTACTTAATAGATGCCTTAAACATTTTCCTGTTTGTAATGTCTTTTGAGTTAATAAACTGATTTGATTTGATTTGATTTTATTTGAAATGCGAATTAGGTTATAAAAAACCATACACTTGTGTTCAAATCATTCAAATGAGTGGTTTGGTTAGTGTGTCGCTTGTATTACTTGACTGATACTTAATTATTTATAAATAATAATAATAATAAAATGCTAACTTTTGAAGCGCCGTTTTTGTGATGTAATCACCTCAAGGGCGCGAAGACGTGTTTTAAATCTAAAAATCTAAATGTGAACGCTGCATCTGATTTTCGCGATCGGTTAAAATGTATAGTAGAACAAAGTATAAATGTTTAAATTGTGTATGAAATATGAAAAAGATGAGTTTTCAGTTTAGATCTAAAATCTGTCGGATCATTTATGCATCTGAGGTGTGAAGGGAGATTGTTCCAAGCTGATGGACCGGCTACCGCGAACGTTCGATCCCCGAAATTTGTACTGGGGCAATTTTCCTATTGCCGAGGAGTTCGCCGAGCGAAGTGTGGATTTCCTTGTATTTAGGCTGTCCGTTATACAGAGTTCAGATTTATAACTTGTTAATATAAATGTTTTAATATAGGTATTTTCTAAATGAAAGATTCCATAATATACCCTAAAAATCTTATCTGGTATCAGTTTTAAGTTTCGATTTGAAATTATACAGTCTTTAGTTATAGTTTGAGATCTTGGTCATGACGGCTTTATTCACTATTCGCCGCGTTATATTATGCCGTCACCTACCATGAGTACGGATCCCCCAAAATATACCATTACATAATGATATGTATCGTTCTAGGCTCGATTTTTCGACTACTATTATAAACAATATTAGCCTTTTTCGATTATAACATTCTATCACACAAATAACTATTACTTTTGCAAGGCCTATGTATATTTTTATATTATTATATTATAATTGTTCGCCAGTTATATGCAATATATGAGTTGGTGTATTTGCGTTGTGCTACAAGTATTTGTATATAATGTAAAATACTATAACAATACTGTTTGATTGTTTGCAAATCGGTTAAATGATATAATTAGAATGTTTAAATGTTGACGTATAAAATAACTTTTAATTCGTATCACAATTTATTTACATGAGTTTGTCGCGACAGCTGTTTCACCAAACTCTTATAATTATTATTTTGTTTAATCTCTATTTTACATCATCGCGAGCCAAATCGATGTAAAGGATAAAGCTATCATGTTGATTCTAGTGACATGTGATAGGTAGCAAATATATCGCCGTTTTATTGTCAAGTGAATTCTTCACCAGACCAAAGACAGTGTGACAATCACACAGCCATCGCCGGGAATCGAACCTGGGACCTTCAGTGTCCCAGTCAAAGTACTCACCACTCAGTCACGAAGGTCGTTTCTATTGGCATCATCAGATGTAACAGATAATAATAATAGTTTTAATTATTAATAAAGATGAAAATGTCTTCTAGGAAATTTATTAAGTTTAAGTAAAAATGAAACATTTGATGATGCCTTAGAAGGGCGAAATATGCCATTCCATAAAAAACTTAATAAAACTCCTAGAAGATAGACGTTTTCGTTTATACTTATTATTAAATATGGAAGAATTAATTGTTACTCAATAGAGACGAAGATGCAAATCGGAAACAATATGGTTGATCGAGGTGTTTACAGGACTTATGACCTGTCATTGGTTGGGTTAAGCGCACGCTTTATGTAATACAACATTCCCCATTCCACGTTTTTCTTATGACCACCATGTCTGACAAATTGTTGGAAGTTGTATATATGTTCATCTACAACACCACCCTTTGCATGGTAGTTTATTCAATCCACACACTAACGCCATCATCTTCGTCTCTATTGAGATACAATTAATTCTTGAATCGATAACCCGCAATGGGTAAATTCCAGTATTCGTCTACAAGTATTGTATTCATTCAAAATGTTATTAAATATGGAATTTTATTTTGTTTAATTAATAGTTTTGTTTCAAATTTAAACATTTAACAAAAGCGTTTCAAATTCAAACAATTAATAATGTATAAGTGTCGTAGTACTCGTATTTTGGCCAAAACAATGGATTATCTGATATATTTTGTATTGTTAAACGACTTTTATATAACTTTATCAACATTATTAATCTTGGTAAATAATAAAGTTAACGGTACTCTTTTGTTAGATCCTATGAAGAGCTAACACTTTCAAAAGTCGTGAGTGGATAGACGTGTCCATTCTCAACCATTTGAGTCGACGTGTCACGAAGGTTATTGAGTGCAAAAGTTGGGTAAGTTTTTAGTCAATTTGTGTGATTTACTATCAGAAGTTCTCGCGAGCTTGACCCCCCATCATCGGCATCAATATTTACTTAGATTTACGGAGTAATCCTGAACTCAGTAGTGACAGGGTATTACTTGCAATAAATTCAAAAGTTTCAGGTGCTCTGGATTAATTTGTGTTTTCTCTAATGTGGGTTATTGTATTTAATAATATTTTGTGAAATAAGAAGACACTTTAAGGTTGAACTTTACATTCATGAATATCATTAATTAGTTGGTTTTGAAAATAATTTTATTTACTGATTTAACGTTGAAACACTGTTATAATAAGTATCAGAGCTTATTAATTAATTTCTATGTAATTGTCGTGACAGCTGTTTCCTTTAATCTTTGTTGGCATCACCAGGCACATTACAAGCAAATAAAATGAAAATATTGTTTTTAACACCTGAATTCATTGTGAAATGTTATAAAAACTTATTAATTGTTACTTAATCAAGGATGTAAAAAAATATATGAAATCGTTTGTTTTGACTACAGAAACAGACCAAAGGCCTAAAAGAAGAAGAATAAGAAGATGTTATAAACACAGCTTTTTTATAATCCTTAAATTGCATTAATATCATGATGTTAAAACGACGACTTCTGACCCAAATAGCCATGTTAGATTAAGCTTTAGAGACAGAGTCAGAAACGAAAGGTGAGAGAAAAAACAATGGTCACTGACACCATCCAGCACGTAGCAACTCTAAAATTTCAATGGGCAGGTCACGTAGCCAGACTTTGGACGAAAAATGAGAAAAAAAGGCTTTTGACTAGGAGACCATGGACCTGCATTTTGCGGTCCAAAACGCATCTTTGGACCGCAATATGCAGGTAATCGCTATTTTGGTGAAAGGATGACCAGAACCGATACGTCGGCATAACCTGGATGCAGTTTGCAAGAGACAGAGTGGGGTGGAAGCAAATATAGGAGGCATTTGTCCAGCAGTGGACAGAAATAGGCTGAAGAAGAAGATGAAAGCCACGACGATTGTACATTCTTAAGATTATATATTATTAATATGAAAAAAAGTGATTCTATTAAAGCTCGATGTGAAATTATTCACGTGAAAAATGTAAATTCCCTAGTCGGCTTGCAGATCCCGAGTTTTCGGTTGAGCGAGTTACTCGGTCCATTTTAATAGATTTTTTTTTCGATTAGTAAATCTGCACTGAAAACGGAAAATTTTATCACAAATATTATTTTATCAAATCTGGAATTATTTAAAGTATGTTTAGTTTTCATATAAACGAGAACATTTTAGAAAAATTATTTCACATTTTAACCATTTGTCGTTTCTAATAATATTGGATTTTAAAATAATTTATGCCATAATGGTTTTTGAAATGCTTCACAATCATGTTTTTTTTATTATATGCAATTCCATTTATTTTTAAAAAGGGCACGATAACTGGTTTTTCATTAATTATTTCATTGTTATTATTATTATTATTTTGTTGAATCACTCTTTACATCATGAGGGCATGAGCCAAATCGATTTAAAGGGTATTATAGCTATCATAGTGATTCTCGTGACATGTGATAGGTAGCTAATCTACAAACTATGTACAATTGTTTTTTATTTCTATTCTAGCCATTTCCTATTTATTACGGTCGGTTTTTATTATTGAAGAGCGCCCGTTTTCTCGGTATTGGGCCAGTGTGCTGCCGATTTGCCTTACATTAATGATATATGAATGATTTTTTTAAATTTCTTAGATATTGGATTTATGACTGACTTATTGTTTGTCAAATGTTATTTCTCCCATTAAAGTGTTCGTAATCTACAACGTGACACCAGAAACGTACACGTATACTTGAACATTAAGGTACAAAACGGCCGTCTAAGTGACAGGATCCAATACCGTGTCGTCCCATTGACTCTTTTGTCTCATACGACTCATATTGTATACATCTCATATTGTCCACGAAATGCTCCAGTTATCCCCCCAACTTAAATCCTAAATACTCAAAAATTCCCCCCACTTTAGACAAAACTCCAGCCACTTCTTAGTGTATAAGTGACGGTACGATTCTGTGTTAATTTATTGTTATAATCAGTGCTCCCGATGATGAAAGTGTAAGCATTCGAAAAATTGGTTTATGGAATTCCACATTGTTAATTCTTTTTTTCTTTAACCAAATTTTTTTCGGTGTCGATGGACATTACGGATTTTTTATTTATTTTAAAATATACTTTTGTTTAAAGTACTGTGACTGTGAAGTGGTTTGTTATTTTTATGCGAAATTTGTTTTACGGTTTTCTATCATGTTAATGAAAATAAAATACACTTAAAACACTGTGTGTTATTATTACTTGTTTTTTTTTTTCATGCGAAGCACTCATTTTTTGGTTGAACGCAGTTTTTCTTTCACTTCACTTTTGATACAAGCTGTTGGCGTTAATTATAAATATAATTCTATGGTTAATATGCAGTGTATTGATTTTATTTCACCTATTTTTTTATTAAGCATCTTCTTCTTCTTCCTTGTAGTTTAGGTCGTATGACCTATTTACGATGGTGAGCTGTCCTGGGATGATAATGTCCAGCCATCTCTTCATCTTTTTGGCGACTTTTCTGATAATCTCTTGCTTGGGTTTTCATCTTTAACAGTTCTTGTATTCTCCATTCGGTCCGCGTGGTCTCTCCAAAAGAATTCTGCTTTTTTCCCATTCTACAATGTCCATAGA
The DNA here is from genome assembly GCA_022606425.2 of Lepidostoma basale. Classification (NCBI taxonomy): domain Eukaryota; kingdom Metazoa; phylum Arthropoda; class Insecta; order Trichoptera; family Lepidostomatidae; genus Lepidostoma; species Lepidostoma basale. The sequence continues at coordinate 1,390,233 of JAHDVF020000316.1, read as the reverse complement.
CAAACATCAACACTATAGAGAAACCTTATCGTTTCATTTCTGATCCGCTCTCTGAGGGTTTTGCCTGCGATGGAATGTGGGGTTCGCATTTCTGCTACTCTAAAAATGTGTCTTATTAATATAGGCTCTGACTTATATTCCATACGTCATGATGTGGTGGACACATGCCTTGTATATCTAGACTTTAGTTTCGGTTAGCATTTATTTGTGCCTCCATATGGTGTCGCGCAAGCAGCCAGCCACGGCTGTTACTTTGTTGGTTTGTTCTCGTACTTCATCATATAGGTCACTGTAGCTACAGATCTCTACACCTGAGGTAAGTAAATCGCATGACTGGTTCAATATGTGTGTTATCGATGATCAGTTTACATCTGAGCGACTCTTTTGATATCGTTAAATATTGCAGAGCATTCTCTGAAGGTCATCTTCATTATCTGCTAGTATTGCAGCGTCGTCGGCATAGCATACTATACTATTGATAATATTTTTTTCCATTTTGTAACCTAGATCCAATGTAGCGTATATTATATAAATTAAATTGAACACTTTTATCCTTATGGCTAAATCTTATTGAAATATCGCACGGTTAATAGAACACTGGCTTAACTCAAAAAAGCAAGTTTTGCCTAATCTGACATGAGTCCGTGTTTCAACAAAAACAGTCGAAAAACACGTACGAATGAAAAAGATCGATATAGTGTAATGGAGGTCCATTGACGGAATTTTGACTTAATTTTAACGCGAAACGATAGATAGCGTTAACTCAAGCCTCTGTCTAATGTTAACTCAATTGGGACCTAAACAATAATCGGTCAGTTTTCTATTAAGCGTGCAATATATTCATTTTACTACCTGAATCAAATTATGAGTCTTGAAGTGTCTTTATTAATTACTCGGTCGTGTTTGACATTATCAGAATCAATTTTCGATAAGAGAGATAACAAAATTTGATCTTCGGAAATGCTCGCTGCATACAGCGCACTAATTAATAATTAGCTCGGATCTCAATTTGATATGAAGCCGTGGCATTAAAATACCAAGAGCATAGTTTCAATTTGAACTAATTTGACGGTGCGAATACGAATTCAAGTCAGACCATTACGTGTACCTCTACACGATTTCAATTAGTAAAACTAACTTAATAATATTTCCTTCTCAGACCAAGCGGGCGTCTGAATACGCACCTTAACCACCAGATAATTTGTAACGTTGTTTCTTGAAAATGTAATGGCTGAATGTGTGCAAAAGTCCGTCTATAAAATATATAAAAATTGCTTTTGCGTATCACCAAAGGTCAAATAAAGAATCAACATCCTTGATGTATGTGTACCACGTATTTAAAACATTAAGAAAAAGTGATAGAGTTTGTCGTCAAGCCAGAGAGCTAAGCATTGAAATACTTTTGTATGAAGAACTTAATAAAATAATTTAAAACTTGTGTATTATTTGTAATTGCACCATTTTATTTGTTTTTGGGACAAATCGGTATCAAACCCACCGGAACTTTGTCAGGGTTTCGAAAAAAACTAAACGTTTTATTTGTTTTCTAATGTCGGGTCCTCCCAACGTTGGCGATCACTTCGGCAAACCTGTCCCTGTCCTGCGCCTCCCGGAACAGCTCCTCCACACTTCGAATGCCGGTCCACTCCCTCACGTTTCGTAGCCAGGACATCTGTCTCCTACCGAGCCCTCGGCGTCCCTCAATTTCCCCCTCCAATATCAGTGGAAGGTGGTACTATTCTACACGCAGTGCATGACTCAGATGTGACCTTTATAGTTGACAACAGCTACATGTCAACTCTAGCTCACCTCAGGACTTCGGTATTAGTAACCATGTGTGTCCAGTGAATTCCGAGAATCCCACATTTCAAATGCTTCCAGTCTGTTCGTTGAGTTGAATTTTGAATTTTAAGGTCTACGTTTCACGCCTATAATAAAATAGACACATAATATTTGATCATTCCCTGGCGGAGTTTCAAATTTATGTTATCATTGCAGAAGAGTGATTTAATTTCATTAAATGTAGCTCTTGTTTTTTGCTTAATGGTACTTAATTAAAATTGAACAAACATGGTGTAAACAAAATTTCATGTTAAATATATTTTTTTTCTAAATTAATGTTTTATTTTTCATTTTACGTAAAATGTGAAACTATTACAAAAGACCACGAAAGAGCTTTGCGTCAGAATAATCGGCGTGTATAGATGAAAATCTGTATCAATTGAGAGGAGGCTATATCTGTATGTTCATTTGGGGAAAGGACCTATTGGTAAGATGCTTTAAATTTGAAATGCAAGAATTCCTTATTAACGAATTTAATAAAATATCATAAAGGTGACTTTGAAGAAATAACAGTAATGAAGCAGCTTTATTTTTTTTATAAATATAAGGCGTTAATACGTTAACACACTTAAAAGTAAAAAAACAGTGTTTTCAATTGTAAAAAAAGAAATATGTTTGTTAAATGAACGATCGAAATATTTTTGCCGCGATCAAACTATAAAAATCGGAAATTTATAACTGGTAAAATATGCGTTCGTGCACGATACTCTGAATGAGATGATTAAGTTCATTTGGTTGGTTTATTTTACTCGTAGATATTCGAGTGCTAATGAGAATTTGTAATGAAAGTGAATATGAAGCACTTGAGACGAAGAGTTCGTGTGAATTAAATATTATCTTCATGTAATAAAATTAATGCCTAGCCTTGTACAGTTCTTGGAATGTACTTTCACAAACACTTTCTGAGATTTAACCAATTCAGATCTCAAATAATTCTGAGATATGCGTTGTATAGTCCAAAAGTTTCCGACATAGAAATAGGCAAAAGTAAAAAAAGAACAGTTCAATTCATTGATTATTCTTCTGAAAATCATTTAAGTTTTATTAAAATGTAGCTAACCGAATAAATCCCTGTAATGATAAGATTTTTTTTTTTTCAAAATGCTTTAATACTGGACCATTGAAGTTCTTCAAAGATTAGGTATTTATTGTTTCTCAAACAATGATGTAAAACTCCGCATTAAATAATTAATACGAATGAAAACGTCTGTTTTCTAAAAGTTTTATTATATTTTATGTCATTCCCATAAGATATAATAAAACTCATAGAAAACAAACGTTTTCGTGATTATTCAAAGCTCTTAGATTGATTGTATTTTTGTATTTTTGGGGGAAAGGTAGACTGACCCGCAGTGCCGGGCCTCGCGCTCCTCCTCCTTGTTAAGTGTTAAGGTCCTTGTTACCTTCCCTATTCCACATTTTAAATCAATTTCGTTCTTCCCCCCATCCTGCATTTTGGCTCCTCACTATTTTTATTCTTATTCAAAGCTCTTATATATATTATAATATTTGTCAACAAGTATTTATATACATTCAAAAAACAAATTGTAATAAAAAAAACTGGATCAAGTTAAAAGCATAAAAATTATAGATTGGATCTCCAGGCGTTGTCTAACAGTATGATAATGGCGTAAGCCTTTCACATTGCATTAATAAAGATTTTCTGCTTAATGCTTAAACATAATTTTAATAGATGGCGCTAGTGTAGATTTACCTAAAAAATGTGAAGTGTTCTTAACATAGTAGCATATATACATCTTTCAAAAAAAATTCAGACGTGGTAGTCGTAAGAAGGGCGGAATGGGGAATGTTGTTAAACATAAAGCGATTGCTTAACCCAACTAATGACAGGTCATAAGTCCTGTAAACTAAAAAAAAAACTATTTACATCTTCGTCTCTATTGGGATAAGTGTTTTGTCTTCTCAAAGAGGTGACATTAAAAATAAATAATCGAATATTTAGAAAATGTGTGAAATGATAAAAAATTTATAATATAAATGTATAAAAAAAATAATGAATGAAACACCGTTTTTTCTTCGCTTCTCATTATTTATCTCAATGTGATTTGAAGGTAGTATCACATATTCGTTATCATCGGGAGAATTATACAATAAATCCATATAATATTATATAACTGGTGGTAATGGAATTCAATATTCGATACAAATCAAAAATGTTTTATGTAAGAAAACGGTTTAGCTAATTATTAGAAGGAATATTAGGTTATTTTATTATATGGCACGCTATATGATCTAATATTACCCACATTATACACGTAGGTAACCTTTTATCTAAAACACAACCGAACATCTCCTATAAAATTATTTTCTTTTTCACTAACATTACAGAAACATTTAGAGATCTTTCTTAGTGGCATGATATGTTATTATAGCAATTCTTTTTGTTAATTCTCTATTTCTCTCTCTCAGAGAAAAAATATAAGAAAATACCCCCGAGCATCGCGTGTCAAAACATGCATTTATTTTTATGAAAATAAATATTTCTTTGTTCATATTTTTTTGTTTATTTGACCCAGTTAGTAGTATTTTCTTAATATCTACCACATGATATTCACTAGAACTTCTTTCTCGGTTACAATAAGTAAATATTTGTTAATTCTACAGAAAGTATTGTAAGATTTTAATCTCTGCTGTTTACTCTTTTTTTAGAAACATGATATGTTTAAGGTGTCATCATGATCATCACACCTTCATGGGTATCTTGGCTCTACTTTTATGGTCCTCGTAACATATTTTTGTGCTCACGTTTTGAATATCTAAATAAAGATTTACCATAACTCACTGCATCCCAGCCTAGCACTTCAAAATGTTTATAAGTTTATGATTTAACCAAAAAACTAACCATCACACCGTATCCCCGAAGGGGTAGCTAGAAGGAATGGACTGCCACAATTTTTTTTTCTGGCATATTTCTCTCGGTTCCTCAACATTCACACATCGTGTCAGACACGCGCGTCGATTTCTCTGACTCCTCACGTGGCTGACATTCAATATTTGATTTATTTGCTCGTGCCATGTTTTCCTCGGACTTTTGTCTTATGATTTAATTCGATACAAATCAAAAATGAATTTAATTCTTTATGATTTATTTATTTGAATCAGATTCGATACTTTTTTTTATTCAAAAACCAAAACCTTTTTGATGAGGCCTTATAATTTTTATTGCGTATTTTTTGTGATATTTTAATAATTTAATATAATTTAATTCAAAATGCTGAAAATAATAATTTTAAAAATATTTTTTTATTAGGTACAAAGACTTTCGTAATTACATTATTAAAAAATCATCATTATAGGAAATTATCAGCGTCGTGTCTAGGATCGAACCCGAATCTTCTAAATCAGAAACCTGCTGCTTTGCTGTCTGGATGATAGTTTTCATATCACCTTATATACTAAAAGATAAACATTATCACCAAATTACGTATTAAAATACTCATTCATAGAGTTGCAAAAACATTATATATGTTTTGATGTTATTAAAATATCAAATTGTGGATTACCTTAGGAACTGAGGAAGAAATAGTATATACGCAAAGAGTAGCTTTCAACGGATTGCAAGTCTAAGGGCCAGGGAGAGAGCGAGTCTTAACATAAGTGATTGTTAGTAGAACTCAAAGATTTGTTTTGTAATTACGCCCATCTCTGTTGCCGTATTTTTGTGTGATAAAAATGAAATTGGGAAATATATAAATGTTACTAATTCAACCCTTCTGTTCCTTAACCTTTCGAGTTGAGACTTAACTTTCCTCGTGGGGCGCAGGTTACCCGAAATATACAAAGATGTCACCCAATGATGTAATTTGGTTATCATAAATTTCACGTCTTACATACCGGTAATTAATTTTGCCGTTCCTCGCGACTAGTACGGTGAAGGCACACAGTGAAGGCCCATTAACATGCAAATGTCCCGAGAAACATGCTTGAAGACTGAGAAATAACGCGAATAATGAAGTTTATCTACGCCTTTGCTTGTTGGCAAATGTTACAACAATTTGATTAAACAGTCAATATCGCTGATTGACGAATGTAAGTCCTCAAATCCCGGGAATAGAAAGTTTCAAGATGTTCAAATGTTACCTCAATTGGGACTTATCTTCTTTAAATGATGATTCACGACAGATTATAAGACAATCAAATGATTTTACTGAAATCTCTTGATGGAAGTTCATTTTAAATAATAATTAAATAAAACGATGTTTTTTAACTTTTGTCTTTATTGAGACCGGCTCGTTGGCATCGACAGACTGGTCAAACCAGTCTGTCGATGCCAGCGAGCCTGGCGAAACCGGTCGCTGTCTAAATAAAGACAAAAGTGGAAGTAGTTAAAAAACATCGTTTTATTTAATTATGATTATAAGACAGTTGTAAAAAACATATGCGCAACGTACCATATGGAAAGGAAGATGAAGATGACAAAATATCTTCTTCTTCTTAAAGTGCCCTGTCAGGTCCCCCCGACGTTGGCGATCACTCTGGTAAACTCTTCCCTATCCTGCGCTGTCCGGAATAGCTCCTCCACAGTTCCGATTCCCATCCATTCCTTCACATTGCGCAGCCAAGAGATCTGCCTTCTCCCTGCCCCCGTGCGGCCCTCTATTTTTCCCTTCAAAGCTGCAGCAGGCGATATTTTTCTCCTCGTAGAACGTGCCCAGATATGAAATCTTGCGGACTTTAATCAATGTCAGCAGCTCTCTATTTACTCCTGCACGATTCAGGACTTCTGTGTTCGTCACTCTGTCTGTCCATGGGATCCTGAACATTCTTCGGTGAGGCCATATTTCAAATGCCTCTAAAAGTTGAGTGTTTTTCAAAGGGGTTGCGTGAATTTTTTAGTAAGTGGTGGGGTCGAATGGTTATTTTACTGAGGACAATACACACTATTGTAATTTCTAAAGTACTTTTGACTTCACTAACTTGAAGTATCTCTTGTTTTATTTAAATTATGAATATATTAAATATTTTTTACATGTGGCTACAATTTTAAGAATAAATATGAACTGAAATAAACGAGTACAAATTGACGAAAAGAACAAAAAACTTAGCTTGACCCTCATGGCGCATAATGTGGCTGATCCATTGGTCTCATTCGTGTCTGTGTCCTTTGATTCTACCGAGATATATAAAATATGTTTTTAAACATTCCATTATTAAATAATGCTAATGATTCATCGCCATTAAAACCGTTTTTATAAGCCTGTTTAAATATTTTGTTAAAAGCAATACGTTTTCTAAAAAAAGTCTAAAAACCGGTCATTTAAGTAAGGTATTTATAACCATTTAACATAATAGAACCGTTCATTTAATAAGATACTAGCATTAACAAGGTACCTAAAAGGAAAATATTTAAGAATAAAACTTTTAATATCTTCAAACCTTTTAGTAGAAGAAAGTTACAGTATTTTTACACCAATGTTCAATTATTTTTTTAGTTAAGAAATGCGTTCTTTTTTCAAAGGGGTTGAGTGAATTCTTTAGTAAGTGGTGGGGTTCGAATGGTTATTTTACTGAGGACAATACACACTATTGTAATATTGAAAATACTTTTGACTTCACTATTATAACTTGAAATATCTCTAGTATTATTTTAATTTTGATAGAAATGATAAGGTTTATTTTAAGCACGGTGGTCCCGAAATTACGAATTGTTATTTTATTTAAAATTATTATCAATTTTAAATAAAATGCTAATAATTATTCAATGATTAAGTTTAAACCCATTCTGTATCTTAATCCAATTTGAATGTTAATACATCATTTTTCAAACGAAAGAATACATCATCAAATAAATTATATTGACCTGATGAAGCTAGCAACGGTACAAGCGAAACTAGTTGGTATTATTTATAATATCCATAAGTTTATAAATTTTATAAACAATGTGTGTTAAACAATGTATGTTAATGGCGGTAGCCTTTCACATTGCGTTAACGCAAAGATCTTTTGCTTAATGCTTACACAATCTTAATAGATGGCGCTAGTGTAGATTGAACTAAAAAATGTGAAGTGTATCCCTACATTGTAGCATATATACATCTTCCAAATATTTATCAGACGTGGTAGTCGTAAGAGGGGCAGAATGAGGAATGTTGTATTACATAAAGCGTGCGATTAACCATGACAGGTCATAAGTCCTGTAAACGCCTCGACCACCATATTCTGTTTCTAATTTGCATCTTCGTCTCTATTGAGATACAATTAATCTTTTATCGATTTTAATCACAGTGTGAGTACTTACCACGAAAATAAAAAATATATATAAAATGTATGTCGAAAAAGTTGTTATTACGTTTTATTTCACTTGTTTATAGGAATTTGAAACACAACATTGCATATTTTCCACTTTGGTTTATTCAATATATTTGTAAAATAACAATATATTTAAAAACACGACAATGTTTCGGAGGCCTCCATTTTCAGGTGTAATGTATAAGACATTTATCATACACCTGAAGATGTAGGTCTCCTTCACAACATTGTCGTGTTTAAATATTTTTATTATTATTTTATAATATATTGAATAAACTAAAGTGCAAAATATACAGTGCTGTGTTTAAAATTCCAATTTACAATAGAATTCCACAATGTTAACGCCCTAACTTTCAATAAATTTTATTTATTTTATGTTTGGATAAACTTAAGGTGTTTTTATTGATGTTGTTGATTGAAATTTCTTGGTAGAAGTTCATTGTAAATAATGAAATAAAAATAAAAAATTAAGATTTTTTCTGTGTTTATTTTTATTTTACACTAAAAACAAACAGAAAAATTCTTTAAAAAAAAAAGTTAATTTTCATTATTTACAATGAACCAAGAAATTTCAATCAACAACATCAATAATTTGAAGATCGCAAGTGAAGCAGATTTGAAAAAACTCTACATCAAACTGAATATAAAGAAGAAAACAACCTCCCAACACCTTTGGTTCATTAAAAAGTAGATTTTACACTAAAAATAAACATAGAAAAAAATTCTTAAAAAAAAGAAAACTATTTTCATTATTTAAGGTGTTATCATTTTAGAATTTTATTATGATATGAAAATGCTGTTTTCACCACTAAAGCATTATGTTTAGTGGCAGTAGTAGTTATTTGATTAAACTCTGTACGGTGTGAAATTGTATTATGTTTCTTTAATTCACAGAGTTCGAATAAATAAATTAGTTATAAATTCTTGTCAGAGATAACCCTTTTGAGTATGCCATGGCGTTAGTCCGATTTGGTGTCTATTAAAATTGTTTAAATATTATCCGAAAACTCTCGAAACAACCCTGCTAAACCCACGTCATTCTGACAGCGTTTAAAGTGTCTCTTAAAGGAGGCTTTTCTAAATAATAATCCCATGTACAGTCACCGTGACAATTCTTTGGAGCCATCTAAAGAATAAACCAAATAAATATAACCAGCATCAGTATAATTAATACAAAAAAACGTCTGTTTTTTAGAAGTTTTATAAAAAAAATTGTGAATGACACGTTTTGCCTGTCTAGGTGCATTATTAAATGTGATATAGACAGGTTAAATAAGTGATTCGCATAAATAATAATAAGACTCTAAAAAAAAGACGTTTTTGTTTGTAATTTTTATTTACTACGGGGTTTTATATTATTGTTAAAGAAACAATAAATATCAGTACTTATGTATATTTATAGAAAATGAAAACAATTTCTCTGGTAATTACTTGTTTAGCAATTATTTGAACGTTATTTCCCATAAACATTATAACAAAATAATAGATATTACAGATATACAATAATATAATTAATACCAATTAAAAAGTCTATTGTTATTTATTCCTTAGGAATTATCAAAATTGTAAAAAAAAAGTATTCATTTATATTCACAAATAAAACCAACCTTAATTATATATGTTTTAGCAAAAATCAACGCTGTTATTAAAAGCATTTAATAATTCTGAGTTAGATTTAAAATTCGTCAAAATAATGTTAAAAACGGGAAATTTCATTTCAAATTGTATTTTTAACATCGGTCCTTGAGTATATACAGTTAATAATTCCATGATATATACACGAACATTTTAATACCATGAAATGAAATTCTATATTGCCAGTACCATTTTTATAAATATATGTAATGTTTATTAAATTATTTAATATGATTAACCATGTGCATTGTTTGCGCAAATCAGTGTTTTTGGTTTATACCACCATTACACCGACGAAGTTTCAATAGGATCGAAACCGGTTTGTAATTGTAAAAACACATATTTTATTATTTAACAAGTTTAAATTAATAAATACGAATGAAAGAAAATGTCCGGTTACTAGAAATTTTATAGATTAATCAGAATTATCAGATTTATGATGTTGATAATGCCTTAGAAAAGCCAAACATGTTATTCTCATATATATTATAATATAACTTTTGAAAGCAGACGTTTTCGGATATAATATGGAGTTTTACATTACAAGAAACAATAAGTTTAATATTTTATCAATATCAGGTATTCTATTTGATTGTCATACTTATTTGGGAGAAACATGCTAATTACACGTGATCTTGATAACTTCAAATTGTTCCAAATCACAAGTTGAATTGTGTATCTCCAAAATGTTTTACATACATTTATTTGATTCAAATAAACTGACTAGAGACTGTATGTTTCTACACTTTTATTGTAATGAGTTCATCCTTCATCTCAGCTACACTCTTAACTGGGTTGAATAATGGCACCTCTATAAAAATACGTAAAATAAAGATCTAGCTTTTCCTAATTCGGTGCTGGCGTCGTGTTGTCCCGTCGCGTCGTATCTGTTCCCAGAAAAATCATATTGTAATAGGGCAAGGACATTAGTGTTCTTGAAAAACAACACTTTCGATAATTATTATTCCTATATTCATGAAATATGAAAAGGCGAATCGATAATCAAGAAGCCACAGTAATGTAAATAATTTATCATTCATTTATTGCTAAACATTTTGCTTTGATTCTTACATATTATATGTGTATCTCTTTGCATTATATTTTCACCGTGTTTATTTAATCCGTTATTTCTATGAAACTTGTTATTTATCCTTTAAATGCTAAATATTTGTAACCTTGGAATTGAATTAACAACGCAGTTTTTATTATTAATGGAATAAAATCAACGTATTTAATTCGATTCCAAGGTTATTGCAATGGAATTTCACAGTGTTAACGCCTTAATATTTAATAAAGTAAAATATTTTTACCTATGTAAAAAGGTTATCACAAATTAAATCTACCAAACAGTACCTTGAAATATTGTATTATGCCATTTTGTAAGACAAACTTAGATAATAATAAAGAACGATGTTTTGTTTTACTTTCCACTTTTGTCTTTATTTTTAAAGGGAGCCTGGTGAAACCGGTTGCTATCGAAATTAAGACAAAGGTGTAAGTAGTGCTTGCATTATTCACAAACATATTTCGAATCGCAGGCATCTTTCCTCTGTGTAAAGGATATCTACGATTAAAAACATGTTTGTAAAAAGCGCAAAAAGTGTTAAATAAATGTGAATCCAACACAAAGTAATGCCTTATATAGAAGAAATTGATCTAAAAGCGTTTAAATGAAATTTCTATTATAAATATCAAAGAGGCCCCATGAAATTCCGATGGGAGTTTAACGAGGCATCCCCCAATCAGCAGAACAGAAGAATTGAGACTGAAGAGAGCGGCAAATCTTACCGTTGCAAGGTTCTCAAGCCGAACTAATGTTTGCTCTCTCTCCCCCAACCCAAAACTAACACAATTTAACTATACTCTGGTCCCCACTTCACTAAAATACAGTGATGTCACATGATTATTTTCAACTACTACTTTCACTTTATTGAAGGTTAAGTCGTTAAGACTGTGGAATTCTAATGTTAATTTGGAAGGAAAATTTTAATCTCTGTATTATCTAGTCTACTTTTTTAAATATTTTTATCAAATAAAAATACCAAACATTAAATGTTTCGGATATTACTTCCTCCATCCTCATGTATAAATACAACTAAATCAAAACCAAAGAAAGACTACTGAAATAAATAAAAATTCAATGAACTTAAACAAGCATATACCAACCACACTGTTTTTTCGGAGATAGCCAACCATTGCGTCGAGTCTAACAATGGTTTTGACATAAAACACAACATTTATACACGCAATTAACAGTGGTAGTAAACTCAACAAATCTGAATCTTTGGAGATTCTTTAATCGTTGAAATTGGGGAAGAATTTTTAATAATCGTATTTCGGAGATTAATTGGCAGAAGGCTTCCGCGAACATAACACAAAATGAAGGCGAATATAAATATTTTTAGTTGTCAGTTTAGTTGATTGCAAAACCTTATGATGCCAATATCGGTTAGCAAAACTATTAATATAATGAGAGTGTTTCAAATGAAACAGATTATTATCAAATCAATCAAAAGAAATCAGTTTATTTTATCAATTGACATTACAAAATGAAGGTTGAGGGCATCTATTGAGAACAGGTAAAATAATATGTTATATTGTATATACGAGTAGTATACTACCAGAAACCCATGAGAGAAGGTTTGACATTAGGAAGACAAGATACTTTCCAAAACCAAGAATATTTACCTTTTGAACGTACTTCCACTAATATAAAAAACGTCGATCTCAGAGGAGACCGTGTTCAGCAGATTAATTGCTCTTCCTATCGGTGTCACCAGAGGCAGGTTGCTTCTGGTCGCTGTCGGAGATATCTATGAGGGACAAAAAGCCGAACATTTTCCAGCACGACCGAGTTCTCGAAATATTCCCTGAGTAATCTAAAGAAATGGGTAATAAGATGCCCATCTCTTCGAATCATTTCCAAAATAATTTCAATTAACAAATATATTTTATTGAAGTATCATATTGTTTCCGCCATAACAATGTATTTAATACATTTATTTTTAATATGAATTTACAACCCTTTTTGAAAGCATTACTTCCATAGAGCACAAATGAGTTATTAAAGTCAATAATATCACTGTCATAAAGAATTACCATAAAGAATTACACCAAAATATAAAATTGTAAGTCCATATATGGTATGGATGGAAAGGAAGGCGAAAGAGAATCTCAGTACAGTCTCCCCGATTGTTTCAAGTCAGGGTTAATAGCTTTAACCGTGTTAAAGTTTATGCTTCAATCTTTACTTTACACAACTTGCAGTTTGCTCTACATAGTGTTTTTCATCTTCCAAAGCTCGCCGCTCCAACCCTGCCAGCAACAGGTCTTTCAGTCGTTTAATCATATTCCGATCGGCTGCCTCGCTTTGATCCCACTCGATCTCTTTGTGGGGCATTTTTTACTGTTTAAAGGTTGTGGTTTAATACGCAAGGTTCACATAGAAGATGAATGAACGCTGGAAAAGCTACAAATGTGGGTACCTTAAATATATTCGTTTACGTCATAGTAAGGAGAACTCTTCGTTTGATTTGCTTTTTCACTCAGCTCTGTGGTAATATCTTACGATTATATACGTAAATGTTTACTTTGTATTCTCGAATAATCGTCGAGTCTATGAATTAAGTAAATGCTAAACTATTGTAATTTACAATATTGATTATGTGAATTGAACATTCTTGTTAGAATTTAATTTTAAATAAAGAAAATAACAATTATCTTTTAATACATATTTAGTTTTATTCTACTTGTTCATTAGTTTCGAATGGTTTCGGCAGTTCACTGCCATTATATATTTACTTCCACCAATAGTTATTTATATACAAATGGCAGGGATAGAAGTTAGTTTATAGCTAGGTGTATTTTTTATGTGTTTCTAATTAATATAATAATAAAAAGGAACATACACCTAAATACACAAATTCACTCACTTGCTCCAAGTTCTCTTCGTTCACACTTATATTTGAAACTGTCTTCTCTGTATTTTCTCTTCCCTTTCAACAACTTTGACTTTCCGACATTCATCACTAAATCATTTCACTTGCATAACTCATACATTCTAGACACCAAGACTTGTAATTCATCCGAACTATCCGCAATGAGAACGGCATCGTCCGCGAAAAACAGACAATTTACAGACAAATCACTCATTTTAGCACCAGCATTTATTCCTTTCAGTTCTTTCATTCAATTTTCCACATTTATATTGAACAACAATGGAGATATCACGCAGCCCTGCTTAACACCCTCTGTGATATCAAACCATTGCGTGATATTCCCATTTACCCTAACACTGGCAGTGCTTCCTTCGTAGAGAGAAGCAACCGCCCGGTGAAACAGTTGACGCGAGAAACTCATATAAATAAATTGCGATGAGAAAACAGTGTTTCAAATTAAACATTTAATTAAAAATGTTTTTAACGTGCAAAATTTCGAAACCGTTATCTTCGAGTGATATTTTTAGTCTTGTTAAGGTTTTAACAATGCAAAACTTGTCACTTCCATAAAATAACAAAACCTTATAGAAAACAGATGTTTATGAAATAATGCATTTGGAGCTATACACAATTGTTCAAGACACAACCATTTATATACGTATATCATTTTACTCTAACTTTACAAACCAGGAACACATAAAATTAAGTTCAGAACCAGTAAACTATAAAGTCTGTCATATAACAATGGCCAAAGGAGATTCACAAGAATAGCTTGTTCCTTGCCATAATTATCCAAGTAACTAGAGTATGATAGAACTTTGGATATTAGCTATGTGCCTTCTGTGTGTAAGCTTCCAAGACTAACTGGCTCACCTCTTCAGTTCAAGAATGATATATGAACTGAGTGATTTCCCCCGGGCTAACAGGCTAAAACTACCAGAATCACCTACATCACGGAATGGATACAGTCAGCTTCAATATTAAATTAACATTGGCATGACTCCAAAACAGATTAATAGGGTAATACCTGTTTATCATTATTAAACATGGATTAGACTGGAATACATTACGCGTTGCCTATTAATTTACAAAATTTACGACTATGTGATTTTACATTTTAAAAATAGCTTCTTAATTATAACTGTAAGCATTTAATGTAACATTTGTTGCTAATTAAAATCGATAACGTTGATTATCTTTATTTAATGATTTTATTCATTTATTTATTTAAAAAACAGATTTACAATATTTTGCTAACGATTTTTAAGTGGCATATCTATAACTCTTTTGTTTCTTGAACAAGGATGTAAAACTCAAAATTAAATTAATTAATATAGATAAAAATATATGTGTCCTAAAGATTTAATTATATTTTGTGGAAATAACTTATTTGGCCCTGCTTAGACATTTGACAATGTTTAAAAAAATAAATCAAGAAATACAAAATTATAAAATTCGTTTAAAAATTTTGTGCTTTGCTTTAGAAGAGTATAATTTTTTTATTATTATTAAAACACAGTTTATTTCACTCTTGAAAATGAAAAACAATATTTTTTCATTATCAAATCATTATGGAATTCCAGAGTTAACGCTTTATGTTTATCCAAATTGCCACACAGAGGCCCTTCTCTAGTATCGAAAGCGATTCGTCTTGTTAATGAGGTGGTAAAGGATATAGACCTCTTTGGATGCAATGTTTGCGAATTTGTGAATAACTTTACGGAAAGAGCAACTAAGAGATAACTGGTATATTTATATTCACATGGTTCTATGTATATTTCCTTTGATGTTCTTTTTTTCGCCCTTTACATCGATTTGGCTCGCGCTCTAATGATGTTAAGAGTTTTTTTTAACATTATAATAATAATAATAATAAAAATAATTATAATAGTAATTATAATAATAATTATAATAAAAGTAACAATAATAATAAAAAAAATAATAATATATATATATATATATATATATATATATATATATATATATATATATATATATATATATATATATATATATATATATATATATATATATATATATATATATATATATATATATATATATATATATATATATATATATATATATATATATATATATATATATATATATATATATATATATATATATATATATATATATATATATATATATATATATATATATATATATATATATATATATATACTCTATATATATATATATATATATATATATATATATATATATATATATATATATATATATACTCTATATAAAATAATAATAATAATTATAATAATAGTAATAATAATAATAATGTTGAAATAGTCCATTGTTTTGGCCGAAACACTGTGATACGAGTACTTCAACATTATAAACTGTTTAATTATAAAAAATTGTTTTTATGTAACACAATTTTATTTTTATTTTTCGTGACAGCTGTTTTTCAACCTATGTTGACATCATCAGGTGCTACAATAATATAATATTATTGTAACACTTGAAGATGTCAACATAAGTTGACGAAACAGCTGTAGCGAAAAATAAAAATAAAATTGTGATACATAAAAACAAAGTTTTATAATTTAACACTTTATAATTTACCTTAATGTATGGAAGCGAAGCATGGAACTGGCAAAACTGGTAGAATAAATGCGGTAGAGATGAGGTCCCTAAGACGTATGTGTGGTAGAACGATATACGACAGAATCTCAAATGCTGATACAAGAAAGGAATGTAGAGCGGAAGAAGGTATAATGAACAAAATTATGAAAGGATCGCTGCGTTGGTTCGGACATGTGGAACGCATGGATGGAGAAAGAATGGTTAAGAAAGTATACGTTAATGATGTAAATGGGGTACGAAGTCGAGGCAGACCGAGGAAAACATGGCATGACCAAATTAATCAAATTTTAAAGGTTGGTCATGTTAGAAGTCGGAGGAATCGACGTGCGTGTATGACTCGTTGTATGAATGTGGAGGAAGCTAGAGAGGTTTGCCAGGATAGAGTGGTGTGGCGGTCCATTCTCTCTGCCTACCCCTGCGGGGAAACGGCGTGATGGTTTTGTTTGTTTGTTGTTTGTTATGTTTATAAAAAATACATTGAGTAATGCCTTATCTAAACAAAATACGAGTAATATAAAATCATGTATAGAAATTACCAGTTTTAATATTACGCGTATTTTGTATAGAAAATTTCAAGTTGGACTTGGGAACTTTGACTCTGATAAAATAACTCCCCTGATTTGTCCAGGTGATGTAGTTAACAGACTGTGTATTTATTCTGCTGACTGTGCCAACACCACCATTTTCATCCCAACATTATGATTGTATCGAATTTGCTTTTCGGAAATTGTTGAATGAATTGCGTCTGCTTGTGTATTAGCTCGTTAAGAATAATTCCCAATAATCAAATCATGTATCACATATTATATAAGTGTGATTTATATGGGAAAATGGCAGTATTATTGGTAATCATAACATTATATTTTCAACGAGTAACGTATATTCAGTGATATTTCGATTATATTACTGGTATTTATACATATATATAATATCTTCTTAAATCATTCAAGAAAAAAGACCGTTCACAATGGAGATCTGGTCCCATCCCTTATGTGTCGGAGCGAAGCATGGAACTGGCAGAAGGATGAGAGCAGAATAAATGCGGTAGAGATGAGATCCTTATGACGAATGTGTGTTAAACGATGTACGACTTAATTTCAAATACTGATATAAGAAAGGAGTGTAAAGCGGAAGAAGGTATTATGAACAAAATTTCAAAGGATCGCTACGTTCGTTCGTACATATGGAGCGCATGTAAGGAAAAATAATGTTTAAGAAAGTATACTTAAACGATTTGAATGGAGTATGGAATCGAGGAAGACCGAGGAAAACATGGCATGACTAAATTAATCAAATTTTAAAGGTTAACAAACACGTTGGAAGTCGGAGGAATCGACATACGTGTATGACTCGTTGTATGAATGTGGATGAATCTAGAGAGGTGTATCAGGATATAGTCGTGTGGCGGTCCATTCCATCTGCCTACCCCTGCGGGGAAAAGGCGTGATGGTTTGTTGTTGTTGTTGTTGTCGTTTATCTTCTTATGGGGATGGAGCCAACAGGAATCTGATGCGCCACAACGTGTGGTATTCTGGAGGGATCCATTTCTGACTTCGTAGAATAGGACTAACACGGATTTATCTTTAACTTAATTTCACCAAAAATATATTTTATAAATAATCAAGTGTATCTCAATAGAGACGAAGATGCAAATTGGAAACAGAATATGGTTGATCAAGGTGTTTACAGGACTTATGACCTGTCATTGGTTGGGTTAAGCGCAAGCTTTATGTAATACAACATTCCCCATCCCACCTTATTTTTTCTTATGACCACCATGTCTGACAAATTTTTGGAAGTTTGTCAGATTTTGAAGTATGTTAATATCCAACACCACCCTTTGCATGGCAGTATATTCAATCTACACACTAACGCCATCTATGAAGATTGTATTTTTTAAGCATTAAGCAGAAGATCTTTTTAACGCAATGTGAAAGGCTACCGCCATTTACCGTATTACTAGAAACCGCCTGGAGCTGTCACTCCAATCTATTTGCTATAATTTTGTAAAGCTTCTAGAAGTGATTCTATATTGAACCCCGGCGATTAACAATAGTAATGTGTGAAAAGCCGATGACTATTTCTGCTTATTCTGTAATATGAATATTTTCTGAATGATAAAAGAGAATAAGTTATAATATTTTCATTAATTTTAACACCGTTCTCCCCACTTTTGATGTTTTGTAAAATAGCTTTATATTAAAAAAACTGATAAAATGTCATAGTTTAAATACAATACTAATTAAAAAAGACCAATTAAATCGCAAATAACCTTAAGTCTGAAGACATACAATCAAATTAGTTTGTTACATAATTTTACCAAAACTTTTTAAATACTAATACCAAAAAGTATATAAAAACTTTTTATGAAAATTGTTTTAAACGAAGCAACCAGTTATAATAACTTCGTTTTTAAGGTGCTTAATGAAAAATTCTTAGAAATAAGAAATTTTCTTCTGTATGTTTTCACAAGTGGCAAAAGATTACCCTTTATTAAATTCCACTTCGATGAAGCTAGAGGAGGCTATACTGTTATGACACCGCACACTTTTGACAAGGTCAATGTAATCATTTAATTTTTTACTTGAAGAAAATCAATTAACTTTTAAAATTAAAAAAAATTAATACCTTTGAATGAAGTTACCTAATAGAGCGTTAATTCTTTGTTAACTGTGAATTTTGGTAACCTCTGCTCCAGAACTTCGTATAAGCTCGTGGTTTTAATGCAGAGGTTCCCAAACTTTTTGGTCTCGTAGACCCCTTGTCGATTTTTTCTGTTTTGTGTAGACCCCCTGCTTTTCTAATATTGTTTTTTTTACAAATTCATCAACGTTAAACATGTTTTTGAATCTAACACAGAGCTTGCATGAGCAACAACAGATGCTGTCATCAGCTGATGCTGTCAATAGCTGACGCAACATTATCAAAAAATGTATAGTAAAAAAATGTCACATAACATTGTTGTAATTTTAAGAGATAAAAATGTTAAAGTATCATAGTGTCACGACCAAAACAAAAAACTACTCGTATTAAGACATACAATTATTAATTTAAAACGAAACGAAATGCAAACCCAACATTTTTACATAAAATAAAAACACAAACAAATCTATTTTCTTATAGAAGGGATGAGCCTGATGCTATGATATCTAAATTTCAATATTCGGCTTCATTTTAGTTGAACCATCTCGTGGACGTTAGTTTACATCTCATGCACCACCATTCCCAATTGTCGTAGACCCCTTGCAAGGCGAAATCGACCACTGGGGTTCGATATAGACCACTTTGGGAACCACTGTTCTAATCTTTACATTGTTCTTTGTAATCTTCATCATCACATTTTTCTTGATCGTGATTTTAATGAAATACCAAAGAATATATAATAGTTAAAAAACGTCTGTTTTATAGACGTTTTAATTCAATTTATGGGAATTATCCGTTTTGCATTTCTAAGAATTATCAAATGTCATTTGTAAGTTTACTTTTAGAGAATAGAAGTTTTCATTCGTATTAATTAAATTATATGGAGTTTACATCATCGTTCAAGAAACAATAAATGAATATATTATAGTTTAAATTATTTACCAATAATTTATTTTAAAACAATTTTAAACTACCAATATATCCGTGAAGAATTTAAAATTGTATTTAATATCTTATCTGTTGAAAATATTTAATTCGATGTATATACAGCGGAGCCGGTCGCCTACCATGGATCGGGCACGTATCATCAATCAATCCCCCGTACGCGTCAGGACTAACCGAAGTAAGACCTCTAGGAAGGCCTGAACAGTGCATAATAGAGAATGTTCTGGCTGAGCTGGCAAGACTGAGCGAAATGGACTGCTGGGAACAAAAAGAGCAGGATCGAGGAGCTTGAAAGAAAATAATCAAGAAGGCTAAAAATCTTCAGGAGTTTTATTTTTAGTTTCAACCGGTTTCTGGCAGCTCGCGGTCCTATTCTATTAGACAATAAAAGAAAAACATTATTGTTTAGTCGTGTCTAATAAACATTATTTTTAGATGTATTTTACTGTAAAAACAAAAACTTAAAATGGGCAAGTTTCACCTAAACAATGAGATGTGTATTTCGCACTGTGTCATTGAAATGGTAATAAAATACAAAAACGTTCAATTTTTTATCGCTTTAAACGTATCTGTATTTTGTTCCGTTCGATAATAAACAGAAACATACGAATACTTTGCACATCTTGTCGTAAATTTGACATAATGCGCAGTTTATCATAATTCACAGAAAAAGCGGCAGACAATTCAATTGAAATTTTATTGAATGCAAAATAAAAGTTATCGAATTTTGGACGAATTTCCTTGTTAAACCCTTCATTGCATGGTGTAGCAAATTTGCTACAAACCAAAGAATATACTAACATTTTAATTTCACACATATTCTTGTTGTACCCTACACTCTACATTCCCATCTACATCTTTGTATTATAAAGGTTCACAAACCACCACAAATAGCGTTAGTTTACAAAAAAAAACAATGTTACTTTGATATTTAGTTAACCGTTGACCTGCTTTGATTACTGCCAGTTTATTAAAAGTATTTTGAGTTTAAAAAAGCTTATTTTCAAACAAATAAATAAAAACAACATTGCCGGATGCATAATAAAATTCTTCTTCTTCCGTGTCAGGTCCCTCCGACGTTGGGAATCACCGCAGCTAAGGCATCTCTGTCATGCGCCACTTGGATCACGTTCTGGACTCTCGTCATTCCTGTCCAATCCTTCCTCCAGGTCCTGTCCTGTCCAATCCTTTTACCAACTCAATCATGTTAAATTATTTATTGTATGTAGTAAAAAAAGAGGTTACGAAATAATTTTTTGCTACAAACACATTTTTATCGATGTATTATAGATATATAAATATACAAATCATTTTTTAAAATTATTTTCCCATATTCTACTTTGAAATAAATAACTGAAAAACTATTTTTAATAAAAATTTTAAATCATGCATTGAAGGGTTAACTTTACCTAATATGAAGGGTTAAAAGTTTGAAAAAAAAATCCTTTAAATATATACTCAGTACAATTGGGATCAACAACAATAATACTCTGTGAATTTTATTATCTTAAAAAACCTATATTCAAATATATTCCACGAAAACCGTTCCTAAAGGCTTTCAAAATTCAAATATTATACACACGTATTCAAGATACCAATCGAATATAGTAGGTAGAGCCACGTTTGATATTGTAAGGTGTATATGTGGAAGAATAAAAGAAAAACAATTTAAGAAACGGCCACGAAGGTAGTTTGGACACATGATATTAAATAGGAATTCCATTGTTTTGGTTGAAACATTATTACACTTCAAGTATTAGGACGCCAGGGAGTCGGACTTATTGGAAGTCTTGATGTCGTTATGGAATGTGGCAGTAGGATAAGTCCCATCGTGTCACTACCGTTCGTTCATTAGTCAATAAAAATGATAACGTGTTATGTGTTTATATACCCGTATATATTATATACCTATACGTCATATATATAAAAACTAACTAACCAACCATCACGCCGTCTCTCCGAAGGGGTAGGCAGAAAGAATGGACTGCCACACTTTTCTTTTCTGACATATTTCTCTTCTATTGTCATGCACGCGCCTCGATTTCTCTGACTCCTCACATGGCCGACATTCAATATTTGATGTATTTGATCATGCCACGTTTTTCTCGGTCTTCCTCTATTTCTGGTTCCATTTACATCGTTAACATATAATTTTTTTACCATTCTTTCTTCATTCATTCTTTCCATATGTCCAAACCATCTTAATGATCCTTTCATTATTTTGTTCATAACACCATCATTCGCACCGCATTCACTTTTTATATGTTCATTCGACACTCTATCATACACAGAGCATCCACACATTCGTCTAAGAGATCTCATTTCTACTGCATTTATTCTTCTTTCATCCTTCTTTTGCCAGTTCCATGCTTCGCTTCCATACATAAAGGTCGGTAGAAGAACACCATTGTGGACTGCCAATCTAGCTTTTTTGGATAGGTTTTTATTACCTATACTCGTAAATAATTAGTTGCCTAATATATTGTAATATCTATACTCAAAAATAGTTTCCTAAGTAATGAAACACATTTTTTTTGTCTGAGTTTCATTTATAAAATAACCAAACACACTAAACATTAATAAAATGTTCATACAATGATACATCAATAGAGATGTATATATGATATAAAATGTGTTTTATATTTTAGGAATTCAGAGGATGTGTTAAATTTAAAATATTTTCCAACCCCTTATCGGATTTATCTTAATTGCGGGATTTGGTTATCAGATTGGAGGTGGATTAATTATAAAATTTATTCAAATATCAGTGTTTTATGTATTGTTTCGTTTATTCTATACAACACGTTTAAATATATAATATGTGTTTGATAAATTATTAATTATCTACTTCCCTTATAAAAAGAAAAAGAAAAAAGAAAAATGCTTTCGTCAAAATTCATTACAGAGCTAAATGCAATATAGCTTACAACATGGTTACAATATTTAAGTACGACATATACTTAAAAACAAAATTTAAATTGACATTAATATCAATATTAAAATTTAATGAATTTTACACTCATTTAATTTAGTGAATTTTACAATAATTAGTATGTATATAATGAAGTGAGATTATAACATTGTCACCAGTCTACCAATGGCAACGAACCTGCCGAAACCGATCGCTGTCAAAATAAAGACAACAGCTGTTGTACTAGTTAATATTATATAATAAAACATTGTTATAACCATAATAAAACCATGTTTTTGTATTATATTTTTTATTTGTTATTTAATATTTTTCCCGACAGATGTTTCTAAATATTAACTAACCGTTATTTTAATTAACTGTAATTAAGGTTCCTTACTCAACTCCAGCAAGAACTTCTAAACTATATCAAAGAAATTATTCAATTAGACATAGGAACAAATACACATAATGGTTCGAAAAATCACGAAAATGTAATTTTAACAGTTAATACCTGATGTAGTCAACAAAGGTTAACGAAACAGCTGTGCCAAAAAAAAAATAGGATACATGAACAAAATTTACGATTCAACAGTTAATAATGTTGAAGTAAGTAAGTAGTAAAACAATGGACTATTAAATAAAACATTGTTTTATTTCATTGTTGTTTAATCAAAAACAACTAAAAACGTCATTGTTTTGTTGTAGACTATATTTATTTGATTATATATTTATTGTTTGGGGCAACCTGTTTCCAGCATTATAAGATAATTGTACTTTAAGTTAGTTCCAACCCTGGTTTACCGTTACCGTTGTACTGGTTTACCGTTATGAAAACAACCCTAACCTAAAGATACTGTGTAGGTAGAAGTGACTGTACTTGCGCTTTTTAAGGTTATAGCAATATTAAATGGACCAACTCTTATCTTGTATAAAATATTGGGTGATTTGGTATTTAACTGTATATTGCATTTGGCATCAAAATGTATTTTTTATCTCTACAGCTTTCAGGGCTGTGCATTCGAAATTATTATAAAGTTTTAGGTTTTAGAAAAACGTCATTAACATCATTTATCGTAGATTTATTCATCGTAGAAAAACATCATTAGCATCATTTATCGTATGTAGGTACCTAATATATATTTTGTTCAATTACAGTTTGTAAAATTGGTTGCATTTAAGATAGTGGATAGTGGAAAATTTCATGACTCGCAGATTAACAATAATGGAATCTATTGAAATAATTGAACATGTGGTGGACCAGTCATTTTTGTCTTATCTCCTGGGTAAAAAGTAAGGTATTTTTTAAAGTTATTAACGTTTTTTAATTGTAAATTAATTTTAATTTTTTTTTTTTTAAATGTATACAAATACTGGATTTTACCCATTACGGGTTAATCATTAAGAATTAATTGTATCTCAATAGAGACGAAGATGTAAATTATTTGGGAACAGAATATGGTGGTCGAGGCGTTTACAGGACTTATGACCTGTCATTGGTTGGGTTAAGCGATCGCTAACGCTATCAATAGATGGCGCTAGTGTAGATTGAAGTAAAATATGTGAAATGTTTCTCAACATGGTAGCATATATAATATACTCGTACATCTTTCAAAAATAATTGTCAGACATGGTGTTGTTGTTGTTGAATGTTGTATTACACATAAAGCGATCGTTAAACCCAACCAATGACAAGTCATATGTCCTGTAAACACCTCGACCTCTGTTTCCAAATCATTTACATCTTCGTCTCTATTGAGATACAATTAATTCTTAATTTGAAAGTGTTTGAATATTCAATTTGATAAAACTCTAAAAAAGCTAGATATTAATTAAATTATTTTAGGTTGTTTGTTTGATCTTTCTTATTTTATACGTATAAAGGTAACATAAATCAATTCAAAAACATTTGTTTTTTCTTTTTATTTTTAAGTTTCATTCCTAAGGATAAGGACAGTTTATACCGCAGTCTAATATCTAAGGTGATTCTTGGAATGCCAGTTGGCTCATTAATGTTATTGTTTCCCGTTGCTTTCCATATCTTTGCATAAAACAGATTATTTGAACCAAATTACTATTTATATACATTAAAAAAAATCAAATGAAGCTCTCACTTTGTGGAAAGACATTTTAAACTTATATTATAGATATAAATAAATAAAAACGCTTTGTATTTAACCACGGTATGGTTATTATAGTCGATGCTAACATAGTTTCGCTTGGATCCAAGCTATCAGGGCAATATAATTAAGTTATTTTATTGCCCTGATGAAGCTGGTGTCTAAGCGAAACTAGTTGGCATTTATAATTTTTAACTAACTAACTAACTAACCATCACGCCGTTTCCCCGGAGGTGTAGGCAGAGAGGATGGATCGCCACATTGTTCTATCCTGACATAACTCTCGCGACTCTTCTACATTCACAAATCGTGACATGCACGCTCGTCGATTGTTCCTACTTCGAACACGGCCCCCTTTCAGTAATTGATTAATTTGGTCATGCCATGTCTTCCTTGGCCTTCTTCGACTTCTTTTTCCATTCCCACTACTTGTATATATCTTTTTAACCATTCTTCCCTCATCCATTCGTTCCATATGCCCAAACCATCTTAGTGACCCTTTCTTGATTTTATTTATCACGCATTAATCCGCTTTACTTTCCTTTCTTACTTCATCATTAGATATTCTATCATACATTGTTTTTCTGCACATCCTTCTTAGTGACCTCATTTCTACGGCATTTATCTTACTTTCATCCTGCTTCTGCCAACTCCAAGCTTCACTTCCATACATAAGGGTCGGCACTAGAACTCCTTTGTGCACTGCCATCTTTGCTTCAGTCAATTTATTTCTATTTACGGTAATGACTATGAGTGCACCATTTATTTTGTTTCCAGCTCCAACACTTCTTCCGATATCTTTCTCCAGTTTTTTCATCTCTTGTAAACATGCTTCCCAGGAAGATAAATTGAAGCTGAATAATAATAATATAATATAATAAAATAACGTTGTACTTAAACCAAGAAAATTCAATAAACGAAATAATTTTTTCAAATTATTGCATCAAGTAGTGATTTGTTAAACGAATAATAGATAAAAAAGGATGCCTAAAAATATTGCACATGAGCCATTTTTTACCAGCCCTGCTCAACTAGGGTTTAATATAGCTATTTCATTAATCGTTTAAGTCTTCCTCGAATGTCTCTAGATACACGGAATCTCGCTAAAAGGATTTAGGAGATCAAATGCGTCTAAGTGCCCCCTAACGAGTAAATGTTCCATGTCGTCAAGTATTTAAAAAAAATCGTTTCCTCTGAGTGAACGTGAGTTAAATTATTCTTACGAATTCCGTGTGAATTTTTTATGTGTTTTTAGGAATATTTTCCAATGAGCTTTGCTTACTATCAATTTATTATAACGTATAAATCATTGGCGTTTCGTATAACATCAAAATCATCATTTTCTATTTTCGCTTAAAGTACAAAATAAAAGATCTGGATTATTTTCCATGGTGGTTCATGTTTAAAAGACTATTAATTAATGTAATAATATATGATAGAATCTCTCTCTTCGCGTGCCGTCTCAGGTCCCCTTGACGTTGGCAATCACTCCGGCGAAGGCTTCTCTATCTTGCGCAATCCAGAATAGCTCCCCCACATATCTCATCCCGGTCCGGTGTCTTATGTTGCTCAGCCAAGACGTTTGCCTTCTACCAGGACCACGCTGCCCCTCAATTTTTCCCATCAGTATTAGATGGAGCAAACTGTATTTATCTCCCCACAGAATGTGACTCAGATATGAAATCTTACGGACCTTAACGTCTTTTAGCAGTTGTCTACTCGTACTACAATAATTGGCTCTCCTCGAAACCTCCAAATTGCTGACGAAATCTGTCTACGGTATGCAAAGCATTCTCCTGTGCAACCACATCTCGAATTAAAAAAAAAATGTATTTCATAAAAAAAGTTTGAAAAAGAATGTACAGGAACAGTAGAGTAAGATAAAACATAGAAAATTAAAAAAACGGAGAACAATTAAAAAGAAAGAAAAAATATAAATTAACGATGTAGAACAATTAGAAAACCAAGAAAAGCAAATACGTGATTCTTTCTGAGAGTAGCCTCCTATGATGAAAAATGTCCACATCCGAAGAGATACGGTTTAGAAGGATTATTGCTCCTACCACTGGCATTACCAGAGGTAGATTGATTCTACACAGTGGGAGTTGAAATAAACTATGTTGCCTTTGTCGTAAATAATTTTCAGGGAGAAACAAAATCTAGTCATTCAAAATAACAGAGCTATATACGAATATTCGCCCATGAATCAGTTAAAAAAATGAACACCCAAATGGATGGTTGGTCTAATTTCCAAAGATTGGTAGTCCAGGATAACCAGCAAGAAATCAGTTTGGTTCAGCCAGGGGTATGTATTACATATTCATTAACCTAATTTCGCCAATGTTCAATCGGTTTTTAGATAATTCTATTTTTATTGTTAATAGATTTTTTATTTTGAAGTGTTTTTCTATATTATTGTCATGTATTGTTGTTATAATATTTTTTTTTACTGCGTTATCAACATATCCTTTTTCGCTGGATAGCATATAAGTATGTTTCAAATTAGTTAATAAATACTGTATGTTAGTAATATATTTTTGCGTTTGAATATTAAATATTCTACATGACTGTCGAGTATGCCAACTTTAGACATCGTAATCGTTCAGCTTGAACTAATTAAAAATCTAACTTGACCATAGCTTAATAGTTAATTGTGTAGCTTTATCTTCATACGATTCATACTTAAGCTGCCACAATGATCATTGGCGGTGACCCTCAGACCATCAGAATATCCAACTTCTTACATAAAATAATTTTGTAGCTTATGATAATTTTGCCAAGAGGCCGACATATATATTTTTTTATCTCTGGACAAATTCAAATAAATATGGAATTAAGGGACCTTAATCCGAGGTTTTCACGAGCCGCTCGCCGTGGAAATGTTTCATTGAATCTTTGAAGTAAAATGTTTCCAATTTAAATATTTTCTTTCCAAATGTCTTCCCGCTCGTTTCGAATGAATAAATTTATGTTATCAAGGACTAAGTTTGTGTATCATGTTTGTACATTAATAAATTAAATCCAGAAGTATCTTAAATTCAAAATATCACTGAACGTCTCAATTTATATATTAATTTGAACATAAATAAATAATATTGTACATAATATTTAAAGTGTTTCGTCAAATAATCATTGCGGAAAATCTCATTTCTTCCGAGTGATTTTTAAGAATTAACATTTTATCAAATATCATCATGATATATTTTTAAACTAACTAACTAACAATCACCTCTTTTATCCGGAAGGATACTTGCATATTTACTACCACTATTTCTTACCCTAATATTCATCTCTTTAAACTAACTAACTAACCATCACCTCTTTTATCCGGAAGGATACTTGCATATGAGAGACTACCACTATTTCTTACCCTAATATTCATCTCGAGCTTCCTTTATATAAATAAATCGGGATACTTATCGTTTAAGTATTGATTAATTTTATCATGCCTAGTTTTCCGAGACCTTTTCGACTATTTTGTCCATTCACACTGCTTGTATACATTATTCGACCAATTTATCTTCATTTAATATTTCTAGTTCCAAACCATCTAAGGGACATAAGAGACCATCTTATTTTTTAAAGATGCATTCGTCTTCATTATAATCCTTCCATATTTCTTCGTCTCATTTCTGCAATATTAATCCTGCTTTTATAATTATTTTTAAAGCTCCATGCTTCATTTCCATTCTTTAGTATTGACACTAGATTTCAATTTGGCATAAGAAATGAGGACTTTGAGTGCATCCTTCCTTATTTGCACATCTTTTCCGCCATTTCATGCGGGAATTTTTTATTTTCAATTAATTCATAAGTGGTAATTGATTAATTATTTTTGAATTCTAATTAAACCCTTGCGATTCATTAATATTATTCATTTATTGAGTTAACATCCTATAATATAATACTTATAATTTAATACATATTATTATTTTGTTACAAAAGTTTTTTTTTTTGGGAAATTTAATATTTACAAAATACATTACTCATTTTGTATCATTTTACATAACTTTAACTTTTACAGAAGTCGTTTCGCCTGTATCGTGTTTTCATCAAGACTATTTGATATAAATAAGTGATATCTTTTACAAGTTCTGGAGGACTCCTCTGTAAAGAGTTAGATGACAAAAACTTTAGAGTTTTTCCAAAAATTGGAAAACTTGAAGAAAAAATTTCATTACGCGCTTCTATATGTAACACTTGTTATGCGAAAAATAATGTAGATAACGCGAAAGCGAAATAAAACGTTCATATAAGTTAGGAAGAATATTTTAGTTTAGAAGTCTTTAAAATGAAAATTTCAGAAGCAATTTTTCGTTTGTTCATTATTTTTATTATTTTTGGAAAACGTTTTTCTTGGCTTAGACGCCAAATACGTGTTTCCTCTTTTCGGTATTTTATGATAATTTTTAGAGAAAACTCTAATTTAAATATATATTTTACTATAAGATAATTAAAAATAATAACACGAGGTCTTCACCATTTTTTAAATGTTAATCCTAAAAAAAAATTAATACCGAATACAACTTAACCGATTATCAAAAACAAATGACCTTTATAAATTCGTGTTTGTTGCCAATGAAGTCATTCTTTAATTTGACATCTTAAAGTTTACTTTTTTTAACAAACGTCAGGTTTTCGATTTGATATTAAAAATTCTAGTCAAATTATCTCACAAACGAATAACAATTCAGAAGTGTTTAAAATATGTAAACCTGATTTCGTACATGATAACATATGTTTAATGACCAAAAATTCACCATTAAAACAATTAAATGTGTTTTATTATGTATAAATTTAAGCGTAACCTTTCATTGTACGAAGACCCCTTTCAGGGTACTAGAATCAATCAGTTTAATATATTTTAAACATACGGCTAGATTGATACAACGGAACTTACAAACAAACATCAATTAAAGATATTTGTAAACATTAAATGAAAGCAAAACTATTTATAAACATACCCAAAATGTTGACAAATTGCATCATATGCAAGTCTTATACTATATGACATTTGTAGATAAGGCTATGAGGTTATTATTTATAAAAAAAGTTATTTTGTAATTTTGTAGTTGAGGTTAACAAGAGATTTTTTTTAAATATTCTTGGTAATAATATGTTTTTAAAAAAATTTTTACTCACTTATACATTTTTATATACAATAATATATAATATAAGAATAAGGTACTTATTTTTAATGTTCTCAATACATTGTTAACAATAATTAAGGAGCTAGAAAAAAATTGTTATGTAGCAGTGTTTTTTTATCTTCTATTTTTGGAATTATTTTTATCTGCGTGATTTAAATAAAGAATACCTACATCATCACGACATTAGTTTAATCTATTTATAAATACAAAAAATATGACTTTTTTTCAAAAAAAATTTCGACAGAAAAAAATATTTTAATACTTATTGATTCATGCAACACGAACATATATGTACAACAAATTTACAATGGCTTATTAATTTTTGTTCTTTAAAGTTTAAATTATTCGCGCAAAATCGATTGTTTATAAAAAAAATTATTGAAGCAATTGTTTCACAATTATATTTAAATGTATAATATATAATACAATTGTAATAAACAGGAATATTAAAAGTCAGAGTGTAACGATTTGTTTTACAAGAAAAATCGTATGCAAATTCGACACGTTTTAAGACGAATTTAAAGTTTGCCAATAAATCAGTTTAGTGTGTATTTATTAAGAAATATTATTCTGATATTGGTTGTTTTGTTACTTGGAAAAGTTCTTTCAAAACATTCGTAATTTCGGAATGAACAAAAACTCTGAAAGTTAAAAACAAGAGAAAGCTTCGCAGTGAAACGATCATAACTTAAAAAAAACGGATAATCTCTTGTAATTGCAAACAAATGGGGATTTGTGGAAAGACGGGTCGAATATTTTTATATGAATAATTTCTTTTTGTTTTACATAATTCCATAATTTGTGTAACTTGAATTTAATATCTTTGGCTGGGACACGATTATATTGCTTTTGAGTAAAACTAGTGTTTTTTTTCCATTAGAGCGTTGTTTTTTTCCATTAGTAATTTATTATTACTAACATTATTTATTAGGCAGGCAACAAAGTAAATGGTGCACTTAAAGTTGTCATCGCAAATAAAAACCTATCCAAAAAAGTTAGAATGGCAGTGCACAATGGTGTTCTTCTACCGACCCTTATGTATGGAAGCGAAGCATGGAACTGGCAAAAAAAGGATGAAAGTAGAAGAAATGCAGAAGAAATGAGATCTCCTAGACACATGTGTGGATACTCTGTGTATGATAGAGTGTCGAATGAAAATATAAGAAGTGAATGCGTTGCGAATGATGGTGTTATGAACAAAATAATGAAAGGATCATTAAGATGGTTTGGACATATGGAAAAAATGACTGAAGAAAGAATGGTAAAAAAATTATATGTTATATGTTAACGATGTAAATGGAACCAGAAATAGACGAAGACCGAGGAAAACGTGGCACGATCAAATAAATCAAATATTGAATGTCGGCCATGTGAGGAGTCAAAGAAATCGACGCGCGTGCGTGACACGATGTATGAATGTTGAGGAAGCGAGAGAAATATGTCAGGAAAGAAAAGGGTGGCAGTTCATTATTTCTGCCTACCCCTTCGGGGAGACGGCGCAATGGTTAGTTAGTAACATTATTTATAAACAAACAAAGTGTTTTTTTTTTTATTTGTTTAATTATAATTAATTTCATAATGTATTATTTAGTCTGTGGACATCTCGAAGCATTTCATCCAAATTGGGTAGATATTAGACGACCTATTTTAAGTCGGCGGTCTGTAGTCAGTTACTTGATAGAAAGTGCTTTATCGATTTTTCTGTACAAATTAACATAAAAACCACTGTGACAATATTTGCGTGCTCTTAAACATGCATGAACAGCATACGACGTATACATCAAGGGCGTGCAATACTATTCAAATATATTCAAACAATACATTTTATTACAATGTAAATAGTATTAATTAACATGCATATGTAAATTCATTTTACAATTCCGCATTAATTATTTTTTCTTGCCCGATTTGATTAATCCCTCTTTGTACATAGATGTCACACTCTTCCATCTTGGTTCAATATCTGATGTATTTATAGTGACCCACATTGTTACTAGCTGTTGTCATTTATTTATTCATAAGTTGTATGCATACGGGTTTCTTGACGATGCGTTTAAAATACCAACGATAAATATGACCAAATCACACTCAAATCTTCCTCCTCGTTATCTTGAATTGATCTTTAAAGCTTTTTTAGACAGAGAAAATGTACTGTGATACTTATTATCTCCTGATATACCATAACTCCAAATCCTGCAAAATAAGGCTTTCCGTTTATCGCTTGATGCGCCTTCATGGACCAGGATTACACAACTGCACCTAGAATAGGGAATCCCGATGATAGATGAATTCATCCTGAAACTTGTTGAACGTTTTTATAAAGGACTCCCTTCACATCCCAACCCCACAATAAAAGACCTCTCAAATTACGACCCAAACACTTCCAGCTGCCACAAGCGCCCAAAATCGATTCTCCTTCAGAGGAACACTCCGGGCCACACAAATCATGCCCCCGAATAAACTAACAACCCACCAAATCACCTTCCAACAATGTTCCCATCAGACGTAAGAGGAATAGCCACATGAGCTGAACCTCTGTAAGCCAGAAGATCCAAGTCCAAGTCCAAGTCCTGATATACTTCTCTAGACTCATTTACATTCATCATGCAAACACGTATATTTTTTTGACTCCTAACCTCATCATTTTATTTGATTATACGATTCGATTAATATTTTTTAAACAATTTATTTTAATAATTCAACAATTTTAATCAGAAATTATATTTTTTATTGATTTTGACGAATTAATTTTTTTTTTCATGTTAAAATACGTTTAAATAAATAACTTTTATTAATTTATAAGTTCACATTTTATTTTATGCAAGCATTCATTCCCCGGATGGGTATCCATTCCAGGGAGGATGGATCGCCATACTATTCTGTCCTGACATACCTCTCTAACTTCCTCTTCATTTATATAACGTAGTATGCGCGCTCGTCGATTTTTCCGACTACAAATTTGGCCGCCTTTTAAACTTTTTGAAATTTGGTCATGTCGTGCTTTCCTTGGTCTTCCGCGGTTTCTCTATCCACTCACACTGCTTTTATATAACATTTTAAGCATTATATTCTCGTCCATTCGTTCCATATGTCCAAACCATACCAGGGATTATTTTTAAATTTTACTTATGATGCAATCATCTGCCTTACATTTCTTCCTTGTTTCGTGTTTCGGTATTCTATCATAATTATATGTGGGCTTTATCCAACTTCATTCCTCTTGGGCATGCTGGGGACCGATAGTTTACAGATAAGAAGGGATGGGTGCACACTTACCCATTTCTTCAGACTTATCAGGGGGTTCTTTGAGAATTACGTCATCTTGGAGGCTATCCATCTTTATGTTTCGGATGGTTATCTTCGACAGCGTCAGCACATACTGTTTCATCATCTCCCAGCATGCAGAACCAACTTGCCTCTAGTGATGCCGGTGGGAAGAGCAATCAAACTGCTGAACATGATCGCTTTGGAGGTCGATGTCTTTCATATTAGTGAAAATACGTTCAGAAAACAAATACTCTTGACTTTGGAGAGTATCTTGTATTCCTATCATATGGTATTATTTATTTATTATATTTTACCTGTCCTCAATAGATGTCTTAAACTATAATAGATGTTTGTAATATCTTTTGAAAAAACAAACTGATTTGATTAATTGTTTGATTGATTGATCATATATTTAAATTTTTAATTGTATCTCAATAGAGACGTAGAAACAAACTGGAAACTGAATATGGATGATCAAGGTGTTATGGATTTGGAGTATATATACAACTTCTGTATATATACAACTTGGACGTATATATACAACGATTTGGAGTATATATACAACTTCCAAAAATGTATCATGCATGATCATAATAACAATGGTGGAATGGGGAATGTTGTAATTACATAAAGCGTGCGCTTAACCCAACCAATGACAGGTCATAAGTCCTGTAAACACCTTGATCATCCTTATTCAGTTTCCAGTTTGTTTCTTCGTCTCTATTGAGATACAATTAAAAATTTAAATTAACCACCCACAGGTGAAAATCCAGGATTCGTATACAGATATAAGTATACATTTCACAAATATTTGATCATACTCGTATATTTGTTTATTTTATCGATTTTTACCCTACAGCGGATAGGGACATCACTGAAGCACATGTACTTTGCAAACATTTAACGTAAGTAATGAAGTTACGTCTGTTTGGTGGTTGTTTTCTAATAATGCATCATTTAGTGGCGGCACTCGGCAATCAAGGGCCCGTCCTGCTTCGCACTCGCACGCACCCTCCAACGTCCGCTTCATACGCTAATTACCACAAGTGTAAGCGGGAATACCACTTACGTATGCGGTTTGTGTTTATAAAACAAATATATGAAGTTGTAAACAAACATTTCAAACAGTCCCAAAACTTGTTCAACTTGTTCCTAACAATAGAGTATACGAGAATAATTTCATCGCAGCAGACGTTTTGATTTACAGCTTTGTTAATCAAATTTATTTATAGTGATTTTTTAAATGAATGATTTAATTAATACGAATAAAAACGTCAGTTTTCTAGAAGTTTTATTATATTTTATGGGAATGACATGTTTCGCCCTTCTAAGGCATTATTAATCGTGATAATACCTTAGAAGGGCGAAACGTGTCATCCCTATAAAATATAATAAAACTTCTAGAAAACTAGCGTTTTCATTCGTATTAATTATGTAATATGGAGTTTTACATCATTGTTCAAGAAACAATTAATATGAATGATTCAATTTTATCAATGAAAGCAAAAATGGTTGTAAACAATGAAGTTTTATATTCTACCATTATTTTTTCATATATACAAAATGTCGTTTCAACCCAATTATTGTGTACAATTTTTTTTTCGCTACTATATTTATTGTCATAAAATGTGACAAGTAGCCAATTTATCGCCATTTTATTGTCACGTGAATTCTACACCAGACCAAAGACAGTGTTACAATCACAGCCATCGTTAGGCATCGAACCCGGGGCCATTGGTATGGCAGTAGTTGATCTTTCCACTCTGCCAAGAAGGTCGTATAATGTATGGAAACGAAGTATGGAACTGGTAGAAGAAGGATGAGAGCATAATAAATGCATTAGAGATGGCATTGATTAGATTTATGTGTGATAAAACCATGTACGACAGACTTTCAAATGATAACATCAGGAAGGAAAGTAGAGCGGACGAAAGTTCTCTAAACAAAATTGTAAAAGGATCACAAGGGTTTGGACACATAGAACGCAAAACGCTGTCCAAGCACAAACTTTGGAGACCGAACCTTCGCGGTAGCCGGCCCTTCAGCCTGGAACAATCTTCCAGCAGACCTTAAGTGCATTGAGAATCAGAGTTTAGATCGATACTCAAAACGCACCTTTTCAAATTATCATTTCCTGACAGGAAGGGCTGATCGACTACGTCAGGTGCAGCCCTCATACTAAATAGATTTATTATTATTGTTATCATTATTTTTATTATTTTTATTTTTATCTAGTTGATAAAGCGGAGCATCTTCTACAGCACCTTTGAGATGAATAATTCATAAAAATAGCGCTCCATTGTCCATTAGTTAATATTATTAGACAGTATAGATAGAGGTTATTTTTATTATGTAAGATTTTACCACTACTAAACCATTGGGAGATTAAGGCGGCTCGGTATAGGCTGTAAGGCCATCGAAGAAAAAGAAATACCATTATTCCCAATTTATATGAAATTTAATTATCACTTTTATATAATAATGGGTTTATAAGTAACAAAATAAATTAAAATATAGCTAAAAAATACAACCAACAGGTACTCGTGTAAAAAGCCTAATGAGAAGAAAAAAAAACTAATTAAAATAAGGTGCTTTTCTGACATTTTATTCCACTGAAAGTGTTCATCCTTTACGCTTTTAAAAGGCTGTTATGAAAAGAGCAATTTGACAACTGTATTTAATTTCTTTAAGCCTGAGGCTAAGCCTGTTTCTGAGGCTAAGACGAACCGTATTGTATGTAAAAAAAATTTAACAGCATTAAAATCCGGGGTTGATTTTAAAGAAAGAAAGCTTGGTTTATGATCCTGAGAAGTCAGGTTCAATTATATTATGTATTCAATATAAATGAAGATCTTTTTCGTGGCATAATCCAAAAGATCCACTCATTTAATTAATAGTGTAGTATCAATAATGAGAGTCCTTTTACGATACTCCTATATTAATTCGAATATATTTTATAATTAATACAAATAAAAACGCATGTTTTATAGAAGCCAAGAGACGTTCTCACTCGAATTGTTTATATTATATGGTGTTTAACATCATTCTCCAAGACACAGTTAATATATTTTTGAGCGTTGTTAGACGATTAAATTTAAATAAAAAATCATAATGTTGTTAATTGAAATTTCTTGGTAGAATAGTCAATTGAAAATAATATAACAAAAAAATATTTTATTTAGTTTCATGTCAAAAAAAGTATTCCATTTGTTTTTGGAGTTTCCACCGGTTTCGACAGTTTGCTGCCATCTGCTGGCTTCATACAAAAAATGGCATTATACAATTAACTAAATACATCCACATCGCTGCATAGTCGCCAAATGTTCACATTCAATCTAAATGTTATTCTTGCATCGTTGCGTCTCATGAAAGTCATTTTTTTGTTAAAGAGTTATATGTATACAAAAATATTTCTATTAATAAGATCTAGATTTTAATAATATACAGTACATATATAATATTTAAAATATTTAAAGATGCATAGGTACTATACATAAAATTAATTGATTCTGTTAACACTCAGTCAACTTAATATTTTCATTCTTAAGTTATACAATGTGAAAAACTCGTTCCTATATCAAAAGAAGAACTTTTTACGTACATTTCGGGTAAAATAAAAGAATCTCCGCAAGTCTGCCTTAAAACTTCAATTAGAGACAAAAAGGCAATGATAGGCAGAATATTATTATCGGAGGGACTATTTCAAAGATACGGGTTATTTGTGTTAAAAGTTCTCTCTTCTTTCCAGACTTAATACCCACCCTTCACTAAGCATAGTACGAGTACATAGATTTTTTTTATAATTAACGTTATATTGAATTATGATTTGGTTTATCTAAACCACGGCATGGTTATTACATATATAATATTACAAATATGAGATGCAAACTAGTTTCGCTTCTACAAAAGCTTTATCTGTGCGATGTAAGAACGTGGCAGTGCAATTTAAGTTCTTTAGATGGCCTAATGAGGAAAGAAATTAGTTAATAATAACAAATTGGGGTTTAATATTTTTATTTTTATAAATTTAAAAAGTACTTTTTTTTACATAATATAGTAATGAAATAACACTATGTTTTTTAACTAATGCCACTTTTGCTTTCATTTTCACAGCGAACGGTTTCGTCAGAGCCTTGCGAAACCGGTCGCTGTCAAAATAAAGACAAAAGTAGTAATAGTAAAAACCTCGTTTTATTTAATTATTATATTATTTAAAATGATATTCCATCAAGAGGTTTCAGTAAAGTCAGATTTTTTTTTTTATAATATATCCATTTACAACTATATTATACACTTTTTTTTCTTTCGGTGCCGTGTCATGTCGCCCCAACGTTGGCACTTGAAACAGGTTTGAACTATTTTTATTCCTATCCACTCTGTGATGTTCCGCAGTCAAGACAGCTGCCTTCCACCAACTCCCCGACGTCCGTACACTTTACCCATTAATGTCAGTCGAAGAAGGTAGTA
This sequence comes from Lepidostoma basale, assembly GCA_022606425.2. Classification (NCBI taxonomy): domain Eukaryota; kingdom Metazoa; phylum Arthropoda; class Insecta; order Trichoptera; family Lepidostomatidae; genus Lepidostoma; species Lepidostoma basale. The sequence goes on along the minus strand of JAHDVF020000316.1, from coordinate 1,352,441 downwards.
TTTTTCTCCCCTTGGCACATGACCCAAATATGAGACCTTTCTAATTTTCACACTCGACAACAGCTCTAAATTAGCTCTGGCTTTCTGTAGTACGTCTGCATTACTGGCCCTATCGGTCCACGGTATACGGAGAATTCTGCGGTATATCCACATCGGTATATCCACATGGATGAATAATAGTTAAGTCGCCCAAATGTCATCCATTTGGTCTTCTTAAAATTGATTTTCAAGCCCATGTCTTCTCCTGCTATATCAATTTTATTTAGGAGTTCTTGAAAATCGGGTATACTGTTAGCAAAAATAACTGTGTCATCAGCATATCTGATGTTATTGACAATAACCCCATTAACTTTGGCTCCCAGGCTGGAGTTTTCAAAACATTGGAAGACTTGATTGGAATACAAGTTAAACAATACAGGTGACAAAATGCACCCTTGTCAAACTCTTCTGCGTATAGCAATTTCGTCTGTACTCTCATTTCCATGTCTAATCTTCGCAGTTTGATAAGTTTTGGTCCTTAGAATCAATATTGCATATTATACACTAAAGTATTAAAATTCATTGCACATTACCAATTATCAAATCAACGAATCTTGCTCATCTATCTAGAATCACTTTTAACATAGGAGTTCCTTCAACATAAGTAAAATAACCTTTGATTTGAAGCGTAAATCGTTAAGTTTAGTAAAGACACCTACGATTGAGATACCTCGGAATATCTGGATGAACGAATCACTTTTCAATTTCAGAGCCCTTTCCGCTTTGATTAAATTCCATTTGAAATGACAACCATTTACATTTCACGTCTGTCAGTTTATCGTCTTGAACTGGCGTTTATTCAATAGAAATAATTATCATCTTAAGAATGCTATTATCTTTATTTTGTTGGGTATAAGATCAATGATTGATTTTTTAAAGGTTATTTGATAGCATGTTTTAACATTTCTAATTAAAAAATACTTTGTCTTGTGCCGTATAGATCACATATACACAAAACTGTTAAATAATATATACGATAATACATCAGCCTATGTAAAACTAGATTAACCCACTGACCAGTGTCCAATAGAGAAAGATGTAAGGCAAGGTGACACAATATCCCCAAAATTAGTCACAGTGATTTTGGAATATGCCTTTAAATACCTGAATTGGGAAGAAAAAGGTATCAAGGTGGATGGAAAAAACCTTAACAATTTAGGATTCGTGGATGACATCGTATTAGTATTTAAAGATCTGGATGAAGCACGTGTCATGCTGCTCATGAGCTCATGAAAACGACAAAATAGTAGGGGTCTGTAAAAACACAACCAAGGCCAATATAATGACGAATCTGATCCTCGGAGGTGCTATAGAGATTGACAATCAGCTAATAGAAGAAGTCAAAGAACACAAATATCTCGGCCATAACATCTTGCTATCCAGAGATAATCTGACTGCTGAGCTTCAGAGGAGAATCGGTCATGGGTGGGCGGCATGTGGCAATCTGAAGAAGCACTTTAATAGTAAGATTTCCCAGTGTGTGAAACGTAAAATGTATGATCAATGCGTACTTCCAGTACTGACATATGGAGCAGAAACGCTAACCCTCGCCAAGTCGACCATAAGGAGACTCCGTGTAGCACAGAGAAAACACGAAAGAGCCATGCCACACGTAAGACTCTCAGACCGGATGAGTAATACTGAAATATAATGTAACGGATGTCGTCGCAAGGGTAGCGAAGCTTAAAAGTCATTTGCGGGACATGTTGCCAGATTGGTAGACGATAGATGGACCAGAAGGGTGGTGGAGTGGAGACCCCGCGAAGACAAACGATACAGAGGGAAATCCCCCACACGATGGTCCAATGACATTAGAAGAATTGCTGGCAATTGGATGCAAAAGGCACAAGATAGGGATACGTGGAGAAGTATGGGGGAGGCCTATGTCCAGCAGTGGACGACAATGGCTGTTTATTATATTTTTATTATTATTAAATTTTATAATTATTATTATATTTTTTTACTTGTGGTTTTTATCGGATATACATATGTTATTGATATTGCTGCATGTTACCCTTAATAATCAAATAAATAAACATTTACCTCAATAAGGCGATAGCAAATGTTTAAACAATATTTACAAAATCAACATCAGTCTACACGAAAAACGAATGAAAATTCAGTTACATAATACAACATATATCAGAACTTTCGTAACATACACATCTGGTGAGTATTTCAACTTTTTGACCTTTCATATGATACAACTTAACTTCTGCCATTACATCTCAGTGACAGATGGCTAATCTTTTCAGATGTCGATACAAACATATTTTATTACACATTGATACATTTTATGTCACATATTACGTTATTTAGAAAAAGTATTGCCAAGATATAGAGTCCTGCTTCCTGTTTTAAAATTTAGTTTGTTAAATATTTGTCCTATTGTGTATTGTGTATTAATGTGTGTTTTATATAATTTTAATGTGTTTTTTACTAATTTAAGCTGTGTTTTATATAATATTTACTTCTGATTATATTTAATAATAAAGAGGTGTGAAGCCGCGTGGGAGATGTATAAGGTTAGAATATAATACTATATATAGAATAGATTAAATGTGGTATGTCACCCTTTTAATTGATGACAAGAAAAGGCTAAATTAAATTAACGTCAGTCCCGGATGGACAAGGAACAGGCCTAGATAGTGCAACGAGACTGACGAAAGGGCGTCGCTGCGTCCTATAACAGTCTCGGGTGGTGGTGGGAACCTAATACCTTATGCAAAGATATAGAAGTTATGGTAAATAACTTAACAATTGAAAATGAAAAAGTTATCTGTTATAAATTGAATAAAACATTATTTTAAAAACAATTTGTATAAAACCGGTTTCACGCTATAACGAGCTTTATCAGGGCTATATACAATAAACATAAAATACATGGTTGCAAGTTAAGGTAGAGTACGGGAAGGTGAATAAAATGGAAGGAGTAAGTGAAAGCGATAGATATACATAATTAAATATTAATTGCAGTGCTACAGTTTTTTTGCCGAAAGCTTTGTTTAGGTGGGAACAATTATATTTTTCTTCTTTAAGGCTCTCAAAATGGAGGCGCAACCTTCATATAATATTCCAGCAGCAATTTAGGCTTAAATTATAATGATTTTTAGCCCAGAATGCAGTTGTTTTAGAGGTCTGTCGCGTTAAAACTTTAATTAGCATTTTGGGTTAGAAAATAATAAAATAAAATATTTTGATAAAAAAATGTGTTCAATTTAAATATTTTTTATCAATGCTTAATATTATTACGTGAATAGAGAACTAACTTTTACACAGTCCTTATGATAAATGATGAAGCGTTGTAGATTATGCTTCTCTTGGGAATGCGGCCAAGTCTAAAACATCGTGTAAATTGCAATATTTGCTTCAATAACTTAAAACGATTGTCACGTGAACGTCCTCTCGCTCGTTCATTAAATATTTAGTTCACCATTCGTGTTTATCTAAAATCTGGACGAGTTTCTACGCTTATGGATTTGCTGTATACATTGCACTTCCGAGCTTCGCGGCGCCATCTCTCTGGAGTAAGGCAACGCGTTAGAACAAACATAACGTTGTTGTAAAAGTTGGTATGTTCAAATAATACTTTTGTATTGTGTCAGAAACCGTCGTCAGTTAGTAGAGTAGAGTGAAAGATAACTTTTCTATTCAGCTATTCACTATTTACCTCAATACAAATCCGAACACGAAAGAACAGTCAATAAATTGAATTCAAATGAAGCACTTAATTTGTAGTGTGGCATCAAAAAACTAAATTAAAACACTTTGTTTTTATAGCACTTAATTTTGTTTTATCAAACCAACCGCTTTCGCTCCCGCCGGAGCTTCGTCAGGATTGCAAAGATACGAAATATATTCTTAAAATGTAGCCCTTTTAGTTAGTTGTTTGTAAATGTAACGAAACCGGTTCGAACTAATTTTTTAACTAACTAACTAACCATCACGCCGTCTCCCCGAAGGGGTAATCAGAAAGAATGGACTGCCACATTTTTCTTTCCTGAAATATTTCTCTCGCTTCCTCAACATTCATACATCGTGTCATGCACGCGCATCGATTTCTCTGACTCTTCACCAACATCATTCAATATTTGATTTATTTGATCTTGCCACGTTTTCCTCGGTCTTCCTCTGTTTCTGGTTCCATTTACACCGTTAACATATATTTTTTTTACCATTCATTCTTTCCATATGTCCGAACCATTTTAATGATCCTTTCATTATTTTGTTCATAACAACATCATTCGCACCGCATCCACTTCTTATATTTTCATTCGACACTCACACAGAATATCCACACATTCGTCTAAGAGATTTCATTTGTGGCGATAAGGTCCGCAACCCATTACACCATATCTCCCGCAGGAGCCAACAGAGAAGGGTGTCAGCCTTTTAGTTAGTTTTTTGTAAACGTAACGAAAACGGTTCGAACTTACTTTTTAATTATACATTAATTAATAATTATTAAAATTTTATTATTGATGATAAATTCAATTTTTCAGCAGTTTTAATTGTATTTTATGGGTGTACCGAAATAGAGGAAGATCGAGAAAAACGTAGCATGATCAAGTCAATCAAATAATGAATGTCAGCCACGTGAGGAGAGGAAAAAATCGACGTGCTTATAAGACACGATTTATGAATGTTGAATAATCAAGAAGAGTGTGTTAGAAAAAAACGTGTGGCTGTTTAATCTTCCTTGCCTAGTTGACTGCGTGATTGCATATAGTTTATTTTAAATTAAAAATTGAGCTGTTGAATCACAAGTCAGGAAATATTTATGAAATATTGGGGTAATCACAATAAGTACTACCCACTTGAGAAAAAATTAAAAAGGTATCCAATTTCTTATCAATTAACGTAATTAGCTTGGGGAAAATTGTCTTAATCTCGTTAGAAAAATGATTTACGAGATATTTATGAACGTTCAAACATTTCTGAACACTTCAGCGTGCCCCCTCCCCTGGTTTTTAGATTATTAAAATTATAACACCTAACCTTGGTAGGTAACTTCTGAAAAATATAATAATCCTGCCTTTATAGCTTGTTAGCTAGTTCTTATTGTAATCCTTTAAGGTAATACCCGTCCTTTAATAAATCCTGCAAATTGACGCACAAGCACTTGTTATTTCTCAAAGAATAAAAACATATTATATCATAAAGTGCGTAAATTAAATTCAATATTCGTAAATCTATTAAAAAAAGCACGATATATGGTACATAATCATGTATTCAAAGTATTTTCGCAGAGACTTACAATATTTTCAATGTGTCTAGTCAAGTTTCATAACGATGGCGCTGGTCTGTAAATTGAAACTGACATGTGAATTGTGGTGTTGGATATTAATATATATACAACTTCCAAAAAATTGTCAGACATGGTGGTCATAAGAAAGGTGGAATGGGGAATGTTGTAATTACATAAATCGTGCGCTTAACCCAACCAATGACAGGTCATAAGTCCTGTAAACGCCTCGATCACCATATTCAGTTTCCGGTTTGCATCTTCGTCTCTATTGAGATAAAATTAATCCTTGAATAATTTCCAGCTTAAAACCATTCATATCAATATTTCATATCCACTACTTCTCATAATATTTCCTTTTTTGTTCCGTTGCGAATATGTCTATTTCTTTTCTAAAATCATTAAAAGTGAGAAATGATAAAAAAAAAAAAAAACAAGCTATTATTCAGACGGTTGATACTATCACAAACTTGAGATACTTATTTTAAGTCTCTACTTATTCAAGTTATTATGCTATATTCAAGTTCTGACTCCGTCTTTCACTAAGCCATCTTACAAATACATTTATTTACACGATTCACACCAGTGCTGAACAACGATTAATTATATGTTATATTATAAACGTCTGTTATGAGTATTTTTTTTTAATTTTGTGAAAGTAACATGTTTTGCCTTGCAGTGCAATATCACGTTTTTTTAGTAAACATTTCGCATAAAATTTAATTAAAAGTGCAGCAATTTGGAGCAAAAAATAGGCTAAATGATTTGCTGCAGATATAGAGATCGTACGTATTTAATTCTCACAGTATTTTTAGAAAGAAAATCCACCCAGATAATTAATTAAAGAAATATTGTCCTTAAAAGATTACACATTGTTTTTCAATATCGTTTAAATCGTACATACCTGTAAGAAATAGTGATGGATAATAAAAATGGGTACCTAATTATATTCTCGAAATAAAAAGAGTGCAAGAACAGTTTTGGGATCTCCTTGAATTTTGCCCTTAGGTTACAAATGATAAAACTCTACTCCAAATTACTGCAAATCTATCAAAATATTATATCTAATATACCTGATAAATCATCATTGGTTAATACAAGTCGGAGAGTAATTATTATATTTTCATGGGTGAATATTAACCTACAGAGTCAAAAATATATTAAATATCCCATATAGTATATCACAACTGCGGGAGGTTCATATCATGTATAAACGGTGTATTTTAATGATCTCTGTGCATCTGTAATGTTGCCAATTGTGAATCATTCACCCTTAAATAACGTTCTAATGACAACACACCCAGAATCCACCCTTGCAGACCACGTATCGTTTGGCCCGCCTTTGCCTATTACCCTCTGAAATGTAGAAATTGTTCATGTGAAAATTATGGGCTTCAATTTTATACGTTGGTATTCATAATGTGATATAAGGTACAAAAAAGATTTACAAACCATTTTAAAATATTAATTTAAACATCTGAGAAACAATTTTGTGATAAATCAATACATTTTCAATCTATTATGTTTTTTTGGAACTCTTAATATTTTTGTTCTAATAGTTGATTTCGTTGCACCCTTAATATGATTATATTACGCACAACGGCTTTATTGTTGATTTTATCATTTGATAATACAAGCATCTCTAGCAAGATACGTGTTCCTGCGATAAAACTCAAACTAAAAAATATTTTATGAACCGAACATTTTTATCAATATTAAATATTGAGTTTGTAGTTTAACATAATTGTTCTAGAATCAATTTTTTTTTTAATTCTTCGTTTATTATACAGTGAACAGAAATGTTAATCTCAATCTGAAAAATAAAAAATATATTTACTTTCACTGTAATCAAAGAAATTTTAATTTTTAAATTGTGTAAACAGAGATATATATTTTTTTTAAAAACAATTGAAGTAAAAGGAAAATTTTGTTATATCGTAATATGATGTCATCTCCATGAATATATTTTTAGGGAATATATACGAAAATGTTTGTTTCTGGTTAACATTAACATAAGGTTAAAGTTAACATGAAAACAGTGAGAGATTGACCTTAAACATTTGTGTAAATACAATTGTAAGTATAATTCTAAGAACACTTTTATTTATTTAATTCAAATGTGAACTTCAAACGCAAAGCGAAGGCAGTATATAATTGAAAATAATCAGTTCAATTCTGCTAGTGTATGGAAGGGCATATACTCGTAAATGAGTTGAAAAAAAATCGTAAATGATCTTTATGGGTCGATATGGTCAGTAATGTAAACATATTACAGAAAGTCGGACCCAATAGAGAGCTGTTGTCGAGTGTGAATATTAGAAAGGTCTCATAATTGGGTCACATCAGAAAGATACTACCTCCTTGAGTTGATAATCATGGGCTAGATAGAAGAACGTCGGGGAGTTGGTAGAAGGTAATTAAGGTCTTAGCTGCAGAATATAAGAGATTGGATAGGAATGAACAAAATGGAGAACCTTTTCCAGTATTGCAGGGCAGAGAAGCTTTCGCTGCAGTGATCGTAAACGTTGGGAGTACCTGACACGGCACCAGAAGAAGAAGAATACTATTTAACCAAAGTTCATAAATATTTGTGAAATGTATACTTATATCTGTATACGAATCCTGGATTTTCACCTGTGGGTGGTTAATTTAAATTTTTAATTGTATCTCAATAGAGACGAAGAAACAAACTGGAAACTGAATATGGAATATGGATACAAGATCATAATAACAATGGTGGAATGGGGAATGTTGTAATTACATAAAGCGTGCGCTTAACCCAACCAATGACAGGTCATAAGTCCTGTAAACACCTTGATCATCCATATTCAGTTTCCAGTTTGTTTCTTCGTCTCTATTGAGATACAATTAAAAATTTAAAGTTCATAAAATCTAGGTTTTAAAATATAAACACAAATCAATAATTTATTGTTTCTTGAATATCATACTTCCATTAAATAATCTAACAACCTTGAATTGATAAATTTTTATATGGCGTATACTTTATGTTTATTAAATACCATAAAATATTGTATTAACATAGACTGCATATTGGCAAATTGGTAGTTTCATAGTAATAAATTGGGAATTGATAGTTCAGCATTACCTACCGTTTTTTTTAATCTTCTATCCAATGTTATCAAAGTGCATTTTCTGTTGAGTAGACACTGTATTACCATACAGTGTCTACACAAATGTGTTTTTTTTTATTAACGTTAGAGTAGATTTTTAATTAAGTGATCAATATTCTAGGAGCAAAATACTGAATTCTGTATTATAGCTAAAATTTTAATTTATTAGGTAAAACTTTTATGGCTGAAACAGTATTTTACAAAATGTTGTTTTATTCAAAATATATACGAAAAAGATTAAATAAAGATTAAATAAACAACTTAAAATATTATTTTAGAATTTTTCAAATTATTTGTAACATGCATAAAACCTTCAAAAACACTCATCTTTCAAAACTGACCACATTCATCATAAAATTTGATAAATTATTTATTTTGAATTTATAATATTTCAACTACATTTATGAAGAGACTCAAACATGTTTGATTAATTAGTAATTTTTAATTTTATTTGTATTAAAAAATAAAGTGTTTTGTTAAAAAGAAAACAATACTGTTCAATTATACATAGTAATGGTGAATAAAGGAGAAAAATAGATGCTTTATTAATTATATGATATTTTCCAGTCAAATTAATATTTTAACCGTATGATTACCTAAAGTATTGAATCGATAAGTAAACTGTTGTATATGCAAAACTTTTTGAGTACAAATTGTATTTTGGGCTTGTTTTATTCTTTACATTATTTTGGAATTATAGTGAGAATATTACCACTCCTTTATTTAAAAGTAAATAAATAGTTGGAGGTGAAACACAATATATTTATTGTTTCTTGAACAATGATGTAAAATTCCATACTAAACAATCAGTAAGAACGAAAACGTCTGTTTTCTAGAAGTTTTATTACATTTTATAGGAATGGCATGTTTTGTCATACTGATGCATTCTAAAATTAATATGAAATGCAATATGTTATCAATTCTACTGACTATTTCTATTTTTCTCCTGACAATATTTTCCTTTATAAATTATAATGTTTAAAAGTAAATATCGTAACCATCATTGTACATAAATGTAAAGTTTTAATAAAATCTCACCTAAATAAGCCATTCAAAAAGGTTAGAAACTAATCCCAACATGTTAATTACTTCGCTGTTCATTAAATATGTGGTATTAGCACACCTACATCACCCCTTCACCCACTAGTACAGAATAAATCAGCTGATAGTGTGACAAACGGTATTAAACACACCTGTTCCGCCATTGGGGGCTGTTCACATAATGAAGAAGCGCCCGCGCCCGTCGGGTTAACAGGATTAAAACAAATTTGAACCGGATGACCGACGGCGGTTTGATTGGACGCTTCCGGCAGGCGTCGCGGCGTAGAGACGATTTCGAACAGAACAACTCATTATGCATTCCCGTTTATTCGGATTTTATGAACTCACGAGTAGTGTTTGTGCTCAATTGAGTTATATTCCTGGTTATCCGTTGCCGAGTTATGTCCAAAGCTCTGAATGCTACGGGCAATGACAACCGATTGAATTACCCGTTTGTTACAGCCTCATGAATAGAAATCGAATAGTGGGTGTCAATTACAGATATCGGTAAAACAGGCATTGCGCGAGATTATTTGAACCAATTTACATAAACATAAATAAAGCTTGTATGACAGTAATCAGTTACTACTCTTCATGTATCCTCGATACAAAAGCATGCCACGGGCACGCTCATCAACATTATAACTATGAAGTCTAACATTTATGTTGTCACTTGTTTGATTAACATGTGATTAAAGTGATTGATGAATACTAAGAAGAACAATGCGCAGATTATGTGATTCCTCTATTTAGTACAAACGTAATTCCTTGCTATTTCAAATATGATCTTGTAATTTGTTTGCCTCGATCATTCAAATCCCACTCGTCGAATGGAATTGATCAAATTGGCAGCTTTGTGTGCACAATATATATTATTGATTGATGAGGGATTACCTTTACAAAAATATATCCATCAATAAAAATAGATAATATAATGTGTAACATTATACAGCAACGTATAATTTATGAGGTAATCTTCAATATTTTAAATAAAATAATAAAACACTTTTAGTATTTGTATCTAAACCACTTTATTTTGTAACACCAACCAGTTTAGCTCCCACCGGAGCTTCGTCAAGGTGAGAGAGTAAACTAAACATTACCTTAAGATACAAATTCTAAAAGTGTATTATTTAATTTAATAATGTCACATCACGAAATAAGTGATTCATACGAAAATTTTCAATATTTTGTATAATACGAGTATAATATACTGTAATATACTTTTGTTACAATTCAAATATAAATATTCAATAAAAAAAACACCCCGAATCAAAAATAATGTGGGTTAAATGTTCTTTGATTTATTATTATATAATCAATCAATCAAACAAATCAGTTTATTTTCTCAAAAGATATTACAAACAATTATTAAAGTTTTAGACATCTATTGAGAACAGCTAAAATATAATAAATATATAATACCAGGAACGCATGAGAGATGGTTCGACATTAGGAATACAAGATACTCTCCAAAGTCAAGAGTATTTGTCTTCTGAATGTACTTTCACGAATATGAAAGACATCGATTTCCGAAGCGATCATGTTCAGCAGTTTGATTGCTCTCCCCACCGGCATCTCCAGAGGCAGGTTGGTTCTGCATGCTGGGAGATAAAACAGTCTGTGCTATATCGTAGGTTCCCAATAATACAATCTTCACCATCTATATCGTAGGTTCCCAACCTTTTCTAAACCACCGCCCTCTTTACAAGAAATGATAATTACAAAACAGTCATACCAAACATTATAACATTGTTTCACAATATATATATTTTATAGATCAAAACTTGTTTGATTCCATGAATTTCATATTTGCTTAGCAACTGGCAAAGACTGGTCACGGACAACACAGAACCGAATTTAGCATACAAATACCCAAATTTCATTTATTTTTTAAGCTTATTTACGCGAAAACAATAAATTTGAAAATATATGCTTATAAAGATAGATACTGGGTCAATTAATGAAAGCAGTAATTTATTATTAATTTATTATACAGTTACATCACAGCCGTTCCCTTTGACTGCCTTAACGCCCCCTACTTGCCTTTTTCCCTTTACCACCCCTGGAAGGCTTTAGCGCCCAGTGGGGGGCAAAACCGTTCCGATTGGGAAACCATTATCTATATGTAGGCATTTTATATCAGGAATCGACGAAATAAGTAACATTTTATTTAAAAGAAACAAACAATTTTAATGCCTAAAATTGATCAATTTAATAATTATGAAAGTGAAATATTCATTAATTTTGTTTCTTTAATTTTTTTTAGTATTTATTTCATATTATCTTGTTGCAATGCCAAAATCTTTAAATATGAATTATCCTTTATTAGTTTATCTTTTTTTTTTTAGTAAACTTAAGGCGTTAACACTATAGTTTTCCATAGTTAACTTTTTTTTATGAATTAAAACACTGTTTTTTTCACTTTCGAATTCATTTTTCTCTACGTGTTTCAAAAGTTTCATATCTCAATCATAGAGATATCGTTTTCCTGCTGATGAAGTTATTAAATTATTAATTTTAGATTAACTTAAGGCAACACTGTGGAATTCCATAATGACTTTTTTTATGAATTAAAACACTGTTTTTTCCACTTTTGAGTTTATTTTTCTCGACATGTTTCGAAGGTTGTGTTTTTATATCGTTCTCCCGATGATGAAGGTGTAAGCCTTCGAAACATGTCAAGAAAAAGAAACTCAAAAGTGGAAAAAACAATGTTTTAATTCATAAAAAATTCATATAAAATTATTATTTCAAAAGATTAATGAATGCAGATAAGATCCACTATAGATCGAACGCTGTAATAATTCTATTTTTAATCAAGTTATCTTTTTTAATGTTTCTTCATTAATAAGTTGTATATTATTTTTGAATTAAAAATATTCAGTACATTACGAAGTTATTATAACTTTTCCTCGGCTCCAGAATAATAAAATTACATAATTTAGTACGTAAATTATCTATGTTTAAAATTATCTTACATGAATAGTAAAACGGCGGCTTTGTACTTTCAAAACTTTAGTTTTCAGTGAACAAATGAACTTAGAGATAATATTAATATTATCTTGAACACAAATCATATAGATTTAACCACGGAAACATATTGTATAGAATATGTAACTAAATATATCATATTATTATGAATTTTATTCAAATTGAACAATGTTAGTTTTAAACAAAATTATCAAAGCATTCAGTAATATCATTTTGCCATGCCAAGGGGTGGCAAGAGAAAATTTACCACAAAATTAGTTTCCTCATAAATCATTTTTCCGCCTTATTTTTAATCCAATGGGATTGATTGGTGATTCATGTTTAGATTTTTTTTTCTTACGTCAATCTCATGTCATTTGAATCCAAATGCTATATACAATTTGTTTTAAGCTATTATATTGATTCTTATGACATGTGATAGGTAGCTAATCTATCGCCATTTTATTGTCACGTGAATTCTACACCAGACTAAAGACAATGTGGTAATCACTTTTAATTCGTATAATTTTTGTATTTCTGTATATGTATCAGCTTCTGGACATATTTTACCTCTTCTTAATAATGATGTAAAACTCCATATTAAATATTAAATACTCGTATTCTAAAAGGTTTCTAATATTTTATATGTGCATTTTTTTCAATCCTTAAGATTGGTTCGCAGCAAAGCGTAATATTTTTTCGTTTTCTTGGAATGCCACTGGGCGCTTTAAGGGGAGCAACCCTTCAGACGTCCGAAGTTGAGTAGTTTTTTATGAATGTTTTTAAATGTGATAAAATAAACGCATCATTTAAAAAAAATCACATTCTTTTATTACAACTATGAAGTATAGGAAATTTTTTTTTATATAATACAAAATTGCGGTGTTGTAGGGTATTTCTTCTGGCATCTTTGCATGAATTTGACACATGTTACTCCCTTGAAATATATTTTGCTTATTATATATAAAAAGGATAGACCACTTCACTTAGTGGAGGTACTCTCATAGAAGCCAAGAAGTCCGGCTTGCGTTAGAAATTTTGAATCAAAACCTCTTCTGGCTTACAGAGGTTCAGCTCTTTTGGCTATTCCTCTTACGTCTGATGAGAATATTGTTGGAAGGTGATTTGGTGGGTTGTTGGTTTATGCGGGGACACGATTACTTAGATTTGGGGGGTTTGATCCAAAATTTATTACGCAAGCCGGGCTTCTGAGCTTCTATAGGAGTACTACCACTGACCACACTGTTCTTTCCTTACATACAACTCTCGCATTCTCACAATTCTTAAATCTTGTCATGTAAGCTCGTCGATTTCTCCAACCCCTCGCGTTGTCGACATATAAAACTGGATTGAACCACTTTTTTCCCAAGGCCACTTCTGATTAATATTCCATTTACATCGTTTACGTATGGATTCTTAACCTTCATCCACTATTTTCATGTGTCAAAATCATCATTTTGAACCTTTCAAAAATGTGTTCATAAAGCTTATTAAATAATTTATCGAAATAGATTTGATAGATTAATAATTAATATAGCACATTTTCACACTTATTAACAATTATATTTAAATATTAAATATATATGTTTCGTACCATTATATACAATATTTAGACTCTACGTGTATTTTAAGGGTCTTACGCCACCTATATTGGTAATCCAATGGTATATATAACTCGGACGTAAACAGTGTGGAAAAACTGAGAAGTTTTCCAATATTTGTATTTTTTTATTATTTATTATCAGGAAAAACATTGATCCTCATACACAAAACGTCGCTCAAATTTCTTGCTAATATTCATAATAATGGGTAGCAAGACAAGACATGTGATTATAATCATTGTTTATCGGTCAAATCAACTTAATTGCATCAATATAATCAAGTAGTGGTCAAGGAATACAAACCGCTTTGCTTCTATTTTAGGTATATAGGCTAAATCTCCTTAACGATTTCATAAAAATAATGTTATTATTTCTACTTATGAGGGTTGAACACACATTCTAATGATGGTCTCGAGATAATTTTAAGTTTATCGTTTTATCGTGCCTCCAAACGAAGGTTAGAGATCCAATCGACTGCTTCAATACGAATCTAAAACCCTCATAAAACTGTTAGTAACTTTACAATTATATTATTGTGATGAAATATGCCCTGTATTACCAAAAAATAAAAGCAGAATTCAATGCGCATTAAAAACAGTTGCCCCATTTGATTCTGGGTGTGAACTATCATATCACACCACTGCTAAAAAAGCTCCACTGTCTCAGAATCCAAAATCGAATAAAATATAAATTGTGCTCAACAGTATTTAAAACTCGACACAAGATGGCGTCAGGTTCCATTTTGGACTTCTGTGGGAGACCTATGACAACGTAAATGTAACGTTCACTTTTATTTGTGAAAAATAATGCGAAAAACATAACAATTCCAGTAACATTCCATAAATATGATTTCCACCATACGGATTTACAGCGTAGCTGTTCCGTTGGCATGGAAATAAGTCTTTGTAATAAAAACAAGTATAAGGAAAGCATTGCACTTAAGAGTTTACTAAAATCTGTATTATTCTGTCTTTTATTAGTGTGTCCTTGTGTAATAAAATTCACAAAAACTGTACTTTGCAACATTTTTTTCCACTTGTGAGATTATTTTACTCGACATGTTTCAAAAAGTTACACCTTCATCGTTGGGAGAAAGATATAATGCGATGATAAAGGTGTAAAAATCGAGAAACAATCAATTAAAAAAAAATCTTAATTGTGGAATTTTACAGCATTTACGTTTATCGTAAAGTCTGATTTGTTCATCTTTGTAGGTCTTTTAATCTCTAACATTATCAGACTGATTTTTTTTTTCGTTTATGACAATACATAATATATTTAATTAAGAAATATGTCTAAAATATTTTCCTTCGCCGTATTCGCTGTCCAAAGATATTCTGTATTTTTGCATTATGTATTGAGAAATTCGCTTATGGTTTGCTTGATATCTGTAGGTTGGGTAAGGTTCAATATGAATGTTAAAGTGTTAATACTTAGAAGCCTACGAGAATTAAAATGTTTTTGTTTATGCCGCTCACTGCAGGTAATATCATAGAAGTTTTTAAGTTGGAGGTCCCCGATGTGGGATCTTTGGTAATATATGAAGTTGGAATATATTATCTCATCATGTAGATCCAACATTTCTTTATCCATATTCAACAAAATACGCACATCAATTTATTTATTACTTCTTGAAAAAAAAATTATCAATACGAACGAAAACGTCTGTTTTCTAGAAGTTTTTTTATATTTAATGTTGTTTATTAATTTTATTATTATTTCATTGAATTGCTCTTAACATCATTACAGTGCTATCAAATTGATTCTCGTGTCATGTAGCTGATCTATCGCCATTTTATTGCCACGTGAATTCTACACCAGACCAAAGACAGTGTGACAATCACACCGCGATTGCCGGGAGTTGAACCCGGGACCTTCGGTGTGGCAGTTAAAACACCACTAACACTCGGTCACAAAGGTCGTCGGAATGACATGTTTCGCCTCGCTAAGCCATTGTCAACTCTTATTATATGTTATCATTATCACCTTTAATAATGCCTTAACAGAGCGAAACGTGTCATTTCTATAAAATATAAATACAATTTTAGAAAACAGACGTTTTCATTCTTAACAATTATTAAATATGGAATTTTACATCATTGTTTTCATTAAACAATTAATCATTTAATATTATCCTAACTAGGACAATATTAAATTATTTATTTATACATACATAACTAAGTAAAATATTTCATTCCAATAAAATTTAATAAAACTACTATAAAACGGATGTTTTATCAATATTTTAATACATTATTATAATATTGATGAAAATATCTTCTTTTCTTTTAACTTTTTTTATGTTTTTATTATATTTTTTTAAATATGCGTAGAGTTTAACCTTTTAAAAATTAGTGTCAAAACCAGTTTGTAGCAAAACTAATGAAAATCAGGAATTAAATCCAATTATTTAAGAACTTTTGTAAGCTCGCTGTGTAAGTTTTGTCTTTATTTATTTTCCGGCAACTTTTCGATGGGAAGGATCAATATTCCATTACCAGTATTTATGTCTCTAAAGTAAGGGTAGATTGAACGAAATATTTATTTAAAATAAATATAGATAAAGGAAAGTTGTATTAGGAACGTTTTCATTTGTTTCAATATACTGAACAATACTCATTTAAGATCGAATTTAAGTGAAACAAATTTAAAATATATTTTTACCACAATTGGAAGGATAATAATGGGTTCCTTTTGTAATCCGTTCTATTCGTTATTCAATATCACCATCATCATAATATCCCGAATAGCTAAGATCCTAGACAAGAAAAATTCATTATGGATGTTTTAGAAAATACTATAATAACTCATTATTACTACAACTAACTAACTAACCATAACGCCGTCTCCACGTAGGGCTAAGCAGAAATAATGGACCGCTACACTGCTTTTTTCTTGAGATCTTTCTCTCGCTTCCTCAACATTAATACATCATGTCATGAACGCACTCGGACTCCTTACGTGACCGATATTGAATATTTGATTGATTTGATCCTTCCTCTATTTCTAGCTCTTCCGCCTTCATTTATTCTTTTCATGTGTCCAAACCATCTTAATAACCCTTTATTATTCTTTTTTCATAACATTTTCATTCAAATGAAATTTACTTCTTATATTTGAATTTTACATTCTTTCATATACAGATTAACCGCACATTCGTCTATTAAATTTAATTACTACAGCATTTATACTACTTTCATTATTCTTTTGCCAGTTCCATGCTTCACTTCGAAACACAAGGGTTGGGATAAAAACATCATTGTGGTCCCTTTTTTATATATTTATTATAATCAAATGATTATACTAAAATCTCTTGATGGAAGTTCATTTTAAATAATAATTAAATATAATGATGTTTTTTTTAACTACTTCGACTTTTGTCATTATTTCGGCAGCGACCGGTTTTGCCAGGCTCACTGGCATCGACAGACTGGTTTGTCCAGTCTGTCGATGCCAGCGAGCAAGGCGAAACCGGTCGCTGCCGCGGTAGTTAAAAAACATCGCTTTATTTAATTATTCAATATATTTTATTATATTTCCATTGCCCATAGAGTTGACTTTGGAAGATCGTTTGCAAATACCTACCAGTAAATCAAATCAGCGGATTAAGCCAGTGATAACTATACTGGATAAATAAATACCTTATTTTAAGGAAGTTTCTTATCCATACAATTGCAATTTTCAGCAGAAACCTTTTGAGAAAATGTACGTTGTGTAGATTTCAACACAATATTCATAAATTTATTTTTTAAAAATTACTTGAAAATCTCTGTTACGACTTTAAAAAGTAATTGATATCCAAAAGAATTGACAACGTTGAATAACATTTTAAATTTATTTGAAAATAAAATGAATAAATATTTTAACGGGTATTGAGGAAAAGAAAAAATAAACAAACTCCAATTCTTGCCATAACTTTTTTGAAGCTGTGAATATTTATATATAAATCAGAATTTAAATATAATTCTGAGAACCGTTTATACAAGGTATAATTCAAAACAACTTATTTGTTTCTTTTATCCCTCGGAAAAGTTACTTTGAATTTTTTCATCCTTTTTAGCGAGTTTACTGAAAAGTCAAACTTTTTAACTTCGTGACAATTATATTGAGATCATGACTTTGGAAATATTTAAATGCTAAACTAAATAAACCTTCATGCATAATAATTGTGTTAATATTTTTAATTCGTTTTCATCAGGCTAACCGTCAGATTTAAGAATAAATATGTTAATCTCGTTACGGCATTTCGTTTGCATAGATTCGAGAATAAAATTAAATTACCAAATACCTCACGACCTCAACATAGCAACTAAGAAATAAATTCAGTTATTAATTTTCATATCAAATTTAATCAAACGGTTAAAAAAATTATAACTAATGTCATTTAACTTTTTTATGTTTTAAAAAAATCTCATTAATATAGTACTTTGATCAATAACATTTTAAACGATTATGTTTAGTGCATGAGCTTTTGTCAATTGAATATTTTTATCATTTTTGTATTTTATAAATTTAATATAGATAAATATTTTATATATTGTATATATATTTAAAAAATCAAATAATGTATGTAACAAATGAAACCTTTCAATGTGTTGTAACGGATTTAATATTAAATTAAAAGAAAAAAATAAATTCATAATTATAAAGAAACTTAATGATTCTTTTTTTAATTCACGGAGATATTACTTTGTCAGTAACATCTTTTCGTTTTTTTTCCCCTCTCCAGTGTTTAATAATTAATTTGTTGTTTTTACTGTTGTAAAATTGAATGTGTAAATATTATATTTGTTTCAGAAAAAAAAACATATTTTTTTATTAAATCGGATAAAACTTTATGAACGATAAAGTTGTATGTGCTGCACACGGCGCTAAAATGTTAGGATAAATAAATCATTAATAATTATTAAAAACTTTAAAAAGTTGTATAAAAATCACTTACTTTGCCGCTGTCTTGATTCTCGTCACTTTCAACGTCCAACAGTAAACTGAATACCGAAACAAATAAAAACAGTGAACGCGCCTAATTTCAGGCAACCTGCGCGCGGGAGTACGGGGGTTGTCGCTCGCTCGGCTGTTGAGGTAACACTGCGCTCCTGCGGTCCTAGCGCGCCCTTTATACGTCCCGGCCGACCGACGGGAGGGCAGAGGGCCGTGACGTCACGGCCAGCTTCACCAATGGGAGCTGGGCCCATCCTGGACTAAGAAGAAACTAATGTTGAGACGTGCAACAAATACATCTCATGTTACACCCCCGCAAGGGGTGATATAGGCTGGGAAACTAACTATATAAAAATAAGATATCGTTTGAATCAAGTTTTGAACTGTAAATATTTTGTTAACATTCAAAATAAAAATTCATTTTAGTATTTTCTTAAATCTAATTTACGTCTATATTACTACACTAGCTGACCCGACGAACTTCGTACCGCCTCAGAATCAATAAATGTTGTGTTAACTTATTAGCTAAATTTAATTCACCTTTTTATTGAATTACAATTAATACTTAAAATGAATTAAGTTCATGAAATGTGCAAAAGTCAAAATTAAAAATATTAATTACAATGGAATATAATTCACGTGGAAGCCTGCATTAATACTTAAAATGAATTATAAATTGTTAATTAAAAACTTTGTTTTATGTATCACAATTGTGTTTTTATTTTTTCGCGACAATATATTCAACCAAAGTGGAATCTACCAGATTCATTGTGAGGATTGTGATGCCGTGTATATTGGAAAGACGGGTCGATCATTTTGAAGAGGTTATATGAACACAACATTTAATACAAAAACAGAATCATTGTGTGAATTTTGACCATCATATCAATTCCAAAAACACAATTTTTTTGCATATAGTAAACAATTTAAAAAAAAAATTGATAAATTAGAAAATTTAGAAATTTTTAAAGCAAAGGCACGTGAATTGAATGTTATAAATAACCAAATTCCAGCTTATTCCCCCTTAGTATATATGTAGTACATTAAAAACTTTTCCTTTATACAATCTACCAAAAAAATATTAATACTACCTTCCATTTTTGTCCCTTTCTTACTAATGTAATCTGCTTCCTTATAATGTTTATCGTCTTTAATATATTAGGATTCATCGTTTTTGACTCTATATTATGTATGATTGTTCCTTCTAATTACTGTTTGAATTATTATTATGATTATTATCATTCTTATTATTTTATTATTATAAATAAATGAATTTAATACAACAACAACAACAACAACAAACCATCACGCCGTTTCTCCGCAGGGGTAGGCAGAGAGAATGGACCGCCACACTACTCTATCCTGGCACACCTCTCTAGCTTCCTCCACATTCATACATCGAGTCATACACGCACGTCGATTCTTCCGGCTTCTGACATGACCAACCTTTAATATTTGATTAATTTGGACATGCCATGTTTTTCTCGGTCTACCTCAACTCCTTACTCCATTTACATCGTTAACGTATACTTTTTAAACCATTCTTTCTTCACCCATGCGCTCCATACTCGTATGTCCGAACCAACGCAACGAACCATTCATAATTTTGTTCATAATACCTTCTTTCACTCTACATTCCTTCCTAATATCAGCATTTGAGATTCTGTCATACATCGTTCTACCACACATACGTCTTAGGAACCTCATCTCTACCGCATTTATTCTGCTCTCATCTTTCTTCTGTCAGTTCCATGCTTCGCTTCCATACATAAGAGTTGGGACCAGAACTCCATTGTGAACGGCCATTTTCGCTTTCATTGATAAATTATTGTTTCCAATAACTACTTTTAAAGCTCCATTCACTTTGTTACCCGCACCAACCCTTTTTTCAACATCACTGTCCGTTCGGCCATCCGCTGTGAACATGCTACCTAAATACACAAATTCCCTCACCTGTTCCAAGTTCTCTTCATTTACACCTATATTACAAACTGTCATTTGCTCTTCCCTTTCAAAAACTAACACCTTTGACTTTCCGACATTCATCAAAACACGTTAAAACAATTAAATAGCAGACAACATAATTTTGAATAAGTGTGATCCATCAATGAACTCCGTTTTCATCATTAGCATCATCATATTCATCATCTGAAGAGTTTGATGATTCAGTGTCCCTATCAATTGAAAAAAGAAATTCCTCGTCTTCATCTAGCCAAATATTTCGTTTATTAAGTACTCGCGGCTGCATTTCGTATGGTAACAATTCTCTGGACCGAATGTACACAGATACACCTATAAAATCAATACAAAATATACTCGTACAATACGTATTTTTATTATTATTCACTAATCATAAATCGGTTATTTAATCTCTACGGAACACTCATCTGTCATCTTTTTCGAATGGTATTAATGGCGCAAATATTCTCTGCACTCCTTCACAAAAGGGGTTTAACTTTTAGAATAGTCTCTCTTATACTGATTTTTATAACTTTGTGCATTGTTAATCTAAAATTAATAAAGAAAACCAAAAATCCCGGCGACGATAAAAAAATAACCTCAAATCTTTCACATTGAGTATTGACATCTGGCATCAACAATACACCACCTACGGGCGTTTCCGAAACTAAAATGGAAGCCATGATGTTTTTTGTACTTTGTCTCAAAAGTCAAATTTAGTCAAATTTACGACAAATATAATTAATTTTAAATCATTTAAGTGATTTTTTCAAATGTTTTAATAATTATTCTGTTATCCGGAACGGAGACAAATCCAGCAAATATAAGATCTTCAAAATTGGTCCAGCCGTTCTCGAGTTATAAATGGTGTAACTAACACGATTTTTGACTTTGTTTTATATATATAGATAAGACATTTTTTTTCTGCCCTATCGTTACGAAATAATTCGAATTGAATAAAAAATCCGATAGCTTGCAGTTATTGTCAATTATGGAATAACTTTGCCCAACAAATAGAGTGATACCATTCATAGCATGAGGTTATAAAATGTTTTCACTTTAAAATGTACAAGATCTTATTTTTTTAACACCTTAATAATTTATTACAAAGTTCACGCATTTATTAAATGGAATTTCAATGAGAAATTGAAAGTCGTTTATAAATTCCTTCAAAAACTTTAGTTTATTTTGGTAAATTGTCAAATAAACTTAATTAAAAAAAATTTTTTATAAAAACTTATAATTTGCCATTAATGTTCTCCGGAAGTATAGCAAGCGTGCATATTGTGGAAATTTGTGTTACAATTATAAATGAAATTTCTTTTAAATATTTTCTTTTAAATATTTGTGACTAAATGGATTTTTTCTCTTATTTATTTAATTTATTTGTAACCTGAAATCTATTTTACCTTATAATCTATTTATTCAACGATATTTATTTAAAAAGATTTTTTTGTTCATGGTTATTTCCTGTTGGTTTTACTAAATATACATATTACACGTGTAGTATGCTATAAGGTGGCGTTGACTCGATAAAATAAATTAAAATATTTGTACAATTTGTTTTTTTTAATGTATACAAATACTTGTAGACAAATACTGGATTTTACCCATTGTTGGTTAATCATTTTTTAGGATTAATTGTATCTCAATTGATAATTGCATAGTCTTGATAATTGCATAGCCTTTCACATTGCATTAATAAAAAAAATTCTGCTTAATGCTTACACCTAATCTTAATAGGTGGCGCTAGTGTAGATTAAACTATAAAATGTTAAGTGTTTCTCAACATGGTATCATATATACATCTTTCAAAAATTTGTCAGACTTGGTGGTCGTAAGAAGTGCGGAATGGGGAGTGTTGTTAATATAAAGCGATCGCTTAACCCAACCAATAATAAGTCATAAGTCATAAGTCATAGTCCTGTAAACGCCTCAACTACCATATTCTGTTACCAAAAAAAAAATTCATCTTCGTCTCTATTGAAATACAATAAATCGTTAAAATATTTGTATTTCCATTTACCTGCTCTTAAAAAATGTTCTTTACTTATCGTGTTTAATTATATCATGAACAATACCATTCATTCGATAATCTTATATACAGCACGCTGATTGTGCTATCGTGTATGATAAAAAATTAAAAAATCTTTATGTTTATTCTTTTGAAAGGGTGTATAACTATATATATTGTTTCTTGAGCAATGATGTAAAACTCCATATTAAATAATTAACAGGAGAGCCAAAACAGCCTGTCTAAGGTCTTATCAATTGTCTTAGACAGACGAAAAGTGTCATTCACATAAAATATAATAAAATTTCTAGAAAACTGATATTCCTTATCTAAAATCAATGTTAAATTTTAGTAAAAAAAATAACCCTTAATTATAACTATAAAACTAACTCTCTGAAGGGGTACACAGAAAGAATGGACTGCCAAACTTTTCTTTCCTGGCATATTTATCTCCCTTCCTCAACATTCATACATCATGTCATGCACGCGCGTCGATTTCTCTGACTCCTCAAATGACTGACATTCAATACTTGATTTATATATATGATCGTGCCAATTTTTCCTCGGTTTTCCTCTATTTCTAGTTCCATTTACTTATTCATTGATTCTTTCCATCTGTCCAAACCATATTATTGATCCTTTCATTATTTTGTTCATAACACCATTATTTGTACTCCATTCACTTCTTATATTTTCATTCGATATACAGAGTATACATATCATCATACACAGAGTATCATACACAGATTATGCAGAACTTTATGATGAATTTATCGAATTTAAGATACAAATCTGAAAGCTATTTTTGAAGAAATGGATAGGGAAAGTACATCGATTTAAGTAAATTAGTTCCTGAAAAATACAAAATTGTACAAGATTGTGCCTTCCTGCTCCTCACATTGTTTCTTTCATCATCTTTGTGAATCATCGTATTCCAAAATGAAATATGTAAAAACTGTATACAGGAATCGACTAACCGATTCTTGCCTTGATGTCGTATTGAGGGTAGCATGCAACAATTATAAACCCGATTTGTCTAAAATTGTTGAAAATTTATCTCAATGTCAAAAATCGCATTAATTTTTAAATAAACGCTTGGATACACGTTAATTCTGATTTTTTATATTTCCACTATTGTAATTTTCGACGAACAGTATGCTGATAAGCGATTTGAACTATTATTATTCTGTTTTAGTTTATAACTTTTTAAATCTAAAAAAAGTTTTTTTTTTAAAAGCAGGGGGGTATTTCATGATTTTTTTCGTCACACTAGTGTTGTAGTGTTGCGGTCCGCGTAACTTAACAAATCGGTACTTATTTGGCAAAAGGTCCCAGATGCGTTTTTTTGTGAAATTGAGTTAAATATACCATCAGTATTATTTTTGCACATTTTATGTTTTGACAAAACGTTAGAGCTATACTTTTTTTTATGTTTACATACAATTGCATTCAACCCCTATTTTTTTTTTTATATTTTTTTTTATTATTTTTATTTAGTTACTGATATATCTTGTAGATAACGTTATGTTGCTTAAATTGACATTTGAAATAAACAATTTGGAACAAAAATAACATTTTTATAAATAATCAGAATAATGTAAAAATCTTATTTTGGCTCTCCTGTAAAATTCATAAAAAAGCAGTTTTGCCAAATAGGTACCGAAATATGTAATATGTATGTGGCCCGAAGAAAAAAAAGGTTTAGTACCCTTTGATCTAAGAGATCTCATTTCTACTGCATTTATTTTATTGTCATTCTTCTTTTCCCAGTTTCGGTTAACGGTTGGTAACGGTTGGTAAAATAACACCATTGTCCACTGCCATTTTAGCTTTTGTGGATAGGACTCTTAGTTATAATTTAGTAAATAAAAAAATCACACTCCAATTACTGCACATTTTCCAAAATTCCTTTCACACTTGATGCTTCAAAATGTTTCACAGATTAACCATTTTATCATTCAAAATAAAAAATATATAGAGAGAGGGGAGGTATCAACCTAGATTGTATCACCAAGCCTTGTTAAGATAAAAAAAAAGCATCGATTACATTCCACACTTCGTCGATACATTTCAAAAGCATTATTTCCATATTTTGTTATCTTTTAAGTGAATGATAGAGATTAAAATTAATGCTGTCATTGGTTAGTTGGATACAACAGGATAAGGGAACTAAGATTCATCCTTGAATCATCTCCATCTCACCATATTCTATAGAGAAAATGTTGACGAGTAATAATACGTTTTTATATGGAACTAATCGTGTATTAATGACAAAATAACTAATAATCACACCGTTTTCCCGGAGGAGTAGGGAGAGAGAATTATACATCGTAACATGCAAGCTCGTCGATTTTTCCGACTTCGAATGTGGCCGCCTTTTAGAATTTGATTAATTTTATCATTACATGATTTTATTGGTCTTCCATACCTTCTCTTTCCACTCGCACTATATCAGGTCTGATACAGTTACAATACACATTACAAACTGGAGAACAGAGGCAGCAGACAAACAATAAGGCAGAAGACTTCTGGACTCAGTCAAGACCCACCCTTGCAATCTTAATTATAATAATGACGATAATCTTGCATTCTAGAAACATTTCGTTATATACGTTATTATTATTTTTTTTAATTAAAAAAAAGACTAACATCAAGGATTTATATCAACGACAACAACAAACCATCACATCGTAGGGGTAGGCAGAAAAAATGGACCCCAACACTACTCTATCCTGGCACACGTCGATTCTTCCGACTTCTAACATGGCCAACTTTTAAAATTTGATTGATTTGGTCATGCCATGTTTTCCTCGGTCAACCTCGACTCCGTACTCCATTTACATCATTAACGTATACTTTCTTAACCATTTATATCATCGGCATTAGAATTTATTTTACAATCTTCAATGTGAGCAGAAAATAGCTCATTATAAAGAAGGAATCTGGTCGTGTCCAGGTTTGAACCTATGTCCCCTGAATCAGGAGCCAAGCGTTCTATCCCCTAGACCTAATTTACATTCAAATTTTAAATCAAAATATACAAATCTAAACAATATTGTTTTTAATTCTTGAGTTATTCATTTTTCAGACTGGTTTCAAAAGTAATGGGAGGAAACAAGTACTTACTAATAACACTAATGTCTTTGGACAGAGAAATGACAACGTGGTGAGAAAAATGATAACTTCAATAGCAAAACTCTATATTAATTTAAATATTGGTGATTTTTTTATATTTTATATTTTATGATAGTGAGGTGATTCGCCTTGTTGCGGCAATAATAATAATTATTATTATTATTTTAAAAATAATAATAATTATATGCTAACTTTTAAAGCGCCGTTTTTGTGATATAATCACCTCAAGGGCGCAGTAATGTAGCATATACTTGGCGAAATACTTGGCTCTCATTAAACATAATTAGTCTTCTAAATAACTCACGTTATCAAAAATAGTAAATGAACAACTGTAAACATCAACGAAATTTTAATAATAACAAGATGTTTCACTAATATTCTTTGAAGAAATTTCTATAATTACTTAAACAAAGGAGAAACCATTCGCCACACTGTTAGCTGAGTTGTATACGAAATAACTTGCCAGTAAACTCAAATTTTACCAGTCTAAGTAAACAAAAATAAATTTTAGATGGTAATACAGAAGTTTTTCAAATCAAAGAACGCCAAATTAAATATTTTATCAAAGTCTAACGATCGATGAAACGATTGTACAGCATTATGCTATTAAAATAAACAAAAGTTGTTTAAAAATAGAATAACTAAAAATTCTATAAGTGATATGAAATATTCACGACACGTGTTTCATCTTATGAGGACATCTTCGAGCGTGCAGGCTTAAATATAATGTGTTACTTATATAGACTTTGGGGTATGTCCCCCCCCCCCCCCCCACTTCTACACAGATTATTTGTGGAAGTGGTTAACAATTATAGGTGCATTGTTAGTTGAACGAAGTTGAACGAAGATCTCCTCGTAAGACGAAACACGTGTCGTGAATATTTCATATCAGTTATAGAATTTTTAATTCTTCTATTTTTAAACAACTTTTGTTTATTTTAATAGCATCATTATGGAATTCTTTACACTTAATCATACATCGATTAAGATTGTATAGCACGTAAATAATATAGCCAAGTCTACAAAGGTATCATTATAGCAGTATACTTTCCTTGTTATAGCTATATATGCAACTAAATTAGTTTTCCTAATTACATGAGGTACATTTAGGAATTTAGTTCGCTTAAGTTAGAGTAAACCAAACTTGACCTTGACATTCGGTTTTAGAAGTGATACATTCATGCTGGTCGACATCGGGACATCGTTGTCAAGTCCTTAAAAAACTTCTTAAGCAAACAAAAAACAAGAATTATAGGAATTCCATAATGTAGAAAATCGTGAAACAAAATACAGTCCCTTTTTGCGATAAGAACCACCGTTGTTCCGATGATAAGGGTATACAACCTTCGAAATATGTGAAAAAATTAACTGTTAAAATTGGAAAATATTATGTAGTGTATGTACCGATACAAAGATACGAAAAACTGTTATATGGTATGTGATACGTAGTAAACTTAAATTATCAATTTTTATATTTTAAATGTATGGAAGCGAAGCATGGAACTGGAAAAGAAGGATGGAAGTAGAATAAATGCGGTAGAAGTGAGATCTCTTAGAAGAATGTGTGGATACTATGTGTATGATAAAGTGTCGAATGAAAGTATGAGACGTGAATGCGGTGCGAATGATGGTGTTATTTACAAAATGATGAAGGATCATTAAGATGGTTTGGACACATGGAAATAAGGAATGAAGAAAGAATGGTAAAAAATTATATGTTAACGATGTAAATGGAAGTAAAAATAGAGGAAGACTGAGAAAATCGTGGCACGATCAAATAAATCAAATATTGAATGTCGACCACGTGAGGAGTCAAAGAAATCGACGCGCTTGTATGACACGATGTATGAATGTTGAGGAAGCAAGAGAAATATTCCAGGAAAGAAAAGTGTGGGAGTCTATTCATTCTGTCTACCCCTTCAGGGAGATGGCGTGATGGTTAGTTAGTTAGTTTGTTATATTTTTAACAATTTCCAACGCCCACTCTTTCGTAACACTTATTATATAACAAATATTAGAATATTTTTTTAAAATTATCAATTTATTTTAAATTAATATTTTTAATTGAAAGTCCTTGGTAGAAGTTTATTTTAATTAATAAATACAACAACAAAAATTTATACATAATGTCTTTATTATTACATATTTAGTGTGCTTCCACTTGTGTTTAACGTCGATCGGTATCGGCAGCTTGCTGCCATCTTCTGGTCTGAAGTCTGAAGGTCTGGTCTGACCAGAAAAGAGGGCAGCAAGATGACGAAACTGCCCGACGTTAAACACAAGTGGAATCACACTAAATATATAAAAATAAAGAAATTTTGTGTTCATTATTTTTTGTTTTCATTATTATTTTTATATTTTGTTGAATCACTTTTTACATCAATACAGCGCAAGCCAAATCGATGTAACGGGGAAAACTATCATATTGATTCTTGTAACTTTTGAAAGGTAGCCAATTCATCGTCATTTTATTTTCATGTGAATTCTGCACCAGACCAAAGACAGTGTGACAATCATACTGCGATCGTCAGGAATCGAACCCGAGACCTTAGAAGTAGCAGTCAAAGCACTTACCTCTCAGGCATGAAAGTCGGTATCTCTAAATATCTAAATAATCTCAATTGCGTGATTATAAAAAAAATTAAACACTATTAAAATTACATAATAAAATTTAAAAAAATTGCATAATTAATACGAATAAAAAAAAACTTTTTCTGAAAATGACCTGATTCGCCTTGCTAAGTAAGTTATTATCTTTGTTCAAAACAATTCATTATGTTTTAATTTATTTCAAAAATAAAACAGATAGCTTAAATATAATTTTGATATAAATAAAAATAGTTATCCGACTTGTATCATTAATTTGAATTAACAAAGGCACTGTTTATTTTTTGTTTGAGGTGAAAAACTAGATTAAATTATTGTATACTATACATATAAAATCTAAGCGACCCGAACAAGAAAAACTTTTATGGTCGATAGCTCAAAATTATACGGTTGATTTCAAGTTGGGGCCTTATCTTTAAGTACTCGTATTATACTCGTATAGTGAAACTTTCAACGGGATAAGCTCAGCCGTATACATTTAGCAAGTGTATGATGTTTCGTTCCCACGCATTGAATTTTATTTCATTTTTTCCTTATATACGCATTCTGCTTTTCACCGAGTTATATGTCAGCAGCGCCGGCGGTCTGAATCACGACAAAAAAGAAATATTTGTTTTTGCAAAAATTTAAACCCAGTTGAGTCAAGAAAAATAAATTCACCCTTAATTGAACTCAATTTCCCTAACTAACTATCATGGTAGGGAGAAAGAATGAATCGTCACACTGTGTTTTCTTGAGACAATTCTCTCGCTTCCTCAACATTAATACATCGTGTCATATACGCACGCCGATTTCTCCGACTTCTCACGTGGCCGACATTTGATATTTTAATGATTTGAACATGCCCCGTTTTCCTCAATTTAAGTTCAGTTTACATCATTTACATATACTTTCTACACCATTCATTCTTCATTCATTCTTTTCATGTGTCCACACCATCTCAATGATCCTTTAATTATTTTATCTGTATCACTTTAATATATAAAATTATCACACATTCGTCTAAGAGATCGCATTTCTACTGCATTTATTCTACTTCCATCCTTTTTTAGCCAGTTCCATGATTCACTTCGATATATAAAGGTTGGTACAAAAATGTACTTGTGCACAGCCATCTTCACTTTTTTGGTCTTAAGTCTTTTGTTTGTGATGATAACTTTAAATGTACCATCCACTTTGTTCCCTGCCTCAACCCTTCGCTCAATATTTTTCTCCACTAAACTTTTGTAAACGTACTTCTTAAATATACAAATGTATCCACTTGTTCCAGATATTCATATTTTACGCTAAAGTTGCAGACTTGCAAGCTTTCTTATATTTCGAAAATTCACATTCATCATCAGATCGTATTGCATGCATACCTCATACATATGTTACTCCTACAAGATACCAGGACTTGTAATTTATGCTCGTTATCTGTGAGTATGACAGCGTCAACATAATAGACAGCTTACTGACACTCCACTTATTTTGGCACCTACATCCAACCCTTTCAGCTCATTCGTAAACTTGTCCATATATAGATTAAATAGCCACGGGAACATTACGCAACCCTATTGGACATCTTTATTGATATCAAGCTAGGTTGTCTCTCCATCTGATCTCAATTTGCTCTGACACTAGCAGTACTTTCCATTTAATTATTTACTGCGTCAATTTTGTGCATATTCCATATTCAGACAATATTCTCCACAACTTAACTCTATCTACCAGTTCGTATGCTTTTCAAATTTTATATAAGGGATGAAAATGCTTTTCTCAAAAAAGCTCATAACATACCACTGCTCTGCTCTCGCTAGGATAGTACTAAACTGATATTTGTATTGGACATCACGCACGCCTCTGGCCAGAGTTTCCAATCAAAATATCTAACAAGGTTTGCCTTGTTTCAATTATATCAAGAAAATAGTTTTTCAATTCACTGGAAAATAACTTCCGTATAATGCTTATATAAAACAGTAGGTGTTTGTTACTTTAAGATATCAAATATTTTCATTTTTCTTTCTACATATAATACTTATAAAAAATATATTTAGGCTAATTTGTATAGCGCCGTTTTCGTGAATAACTCACTTTAAGGGCGCTTGAGGTGAGTTATTGATAGGTTTTCCAAAAGCAAGATTATGTTTTAATTTAAATATTATACTTACTTTTAATTTTTTGCGACTCTCATCCATCCTCATCTAGAAATTCTTACCATATAGTCGGTCCAGCGAACAGGGTGACGTCCTACTCTACGGAATCATCTGGGCGGTCTCCACTCCAGAATCCATCTTCCCCATTGGCTGTCAGTCCAACATTTTGAATGTATACAAATTCTTGTAGACAAATACTGGATTTTACCCATTGCGGATAATTTTTTTTTTATAAGGATTAATTGTATCTCAATAGAGACGAAGATGTAAATTGTTTTCTGGGAACAGAATATGGTGGCCGAGGCGCTTACAGGACTTACGACCTGTCTTCTGACCTTTATGTTTAACAACAATCCCCATTTCGCCCTTTTTACGACCACCACATCTGACAAAATTTTGGAAGATGTATATATGCTAGAATTCTGCACTTATCATACGTATATTATGTTTTCGCGCACGTGTATTTTCTCTTTAAATTAAAACATAAATCATGGATCAAAAAACAATAAAACTTAATTATGTTATTTTGTCAACATCCAGTATTTTTGTTACTTTGAGACCATTATTTGCTGAATCATAAACAATACGTTGCTTTCGTGTATCAATTTGAACAACCGAGTACAAATGAGTAATTTTTATTTTATTTTAATTATAATATATAAATATCTGTACAAAATTTCGCTACATCTAAGAGTTTTTAAATTAAATTAAAAAATGTCTGATTTGACTTTACTTATATAAAGATTTGCCCGCGCTTCAAATTTCTAACATAAACACTTTTCCTCTTGTTTCAGATTTTTTTTATTTTCTTTGCAAAGTTGTGTAATAGCAAGAATATTTCAAAACCTCCACCGCTTGTTATACGTCTGGTTTGTATAGAACTGAATATAAAAAGACAACGAGGACTTAAATGGTGTCATAGCTTTTCCCAGCAACCTATTTTCTTCTGGAAGTTTTAAAGAGAACAAAAATTGAATGTCCGGTTGTAATTAGGTTCCTGACCTCCAACAATTAGCAACTAAATCTGGGGTAATTGCTTGGAAGCCGTACAAAAGTAGTAAATTAATAAATCATCAAAGTTTCTTCTTTTTTATCCAGTCAGGAGAAAATAACATCTTAGAGTTATAATGCATACATTTGCCAGGGAAGTAATCAAATTAATAAAAAATATCATCAAACTTTACCAAGGAAAGTACAAAACAATAACATTTCCTGTTATAATGGAACATCATAAAACTCTCATTACTGCAAATAGAAATATTTCCACAGATGCAAAATTTTATAGAACATACAAAGTAAGAAGTAAATTTAAACACACGTGAAAAAATGGTGCGATACCTATTTTATAAAGATGTTAATTTTTATAAAAAACTCAAAGTCATTACTGCAAATAAAAATATATCCACAGAAACAAAAATGGCAGTACACAATGGAGTTCTAGTGCCAACCCTCATGTATGGAAGTGAAGCTTCGAGCTGGCAAAAGAAGGATGAAAGCAGGATAAACGCCGTAGAAATGAGATCACTAAGAAGAATGTGCGGGAAAACGTTGTATGATAGAACACCGAACGATGAAATAAGAAAGAAATGTAAGACAGATGACTGCATCATGGATAAAATTAAAAAAGGATCCTCGAGATGGTTTGGACATATGGAACGAATGGATGAGAGAAGAATGGTTAAAAAGTTGTACACAAGCAGCGTGAGTGGAAAAAGAAGCCGAGGACGACTGAGGAAAATATGGCATGACCAAATTAATCAATTACTAAAAGGCGGCCACATTCGAAGTCGAAATAATCGACTTGCGTGCATGGTAGGATGTATGAATGTAGAGGAATCCCGAGAGGTATGCCAGGACAGAGCATTGTGGCGATCCATCCTCTCTGCCTACCCCTCCGGAGAAATGGCGTGATGGTTAGTTAGTTAGTTAGTTAGTTATATAGTAGCAAGAATAATAAAATATATATAAGATTTATTAAGGATTTTTTTATTAATCGGGTACCTATTATACACCCATTTGGATACAATTTTCGGTGCTCTGCTCTCTGGCATTTTTCTACATGGCCAGCCTACCGTAGGCATTGAGACTTAAAGAGTCCCACCACTGTTTCCTGATTTATCAGTACTTCAAGCTCGTTGGCTTATTTAAAATTATGTTTACTTGTTAAATTCAAATTAAAATTATGTTTACGAAGTAACCAGCTCTAATGACCTCCCCAGAGAAGTAAGGTCACAGGTGGATAGGGCTGCAGCGGTTGCAGGCTGCCTGAAAGATGTCATATGGAGAAACAAGGACATGAGGACTGACAGCAAGGTACGCATCTATAAGACCTGTGTGCGACCAATCCTCACATATGGCATTGAATCGAGGGCAGACACTGTCAAGGCAAAGAGCATGCTCAGGACAACCGAGATGAAAACACTCCGCACTATAGCTGGCAAGACCCTACGTGATCGAGTTAGGAATACAGCAATCCGAGAAATCTGCGAGGTCGAAGATGTGGTCAGATTGGGACGTCAAAGACGGCGATACTGGCATCAACACGTAGAAAGGATGAGCTCAAATAGGATACCACACATAGCTCTGGACCCCCGAAACGGTGGAGAAAATGCTGGAGTTCAGCGTCTCGAGAGAACCCGCCTGAAATAACAGACTCCTGAGTCTACCAAAAGTGAAGAAGAGAAAAAGAAGTTTACTTGTTAATAAAGTTTCCAATTTGTTTC
The DNA here is from genome assembly GCA_022606425.2 of Lepidostoma basale. Lineage (NCBI taxonomy): Eukaryota > Metazoa > Arthropoda > Insecta > Trichoptera > Lepidostomatidae > Lepidostoma > Lepidostoma basale. The sequence goes on along the minus strand of JAHDVF020000316.1, from coordinate 1,318,897 downwards.
TTTCAATTTTCTCGATGTAGCGTACAAAATATTATAGCTTCGTTGAGTGAATGAAAATGTTTTATTTTGATTGACATTAAGTGTACGAGTATGTGATACAATCCTTAATGTAATCTGTTTTTACATATTACATCACGTGTAATATATTTAATAAATATTACATTACGTGTAAAATATATCATAATCATGTGTTAAATGTTCAAATGGGTGTATGTTATTTCATTTGACCGGGAACTAAAGAAGGAGCTTTTATTTTCTCATTAAACAAGTTGAGTAAGTTCTGAAACAAACCAAAACCGGCATAAACGATCCTCTGTTGTTCTTATAAAGTTTTATTCTAGGATACAGGTACATGTCGTCTACTTTCATCCTTTTGAAACTACTAACTTTAGTATGATTATAATCAGTCAATGTTTTATAATAAAATGCCAAAACCTTTATATCAAATATTTTAAAATAGATGAGAATACGGTAAGTAAAAATAATTTCAATATTTATTTGCATAAAATGTGCTTCTAAGCATTTTTTTCAAAGTCTTTACATTTAATGTTAAATCATTTACATTTATAAATTAACAGCAGATAACAGTACCTACCTATTATGAAAAGGTTTACATAAAAATCGTTAATACCAAATTTCTATTATTTTGTTGAATTGCTCTTTACATCATGACAGCATGAGCCAAATCGATGTAAAGGGTATTATAGCTATCATAGTGATTCTCGTGACATGTGCCAATCTATCGCCATTTTATTGGCACGTGAATTCTACACCAGACCAAAGACAGTGTGACAATCACACTTCCCTCGCCGGGAATCGAACCCGGAACCTTCGGGGTGGCAGTCAATGTACTTACCACTCGGCGCTTAGATGGATGATGAATAGGAAATTTATTAAATGATTATTTTTAGAATGGTTTAAAACTAGATATTATTAATCAAATTAATTGTGGACTTGAATATAAATAATTTGAAAATGAGAAACGATTTTGATATTATAAATATCCTTCGATATTTATACAAATTCTTTAATTGACCGGGTATAGGTGGAATCATACATTGCTTAACTTTTTTTATTTGTGTGAACAATTGTTGTGTTTTTAGAACAGCTTTGCGACTATTGAATCGATAGCAGTAAGAAATACATTGTGGATAGTTTTGAAATTGGTCAGCTTTAAAGCGATAATATAAAATAAATATAAATTAAAGTATATCAGGTTAATTTTTTTTAATATTGATGTAGTACTTTAACGAATTAGTTATATAATAGTAACGAAACTATCCGTTTTCTAGGAAATGTGAAATACGTCAATGCCATAATAGGAAGAAAAAAAAATATTTTTGAAAACGTTCGTTTTCATTAATAGGTAGCTTTAAATTATTGTTCAAAAAACAATAAATAAAAACAAATATATATATATATATATATATATATATATATATATATATATATATATATATATATATATATATATATATATATATATATATATATATATATATATGTATATATATATATATATATATATATATATATATATATATATATATATATATATATATATATATATATATATATATATATATATATATATATATATATATATATATTTATATATATATATATATATATATATATATATATATATCTGTGAATGCAATGAAAAGTGGAAAAGCTGTTGGATTTGATTGTATTGCCATAGATTTTATTAAAAGCGGTGGCGAAGTGGTTTCTGCATGGTTATGTAAGTTATTTAACCAGTGCTTGGAGGAGGGATATACGCCGCTAGACTGGAGGAGAGCAGTAATTATGCCCCTGTACAAAGGAAAAGGATCGCGTATGGAATGTGGAAACCACAGAGCTATTAGTCTTTTGAGTGTCGTTGGTAAAGTCTATGGCAGAATTTTAATAGAAAGAGTAAGAAAATTGACGAGTGACAAAGTTTGGGATGTGCAAGGTGCCTTTATGAATGGCAGAGGATGTATGGATCAAATTTTTGGACTTCGTACATTGACAGAGAAGTTTCTGGCCAAAAACCGCAAACTTTTCTGTGCATTTGTCGACTTGCAAAAAGCATATGATTACGTTAATAGAGAAAAGTTGTGGAAAATATTGTCTGAATATGGAATAAGTACAAAACTGATCACGGCCATTAAGTCGCTATACACGGAAAGCACTGCTAGTGTCAGAGTAAATGGAGATCTTACAGCCTGGTTTGATATCAATAAAGGTGTCAAACAAGGTTGCGTAATGTCCCCGTGGTTATTTAATCTGTATATGGACAATTGTATGAGAGAGCTGAAAGGGTTGGATGTAGGTGCCAAAATGAGCGGAGTGTCAGTAAGCTGTCTCTTGTATGCGGATGACGCTGTCCTACTTGCTGACAACGAGCATGAACTACAAGTCCTGGTGAATTGTATGTATGAGGTATGCATGCGAAATGATCTGATGATGAATGTTAATAAGTCCAAGGTAATGATTTTTGAAAAGGAAGAAACCATGACAGTCTGCAACATTAGCGTGAATGGTGAAAATTTGGAGCAAGTAGTTGAGTTCGTGTATTTAGGTAGTATGTTTACAAGAGATGGGCGAGTGGAGAGGGATATTGAAAGAAGGGTTGGGGCAGGCAACAAAGTGAATGGTGCACTTAAAGTTGTCATCGCAAACAAAAACCTATCCAAAAAAGCTAGAATGGCAGTGCACAATGGTGTTCTTCTACCGACCCTTATGTATGGAAGCGAAGCATGGAACTGGCAAAAGGAAGGATGAAAGTAGAATAAATGCAGTAGAAATGAGATCTCTTAGACGAATGTGTGGATATTCTGTGTATGATAGAGTGTCGAATGAAAATATAAGAAGTGAATGCGGTGCAAATGATGGTGTCATGAACAAAATAATGAAAGGATCATTAAGATGGTTTGGACATATGGAAAGAATGAATGAAGAAAGAATGGTAAAAAAATTATATGTTAATGATGTAAATGGAACCAGAAATAGAGGAAGACCAAGGAAAACGTGGCACGATCAAATAAATCAAATATTGAATGTCGGCCATGTGAGGAGTCAGAGAAATCGACGCGCGTGCATGACACGATGTATGAATGTTGAGGAAGCGAGAGAAATATGTCAGGAAAGAAAAGTGTGGCAGTCCATTCTTTCTGCCTACCCCTTCGGGGAGACGGCGTGATGGTTAGTTAGTTAGTTAGTTATATATATATATATATATATATATATATATATATATATATATATATATATATATATATATATACAGCAACAACATAATATATATATATATATATATATGTATATATATATATATATATATATATATATATATATATATATATATATGTATACCTGCCATATATATATATATATATATATATATATATATATATGCTCTCTCTTCTGCCTATATATATATATATATATATATATATATATATATATATATATATATATATATATATATATATATATATATATATATTATATATATATATATATATATATATATATATATATATATATATATATATATATATATATATATATATATATGCTGCTGCTATATATGCTGCTGCTGCTATATATATATATATATATATATATATATATATATATATATATATATATATATATATATATATATATATATATATATATATATGTGGCATCCAATTGACCAAAGAGATGGAGAGAAAACTACACGTCTTCATCACAGGACGAAATTTGATATTCTGTCTAAAAATATCGCAACTTAAGAGAACAAGAAGAAGAAGGTGATGTTATTGGTCTTCCTGTATTCAATATTTTTATGTTTATCATATTCATGTATGCAAATTGCGGTCTGTTACCCGAAATAAATAAAATAAAATAAAAATATACAATAGTATAATACATTAAATCCATCATTCTAAAAAGTACTGACTAAGTTTGACTGGTTCTGATTTTAAAAATGGTTTGATTCATGTGGTGCTCCTGTCAATTTGGAGATATTTCTTGTATAAGTGAATTGTTTTGATCAATTTGATTGCTGCCGCACTTTGTGATAGTTATTTGTGACACGAAATACGTTTTCACTCTTCTCATGTTAAATTAATACAAGTTTTTTCGTTTATAAAAATAATTTTGACAGGTGTAAAAATAATTTTTTCATTTGTTCCAATGACAATTTGAATAAATTCTTCAATCAAATTTTCAAGTTTTTGCTGGTGTTGGATTGTTTTAAGTGCCTAATTAAAATGAAAACAGTGGAATAAAAAATTAAATAAACACAAATGTCCGGATCGTCCAGCTGACGACAAGTGCACCATCTAAAAGAACATTATGTGTTAAATTATTTTTATGTGTTATTTTATTTTATATCATTGTATTTTGTATAATTTGTTTAAGATTTATTATGTAGATGTTGAATGATTGAAGTGTGCGCGGGAGATGCCTATTGGTGGCGATGAGGTTCGCAACCCATCACACCGCGTCTCTCGCGTTGGCGAAAAGAGAAGAATGGAGTGCAGCATCGATTAAAGTGTTGCAGTCCATTCTTTCTGTCTACCCTTTCGGGGAAACGGCGTGATGGTTAGTTAGTTAGTTTAGTTTTTCTAAAAAGTAGCGTAAGAAATAACAAATGAATTCCTTTGAATCTTAATTAGGATTCTACTACTGATTTTATTCTATTTTTAGTATAGATAATTAAATAACAAACAGGCATTAATTATGTAATTTTTATGAAATGAAACGAAATCTGAACGCCAATTGAGTTATCCTAATTAGCGTAGACTGGTGTTAATGAAACATTATTTCTCTTCTGTTTTTCATTCGCAGAAATTAGTTTATCTCGAACATTGATTTGATTCTGGCTATTTATATTAATAGAGACCGACAGATGAAGATTCTGAAGTGAATTAAAGAGGGGGGATATGAACCGTGGAATTTCGAAATGGCAGGCGAATCTGTAAGAAAATCATTGAATTCGAAATATTTAGTGGATTATATTAGTTATCCAAAATTAGATGGCGCAACAGCTTAAACCGAGCCATAGCCTCCTTCAACTTTTGCCTCCAACTCATCCTGTAATTAGTCCCCGTCTTCAAAATTTGTAGCTTGCTACAGCTGTGCTTCATCTTATGACGTCCTCCTACCTCAGTCTAGGTATTCCAATCCTCCTTCTACCATCCGGGTATCCATTCGTGATTCTATTAGGTACACGAGCAATACTATTAAAACATATATAAACATCAGGTAAATATTAAATATGATTCTGTACCTTGAATATTATTAAATAAGTTAAAATAAAACCTCATAAAATACAAATGTTATGTTTGGGAATAGGAATAAGTTTTATTATTACATACTAATGACGAGTGAAAAAGTAGAGGGGAAAAAATAGCAGCAGGGTTTAGTTGGAATTATGAGACCGGGGAAGGGGAAATAAATCAATTAAGGGACTAGAAGTTAAGTATAGTTGGTTGTTTATAATATCTTCGTTATTTTTTATTGCCTTTTTCATTTCTAAAATTTCTAGATTATTTCAAGTTATATTTCTATTATTTATGTGTAAAATTTCAACGCCGTTTTCTTTGTTAAGCGAATGATCTCTTTCAATGAGATGATTTGCGAATTCCGAAAAGTTATTATTAGATTAGCATCTTAAGTGTTATTTTATTCTTAAATTATACATAGGTAAAACAACGCGAAATTTTATTTTAAGATTTAAAGAACACTTACGGTTCTTATCCCATAATAACTTTTCGGAATTCGCAAATCATCTCATTGAAAGAAATTATTCGTTTATCAAAAAACAGCATTGAATTTTTACACATAAATAATAGAAATATAAATTTAAATAGTCTAGAAATTTTGGAAATGACAAAGACAAATAAAAACAACGAAGATATTATAAACAACCAACTAAACTTAACTTCTAGTCCCTTAATTGATTTATTTCCCATGTCTCATAATTCCAATTAAATAACAATTTACAAAACAACAGCAACACACCATCACGCCGTTTTCCAGTAGGCGTAGGCAGTAGAGAGAAGTACCGCCACACCACTCTATACTGACACACCTCTCTAGATCCCTCCACATTCATATACGACGAGTCATACACGTAGGTCAATTCTTCCGACTTCTTACAAGACCAACCTTTAAAATTTGACTAATTTGAGACCTTTAACCATAAAATTATCTTCTTCTTCTTCTTCTTCTTTTAATAGATCTGACGATCTGTGACACAGAAATCAAATCTCGTCGGATGATGAGATCCAGCTGTCCCTCCATCTCTTAGGCGGTCTTCCAGGTGGGCGGTGTCCGGAGGATATTTTATAAGCGGCTGTATATGCGAGTCTGTCACCATCCATTCGGGCTACATGGTCCCTCCAGTGTCTTCTTCTGGATCTACTCCACTGAACGATATCCTCTATTTCGGAGGTTTTTCTTATGTCTACGTTGCGGACACGATCTCGGAGGGTTTTTCCAGTAATTGATCTTAGGACCTTCATCTCCGATGTTCTATATATTATAATTAATATGTCTCATTACCAAGTAATGGCTGCGTATCGAATATATTGTTTTGCCTACTTAATAATAATTAAATAAATATATTTAATCAAAGTCTACATTTTTATTACGAGAGTCAAAGTTCACTTACTCAATCATCGTACCCGATATTTATGATAATGTGTGGGTACCAATCGCAATAATAATATGATAAGTGACAATCAATATTGAGATAATATTTGGAATTACCAGCTTATGGGGATATTATCTTCCTACGCATAATCTGTATGTTATTAGTTCTGAAAAACAACGTTATTTTCACGCAACCAAAAATTTCTAACAATTCTACTTATGAGTGTATCTTTTCAGCCCTTTTAACAGGGGTGACATTCGTGGCAGAATGGTAAGAGCTCTGACTCCCAAACCGTAGGTCTCGTGTTTGATTACCGGTAATAGCAGGGTGATTGTCACACTGTCTTTGGTCTGGTGTAGAAATCACGTGACAATAAAATGGCGATAGATTAGCTACCTATCACATGTCATGAGAATCAATATAATAGGTAAAAACAAATTGTATGTTATATAGTAATTGGGTTCAAACGACCTGTTGTACACAAAATAATAATAATAATAATAATTGATGTCCACTTAGACGTCAGCTCCCATATCTTCCATTATTTTACAAAGTTCAAGAGCAAATAAAAAATATTTCGAACTAACAAATCATCACGCCGTATCCCCGGAGGGGTAGGTAGAGAGGGTGGACCCCATACTGTTCTATCCTGACATAAATCTCACTCTCGTCGATTATTTGTAGAAACTAAAATTTGGAACACGGCCACCTCTCAGTAATTACATATATTTTAACCTTTCGCTCAATATGTCCAAACCGCCTTAGTGACTCTTTCTTCATTTTATTCAGGACGCATTCATCCGCATTACATTCCTAAACATTTGAATGATATACTCGTATTTATACTTGTGTATAAAGCAAATTAAATTAAACGTTTTTTTTATCATTCACAAAATTCAAGTTAAATTATAAATATCACTCCCTCTAGACTTGTTTGAGTTAAAAAGTTTGTTACGAAACGACAATTTAGAACAAAATGGTACTTAGTAAATAATTAATGCGAATGAAAACGTCTGTTTTTAGATGTTTGGTTATATTTTATGTGAATAACATGTTTGGCATGTCTAAGGCATTAACAAATGTAGCTTTTTGATAAGGCCTCAGACAGACGAGACTTGTCGTTCATATAAAATATAATAAAACTTCTAGAAAACAGATGTTTTCATTCGTATTAATTATTTTAAATGGAGTTTTACATTTTTAAGGATTAATTGTATCTCAATAGAGACGAAGACGTTAATTGTTTTTTTTTGTATTTGGAAACAGAATATGGTAGTCGAGGCGTTTACAGGACTTATGAACTGTCATTGGTTGGGTTTAGCGATCGCTTTATGTTTAACAACATTTCCCATTTCGCCCTTCTTACAACCACCACGTCTGACAATTTTTTTAATTGAATTTTTTGAATTAAGATGTATATATGCTACTTATGTTAAGAACACTTCAAATTTTTAAGGTCAATCTACACTAGCGCCATCTATTAAGATTATGTTTAAGAGTTTCAAGAGTTTTAAGAGTTTTAAGAGTTTTAAGAGTTTTAAGAGTTTTAAGAGTTTTAAGGGTTTTGAGAGTTTTAAGAGTTTTACATTGTTCAAGAAACAATAAATATTTACTTAGTAAAGTTTGTTTTAATTCAGATTTTAATTATTAATAAAAAAAATTGAGACGTAAGAGTAATTGCAAGTTTTTTTGAGATTTATATTTTATGGGAGTTTTATTTCATTTGTGAATTATATGTTTCGCCTTGTTGGGACATCATAAAATGGGTATTGAATGATGAGTAAACATTTTTAACTAATTTATTCTTCGTGTCAATGGTAACGTGTATTTCATTATTTATACAAAGATCACAAACATTACAGGTGCTTTAATCCAAATCGTCTGCAGCCTCTCAATTACATAATATGAAATAAATTTTAAAATAACATTTAAAAAAACAAAGACATAATTACTACGCATCAGAGATAACAACCACAACATTGATATTGCATCCCTGAGGCAACTCACACAATCACGAATGTGTCGTCTTCTAAGGCGACCTGATTAAGCAATCAGATTGTTCTACCCACAGGCGTAACCATTGGCAGGTTGATTCTGCAGCGTGACAAAAAAAAACAATCTATGCTGTCTTTGACGAAGGTAATTATCAAAAACAAATAGACCTACATCACTCAGGACATCCAAGTTATGTATACGGCCGCCAATTAGCTGAGAGAAGTGAACTCCTAAATCGATATTCCTCCTTCTCCCCAATGATTGATAGCTTAGCTTACCTAGTAAGAAATCAGTCGGAAAGAGCCACGATAATAACCCCACTTACTTAGTTAAAGAAAGCGCAAAAAAATATCTGCACTCGCTCAACCATCAGAGAATATCGGATCTCATGCGGTGACCAAATAATGGAACCATATTACAGCCGAATTCTTACCAGTACCTGATTATTCGATAATATCTTGGCATTCCTAAATACAAATCCAAGCATTTTAATGGAACTATTACAAAGAGCAACTATGTAAAGATTGAACGATAAATGAGCATCGAACAGAACACAATGAAAGTACAATGTTTTCGATGCTCGTGTATATGTCATAACAAATCACTTGGAAACTTTGAAGAATAATTAAGGGCTTATTACTCCCATTCTCTTGACCATGGTGGTGGAAGGTTTGGCCGATTTAGTTTCATTTCTAGATGTGCCAGGTGTTATGGTTATAGTAACCTTACACGTGGAGGCACTTTCCTTGCCCCTGCACATAGGGGTAACTAACAGAAAACCTGAAACGTGTTTCTAGCATTATTATTTTAATGTTTCTAAACATAATTATCTTGAATCTTTCCCATAATTAAAGCAGGACATGGAATATATATTCCGTTTCATTTATGCATAAAAATATATCTTACACCCAATTAAAGCAAAAAAACTGATCAGGAATATGATGTAGGTTCAAACGATAAAGAATTAAATCATGTTACCACAATTCACCCCGAGTACACAGTATATATTACGCTTTTAATCATTTACGGTTTAAACCACCCTGCAGCCTCGTTCCGTTAATTATTAAACTCCACAAAATGTTTAAACTAGTTCATTTTTTAATTAAAATGTACCGTTTTACGTTTATTCAATTTTTGTCGTGGGAAGAGAACATATATACGAATATACCAATGAATTAAAAATGTTAAAAGCTTCGTTCAAATTATGTCGAATCCTGCAATGGAATCCCGTGCAACATTTGTGAATTTTAATGGTTAGACGCAATCTATTTCAGGTTTTTCGCTGATAAAAGTTGGTTACAATGTTTCTTTTATCCTTCGTTCCGTGTTTTCGATTGTGTGCTTGAATTGGGAACTAAATAAAGTTTTATTTGAATTCAGAACAGTTTTCATATAAATAAACATTTTGTTTAAAAGGAATCACATGCAATCCTTTTCCGATTTTTCGGGTAATTTTTTTTTAAACTTTCTATTTGCAACAAACCTAACCTAACCTAACCTAATCCAACCATCACGCCGCTTCTCTGGAGGGGTAGGCAGAGAGGATGGATCGCCTCACTGTTCTATCCTGATATAATTCTCGCGCCTCTTCTACAATCACACATCGTGAGATGCATGCTCGTCGATTGTTGCTACTTCGAACATAGCCGCCTATCAGTAAATGATTTATTTGGTCATGCCGTGTCTTTCTTGGCCTTCCTCGACTTCTTTTTCTATTCACACTTATTGTATATATATATTTTTAACAATTCCTCCCTCATCCGTTTGTTCCATATGTCCAAAACATCTTAGCCACTCACATTTCACCCTAACTTAATTTTATTTATCACGCATTCATCCGCCTTTCATTCCTTTCTTACTTCATGATTAGATATTCTATCATACATAGTTTTTCGGCACATTGTTCTTAGTAACCTCATTTCTACGGCATTTATCCTACTTTCATCCTTCTTTTTCTAACTCCAAGCTTCACTTTCATACATAAGGGTCGACACTAGAACTCCATTGTGCATTGTCATTTTTGTCGATATATTTCTATTTGCGGTATGACTTTGACTATATATTTATACATATGGGTTTTTTGTTAAACTAACTAATAAACAAGCCGTTTTTTTGGAGTGGTAGGCAGAAAGAATGGACCACCACATTATTTTGTCCTGACATACTTCACTCGAATCCTCTACATTCATACATCGTGTCATGCACGCACGTCGATTTCTCTGACTCTTCACATGGCCGACATTCAATATTTGATTTATTTGATCGTGCCACGTTTTCCTCGGTCTTCCTGTATTTCTGGTTCCATTTACATCGTTAAGATATAATTTTTTTACCATTCTTTCTTCATTCATTCTTTCCATATGTCCAAACCACCTTAATGATCATTTTTTTCATTACACTTTTTGTTCATAACACCATCATTCGCACCGCATTCACTTTTTTTTATATTTTCATTCGACACTATCATACACAGAGTATTCACACATTTGTCTAAAAGATCTCATTTCTACTGCATTTATTTTACTTTCATCCTTCTTTTGCCAGTTCCATGCTTCGCTTACATTCAAGAAACAATAAATTCAAAAATATATATAAATTTAAATAACGGCAAAATTTTAAATTTCTGAATGTACAAATCTGTATGACAAGTCAAATGCATACAATTCACAAATAAAACGCGCAGTGTATTTCAACAATTTAGCATATTTATATCTGGGGTATTGATTGACACGTTTAATAGTATTTACTGCTAGGTACTGTATGTAGACTCAACGGCGGTGTGCTAATATTAAAGGATGTATTCAGTTCTAATCCTTAAACACACAACAATACCATTCCACATGTCCCGGTATTGTTTTGGGAAATATCCATTTATTAACTCTTATCCTTATCAACAACAGGGTGCCTAAAAATTTAGTTGAACATTCTAGAAACCCATTAATTATTAATTATGTAAGGAACTACGATTCACGGGAAAAAAATTGAATAAATTTTCATTATCAAAAACTTATAAAATAGGTATGCTATTAAATTATAATCTAAAAAATATATATTTAGAATTTTATCGTTTCTAGAACGGTGAGGTGAAATTTTTAAAAATTATGAAAACGTCCGTTTTGTTGAATTTTTGTAATACTCGTATAAGAAAAGTTTTACATTTGATAATATGTTTTAGCAAGACGAAGCACCTCACTCCCTCAAAACAAAATAAACAAACAAATAAACCATCCGCAGGGGTAGGCAGAGAGAATGGACCGCCACACTACTCTATCCTGAATCACCTCTCTAGCTTCCTCCATATTCATACAACGAGTCATATACGCACGTCGATTCTTCCGACTTCTGGAATGATTAACCTTTAAAATTTGATTGATTTGGTCGTGCTATGTTTTCCTCGGTCTACCCCTTACTCCCGCAGGGGTAGGCAGGGAGAATGGACCACCACACTGCTCTATCCTGACACACCTCTCTAGATTCCTCCATATTCATACAACCGACTTCTAACACGATCAACCTTTTAAATTTGATTGATGTTTTATGTTTTCCTCGGTCTACTCCGTACTCCATTTATATCGTTAACGTATACTTTCTAAACCATTATTTCTCCTTCCATGCGCTCCATATGTCCGAACCAACGCAGCGATCTTTTCATAATTTTGTTCATAATACCTTATTCCGCTCTTCATTCCTTTTTTATATCAGCATTTGAGATTCTATCGTACATCGTTCTATCACACATAAGTCTTAGGGACCACATCTTTACCGCATTTATTCTGCTCTCATCCTTTTTCTCTCAGTTCCATGCTTTGCCTCCATAAGGTCATTTTCGCTTTCATTGATGTTTATTTATTTATTATTATGATGATTTGTATTTTAAGTGCGCCGTTTTGTAAAATCAATTACTCCAAGGGCGCACTAGGAAATGACTGACCGAACAGTGCAGTCTTCAGATGGTTCTTAAATTTAACGTCACTATCTTCATACTTAAAATACGAGAGCGACGCTAAATACGTTAGGCAGCTACAGAGCGCCTTACCGAACACCTCAAAACAGAATTCTTCTAGAAAACTAACGCTTTCATCAATATTTAAATTATTTTGAAGTAGGATATTATGAAATAATCTATTTTTCTATTATGGTGGTTACTTGTGTTTCGTCTTTTAAGACTAATAGCATAAATGAATTTGATAATTCCCAAATAAGACGAAGCATGTCGAGCAGTGCTAACAAAAAGAAACCCCTTTAAAAACGGAACATTTATTTGCTATGCGCTTAATTGTTTTCACTTTTTTTCTTTTCTATTTTTATCTTAAATTAAGGTACGCTTTAAAGTTAGCTATTCAGATTTAATTTTCATATATAAATTGTTTCTATTTGATGAAGAAAATAAATCCTGAGTATTCTTTTAATTGCGTTTAGGACAAGCATAAAAATAAACAAAGAAACGTTTAAGCGTAAATAAAATATATTTCTTTACAGAATGTTCTTGATAAAAGTTCATTGTAATTAGTAAACGAAAAAATAATAAAGAAACTAGTCGAAATTAATGAATGTGTGAAACAAAACTTAATATATGTTATGAGAAAAAAATAACAAAACATCTGATTTATTTTTGTTATCATAGATTGAAATCTTCACCTTTTTATGACTATTAAAATATCAACTTAATAATATTCTTTGATAACCAAGTATACGATAAATAATTATACTAAAAAATATACAGTGGTACATATGTATATTTATTCTCTATTAGTCCCGCATTATCGAAGTAATTGTGATAACTAAATTTTATCAATGTGATTATTAGACACTTAGACTTATATAAACATCAGGTAAATGTAATAAGTTTGAAAGCTTTTTGCATCTCCCGGTAGAGCTTTGAAACAGTTTGGGTTCTGGGAAAGAAACAATTAGCGGCAGGTGGCGCCACAGGTGGCCGGCAATTATTATTATTATTTCTGTGGCGGCAGCGCCAGGAACTTGCAGAAATCTGTCATCAAGGCTTCACAAAACCTGAAAGAGCTTTTTCAGATACGAAAGACCGTGCTATTTTTACACAGCGGTGATTTAAAACGCATCACCGTCTGGGATTGTTAGAGCTTTTTATAGAAAATGATCGTTTTGGTATACTACAGCCGTCCTTTAATATTCATATATATTTTATTACATTTATAGACTGTGTACTTACGTATATTATGTGTAGGCGGCGACTACCTAAGAATAAAAGTATTTAAAAAACTGATTTTGGATATGAAAATCATTATTAATTTATTATTTAGATCTGTTATGATGATAACTTTTCATTCCTTAATAACAATGATTTAAAACTCCTTATTAAATAATAAGTATGAATGAAAACGTTTATTTCTAGAATATTAATTATAATTTATGGGAATTATTTATTTCGGCTTGCTATCAATAGGACATTTGATTACAATTTGGTATAACTAAATTTAACAACAACTAAAATATGCATAGACTTATTTTGTAACTTCGATATCCGTCATTACTTTATGTTGTGGATTCACATTTGAATATATTTTTTAAAAACATAATATTTTCAAAACACTTTTTTGCACGCCGCGGTATTAAATTTCAATTTCTAAACTTCTAACATATACTTTCTTCTCTAACTAACTAACTAACCATTACACCGTTTCTCCAGAGGGGTAGGCAGAGAGGATGAATAACCACACTGTTATATCCTGACATAATTTTCGCGTCTCTTCTACATGCACACATCGTGACATGCACGCTCGTCGATTATTACTACTTCGAAGATGGTCGCCTTTCAGTAAGTAATTAATTTGATCATGTCATGTCTTCCTTGGCCTTCCTCGACTTCTTTTTCCATTCACACTACTTGTATATATCTTTTAAACCATTCTTATCTTATCCATTCGTTCTATATGTCCAAACCATCTTAGTGACCCTTTCTTGATTTTATTTATCACGCATTCATCCGCCTTACATTCCTTTCTTACTTCATCATTAGATATTCTATCATACATTGTTTTTCCGGACATTATTCTTAGTGACCTCATTTCTACGGCGTTTATCTCACTTTCATCCTGTTTACTCAAGGTTTAAATTTCTATAAATATTCTTAAAAATTCTTTCTTTCTTTCCTTTCTACAATGAAAAACATGAATACAATCCGAATAATGTAAAAAAGTGTTCGTAAAATACTATGTTTTAAAAAAAACTAACCAAAAATTGTTTATCAATAATTTGTTACAAATTTGTGTATTACGCATGATTACATTATTACGCGATTTTCCGGAAACTTGCGCGTCAACCTTCCTAGTTCGCACTCAAACGAAAACGAACATTCTCGAATGATCATTATAGGCGTCAACTGATAAGCCCACCCACTAGATCAAACTTTGGCGAGTTATAAAAGGCAAATTATGAGTCCTCGTGTACATGCTAATCCGTCATTAATCCAAGTACCTACCTACATAATATAACACCCTACGGTTAGCTTTCATTGATTACGAATGTTCGAATTTCGAAAAAAATGTTTATAAAGGCGTCATAAACTTTTACTGCGAAAGAACCATATTGCTAAGCATATTGCACTTTCTATAAATTCCCAGCATGGGTGTCAAAGGGGCATAATTGAAATGGTTCTAATATTTGCGTTATATTCAAATTTATTTCAAATACAATTTTGCACATAAAAAAATCTATTACAAATAATAAAAATATTAAATCTTAAGGCAAGAAAACATATCCTACGTTTTCCTTAATTTTCTTCCTAAATTAAACTTTTTTATTACATTCCTTATAATAAAACGTACATTCCTTATTATTTCCATACCAAACCATAAAATTATATATCTCATGGTTTGGTATAAACATATGATAATGCCTTAGCTAAACAAAATAAATCAACATTTTCAAAATAAAATCTATAATTTCACTGATTTAACTTCCATTAAACGTATATCGTATTTTTAAACATGATACTAGAAATTCAAGTCACTTTAGCTTTAATTCTACGTCACTACACATTTTCATTGTAGGTTTTTCAAACCATTTTTTTCATGTACGATTTAAAACACCTTGATTAATTATTATTATGACAGCATGAGCCAAATCGATGTAAAGGGTATTATAGCTATCATAGTGATTCTCGTAACATGTGATAGGTAGCTGAATCTATCGCCATTTTATTGTCACGTGAATTGTACACCAGACCAAAGACTGTGTGACAATCACACTGCCCTCGCCGGGAATCGAACCTGGAACCTTCGGGTTGGCAGTCAATGCCATTCGGCCACGAAGGTCGTCAATTATGATCCCTTGTATATAGAAGTGAAACATGAAACTGACAAAAGAAGAATGAAAATATAATAAATGCAATAGAAATGAGATTTCTCAGACGAATGTGTGTTAATTTTGTATATGATAGTGCCAAATGCAAATATAAGAAGTGAATACAATGGGAATGAAAGTGTTATAAATATGTAGAATACTGAAAGAATGTGTTTGAAACAATGATTAAGAAAGTAAACGTTTATGATGTAAATGGAACAAAAAATAAAAAGCTAATTGGTAAGCCGAGGAAAACGTGGCACAATAAAATCAATCAAATATTTAATGTCGTGATGAGTTGGAGAAATCGACATGTGTGTCAATTGTGTCAAGAACAGTGTGGCGGTCCATTCTTTCTAACTACCCCTTCGGAGAGACGGCGTGATGGTTAGTTATTAGTTATTGAGTAAGTTTAATTACTATAGAAATGATTGAATAACTATGGTTAAAACGTATACTGAAAAATAATCAACACTCATCAACAAGCAGCTGCAATCTCTGGTCCTCTATAATGGCAACATGGCCATCGCAACGAGTGAGATGAGAATTTATAAAGCATGCGTACGACCAAAAATAACATATAACGTTGAAGCAAAGTTAAACACAGTCAGAACCAAGCAAGCACTGAAGACCTCCGAGATGATGAAGATGATAGTAGGCAAGATATTAAGAGATCGTGTGAGGAACAAAATATTAAGAGAGATATATGAGCCTGAGAGAGAAGGAGTAAAAGAAATATGATGTATTATAAATACACTCTTATAAAACTTTACAATTTTACGATAAGTGTATGGGTATAAAGCAAAATACGAAACACGTAATGTATGATATAAATATTTAAACGAGTGTGCGAAGTGATTATGTGTGTACAAAATGTACATGCGATATAAATGTTAATAAAACGTTTATTTCCCTACAGTATGTTACGTTTCTGACATTTCCAATTATAGTGGGCGAAATATCATAAAATTTTACGTAATGATGCTTTTTCAAATAAGTAATTATGAAGATACTAAAAAATCGTGTACATTAAAATATATTTTTATATTTATAAATAAAAAAAACATTTTATTCGTTTAATAGCAATAGGGTTTTTTCGTTTTAAATATGAATTGATAAAATCGATAAAACCAAGTCTAGAAAGCTAAACATTTTCTTTATATTTCTCCTCTTTTCTATTATATATCTCCCTCACTCCCCAAAACAATTTTAGATTGTGTTTGTTTTATTGTTCTAAACTCCGTCGGATTTTAAAATATATTTTTGGCGTTTAGGAAGATTGTTGAAAGTTGTATAGTCAACTATGGAAAAGCACAATCTCTAAACATTTGTTTGACAAGTTTTCCGAACAGATACATACTTGTATTGAAAGTAAACTGTTACATACTTGCCTAAAGAATTTTCATCGCTAAACATTTTGAAGTAATTTGGTGAGATCTTCAATTTATATATTTTTTAAATATAAATAAAACCGATAGGTATTAAAAATATTCCAAATTATTAATGAAAATAATTTTAAAAAATCGTTAAAACTATATTTAGTGAAATTTATATATTCTTCTTTTTCTCCTTTTAGACATTTGGCCTGTTTCTGTAGTCAGGCTGGCCTCTCTCTGGATGTTTTCTCCCAGCTATCCGGTAGGTCTAGAGGGAAACCAACAGGAATCTGATGCATCACAAAGTGTGAGATTCTGGAGGGATCCATCTTCTGCACGTGCGCATTCCAGTGTATTTTGCGTTTTCTGCCCCATCTGACAATGTCTTCCACCTTGCAGATTTCGCGGATAGCCGTGTTCCTCGCCCTATCTCGAAGAGTCTTTCCTGCTATTATCGTCAGCGTCCGAATCTCTGCCACCCGCACGTTAAGCCTGCATTATTGTGGTATCCGCTCTAGTCTCAATGGTATTACAACTGGTTTTGTATATTTTGACCTTACTGTCAATTTTTTAGATATTTATATGTTTAGTTTAAATTCAACTAGGCTTATGGCTTCGACCGGTTTCGGCAGCTCGCTGCCTTCTTTCGGTGAATCAGTAAACCAGAATATGGCATCGAGGGATCAAACCTAAGGGAATGAAACCAAATATGTATTAAAATGGAATTTGAATTATAATATTTCATTTTTTTAATGAACTTCTACCGTGAACAAAATTCATATTTTTTTCCTGATAAATAGAATAATTACTCGTACAATTAATTTGTGTATATTATACACGTCGGTAAGAATTCATAAGAACAAGTACTTTACAAGATTTTGGTAGCACGCACCTAGCGCGTACTTAGCAAACAACGTGTTTAAAACAATTCAACTGATTTAAACTCAGGTTATTACAGAAGATCAGCAGTTGGATCAGCAGTCAAGTCGGAAAAATTCAGCAGTTAACTACGCTAGTTCAATCAAATAAACATGTGAAAGTTACTTTGTCAGATTTTGTTTATATGTCGCGTCATATTTTATAAGATCAAGTAGTCTGTAGTAGTTTCGGCACATTGTATCACCATGGGGATGTATCATGTATCACATTAAATAAAATGAGAATTACTCTTCTAAAGCCTGGCGATGTTCCTGTACCGCTCAGTCTGGCGGTTACGTGACTACGGCATTACGTGGACTTTTAACCACTTAGGACGTGCCACCACTCAAAGTCCAACGTACATACTCGTACATAGTTGGCTTTATGGCTCAGGAGATAAATATTAAGAACACATTTAAACAATATTTTTATGCATGCCGAATGATAACGTAAGTGATATGATAACGTATTAGCCTATCATATTACTAACTAACTAACTAACTAACCATCACGCCGTCTCCCCGAAGGGGTAGGCAGAAAGAATGGACTGCCACACCTTTCTTTCCTGACATATTTATCTCGCTTCCTCAACATTCATACATCGTGTCATGCACGCGCGTCGATTTCTCTGACTCCTCACATGGCCGACATTCAATATTTGATTTATTTGATCGTGCCACGTTTTCCTCGGTCTTCCTCTATTTCTGTACCATTTACATCATTAACATATAATTTTTTTACCATTCTTTCTTCATTCATTCTTTCCATATGTCCAAACCATCTTAATGATCCTTTCATTATTTTGTTCATGACACCATCATTCGCACCGCATTCACTTCTTATATTTTCATTCGACACTCTATCATACACAGAATATCCACACATTCGTCTAAGAGAACTCATTTCTACTGCATTTATTCTACTTTCATCCTTCCTTTGCCAGTTCCATGCTTCGCTTCCATACATTACAAAACTAAATATTATTTTATTTTAAATGAATGACCTTCCATAATATCATAATCTTCGTATGTAAATTTCAAATCAAATCATTGTTTTTATTTTCGTTAATCAACCATTTAAAAGTTTACAAAAAACGGCTAGCTAGATTTCAACTTTATTAATTTAAATGTCTAAGAAAAAAGTGAGTGCTGCATACAAAATTTTTAAAAATAAAAAATAACAGTATTAAAATTTATAAATAAACTGAAAATAAACTCATGTCATTGGAAAAAACCGGTTTTATTTATAACAAAAAAAATTATTTGAACTTTTATGGTAGAAGTTCATTGTAAACAATGAAAAAAAAGTAGAACTTCTTTTTAAAATTTATATTTAGTGAAAATCAACTAATTTTTGTGTATTCGACCGGCTTCGGCAGCTTGCTGCCATATTCTGGTATGGTGACAGCACCAGAAAACGGCAGTGAGCTGCCAAAACCGGTCGAATTCAAAAAGATTATTATATAATATTAGTACATTTTAAAAAGATTTTTCCATTTTTTTATCAGGTTTTATTTAATTTAAATTCATTAGAACTCTACAGTGTTAGCGCCTCGAATAGATGTGTTCTTTAAAATTTCATTGAAAATTCTTAATGAATTAAAACACTATTTATTCCATTTTTGAAAAATGGAAAAAAAGTATTTATTGTTTCTTGAACAATGATGTAAAACTCCATATTAAATACTTAATACGAATGAAAACGTCGGTTTTCTAGCAGTTTCATTATATTTTATAGGAATGACACGTTTCAAATGTGACGCTCCACATTTCGTAATGCCTTAGAAGGTCGAAACATGTCTCCCATCAAATATAATAAAACTTCAAGAAAACTGACGTTTTCATTCGTATTTATTATGGAAGAAATGGTGTTTTAATTCATAAAATATCGTCATAATGGAAAATTCCACAGTGTTAACGCTTCAGGTTTATCTAAAATTATTTATAAATTCTTATATTTTTTACTTAATGAATCAAATTTAGGGAACATTTCAATAGTATATTCATTTTTTATGATTTATAAAAAATGTTAATAAAACTACCTTTAGCAATTTTCCCCCGATCTCTCACTTGTAATATTGGTGAGTGGGATGATGAGCCATTCAGAGTGTTATTTAAATTTAGAATGCACGCGAACATTATCTATGATTACGTTCAGCTGAATTTTTACTATAAAATGACCAAATATGAACATTTTCGTATATTTGATGTCAATCACATGGTTATAATTGCAATTTTTAAATTACATGCATCCCTAGAGTTGGAGGTATTAAAATCATGTACTTACAAATGATAAATAAGAAAATAAATAAACATGTAAATTAAAACAATTATAAAATAATTGTAACTAACTAACTAACCATCACGCCCTCTCGCCGAAAAGGTAGGCAGAATGAATGGATTTCTTTCTCAACATTCATACATCATGCCACACAAGCGCGTCGATTTCTCCGACTCCTCACGTGGCCGACATTTATTTGATTGTGCTACATTTTCCTCGGTCTTCCGCTATTTCTAGTCCCATTTACATCGTTAACATATACTTTTTTACCACTCTTTCTTCATTCATTATTTCCGTGTTTCCAAACCATCTTTATTATGCTTTCATTATTTTATTCATAACACTATCATTCGCACCGCATTCACTTCTTATATTTTCATTCGACACTCTACCATACACAGTTTTTCCACACATTATACTAAGAGATTTCATTTCTACTGAATTTATTCTACTTACATCCTTCTATTGCCAGTTCCATGATTCTCTTCCCTACATAAGGGTCGGCACAAGAACACCATTGTGCACTGCCATTTTAGCTTTTTTGGATAGGAATTTTCGAAAACAACTTTAAGTGCACCATTCACTTAAATAATTATATTCCTTATTATATATTTAAGTAATCAGTGAAAAAAAGTATGTAATAAAACGAGAAGTTAATTACATGCATTTTAAATATAAATTATCAAGACTTTTTCTTTCCCATCTATGCAGTTTTTTTCCTCGATTTTCCAAACGAAGAAACTATTGAACATGAAAGAAATAGCGTCATTTAGTGAACCGGTCCATTGATGGGAAAAACCGAAAAAGGATATTTCAATTCATTGAGCGATTTGTGTTTTTCAGCAACAGATGAATGCCATGTTTATTCTCATAAATCACGTACATTTTCCATTCGGATTTCCTTTAAAGGACGTAATCATAATTTTAAACGTATCTACGAAATTCGTAGACGCCAGAGATGTACTGGAGTATTTATGTTGTACCAATGATTCAAAATTTTCATTCTGATGAAAACGTTTGTTAATTAGTTTTATTATATAACATAAATATAATTGGAGGGACATATTTCACATTGCTGTAACTAGTCAGATATTAAATACCTTTACTAGGCAAAACATATTGTTTCTATAAAACATAATTCAACTTTACGGAGTTTTTCATCATTGAGAACAATAACTAAGTAAGTTGTTTTTGTTGTACGTATTTAAAAAAATGTTATTATCAAAAAAGCTTTACCTAAATAAACCAACCCTTCAAAAATCTTAAGTAATATTAAATAGTCCATTGTTTTGGCCGAAAAAACATTTGATGTATTATCAACACCTGATTATGTCAACATAGGTTGACGAAACAGCTGTCGCCTAAAATAAAATACAATTGTGATACATAAAACAAAGTTATTTAATTTAACAGATAAAATAAAATTGATTTTCAAAAATGCAACTTAGAAGTAAAGAGTAATTGTGTTAATTTTTAACTTTGGTAGCAATATGTTTTTTGGGATCTTGGGTATGTTACTTGTCTTTCAGGGTAGTTATATCATATAACCACCCTGAAGATGGAGATTTCAACGATCGCCGAAACATCGGTCGAGAAAGACAAGTTACACGGATATACCTAAGATCTCAAAAAAATATGCGTTTATTTATTTAACACTGGATGTCTCCACAAAAACGTTGTTACCATCTCAAACATCAATTTCTGACTATACGATAGATAAACTTAAGGCATATACACTATGGAATTATTTAATGATTTTTTTATAAATTACCAGCCTGGACACGACCAGATTCCTTCTTCATAATAATGAGCTATTTTCTGCTCACATTGAAGATTGTAAAATAATTTCTAATATGATTAATATAAATCCTTGATATTAGTCTTTTTTTTTTTTTAATTTATATATATATCCTGCTATTTTTCAGAATAATATAAATGTGTTAAACCAAAAACAATATTATGTTTGTAGAAGAAAAACATATTTGAAATAAAAAGAACATTTGTGAGTGATTTCTTAGATTTATGGTTATTCTAAAGCGGTTGTTTTCGGAACAGTGAAAGATACGTGATGAAGTTTTCCTGATGATGAAGGTATAATTCATGTCATGAAAAATTAATGCAATATTTAAAAAAAATACTGTATTTAAAGATTTGAGTAATTAAATGTGCAGTTTGTCCAAAAGAAATAAATGTTCATATGATTGCTTACTGAATTTGAAATCACTAGTAAAACAATAAATGCTCGTGTATCAAGAAATGTTTTATGAATAAAAATATAATTTACAAGATCAGTAAGGCGATTGTTAATATTAGTCATGTTCTTTTTCTTCTTCTTTCGGTGCCGTGTCAGGTCCCCCAAACGTTAGCGATCACTACAGCAAAGGCATCTCTATCCTGTGCCACTTGGAACAGGTTCTGAACTCTTGTTATCCCTGTCCACTCTTTGATGTTCTGCAGCCAGGGCAGCTGCCTTCTACCAAATTCCCGACGTCTCTCCACTTTACCTATTAATATCAGTCGAAGAAGGTGGTATTTTTCTCTCCTTAGCACATGACCCAAATATGAGACCTATCTAATTTTCATACTTGACAACAGCTCTCTATTGGCTCTGGCTCTCTGCAGTACGTCTGCATGACTGACCCTATCGGTCCACGGTATACAGACCATTCTGCGGTATATTCACATCTCGAACGCTTCCATCCGGTTCATTACATTCACTTTCAGAGTCCAGGTTTCGCAGCCATACAGTAGAACAGACCATATATAACATTTAATCATTCTTTGTCGGAGTTTCAAGTTAAGATTATCGTTGCAAAATAATGTTCTCATTTTGTTAAATGCAGCTCGTGCAACTTCGATTCTGCATTTTATTTCAATGTCCGGGTCAAGCGCTTTAGTGATAATGCTGCCAAGGTATTTAATTAATATTCTTATTATTAACTTCAATCTCGTTTCATACTGTAGTATGTTACATACCTACTCGTATTTGTGGTACCATGTAAATAAATATCCCACAAAAAACTGTTTCGTCCCTGGTAAGGTGTCCAAATATTTTATTTCTGGAATATTTTCTTCCATAGTTCATTAGTATTCTCGCGACACCGGTTCAGATGTGCGTTAAATTTAATAAAAAAAATCATATCTGCTAGTATTTACGCAAGGACTTCAAGGGGTCGCTCGGAAATCAGCGATAAGGTGTCCTGAAATGGATTTTTCTCGTGGAACTGTTAACGACTTTACAAAATTAATTAAAACATTCTCCTCTGCCCTAAAGCATGTTTCTATTAATTTAATGTCACAATATAGGTACACCGAATGACACAGTTTAAAAGGTTTCGGAAATAAATATTATGAATCGCATGATTAAACTTTTTCTATTTTATATTTATAGCGTTTAAACTTTTTTTTCAAATTAACATTTATTTAGTATAATAAATGCAGTAGAAATGATATCTCTTAGACGAATGTGTGGATACTCTGTGTATGATAGTGTCGAATGAAAATATAAGAAGTGAATGCGGTGCAAATGATGGTGTCATGAACAAAATAATGAATGGATCATTAAGATGGTTTGGACATATGGAAAGAATGAATGAAGAAAGAATGGTAAAAAATATATATTTTAATGATGTAAATGGAACCAGAAATAGAGGAAGACCGAGTAAAACGTGACACGATCAAATTAATCAAATATTGAATGTCGGCCATGTGAGGAGTCAGAGAAATCGACGCGCGTGCATGACACGATGTATGAATGTTGAGGAAGCGAGAGAAATATGTGTTTCTGCTTACCCTTTCGGGGAGACGGCTTGATGGTTAGTTAGTTAGTTAGTTAACATTTATTTCTATAATGCAATATTAGATAACGCTGATCTTTATTATATTTTGAAGTGTTATTAATATGTTTATACTGTATTCAATTTCATAAATCTTCTTCTTCTTCTTCCTTGTTGAAGACTTATGTGGTCTGTTCTCCAGGGTGTTGCTCCTCCTGTGAGGTAGACTCCTAGCCGTCCTTCTATATTTTAGGAGTTCTTCCACGAGGACAAGTCCCATGAGGCTGATTATGTAATACAATATAGGGGAGTCTGGTGGAGTCCATCCTGTGAACATGCGTACCAGTCCCTTTTTCGCTGTCTGCTCCATCTTATAATATCAACCTCACATATCTCTCTTATTCTAATACCATAACAGCGAAACAATGATCTTCATTTTTATTGGAAAATAATAATATTTTCTTGCTATAGTTAAAAGATGATTGATACTGAATGTTTTTGGTAGAAAACCGTTGTAAAGAATCAAAATAAAAAATAAATATTTTTATTGTAAATATTATGTTTTATTTAATTATTTTTCTAGTTCCGAGCGATAACTGTTTTCCGTGTTTTGGCAGCTCGCTACCATCTTATAAATATCGAAACCAATGAATAATTTTCTTTACATATATTATTTATTCTTCTTCTATTTTTCGTGTTTTATTAAGTTGATTTCTCTTGTGAGAAAGGTTCTCAATATTCAGTTGTGTGAAACAGTTCCACCACAATTCTTAGACCGATAATTTTTCAAATACGAGTACATTACTTTCGAGTCACTCGACTACTGCCGACGCCAGGACGTCTGTGATCTTATTGGTAAAAGTAATGTTGACCCCTAAATAACTATCCCGAATACGATTTTGCTAATTCGAAAAGTGCTAAACAAGTTTATTCCAGATTTCTTTTAATAAAAAAAACTAACTTACCACCACGTCGTCTCCTTGAAGGGGTATGCAGAATTATTAGATCGCCACACTGTTGTTTCTGACATTCTTCACTCGATCACCTACTTTCATACATCGTGTCATGCACGCACGTCGATATTTGGTGAAATCTCACGTGGCTGACATTTAATATTTGATTGATTTATTTGTAAATGATGACAGAAATAGAAGAAAAAAATTCATTTAATATTATAATATTACATATGTTTCTCTTTAAAAGTGTATTATGGTGATCTGTGTAACAAAATGACATCGATCGTTCAATCACGTGGAATGTAAACCGTCTTTCTCTGACAGACTCACCTTTTCATTCTTATAATTCATCATCAGCTGTCCCTCGTGTCCGAGGAAGACTGTCCTTCACGGTTGTGGGTCTAAATGTGACTGAAGAGCCCGATCCTGGACCCACAAATTCTGAGGCATCTGGGACAGGGGAAGGCGCTTGTAATGAAGCCGTCACCGTCTCCCAGTGGTCTCTCCTTTCTCCTCCTCGTAAAGACAGCGTGACAAACACACGACCATTGCTGTGAATCGAACCCGAATCCTTCGGTGTGGCAGTCATAACAATTAACACTCGGCCACGAAGGTCGTCTTTGAATGCAGTAATGAATAAATTCAGCATGTTTTTATTTATTTTGCAATATAAGACATAAATGATGAAAACTAGAATACAAGTAAAGTAGACACAGTCGATCGATAGAACGGTACCGTATTCGTGCATGTTGCCAAATATCTCTGTGATAGTAAGAATACGTATTTTTCAAAACTTTTCACTCATTATTCCTCTTTCACTAGAACATTAAACATCGTTAAATTTCTTCCCTCGACAGACGTTTCTCCGAACCACTGAATGTACACCCGTACTTTGTGAATTTATTTGTTCACAAACACAGAAAATAGACGCCTGCCTAGTCTTACGCGTACAACTCAGGGTTCTTATTTAATATATCCATTTTTCACACTCCCATTTTACAAGTTACCACCTAAAGTACACTTCCATTCGTGTACATTTACACAACTAAAAAGATTACTGCATTGACATTTACATAATACATTTATTCCCTTGTTAACTTTAAAAATAGAAATTTAATATCTCAGTTAAAATGAATACTCAAAATTAATTAAGTTCAATAAATGTGCAAAAATCAAAATGAATAGTAGTTGAGTTACTGTAATTCACGTGGCAGCAATGGATTTGCTTTATTGAAGCGAATCGAAATGATTCGCGTAGCAATGTTGCACTACTTTTTCTTAAACTATTATATTTGCTGGATGTGATGCACTCGGGTCGATTGTTTCCGATGTTTTAATAGTTATTCTGCTATTTGGGACGAAGACAAACCTAACAAATCAAAGATCATCAAAATCGGTCTTTCCGTTCTTGAGTAAATGGCGTTACTAACATGACATTATTTTATATATGTTATGAAGATTTGAAATTGCAACAACAACAAACCATCACGCCAAACTAATCTATCCTGGCACACTTCTCTAGATTCCTCCACATTCATACAGCGAGTCATACACGCACGTTGATTTTTTGACGTTGATTGCACACTTTATTCTAAAATCATGCATACTCGTATATGTGCGAAACATATTCATCTATAAACATTCCTTTATATAGAGTATACAGACATTATCAATATTTTATTTTATTTTTATAAATCTTGTTTGGTATAATAGCTGAAATTCTAAATAAACTACTATTTTACATTATTTTTGAAAACATATTTGTATGAGTAGGTACTTATAAATAAAATAAACAGATAGCTTACTTCATCCCCCAAGAATGATATGAAATCCTAACAAATCAACGTCCGCGTGCATTCATGCTTATATTTTTCAAATTATATTTTGATTAAAAGCGGTCGCCTATTTAAACCTGTCTCAGGATCCGATACGGCAGCCCAGCCATCTTCTCTGCGTTTCTACTTTTCACGGTCGAAATCACCTTAATGAAATTTCTACCGGGTCGGTCGGGTGCAATCTTCAAAGTCGCCCGTTTCCGATTCTGAACCCGAATGTAATTATGAATCCTCCTACAGCATCCATCCGGCCAAGATTGTAGTTAATTCACTTCAAATCGATTGCATCAAATCGGACGGTGTCTGCGGAAAAGATTGTTAGAGCTGTTTCATAATTAATTGCTTTTCATTCAAAAACGAATTCTTATATAAAAATAGGTTAATTCATAATAAATAATAAAGATACGAATAACTACCTAGATTATTGTTTGTATAAAAAGAATGATTTTGGTAAATTTTAAATATTTTTTAAAGATAAAGATAAAGAGGATTTATTAATCCAATCGGGAGTTTATTTATTTATTTTATTTATTTATTAAGGGTAACATACAGCGATATCAATAACATATATATTATACAACATGTAAGTTATAATAATAATAATAGTAATAATAATAATAATAATAATTACAATAATAATATTATTATAATGTAAATACCAGTACCATATATAAAGATTGCTCATCAATAATCAAATCAGTTTATTTATTTATTTACTCAAAAGACACAGACAAACAGCATAAATTTTTAAGGCAGTGTTTAAGTATGCTTATAAGCTGGTATAATGTATATACCAGTACCATATATAAAGATTGCTCATCAATAATAAACTCGTATATGGTACCTACTGGTATAACAAAGCCCAACATTAATTTAAGAATAAAAAAGCCTTTATTTTAAGTGATCTAATTAAAGTTCCTTTTCCAATTTCATGCATATTTTAAGGTATGTTTTGAAAGCATTTCTCATATAAGAATATCTAGAAAAATGTAAAAAATAAAGTTTTGAGTCATAAAAATCCATGTTTCTTTTTCTTCTTCTTTGGAAATACAAGCCTTGGTGGGTCTAGGCCTCCTCCAAGAAACGTCTCCATCTCGTTCTGTCTCTGGCCGCCACCTCCCAGTCTTGGTGCTCCAGGACCCGACAGTCTGCCACGGTACCATCCAACCACCGCAGTCTCTGCCTGCCGACGCTTCATCGTCCTACTGGATTGACAGACGTCACTCTTTTGGACACCTCCAGATCCCTCATGCGGTGCAAGTGCCCTAGCCCAGCGGTCTCTTTAACCTTTTCATAGCTGCAAATAAATCACGCCGCACTGCTAATCAGGCCAAATATTTTTTGTCAAAATAAATCTTGAATTGATAGCCCGCAATGGGTGAAATCCAGTTGTTCGTCTACAAGTATTTGTATACATTCAAAATGTTGTAAAAAACAAAAAACTGGTCAAAATTATAGCATATAGATTGGAGTGACATCTCCAGGCGGTTTCTAGCAATGCGCTAATGGCGTTAGCCTTTCACATTGCTTTAAAAAGATCTTCTGCTTAATGCTTAAAATACAATCTTCATAGATGGCGTTAGTGTGTAGATTGAATAAACTACCATGCAAATGGTGGTGTTGCAGATTAACATATATACAACTTCCAAAAATTTGTCAGACATGGTGGTCATAAGAAAAAATGTGGAATAGGTAAACAGGTCATAAGTCCTGTAAACACCTCGATCAACCATATTCTGTTTCCATATTATTCGTCTCTGTTGAGATACAATTGATTCTTGAAAATAAAACTTGTTTAAAAATTTTTTTGCTGTGTTAGAAAGAAATTATAATTTACTTACGAAATATTATATCCCGCATCGATTGATATAGTTTTTTCTTGAAGTTAAACAAGTTTCTAATTTTCATTGCCAAACAGTTTTCGAAATTTACCGATAAATCGGTTAAAGGTATTTGGAAACATATAAAATATTTCGGGATAACTAAAATCGATGTCAGGGTGTGTACCGTTTCTGCCAACAGTCTACAAGTCAATACGGCGCAAGACATCGTCACCAAAAGTTCTTCCGAGATATCTCGTCTCTGGCAATACGAACACTGCGCCATTTGCCGAGATTTCATTTCATTTCATTTATTTTGATAATAATCACAAACATTACAGACATACAATTCCAAATCGTTTGCAATTACATTATAAAAAGAGAAGCATTAAAAAAATAAAAATTAAGCTTAAGAATAAGAAAAAATCATAACATTGATATTGCATCCCTGAGGCAACTCACACCATCACGAAATATGTCGACCTCCGAGGCGATCTGATTAAGCAATAAGATTGCCCTACCCACAGGCATAACCATTGGCAGATTTAACCATTTTGGCAATTTAACCATGCTAACGTCCGGGTATACTATAAATATTAAAATATATATAGTATATATTAAAATATATGTATTTTAATATATATAGTACACTGTATATATAAAAATTACGAAGAGTCACTGGTAATTCCTGAAAGTAATTTGTGACAAATGCGCTGTACTAGAGATAATAACAATTGTAAATGCAGAAGATAAGCTAGTCCAATAGCGTTGATGGCTTAATGGTCCGTTTCCCCACTTAACGGGCGAATCTGATGAAATATTGAATCAAGGGAGAGCTTTAGCATGTTGTCGCATTACGATATCTGGCCATAGGACATACCCGCCCCGCCAATTATGCTCCGATTATAACAGATATCCTCAGATTATCAATAAATCAACCGGGGCTGTTCTGCTCTACACGTTGCATTTGCAAATATTTACTCGCCTTACGCGATTCAATTACATTATTCATTATATTTGATTATTTTATATTTATTCAAAAGGGTAGTGGTAAAGTAGTTCAAAAGGGTAGTAGGGCTACGATGGGGTATATTTTGCTGGAAAGTATGCCTCTACAAAATGTCGTAAGGTACCGTGTTGCATTTACAACAGCAACACTACTATCAAGTCCAACTCTCTAGCGTCCACGAGAAGTCTTTTAAAGACCCCGCGAACCCCGAGCAATGTGGCACATATTACTTAGTGCCATAGCAGATAGAGAGAGGACGAATGGCGAGCTTCCAGCGCCATAAAACTGGATACACCCAGCTAAGGAAAAGTAACCCCGGCAGAAAATCCTCCAGAGAAAGCAAGGGGATACCACTCTGGATATTTTCCCCCAGGTCATCTCTATGAAGAGACCGAGCTGCCCAGTACGGGGAGGCCTACTCACGGGTGATAGTCAACGTTAGGGAGACCTGACAGGACACAGAAAGAAGAAGATATTTATTTACTAAAGCCTGAACAAAGACTTTATTGCATGCCCCAATCGACATGTTTACATGACCCGATGTATGAATGTTGAATAAGTATGTCAGGACATAACAGTAACAGGACATACCCTTTCGAAAATACACGTAATATATTTTTAATAAATTAAAACATTGTTTTTTCCACTTTTGAAAAAAAAATACTGTTTTTAATTCATAAAAATTCGTCATTATGGAATTCCACAGTGTTAACGCCCGTTTATAGAAAATATTTAATGTTTGTTTTTGAAATAATATGATGTTTATACTTTAGGGCGAAAGAAGAAACAATCGCGAGACGGTGGGGGTTCCACTACGTTGGTTTTTAATTAATAAATTAATAATTTGAATTAATAAACAATTTTTTAAAAAGCGAAATTTACCACTTTTTAGTTTTATCTCATTTTCTTTATTGCATCTTAATTATATTTGCGATAGTTTAGTTTAGATTTTTTTTTACTAGAACTCCCAAAAATGTTGTTTTTTTTTTTATCAAAAGATTCTCTTTCAGATTTCCGATATACCTACATAAAAAAAACACCCAGCAAAGCGTGATACATCACTACCAAAATACAATGAAACTTCTAGAAAACATATATTTTTGTCATATTTTTATATAAAAATGACAGATTTAGGTATAATGAAATGTGTAGTTTGATAATATTTACCGAAAACGTTCGTTTTTGTGTAAAAAAAAAACTCGTTCTTGTAGGGTAGATCTGAACCATTTCTATAAATTTACAATAATTGAACACATATTTGTAAGAAATGCTTCAATCAACAAGATAATTTTATGAATATTGAAACGTGTCGTGGATATAACTCGTAAATACTTACTTACATCCTATGGCCATACAACTCTTGAAGAGTTTTAAACTCCTTGATGATTTTCCTCCAAGCTCCTCGATCCTGCGCCTTTTGCTCCCAGCAGTTCGATTCGCCCAACCTAGCCAGATCAGCCAGAACATTTATCCATTAGGCGCTGTCTAGGCCTTCCAAGAGGTCTTATCCAGTTGGTATAGCCGCGTACATGATTTGATTGCTCTAATCTCTCCAGCTCGGCATACGTACCCAATCCATGTTGCGACCAGCTCTCACGGTGCTCATTATAAGGGGCTGCTAGGTCATCGTATGAATCTCTTGGTTAGTTCTATGCCTCCAAGTTCCCTCCTCAACACCGGGTCTGGATTTCAGGATCATTCTCAGTATCCTATTCTCAATCCAGTAGATTATTTGTTGTTCTTTTAGAGTCATTGTCTACGACTCAGAACCATATGGCACAACTGGTTTGATGGTGGTTTTAAAAATGCGTAGCTTGATGTTTCTGGATAGAAGCTTGGACTTTAGGTATGTTTTCAAGGAGGCTGCAGCTCGTAGACCTTTTTGAAACTCGTAAATGATCAGAAAAACTTATGGGAAATATTGCGAAATGTTTCATATACTCGTATATACATTTTGAGTCAATTTCATATTTTAGCATATGGGGCCTTCTACATAAACCTATAGCAATCGCATGAATACTTAAAAGAGTTTAAACTATATTAAAAAATAAAAAAGTTTGTTCCTAAAACGTTCGTATAATTAAATAAATAAGTTTCAAAGTAGCTGCATGTTATCGAAGGACTCTTTTAATAAAATACTCAATGACTTGACACTTACTATATACAAATTCACATTTTCATGAAAAGTCGCCGTATACATGAATGGAAAACTTTATAAAATAAATATAAATGTACTCGTATTTAAATTCAACTTTACGACTTTATCGCTATTTGTCAAACTTTTTTGCAAAAATCTCGACACGAAGTTTAACGATAATTGATTTTTATCGACTAAATGTGACAATATTTATTTTAAATATGTGTATAGGTATACATGTGTAAGTTATGCAAACAAAAAAAGACTCAGAATCCCAGATAAGGGTTGTGATCTTGAGAGCGGTTAATCATAAAACTTAAAAATATTCTAATAATCTAATCAACCCGACCCGACCCGACCCCGACCCCTCAAAATTCATACATCGTGTCCCATACTTTGTTTAAAAAATTGGGGATTTAAATTCGGAATTATCAACAAACTTTGAAACGACACTAGAATTTTTTGCATTTTAACTAGACAAATATTTTCAA
Organism: Lepidostoma basale; assembly: GCA_022606425.2. Classification (NCBI taxonomy): domain Eukaryota; kingdom Metazoa; phylum Arthropoda; class Insecta; order Trichoptera; family Lepidostomatidae; genus Lepidostoma; species Lepidostoma basale. Next base: position 1,286,347 of record JAHDVF020000316.1, on the reverse strand, counting down.
ATGCACTTTTCGTAAAAAAGCGTTTTTATACCTATGTCACTTGAAAGTGTTCAATGGTAAGCATTTTTGGGAATTATTCATTAGCAAACTAATATCATTCGAGGTGGAGTGAGAGAAGTTAGGGAGAGAATGGGAGATTAGGGAAAGAGACAGGCTGACCATCCCAAATTAGCATACAAAGCTTTGACTTGGCATCAGTGCCGAGTGTGAAGTGAGGCGGAGGGGAGGCGCCCTCGTACCTGGCAGGGCGCAGAAGAACTTTGCTGTTTATTTTAATTTCCTGTTTGCGAGTTTCTCATTGTTCACTTTACTTTCTAGAAGTTAGTTCACTCGTGCTACGCGTGGAATAATAAATAATCATTTTATATTTTAATCATCCGTAAAGTGTATTTCGCCTAAAAATAAATATCAATTAACTAACTAACCATCACACCGTCTACCCTAAGGGGTGTGTGAAAGTACGTTCAGAATACAAATACTCTTCAAGGATTAATTTTATCTCAATACGAAGATGCAAACTGGAAACCGAATATGGTGATCGAGGTGTTCACAGGACTTATGACCTGTCATTGGTTGGGTTAAGCGCACGCTTTATGTAATTACAACATTCCCCAGTGCGTTAATGGCGGTAGCCTTTCACATTGCATTATAAAGATCTTCTGCTTAATGCTTAAATCTAATCTTCATAGATGGCGCTGGTCTGTAAATTGAAACTGACATGTGAATTGTGGTGTTGGATATTAACATATATACAACTTCAAAAAATTTGTCAGACATGGTGGTCATAAGAAATGTGGAATGTTGTAATTACATAAAATGTGCACTTAACCCAACCAATGACAGGTCATAAGTCCTGTAAACACCTCGATCACCATATTCGGTTTCCAGTTTGCATCTTCGTATTGAGATAAAATTAATCCTTGAATTGATAACCCGCAATGGGTAAATAAAATCCAGTATTCGTCTACAAGTATTTGTATACATTCAAAATGTTGTACAAATACTCTTGACTTTGGAGAGTATCTTGTATTCCTAATGTCGAACCATCTCTCATGCGTTCCTGGTATTATATATTTTTTATGTTTTACCTGTTCTCAATAGATACCTTAAACTATAATTGTTGTTTGTAATATCTTTTGAGAAAATAAACTGATTTGATTTGATTTGAAAAATCAACCACCACGCTGTTATTTCCTGACATATTTCGTATCACGCATGCACGTCGATTTCTCCGACCTCTTACGTGGCCATTAACAATTTTATATTTATATTAACATCAATTAAATTTTAAAATAATACGTGTATCCATATTCCATAATCTAATGATTTTTCTGAAATCTATTGAAGGAAGTTTATTTTAAATAGTGGTTTACTTAGGAAATTGAAAATAACTTTGTTTAATCATTTATTAATTTCTATATAAATTATGTCTTATCAAATGCATGTTTTTTCTAAATTATAATACAAAATAATATTTTTATATATTTTCATCATTTTCATTTTCATCATTGCTTAGTATTATTTATTAGTTCTTACTGACGCAGGACGAGGAGTCGTCATTTTTACTAAGCAAAACGCTTTATTGCTAATTATATACAGAGTTTATTTATGTTTAGAAAAAATGCCTTCATCTATTTAAAATGAAGGAAAACCCCTGTTTTCTAGAAGTTTTATTATATTTTATGGGAATGATAAGTTTCACCTTACTAAGGCATTATTATATCGCACCTTCGGTAAGACAAAGGCATAATTATGCCCAAAATGAGTAAAGTATGCCAGTTAAATAATTAAAAATTCACAAAATGAGTCAAGTATGCCAATGTAAACATCCCATAAAAAACATCCCTTTATCTGGAGGGACAAAGTCGCTCATTGAATTCAGTCTAATTTAGCCAGAGGGCGATAGTGTATGATCAATATAGCCAGAATAACACCATTAATATTAATTATTTAATATTAATAGTCTCTAATGAAAAATAATAATTAAATAAAACGATGTTTTTTAACTACTTCCACTTTTGTCTTTATTTAGACAGCGACCGGTTTCGCCAGACTCCAGCCAGACCAGTCTGTAGATGCCAGCGAGTCTGGCGAAACCGGTCGCTGTCTAAATAAAGACAAAAGTGGAAGTAGTTAAAAAACATCGTTTTATTTAATTATTATTCAAAATGAACTTCCATCAAGAGATTTCAGTAAAATCATTTGATTATCTAATGAAAAATTACAAAACGTGCAACTGTGCCTTGTCTTACTGAAGGTGCGATATGTTTATATAATAATAAATTAATTCACATTGTATAATGCTTTAGAAAGGCAAAACATTTCATTCACGTAAAATATAACAAAACTTCTAGAAAATACAAATAGAATTTTACATCATTGTTCAAGAAACGATAATGTAGGTATACCGTCAACATCGAAAGAACAATTAAAATTAAGGGTTAATTATGAGATAATTTACTTAAATTTTATTTTGTTCCTTTTTTAATAAATTTTTTAATTTCGGTTACCAAGTTTGGATAGTATCATATCATCATCATCATCAGCCGTCTGTCATCCACTGCTGAACGTAAGCCTCTCCCAAAGCACACCACCGCCCCCTATCCATTGCCGCTACCATCCATCCATGTCCAGCAATCCTTTTCAGATTGTCGGTCCATATCAGTAGTATCATATGATTAAAAAAATCCGATAGTATCATACCTCTTCTTCTTCTTTTTGTCCGGTCCCACCTCCGTGGTGCATAGGGCCTCAAGGAACCTTCTCCACTTAACTCTATCGCATGCCTGACCCCAAGTGAGGCCTGCTCCTTTAACCTCATCCTGCAGGGCTCTTCTCCAGGTTGCTCTAGGTCGCTTCCTCTTTCCCCCCATAGGGGACCAGTCAAGTGCGCCTTATCAGTATCATATAATTAAACAAAAATTGATTTATTAATTTGTTTATTAAAGTATATATCACTTGAATTACACATCTTTTAAAACACAATTTTTAGTCATTTTCTGTTATTTAAATGGTATAATTATAAATGCTTGATTATGTAGGACTAAGATCATTCATTTTTTTAAGTCTCGCTTAATAATAGAAGACCATAACTTCTAAATATGCTGCAACGTCGATGGTCAAATAACAAAGATGGTTTACAATGTAAACTAAAATACAAATAATAATTGCAGAACTCTGAGTTGGCTGATTTTGCACAAAAGAGATTGATTTTTTATTTTCATATACTGTTTCTTTACATGACAATAATTTTTTTATCTTAAGATATACAATTTTCAATAAAAATGCTATTTAAACTAAAATTTTGTTTCAGTATTATCATTTTGAAGTCAGCGAACACAACAAAAAGATGACTTAACGCAATCATCTAACCTATTGAAAAAAAATACATATATACAATCAAATTTCTTGAGGATGTGCATATATTTATTACATTTAATATACCAACAAAAAATAAATTTAATGAAGTAAATAAATCAAGACAGTATAAATTAATGATTGTCAAATTATTGGCAAAACACACTATACACTGGAACCTCTATATTCATGACATATTTTTGGATATATTACACAATTATCTTCTGTATCTGTCAATAAGAGACAGAACTTAAACTAAGAGAATGCTGAAAAATCATTTCAATATTCTCCATAGTGAAGTGCGAACACAAACCATTAAAACATCACCTGTTGTTTGCCGCTTGCGAGACACTATATGGGTGAACAAATACATGCACGCTAACCGAAAGTAAGGTCAGAGAATATATTATATTCTTATTAACATATGCATCCGCCCCATAGATAGAAGTGAGAGCCAATACCTACAGGACTAAAAACCATCTGAGAGTGGCAGAAATGAGAACCCTACGCTCCATACAGGCAGAACTCTCAGGGATCAAATCAGAAAAGAGATGATACAATCTGTTTGTGGTGTTGAAGACATAGTGAGTTGGAGAAGAAGCAGAATGCACGTTTGGAAGAACCATGTGAACTCCATGGAAGATACAATACTTGCAAGCATTGTTAAAATTTAAAACCCCAGCAGCAAGAGACTACCAGGAAGGTCGCCGAAAAGATGGAGGGATGGATGTCATCATCCCAGGACAAATCACTGTCACAAACAGGTCATACCAACAACAACAAAATAAACAACCTAAACCAAGAGGAAGAAGAGAAATAATATTATCTATTATGTGAGATCAATAGAGCATGGGAAGAAGTGTCTTCCAAGACCTCAGCCTGGAGGAAACTATGACGCAAATGTGTCAAAAAGAAATATTCAGGGTTTTGCCTTACATCCTGTTGCTGATGGGTTTGGACATTGATAGTAAAGAAGGCGCGGTGTGGAAAGACCCCAGATGTCCTGGGTGGGAAACTTCAAAGATTGGACCGGAATTTGAAGCGTACAGGAGTTGTTCCGGCTAGCACAGGACAGAGATGCCTATGCCAGAGTGATAGCCGACATCGGAGGGACCTCACACGGTACTTTGAAAAGAAGGAAAGATATGTAATAATTGGTTTTGGAGCATGGAGTGGTACCCACCACAAAAGAACTGTTGGAGCTGCATTAAGATCAAGAAGCTGAAATAATGAAGGTGATTTCATATGGTAAGGAAGAGTCAAGTAAAGGCTGAAATCAATGAAATGTTGTCTTCTCGGGCCAAAGTGTAGAATATGGTCGAAAATGGCATTCATATGTTGCCATAGTCAACCAAATACATGACCAATTCTTTGTTAAATTAAGTCCTACAGAATCTATGGCAAAACGGACCTCATTATCATAATTGTAATTGAAGATATGAAAATGGGAAGACAGAAGGAAACTCCTCTAAATATTAATAACCTTGTTCCTCTTTTGCTTTTACCACTTATTATGTATCTCTAGTACAATAAAGATAAACTTGTAACAGATATTTTTTTCATATTTTGAATACCTTCATTCTTAAAGGAAAAATTGTTTCTGCATTTGTCAAATTCCATATTCGTTTGGCTCACAAGATTGGATCAATGATGAATACAAAGGTTTTGCTTTATTTGAGGCATCATTTACATAAATAACCAAATTTCAAATAACATGAGACAGAAATTGTAAAGCTTAAAAATGCGTTATCTAAAAATTACACAAACTTGAAGCATCACAAACAAGCTAAAAACAGAATAAGAACACAATATTTTAGATGTTATGAACTATGTAAGGAACACGGTGTACTCTGATTATTACAGTACAAAAGGTATTGAAAATGGTTGCTAATATACACGAGAAATAATTCAAACAAAATGTAAAGCAGAAGCATTTGCAAGTGAAATTTAAGAAATTGCAGTGAAATTAATACATATTTGAAACAATTAGTATAAATTGCATACATATTATATAAGTTAATCACAACAGTTTCATGAAACCATCAATTCCGTCAACAAATGGAGAAAAACTTATTTTTAAAATTGTAATCAACAATTCATGAGGTTTTAAAATTCTTAATATAAAACACGAAATATAAAAATTGATGACAAAATAATTGAAACTGTTGAAGAATACATCCACCTCGAAAATAAGTTAAAAATGGGAAAAGAAAACCAGGTGGCAGAAATACCCAGAAGAATTGGACTTGGTGGGCAGCCTTCGGAAAGCTCAATCATATAATGAGAAACAAGGATATCCCCATTAATTTAAAAAGGACATATAGTTTGGAAACCATGTCCCTGACCATAAATACTGTCCACAAATTGAAATACGCGCAACGATCCATGGAGCGGCAAATGTTGGGCATAAGTCTGAGTGATAGAATTACAAATACAGAAATCAGACGCCGAACAAAAGTCGCCGATATCATGAATCAGATCGCAAAATTGAAATGTCAATGGGCAGGACATGTAGCCAGACAGCCAAGTTCAAGATGGACTTCCAAAGTCTTTAAAGTGGAGGCCATGGGAAAACAAAAGGGGTGTCGGTCGGCCACAGAAGAGATGGGCCGATGATATTGTTGTGGTCGCCGGGAAAAAATGGATTGAAGCGGCACAGGATAGAGAAAAATGGAGACAGATGGAAGATGCCTACATTCAGCAGTGGAGGGAAGGCTAGGAAGAAGAATATAAAACACAACAGTTATAACAAGTGATGAGAATTTAAATGATTCTGTTTCAGCAAATATGCGGATATATGTATTTATACATTTAAATTATTCCATATACAATGGATTGTCCCAAAGTAACCAAATCAATCAATGATAAGAGTTAGTGCACAATATCAGCAAGGTTACACCAAAGTCTAAATTCTCCATATATTTGTAAAACAAAATAAAAGCATTTCAATGAAACAATAGTTATAAAAATAACAAAATATGAATTGGGATTGTTCATACGCTGCCATGGTTATATAACACAAAATAGAGTTACCATTTAATATATAATATATAAAAACAATATTAAGTTTTAACTGAAATCTCTTGGTAGAAGTCCATCTTGAAATATATTGTATAAAGTAACAATAAGTTTTTCCAATATTTTATTAGTTTTATGATTATTTTCGACAGTTACAAAAATATTTGAGGAAATAATTTTAAATTTTATATTACAATAAAAAATGTACAAAATAATTTATTAATTAAATGAAGAAGATTATTAATCAGGAAATTTTTTTAAAATTTATCAAACTAAAAGACACCAATCAACAATTAATTAGAATTTCTACTTATTTTATATCACAGAATGAGAATGAAAAAAATTAACTAATTGATTAAAAACGAAAATGTCTTTCAATTTTACATACATAAAATCCAATTAACATTTGGCAGTAGAATGAGTATTAAATATACATATTTTAATTAAAACTATATTTTATTTAAGATTTAACATAATAAATGTTCCAAATTAAAATTCTACCCCTCTATTTTAGGAGGTTATTACAAAAGATATTTGAAAGGAATAGTGGTGATCCAATAGCTGAAACTGAATGCAAAAAAAATTGTTACCAATAGTATAAATATGAAGAATAAATTTTAAAATTTTAAAACTCAAAGACATCAAAAAAATGCTAATGGTCCCTCCCTAATGAATGTTGCCATGATTATTGTTAGTGTTATTCACAAATTGCACTCATAACAATAATCTTTTTTTTTGTTTTAAATGGGGTATAGATTTTTTAAAATAAAATATTATTAACAGTTTTTTTGTATACTGTATTCAAGAATCCATAATGGCTAGTAAAGACTAGAATGCATCATATCTTATGATGACAAAGGTTGTTGCATATACCTTAGGTATTTCCATAGTAATTATATAAATTGATATACATAAAACTTGGATGGTTGTATATTCCTTGGTGCATACAAGACAAAACAAACCATACTTACGTTAGAAACCAAATAAAACATTACTCATCAAAGGAGTGATCCAAATTTGTGAAAACATTCAAAAAGAAAAACAATATAATTAAAACATAGTGTTTTTAGTTGTCTTACAATATACAAAATTAAATACATAGGACTTATGATGTAAGCAAATAGTAAGTGGAAGAACAAAATAATAAGAATATATTTGAGGTCAACAATTGACTAGTTACAAACACACAAATAACTAAAATTGTACGCTTAGTTTCTTATAACCTTGGAATATAAAATTAACAACAATGTTTTTATTCCACTATTTATTATAAAAGTATTTAATAAATAAAAGTGGAATAAAAAAAGCGTTGTTAATTTGATTCAATATTATTACAATAGAAATCCACAGTATTAATGCCTTAACCTTCAATAAAGTAGTTTCTTATTGAAAGAAGTATGGGTTATAGGTTACCCTATTTTATGGACTATAAGACGCAATTTAAAAAAAATCTTTTTTATTGTTAGATTCCAAAGCTGAACTGACAATCGAATGTTGCCAGATAGAGACAGGTTTCCCGCGGCATCGAATATATGGCCATTTTTAAAACTGGCGATAATTTTAAATCAAACACTGGACATGTTAATATTAATTTCGAGTATTAGACGCACCTGCATTTTGGGGGCAATTTTTTGAAGAAAAAGTGCATTATAGTCTGTAAAATACGGTATGCTACAAGATAATTATCAAATTTAGGATTCAAGAGATTTGAGTCTTGTATTTTTGGTTTCCTTCATTACACTAACCTGGGTATGATTCATCCGATCCAAATATTTAAGTTTTTAAAATAATTGCGTAGATTTTCATGGTTGGCAGAAATGTTTTGTGTGATTTTGGGTAACACCGTGCGATTTCTCCTTCTCGACCGACGTTTCGGAGATCGTTGCAGTCTCCATCTTCAGAGTAATGTGGTGGTGGTAATGTCTTCTTGTGTCGTGAATCCTCTCCTGTAACAAGGCTTCTTCGGCATTTTTCAAAACCTTAGGTGCCTTGAACCTTTTGATGTGGTGTTTGATGCGAATGAATGAATCATTACCACCACCACATTACCCTGAAGATGGAGACTGCAACGATCTCCGAAATGTCGGTCGAGAAGGAGAAATCACACGGTGTTACCCAAAATCACACAAAACATATTTAAATTTTTCTTTAAACTTGTAGATCCCAACATTTATCACCAGATTGTCTACTGCACACAAAAGTGCATATAAGTGTTGCCATATTTGAAATTATGTCAGATTTTTTTTTAATCCCTAAATGAATAATTTAAACCTGTGTAAGGATGCCATGATAAGAGTTAAGGAGGTAATTAACTTGATATCGCATTCTTTAATTCTAGCAACTTTTTTCAGTAGCAAATTAACTTTTTTTAATATTTCGAGGAATTATGGAGTAAACAAAATTACAAATGTAGGTTTACTAAAAACTCAATCAAATATAAAAATTCAAAAATCTTATTTGCAGTCTTCTCCTATTTTAAAAAAATTGAATATTTTTTGGAATGAATTTCTAAATTCAAAAAAAATGGTAACTTGACATAGATATTACACTTTTTCAAGAACATGGTATTCCTCGTGAGATTTGAATTATTTAAAAAGGAAATTTATATTTTCATGAACAGTGATATATTATAATACTTCATATTACATATTTAATATTAATGAAAACATCAGATTTACAGAAGTTTAATCGTATTTTATGACAGTGGCATGTTTCATCTTGCTAGGGCATTATCAATTGTAATTGAAGACTACATGGGAAAAACAAGGAATGTCAGTTAAAATTCAAAATAAATGTAATAATGCCATCTAGCGGCATTTGTGCGTATCTAGCCACAGTAAAATTTTCATATTCAAAAATCATGTGTGTCATCTACTATGGCCAGATAATCGATTGCTAATTGCTTAGAAATATATAGACTTCGATTAGCTTTATTCTCAATTTATTCAAATTAACCTTCTACTGACATTCCTTGTTTTTCCCCTGTAGTCTTCAATGAAGAACCATATATTATTTAAAAAAAACGTCTAGAAAACGCACCATTTAAAAAACTTTAAATACAAAATTATTAATAAATTTATCTACTGTGAATGAATTTATCTGCGTTCTTGGAAGTATCCTTTCTGCAAGTATAAGAGTATACAGTGAAACCCAGATTTTACGTCCCCATATTTAACGTTTTCCAGCCAATTGTGTTGAATTATTTCAGTCCTTATATTAAGTACATTTTTTACCTGCTTTTATGTTGTTTTTTTTGCAATTTACGTCGAAAATATTCAAAATATGTGACTTGCACATGCTTGACAATGAGTAGACACATTACTTCGACCGTGATTGGTCGGCATACGGCGCGCAATGTGATGATTGGCCGACATCTTTCAATCTGTCCTTCTGTCATTCGGTTTTCGACTTGATTTGTAACGCTTCCTTCTTTCAGACATTATTCGCAATCATCATTTACAAACAGTTTTAATATTTTTTGTTTTGTTTTATTCGTTAAGTTAATTACATTATTTTCTTCCTTTTTACATCTGTTTCGTTTTGGTTCACGTGTTTCGCGAACTAATCTACGTGATTAAAAAAAAATTATGTTGTTTTTTTTCATTTCCCATTTACATTTTCCCTCCATTTACGTTTTTTTTTCTCAGACCCTTAAAAAAACGTAAAATAAGGGTTTCACTGTCTTTGGAATCGGAATTTATGTTAAATCAATATTCAAAAGAAATTTCAAATATTTTCTATTCATATTTTTCTTGGGCACATTCATATAAATAGACTTATAATAATAAATAATAACAAAAATAATATATTTTTTCAATAGTGTTTGATCAGAAATTCAGATAAAGGAATCTTTGGATATACGAGAAATGTATCGGTGATTAGAAGCCGAACTAGTGAACCTGATTTGTAGGCAAAACTCCGACCCCAACTCCTCCCTCATGAGCACACATGGATGCAACAAAGGACCAGGTATCTTCTGCAGGATCATACATCTCTACAGTATTGAGATTTGTCTCGCCGTTGTAACCTAAACATTATAAAACACATGATTAAAAAAAACTAAATTGTAATTGTTAAAGGTATACTGTATTATAAAAAATACACCACTTTACTTTGTTTTATCGAACCAACCGGTTTTAGTCCCACCGGAGCTTCGTCAGGGTTACAAAAACAAACTTATACATAGTCTGTTTTTAAATCAAATATAAATATAGTTTAACATTTTGTAGCACATATTTTCAAATACCTATGTACGCAATTAAATGTCAAATTGTATTATAATTGTGTATTGGACTATAAAGACAGAACAGATTATTCTCTACAATATGAAAACAGTGTGTCAACACTCTTAGATGCTTATAAAAAAAACATAAAATTTCATACAAAAACATACTGTATCTTTCGAATGCTCGAAATATTACATTGCAGTAAAATAGACACTAAGTACCAAAACAAATACAAAAAAAACTAAGTATGCAGTTATGTTCTGTATTACATATAGAACCGAACTGCATACTTAGTTTTCTTGGTACCTAGTGCCTATTTTAATGCAACCATTCATTAAAATTCACTCGGCGCACGCAACCACAGATAGTAAATTAGTACTAACGCCATCTGTTGACAAATTTGTAAACTATGGCACTCGAAGGCGCGAAGACGCGCACTTGATTATCAATGTTTTTTTATGAAATACAATTTTATTTTTGAGAAATTCTTGTAGATATCAGTATCGTGATAGTTCTATGAATGTCCAAGTGAGCGGGAAATACATTTTTGACAAAAGAGCGCCATAATATCGGCAGTCAAAGTTCCCATATCAAGTGTTGATACGGCCGCGTGTGAGTATGGACTTTTTGCCGTGCAAAGAGTTAAGGTATCTATTTGAGAACAGGTATTATACCAGGAAAGCAGGAGAAATTGTTCTAGTTTAGAAAATAAAATACTATACAAAGTCGAGAGTATTTGTCTTCTAAACGTACTTTCACTAATATGAAAGACGTCAATCTCCAAGGTGATCAGCAGATTGATTGCTCTTCACCCGGCATTACTAGAAGCAGGTTGGTTCAAATTAAGTGCTGCATACAAAACTATATTATATTATTTTTAAAATTAAAAGTCATCACTGGTTCTTTCTGAATTTCCACATAGGTAAAGTAATCACATAGGTAAATCTGGTTGTGGTGTCTGGTAGATCAACTTGTATACAAACAAATGCCTAATTGTCAATCTTTTTTTGATAAATTTACTAATGATTTATGGATGCATAACTCTGAAAATTTTAAGATATAAAGATATGTCACCTCCGATGGCCCAGAGCTTGCCCATGTTGGCGACCAGAGCCACGCGGGAGCGCATCAGGTTCATGGGCGCCAAGTAGCGCCACTGGTTATTGACCGGGTCGTACTCCTCCACTGACTGCAGAAACGTGGACCCGTCGTAGCCTCCGCACACGTACAGTTTGTCATTCAGTGTTGCCACACCTAGACGACACCTGAAATCAAACATGTAGACAAAATAAAAAAAACTTTAATTAAACAAATTAACATCAAGACTAAATAATTCTAAAAACTGCTTTTCACTGAAATATATTTCTAAATAACATATTTATAAGGTGGTCAATAATTATTATTTAAAAAAATTTGCTGCATCCCATGAAAGCTATATCTGGCCTTTGAGCAATAATAAAATTAAAATATTATCGATATTTTGCGGGGTACCCTTTTCAGCAATTATTTTAAAAATTACTAATTTTAGTAAACGACATAAACTACTGAATTTGTTATGATTGTTTTAAAAACTAACTAGCCAACCGTTTCGCTGGAGGGGTAGGCAGAGAATAGACCTCCACACTCCTTTATCCTGACACCCACCTTTCGATCTTCCTCTACATTAATACATCGTAACATGCATGCTCGTTGATTTTTCTGACATCGAATGTGGCCGCATTTTAGTAAATGGTTAATTTAATCATGCCTTATTTTCCTCGGCTATCTTCGGCATCATTTTCCATTCACACTGCATGTTTATTTCATACTTTTTAAACATTCTTCTCAGTAATCTCATTTCTACTTTCATCCTTCTTCTGTCAGCTCCAAGCTTCACTTCCATACATAAGGGTTGGCACTAGAACTCCATTATATACTGCGATCTTCGCACACTTTTACTTGTTTTTAGACAACTTTATTTTTGTTTTATCAAACCAACAGGTTCATTTTGTAACCCTGACCTAACCGGGAACGAAACCGGTTGTTTATTAAAAAATAAAGTGGTGTAAAAACAAATGAAAAGTGTATTAATATTATATTTGATAAATTATATTGTGAGTGTAACACACAAATACCTTCTTGTCAGCATAGATTTCTGCTTAACCCAGACAGGCGTTCGCGGGTCGCAAAGTTCGACAGAATCAAAGATGGAGAGACCATCGTGGCCGCCAAGGGCCCACACGCAGCCATTGAGGGCCGCCACTCCACCGGCCGAGCGGAATCGGTTCATGGGAGATGTCATCTCCCACATGTCTGTCCACGGGGAGTAACGCTCTGGGAGGGAAGGCAATTTATAAAATTGTAATTGTGAAACAGTCAATACTAGGAATATACATAATAAAAAATAAGATAATAGATACATTTATACATCTTTTCTTACCAACAGTGTTCAAAGAAGTGCACCCATCGTACCCTCCACAGACGTATACATGGTTTCCAAGTGCACATGCTCCAACAGCACTGAAAACATATTCAATCGTTTGTCAAATTGTCAATTATATTTTTAAAAAGAAAGCCATAAACCAGGGATGGCGAACCTTTTTCGCAAGTGGGTCAAATTTAAAAAAAAAAAGGCGCTGGCTAGGGTTTTCATAAAAATGAAAATCGTAACACTTTTTAATTTAAAACAAAGGTTCCCAAACATTTGTGCCGTAGACCCCTTGCCGATTTTTTCTATTTTGTGTAGACCTGTTGCTTTCCTAATTGATTACTTAAAAAAATTGGTCCCTGGTGAATTCTACTGGCCGGAAGTCGCTGACGGGCTAAGAAAAGGAAAGGTCGCCGCTGAATTCTACTGACCGGAAGTCGCTGATGAGCAAAAAAAAAAGGTCGCCATCAACTTCCTTCTAAAATTTAGAAGGAAGTCGATGGCGACCTTTTTTTTATTTATTTTTTAGTTCACTTGGGGAAAATCAGATGCTAGAAATTGTTGGCAACCTTTTATTTTTTAATCTCGAAAAAAAAAAAGGTCGCTGACGAAAAATATCCCTGAAAACGACCCAGAATTCGGTATCGAATTTCTCTATGGCAAACGATGGACTTTCTCCTGTCCTGAAAGTCCATGGCAGTGAACTGCCAGAACTCGTTGAAGCCTTTGAGTCAGGACAGAACAATGTGTGTCCATTCTTTCAACCTACCTCTCCGGAAAGACAGGGTGATGGTTAGTTAGCTAGTTAGTTAGAGAAATGACAATACTATAGACACACAATAAAAATCTGCTTGTCATATCAGATACAATTAGATATAATAATCAAATAACCTCCGTTTGCAGCTCATGGATGCCACGCGACTCCACTTGCTAGTGCTGGGATCGTAGGATTCTACGGTGGCCAGGCGTTCGGCCCCGTTATACCCCCCGAGGGCAAACAACCGCCCGCGTAGCTCCACCACACCTACACGCGAGCGCAGAGTTGACATGGGCTCCGCTGGGCACCAACGATTTACTGACGGGCAGTACGACTCTACAGTGGACAGGGAGTCACCTGAAAATAATGGTATATATTTAATGAATTAGTTAGGAATACGCAGCAATCCTCTACAATAATGAACAGGCAAAACAAGGAATAAAAAAACTATTTTATATTCGCCATAACTTTAAAGAATATTTATTATAAAAGCAAATGAAGTGGCTAAATCCCTTCCTGGCTATGCCAAGCGAATATGAACTTGAAAAATTGGACTCAGAGCTCGATTATTAAGGTCGATATTCGCCTGTACTAGGAAAATTATCAATTAATTTATTAATTTATAAAGTTAATTAGAGCTCGATTCGTAACAAAAGTATGCCTATAACCACCGCCGTGTTCCAATTAATAAATTCTGAAAGAATCAGGAGGATCTGTTACGGATTTATTAAGAAAAAAGTTTTCACAATAACACACTTTCGCTTTTATTTATATAGACAATACACAATTTTTTTTTTTTTAAATTAATCAAAATATGACCATGTTTCAGACACAGAGAGCCCTTCATCGGTGTTGCCACCCAAATTAAATCTAAAACAATCATATTAAGTATACTTTATGCAATAGCCAATAAGTGAGTATAAATAAGGAAAGCAAATGCAATAATCAAATACTTGTTTACATGCAGTATTGAATCAATGAATCTTTAAATTGTAATATGTAAGTAACTAAACAATCTTGGATTTCCATTTTCTACGGATAATGAGGTTGTACCATTCTTAGTGAGTCCGCCGACAGCATAGATGATTCCCGAGATGCATTTGGCTGCTCGAGGCTTGGCTCTATTTCCCTGTATTAGGAATTGACGTTCAGGCATCAAGTGGTAATCTCGAGCTTCATCCAGTAAGTCTCTATAAAATAAACAAAATAATTATTATCAAAAAAATCAGAAAAAAATAAGGGAGATATGCGAGGTCGGAGATGTCATTGGGTGAGGAAGGTAAAGGAGAAGATACAGATATGCACATGTGAGGAGAATGGATCCATCCAAAATCCCTCTCATTGTGTTGCACGGCCAACTCCAAGGTAAACGACCCCCGGGCAAACCACCAAAGAGATGGATTAAAAAAACAGGCCACAAGGCCTAATTCGGCTCCGCCAATTCTCACAATCCAGGGTCATCTGGCTGTCTAGTCCCAGCGCCTTCAAGTCGTTTCCAACTGTGGACATCGTTGCAGGAGGCCGACCTGGTCCCCTCCTTACGTCTTCCAGTTTCAGGGCCTTGTGAAAGATGTACTCATTGTCCCTCCTGCTCACATGACCGTACCACCGCAGACGACGTTCCCTAGTTTTTTTCCGCTATGGGAGCAACATTTAGGCTACCTCAAATGTGCTCATTTCTAGCTTTATCCAGCATCGTAACCCCGGCAGCCCACCTCAGCATTTTCGTTATTAAAAAGGTAAAATATTAAACAGAATCATAGAATTTTGTACAATCCCCAAATTAAGCTAATATAAATTATTGCAATGATATAAAAAACTCGGATCTCCTGTATTTCCTAGATCCGGAACCAAACTTTCTATCCCTTAAATCAATTAACTTTTCGAATGACAAACCTTAAAGCTAAAATAAATAGAACCCATATATGTATTTGGGGCAGCACTTCATTTCTACGAGTACCTGATATTGTCCTCACTGACAAGTTCTCGTCTGTTCAATGTTTTTAATCACAAAATTTTATAATACAATTCAAGGTTTTTGTCACAAAATGGAGTAAATCGCCGTGCAGATTCAATGCAATATAATCGATTTGCTTTATGTTTAACTATACAATTTCAAATAAAAAATATTTGTATATTTTTAGTTATTATATTATATTACCCTGATGAATCTTGGGTCCAAGCAATACTAGTTGACAATAATTATTATAAGCATACCGTAGTTAAATACTCGTACTAAGTGTTTTATTATTTTAAATCGATAGTTTAACAAATATTCATATAACACCAATGCACTCACAAATATTTACCCATCCAAATGAATCAAAAAATATTATAAAAATAAGAACTCCTCAATTCTATTTAACCCATTCATCCCCACATCTTTGTAGAAACAACGCGCCGGTACGCCACGTATTTTCTCCCAAGCTATCGAAAAATATCGATCCTTTTTGGTTTGTTAATATTTTAAAATATTCATAGATGTCGCTGTGGGAAAAACGGAATTAATTTTGAAATACATCTTTCGAATATTACGAAGCGCGCACAGCTGCGCTTACGGCGATCGTCTACGTAGAGCGCACATGTGTGCTTACGGCGATCGTCGGGTTAATAAAAAGGAATTATTATTATTATTATTTTGATGACTTATATTTTAAGTGTGCCATTTTGTAAAATCAAATACTCCAAGGGCGCACTAGGAAATGACTGACCGAACAGCACAGTCTTTAGAAGTTTCTTAAATTTAATGTCACTATGAATGTTTGTGAACGGAATGTTTATGAAAAAATAATGCAACATTCTTTACAAGATGCCTAAAAATAATTCTTGATGAATTTTTTTCAACTCAAAACAAACAAACAAAAACTGATTTTACGAAGAAAACTAACCTACACTGATGCGACGTCCTGACCAAGTCTTCTGTGGCCACCCTGTCTGCTAGATAATGTGGCGTCATCAACGGGAGACGAACCCTCGAGAGCAACTTGTATAGATTTTGAGATCTGGTTTCGGGATCGTGTCGGACCCACCTCATCACCGCTTCAAAAACTTGTTCTTCACTGCAATCAGTATAGATTAATGGTAAACACATGTTTTTAATTTATTGATCCAATCCAAAACTAGGTGTTGGTATATAAAATCTAAATAACATATATATCGTGGGTATACTGGCAAAAAACGTTAAGTCGAAAATTGGCAGTTTTGACTTAGTGATGCAGTATTGTAAAGTTTACAATGCTCTACAAATTGGCAAAATACACGAAGTCGAATGAAACAGATTTTTTCTCTAGTTTTAAAAATAAATTTAACGTTAAATCGTACAAAAGGTATTTCATACAGGCTAAAAGCTTCAAAAAACTTAATATTTTTCGAAGAGTCTTGTTGAACATTTTTGTACTGGAAAAAAACGTTAACTCTACTTATTGTCTTCGGCTGAAAAAAATTCCCTCGATTGACTTTTGACAACGACACTTATATGTTTCAAATTTAAAGAAAACTTAAATGTTCGATTTCTCAAAACAGCGATTTTAGACTTAACGTTTTTTGCCAGTATACCCACGATATGTAAACTTTGATATGTGGAAAAAAAATATTAACTAATCATCACGCCGTCTCGCTGAAGGGGTAGGCAGAAATAATGGACTGCCACACTTTTCATTCCTGACATACTTCTCTCGCTTCCTCAACATTGTGTCATGCACGCACATCGATTTCTCTGACTCCTTACGTGGCCGACATTCATTATTTGATTTAGTTGATCGTGCCATGTGGTCCTAGATATTCTTATATTTCTAGTTCCATTTACATCGTTAATGTATACTTTTTTTACCATTCTTTCTTCATTCATTCTTTCCATGTATCCAAATCATCTTAATGATCCTTTCATTATTTTGTTCATAACACTTTCATTCGCACCGCATTCAAATTTTCATTCAATACTCTTTTATACAAAGATTTTTCACACATTCGTTTTATACTGCATTTATTCTACTTCCATTCTTCTTTTGCCAGTTCCATACTTCGCTTCCATATACAAGGGTGGGTACGAGAACACCATTGTACACTGCCATTTTGGCTTTTTTGGATAGGCTTTTGTTTGCGATAACAACTTTAAGAGCACCATTCACTTTCACATCCTTTGTAAACATACTACCTAAATATACAAACTCGTCCACTTGCTCCTGTTTTTCACCATTCACGCTAATGTTGCAGACTGTCATGATTTCTTATTTTTCGAAAATCATTACCTTAGACATATTCATAATCATCATCAGATCATTTCGCATGCATACCTTCTACATGCAAGTCCCCAGGAATTGCAGTTCACGTGCGCAAGTATTAAAAATATTATAATATTTATCAAAATAACATCTGTTATACAAAAAAAGTTATATTGATATAAATTCCTTTTTAATCATGTTATTATGTGCATGATATACAAGTATTCAATCACTATTTATTTAAGGACCATTAATGATTTTTAAGAACTAGAAAACTAGAAAGTATTGATGTTGAATGATTGATAATAAAATAAGTGCGTATAAGAGAAAAAATAAGATAATTACCTAGACACCTTCAATTCATCCCGTTTTAGAATTTCTGTGAGCTCATCGACACTGATATTAAGGTATTCATAAGAAACTGATACGTCGTAGAAGTTATTGTCTATGAACTTATCGCAGGCCGAAACCAGAGACTTACAGCCGAGAGTATCCGCAAACTGACGAATACCAATCACTATGTGAGGATGGAATCTGCAAAGAAATTAATGATATTATTGATCGAGTATTCATGTAAGAAAAATGTTTACTGGAAATATTTAAAGCCTATTGCACTTTGCTATAGACCTACGAGTGTCCACAAATGAATCCACCCCAATCTTGCTCCACGGTGTCCCCCTTGTGACCATGACCAGCTTTTGCTACCTCGGTAGTATGATAGCAGGCTCGGGAGGTACGGAAGAAGATGTTGCCAGCAGACTCAACAAGGCAAGTGGAGCTTTCGCAATGCTTCGCCCTGTATGGCGTTCCAGGATCATTTTGAGAAAGCTCAAGCTCCAAATATTCAGCAGTAGCGTTAAAATTGTACTGCTGTAAGGATGGAAGACTTGGAAATCTACCGCGGACATTATTGGAAAACTCCAGGTATTTATAAATAGGTGCCTTCGCTCAATATTCATGATCTATTGGCCCCAAACAGTGCCAAATGTCGTTCTCTGGACCATGGCAGGCGAAAAGCCAATTAGAGAACAAGTCGCTAGACGAAAATGGCAGTGGATCGGTCACACTCTGAGATGGAACCCAGCCTGCATCGCTCAGGGCACACTAGACTGGTCCCCTATGGGGGGAAAGAGAAAGCGAAGTAGACCTAGAGCCACCTGGAGTAGAGCCCTGCAGGATGAGATTAAAGCAGCAGGCCTCACTTGAGTTATTGTTAGGCATCAGCCATGCGATATAGTCGGTTGGAGAAGGTTCCTTGAGGCCCAATGCACCACGGAGGTGTGACAAGACAAATAGAAGAAGAAGAGCACTTTGCTGTAATAGGCATACGGTACATTTGCAGGAAAGCTTATTAAATTTAATTAACCCTTTAAGAAGTGCCGAATCAGACAGATCAAAACCACAATTTATAAAATAATCATCTACGTTTTAGACAGAGTGTGAAGAAATGCGAATATATTTTTAATAAAATATCAGTTTACAATTTAAAGATTTCATTAAATGTAAAAGAAAAGTGGTGTTAATTTGTAGTTAATGGGCACGATGTAAAAAAATAACAGTGGACAGTCAGCCACTAAGGGTCTTGAGTCTATCAGTTTTGTTTAGATCACATACATTTATTTTACATTACTCTTGGTGTCTTGACTCAGCTGGGAATATTTTTTGCGTAGCGAGATAAACCTTAATTAATGACAAGGCTTACAAATATGAAGGTGGTCGTAAGAATGGTGGCTGCTGACTGTGCACTATTTTACACAGTGCATACGAAACTACAGTAGTAAGTTTTTGTGTAGCTCTCAGCCCAGAAATATATGAACACCTGCACCTATATCAAAGAAGCCGACAAAATATAAAATAGATTTGTTTTAATATTGATAAATTAAAAGATATATTTTACAGACTCTTTATAAATTACGGAATACATTTTATTATTGAATTTCCGCACATAGTAATCCAAAAAGTGGCAGAAATCAACGGTTTAATTCTGAATATTCGATTAATGAGTGGAAATCAAGAACTATTCAAAAGTGAAAAAAAATGAGCTCTACTTCACAAAAAAAAAATCATAAAAAAATAATTTTACATTTAAGATTATATATTTACAACTGTTTTGTTTTCAAAATAAGTATAATTAACAAGAGATTTATTCAAAAGAAAAGGATAAAAAACATAAATTTTATTTTTTCCTTTGAAGCATTCACTTTGTGGTAAGACATTAAATTTTTTTTATTATTTATATTTAAAATAAAATAGAAATAAAAACACTGCACTTTGTTTTTCACCACTATGCGATTATTTTAACCTGACGATCGCCGTAAGCACACATGTGCGCTCTACATAGACCATCGCCATAAGCGCAGCTGTGCGCGCTTCGCAATATTCGAAAGATGTATTTCAAAATTAATTCCGATTTTCTCACAACGACATCTATGAATATTTGATATAATATTTCAAACCAAAAAGGATCAATATTTTTCGATAGTTCGCTGTTTCTACAAACATGTGGGGATGAATGGGTTAATTTCCAAATTTATTTTTTTTATTTTTTTTATTAAACCACATAGTGGTGAAAAACAAAGTGCAGTGTTTTTATTTCTATTTTATTTTAAATATAAATAATAAAAAAAAACATAAATTTTATGTTTCATAGACATTAGTTTATATGAAGAATGAAAATTTATGAGTAATTTTTTTTTATTATATTTAGATTACTATTACATAACATTCAATAAAGGTATACTTTTGAGCTATGTATGTGTGATTAAAAAATTATCTGTCCAAGTAATTATGTGTAAATACATAAAATTTGATAAGATCAAATCGCACCTTCGGTAAGCATAATTGTTAAAAATTCTCAAAATGAGTTAAGTATGCCATTGTATTTTAAAAACATCACTTTATTTGGAGGAACAAAGTCGCTCAATAAGTTCAGTCTCATTTTGCCAGAGGGCGATAGTGTATGATCAATATAGCCAGATAATACGATATTATTCTTCAAAAATCTTTAAATGTCTCTAATGAAAAATTACAAAACGTTCAATTGTGCCCTTGTCTTACTGAAGATACGAAATGTTTTACAGATGTATTCAAAAAGTCACATATAAAATATATTTATATCATAACTGAATACTGAAAATAGTACTGTTGAAAGATACATAGAAAGATGTTTATTAATGACATGCAGATAATGAATGTTACATTAAAATTCAAAGATGAAGCATTTTCTTTTCGTTCTTGTTCCTGTCCTATCCAAGGTTGAACAAGATCGTAAATTTGTTTGTAGTGTCACATTATTGTAATGGAATGTACGTTGGTTTGCCAAAAAATCAATTAAGCAGAATACAAAGCGTATTCAAAGCTGCTGCCCGATTGATTATGGGGCAACAAAAATACTGTCATATCACGCCACTTCTGAAGGAACTTCACTGGGTCAAAATCTGTGAGCGAGTAAAATACAAATTATATTTGAGTGTTAAGGCTCGATACCAGTGAACGCCAGCGTATATTTCGGACACCTGCGTAACACCCATGTCAATGGAAAGGCAACATTCACTCCGATCAGTAGAAATAAATGTGAACAACATTACGATTCCAGTCAGAGCCAATAAAGCAAAGTTTCTATGATCGCGCTTTCAGCGTTGCGGGTCAGTTGGCGTGGAATAGGCTCCATGTTAGTATTAAGTATGAGAATAGTGACGATAAATTTAAGAAACTTCTAAAGACTTCACTGTTCGCTCAGTCTTTTCCTAGTGTGACCTTAGAGAAATTGATTTTACAAAATGGCACACTCAAAATATGAATCAACATAAATAAATAAATAAAATAATAATAATAATGGCTATTTTTAATTTGGATGCAGCAGACTATAATTTTTTAAGGTTTTTTAGCCAGAATTTTGTTCTTCACCTGTTTTCTTCAATTTTACTTTTAGATAATCAAATGAAGCAAGTTGTGTTTCGGGCTTCTCACAAAAGAATTTCAATGATCCAATTTGGTTAATAATTAATCAATACTTATGATAAACATAGAAATTGGAGAATAAGGGCATCAAACAGACAAGAATGGAGGAAGCTCCTGGATTCAGCCAAGGCCCACCCAGGACTGTCGAGCTTAGGATGATGATGATGATGATAAACAAACTGACCTGCATTTCAGAAAATCAGCACAGGCATCAATGACTTGGTTGAGTTGAAGGTACGATGACCCAGCCATCAAAGACTGGACGTTCTTGAAGTTTATTTTAATACGGCCGGTGTAAGCAAAGTTTATTAGGTTTTCGAGAGAGCTGAAAAACAAATACAATAAATTTAATCACTATAAAATCAAATCATTGTAAATTACGAATTTCCGCTGGAATAATCACATGTTCATTCCAAAATTAATTATTAATTCATTCATGGTGAAATTAAAATAAAAAATTGTAATTAATACATTGTCATAAAATTTTTAAATGCTAAGATTATTATTAATACTCTTTTCTTGCAAAAATGGAAATAATCAAAAATCTGATTATTTTTTATAAATTAATGCGTATAGGTACTATAGAAATTCATGATAATTTATTTGATGAATTAAAAAAGATTTATAACTACATTGTCAGGAGAATTAAACAAACTGATGAAATAATTCTCCTGATAATGAAGGTATAATAACCCCATTGAAATATTCCGAGAAAAATAAACTTAAAAGTGGAGAGAAGTGGAGGGAATTTGAGTGGAGAAATGGAGAGAAGATTAAATTCATATAAAATGATACATTTTTAGATCATTTTATTTATTATTTAGCATTCGTGGCACAGTGGTGAGGGCTCTGACTTCCATACCGAAGGTTCCGGGTTCGATTCCGGGCGATGGCAGTGTGATTGTCACACTCTTTGGTCTGGTGCAGAATTCACGTGACAATAAAATGGCGATAGATTGGCTACCTATCACATGTTACGAGAATCAATATAATAGCTAAAAAATAAATTGTATGCAGTAATTGGGTTCAAACAACCTGTTGTATACATAAAAAAAAAAAATTAAGTGTAACCATTTAACTATTTCATGTATTTCCATGTGGCAGTAATAAGATTTAACATACATCTCCTAAAAAGTATTAAAATATGCCTTAGCATTCAATAAACATTAAACAAACTTGAAAATTTAGAAATCCTCAAGTCGGTGAAATTGGGTGAAAACATAATTAATAATCAGATTCCTCCTTTTACTTCTTTCTACTTAAACACTTTTGTCTACTTTTCATATCCCAAGCTCCCATTCCCAATCAAATGCAAATTAAACATTTATAAATTTCTATATAAATTATGTCTTTTCAAATGTATGTTTTATCTAAATTACAATTTTATATTTTTTGTATCATTATTGTTTAATATTATTTATTAGTTCTTATTGATAAAAAAATTATTATCAGTACTTATAACAAATAGCCCAGGTTAATTTTTAAATTTAAATTATTGTACCGATATTTAAATGCGTTTTTTTATATTAGTCTTTCTTTATTTATTTTTTATTATATTTTTACACTTGAAGATGTAGGTATCCTCCGAAACATGTCGTGTTTTTCTAATATTTTGTGGATTATTTTCAATTTCCTAAGTGTATTAAAATATTAATTTTATTTATTGAAACCTTTTTTATAGAAATTAGCTTCTTTATAAATGAAGACTACAGGGGAAAAACAAGAAATGTCAGTAGAAGATTAATTTGAATAAATTGAGAATAAAGCTAATCAAAGTCTATATATTTCTTAGCAATCGATTATCTGGCCATAGTCGATGACACACATGATTTTTGAATATGAAAATTTTAGTGTGGATAGATACGTACAAATGCCGCTAGATGGCATTATTACATTTATTTTGAATTTTAACTGACATTCCTTGTTTTTCCCCTGTAGTCTTCAATTATAAATTAATTTGGTTCACGCTGTAATGATGTAAAGAGCAATTCAACAAAATAATAATAATAATTTACTTATTGTATTGTACAATCTATTAAATTTTATATTTATCAGTCAGTGTGAATGATAAAAATACCCATTTGGTAAAAATTTATTAACGACAACATTATTAATTATCTAAACTATAATATAATTATTCGCAAGTTCAATAACTGATAGGAATGTTGTAATAAAAAAAACACGATTGATAACTGCAGACATAACAGATATGAAGTGGCCTTGAATACATATTTATCATGATAATTGTGCGAAAAATTATGTGGGTACTAACAGCGGATCAATATCCTTCATGGTTATCTCCTTCATCGTGCTCTCCATCATGTTGTTGGTGAACATTCCGTAGAAATATGGGACTGTGGAGGCCAGGACTATTTTATGAGCTGATATTGCAGTATCCCCAACCTAAAATAAATATTATCTTGTACATTTAAAATCGGTCACAACTTTGCTCCATTCAGTACAAGCTGACATACAAGTGGAATACCCTAAAAATATAAAATTTATATTAAATTAATGAAAATAATAAATAAAAATTAAATATATTTTTCAACCCTTTTCGGTCCTATGTCAAATGACATTCGACATCGACTTTATTCCAGTGAGTCCTATTTTGAATGTCATTCGACATTTTTCTTCTTCTTCAGTTTAGTGTCAAAATACAAGCAAACATATTTTTCTCGTTTTAGTGTAGCGGTATACTGGGACGAGGATTCAATGATTTTTATGAACATTGGAATGTGTAACTTTCTACCTGAGAATGATACAAAAAGTTTGTTTTAGGGGCTGGATCGGTACGTGTCACTCGGATGCCCGGCCGCCGGCATCAGTTACACTCGACCCGTGCGCGTGCAAACAACTTGATAATTATTATTACCGATACTTACTATTATTCTAAAAATTCGAACCCCTCAAAATTTCTAGAATTATAAAAAAACGCATTGACGAGTTTGAAAGTAGTGATGAAGAATATATGAAGGAAGTGAACAGTGAATTCGAATTATTTGTGTATAAAATGTAATAATTAGAGCATTATTCCATACATTCAAAATAAAAAAAATTGTAAACATAAACAAAGTTTTATTATAAAAAACCTAGAAGTATTGTTTTACCCTGTAATTCTGTAAATAACTAACACCTATTTTTTGTGGACCGGAAAGGGTTAAGTGTATATTTAGTTAAAATCCACTTATATTTGTGTATTTGACCGGTTTCAGCAGCTCGCTGCCATCTTCTGGTGAAGGAAGATGACATGGAAGCTGCCAAAACCGGTCGAAGACACAAACATTAGTGGATTTTAAATAAATATTATGAATAAATGAATATTATATTATAATAAATATAATAATATTATAATAAATATTATGAATAAATGCAGTAGAAATGAGATCTCTTAGACAAATGTGTGGATACTCTGTGTACAATAGAGTGTCAAATGAAAATATAAGAAGTGAATGCGGTGCGAATGATGGTGTTATGAACAAAATAATTAGAGGATCATTAAGATGGTTTGGACATATGGAAAGAATGAATGAAGAAAGAATGTTAAAAATATTACGTGTTAAAGATGTAAATGGAACCAGAAATAAAAGAAGACCGAGGAAAACGTGGCACAATCAAATAAATCAAATATTGAATGTCGGCCATGTCAGAGAAATCGACGCGCATGCATGACACGATGTATGAATGTTGAGGAAGCGAGAGAAATATGTCAGGAAAGAAGAGTGTAGCCGTCCATTCTTTCTGCCTACCCCTTCGGAGAGACGGAGTGATGGTTAGTTAGTTAGTTAGTTTAAATAAATATTATTTTTAAAAAAATTATTTGCAAAAAAAAATATTTTTATTATTTACAATGAGCTTCTACCATGAAATTTCAAATAACGAAATTATTTTTTGTCATGAAATTGATCTTATCAAAACCAATATAGACAGTATGAGCACAGTCGCACTTTATAAGATGGCTTCATGCTTTTACAATGAACTAAAACTGTATGTACATGTAACTCTACTGGCAATTAACATTTTACAATGTACTGGTTATAGTTCCTGAATTGTATTGCAATTAAATTGAAATTGCAATACAATTCAGGAACTATTGAAATATGTACTTTTAATTTTTTTTTTTTACATTGGTTTCATCATTTTTGATACATTGGAAATATTGCTAAGGTAAACAAAATTAATATTATTTCATCTATATTTGCCATCACTTCACATTTGAATAACTTTTTGAAAACATTGCATTTTCACAACACTTTTTTTCTACTTTTCATAAACATGTTTCGGGACAGATACCGCTCCTCAGTATATAAATTTTAACAGTATAATTAAACAAAATCGTTATTTTTAGATAAACTTAAGGCGTTAACACTGTGGAATTCCATAATGACAATTTTTTATGAATTAAAACACTGTTTTTTCCACTTTTGAGTTTATTTTTCTCGACATGTTTCGAAGGCTTTGAAGGCTTTCGAATTTTCTCGACATGTTTCGAAGGCTTACACCTTCATCTCGGGAGAATGATGTAAATTTATATCGCTCTCCCGATGACCAAGGATTGATGAAGGAAAACTCAAAAGTGGAAAAAACAGTGTTTTAATTCTAAAAAATCGTTACTTATATACTAAACGAAAAAAATTTAAAGGAGGGGGGGGGGAGAATTACATCTAGGGGGTTGGGATAATTGTAATTTAGTAGAATTATGGGAGAGGAGAAACAAGTTGGACTTGAAGTTATGTTTATTCGGTTAGTTTTAATTACATTAATAAAGTATTGCAAAAATTTGAATTATCTTTATACGAGTGACCGTAACATGATAAAAATATATTTAAATATATTTCTGCTTCATAACATACAAGATAAGCTGATAATGTATTTACCTTCAAAACAACATCACACATCTTTCCCATCTTCCTGATCTCATCCATGACGGGGAAGCTGTTGGCAAACAGCTCTGGTTGTTTGAAGACTACATTTTCGTCTAAATCATTCTCCATATTGAAAGAATAAATCACTAATTTCTCCATTTGATTTACATTCATATATCTGAAAAATAAGAGATCTATGAGCGCTCTAAGCATATAACTCTAAACTTGGTTTCCCAAATATATGTAGCTTGCAGCCATAAATGATATCATAATATTTGATAATTCCTTAGCAAGTCTAAACGTGTCATTCTAATAAAATAAAGTAAAACTTCAAGAAAAGAAATAAACTTTTTTAATGATGGTATGAATAAACTATTGACAAAAAGAATATGCAGTGTAGAAGATAAACTAAAACAATTGAGATGAGTATTGTTAATTTTTAGTTAAAGATCTTAATGTGATTTTTATTAAGAACTGGAACTTAAAATGATATTTGCAAAATTCCCTCGATTAGCAATTCAATTAATTAATGAAGTATATATCGTATTGTAACTTGATATGTTCAAATAAATATTATGCCATACGCAAATCGCACTATACGCACATATTACCATGTGCTAGTAACACAAATTAAAGATAATTTTAAATAAAAATTGGTTTCGTGAAAAATACATACGAACTTGTTCATAACCAAAGTTCACTTTGTGATTTTATGACACACAACAATCACAAACAACTCATCGCTCTGGAGGAAGAAGATGAACTAAAATTAAAAGTATTATTCGAATCGGAACAGGAAAACCTGCGTATGCGAGTTACCACACATACAAAGCTAGCAATAACTAATATTACAAAATTAATGTTCTTGAAATTGCATAAAGTAAAAGTCTAACACACTCGTTCATAATTAAAATTTAATACTCAAGGTGACCCAAATTTTGTAATTAAGAAATCGCGCAACAAGTTATCAATTTCGTCGAAATAATGAATAAAATTATAAATTAATTTGTGCGCTCAGAGCAAAAACACATATACTATCATTTGAAGTAATGAGTAACATAGATCATTTTTACGCAAATGCACATAAAACAATTCTATTTAAAATATTTTAATGTGATATAAAAAAATACCATTTACTATTATTCAAAAACAAGAAATTCCAATATTTTTCTCAATTCTTTCACCAACTGTCACTTGACACCTCTTTATTTAGTTTATTTTGGAACAACATTGTGAAATCATTACCAGCCTGGTAACAGCTGTCAACAATCTATAAAGTTCTTACTCAGTTGTATCAACTGATTTTAAAAGATTTGCGTCCTGGATATTCTTTCCTTTTGAGACATCTGTGTTGATATACGTAATACTACAAGGCAAAAATTGTATTTGACTAACCCAAATGTACATTTAAACATTAGTGCGTCCCCAGAACCAACATTAACAAAAATATTGATATAAAATAATCATAGATGTCAGTAATTAAAATTTTATTAGTGATGTGATTTAAAACAAGATGGCGTCCGTGGGCAGGATGTCATTAGAAGTTTTTAAAGACCTATTATTTTTTTGCGTGTTATAGTACTTTCTGCTTGTAAGATCATTTAAAAATGTTCCATTTACATGTGTATACATCGCCGATGGTTTGTGGATTTATTTTATTTAAAAATTTCAGCCCGGAGAACGCTCATAAAAAAAATTTGTACTTCACTCCGCTTTAGCCAGCCAAACAACCAGAAAAAAATGTCAACTACTCCCGCCATGTGCTTCGCCGGCCAGATTGGAATCGCGCAAAGAGCGCAATCCTTCGTCTTCATATTATGTATTTCCTAACAGCTTTCACCTCATCTAACAGATATAACATTATGTTTTTTTTGTGAATAGGCTCCTCGCATCCCCTTCTGCCGCAACAGTTCCCGACTGCCGCTCACTCACCGCTACTTCTGTCGTTACTGCCATCCTCTCGGCCTTTGCTTTTGCCGTTCTTATTTTGACAGAGAAGTATCTGGCACAAAAAGGTAAAAAAAATATTGTTTTTTGTTGATTTGCAAAAGTATATGATCGCGTAGATAGAGTGAAGTTGTGGATAATTATAATATGGAATAAACACAAAACTGATCACTGTACAGAGAAAGCACTGCCAGTGTCAGAGTAAATAATATAATTCTTACAGCCTGTATTGATATCGAGAAAGGTAAAAATGGATATTGAAAGCAGAGTTGGGGCAGACAATAAAGTAAATGGAAAGATTAAAGTTGTCATCGTGTTGTATAATTTTTTATTTTATTATTTAAGAATAATTATATGCACTTAATATAGTTTTAAAAAAACTATGAAGAGAGTGAAATGTACTTTGTTTGCAGGCATTTTATTTATTTTCCTTATATTTTTTAAAATGCTGGTAACCATCTCTTGAAACATCAGTCGTAAATTTTCACATCTGAGGAAAGCTAGAAGCGCCCTCTTCTGGGTTTTAAGTGTACCAAATGCAAATATAAGAAATGAATGCAATTAGAATGAAAGGGTTTTGAACAAAATAATAATTTCTTAAGATGCTTTAGACATATGGATAGAATGATCGAATATATTATAATGTTAAAGCAATAATTCATTAGCCATGTGATTGGAAAACGTGTCTCAATCAAATTAACCAAATTTTAAATGTCGGTCACGCGAGGAGTCGGAGAAATCGATGTACATGCATGACAAGATGTTTGAATGTTGAGGAATTTAGAAAAATAACAGTCAATGACATGTCAGGAAAGAACAGTGTGGTGGTTCATCTTCTCTGCCTACCCCTTCGGAGAAACGGCGTTGTGATTAGTTAGTTAAAACGGAAAACGTAGAAATATTCAGAAATTTATATATCCTAACATGTAATAAATAATAAAATCTTTTCAATTGCCGTTTTCGTGATGTAGGTAATCACCTCAGGGGCGCATAGAGGCGTGTTTTAAATCTAAATATGATAACTGATATTCGCGATCGATTAGAAAATGATATTATAAAACAAACATACAAATTTGGTTTTAATTTGGGTATGAAATATGAAAATATTGGGCTTTCAGCTTAGATCTATTCGCGTAAAAGCGACATAACATAACCTTACAATTTTTCAAAATTTAGAAGTGTGCGATTTCGTATAAAATTGAAGTATTTGTAGAA
Source organism: Lepidostoma basale (assembly GCA_022606425.2). Classification (NCBI taxonomy): domain Eukaryota; kingdom Metazoa; phylum Arthropoda; class Insecta; order Trichoptera; family Lepidostomatidae; genus Lepidostoma; species Lepidostoma basale. Next base: position 1,256,375 of record JAHDVF020000316.1, on the reverse strand, counting down.
ATTAAATAACATGTAATATTTTTTAACATCCATTTAGAACAAAGAAATGAGCAAATGTTTTAAGGCATTGCGGAATTCTATTTATAACGATTTTTTATGAATTAGAACACTGTTTATTCCACTTTTGAGTTTATTTTCGAAGGCTTTGCACGTTCATCATCGGGAGAACGACATAAACTAGATTTATTTCGTTCTCCTTATGATGAAGATGTAAAGACTTCCAAACATGTAGAGAGAAACATACTCTGATAAAACAGTGTTTTATTTATAAAAAAATAATCGCAAATGATTTAATTTATCTGATTAATATAATTTCACATTCGTTATTCTGAAAAATTCAAAGTACAAAAAAATAAAAACACATAGACAGGAAATAGGTCATACTTATAAATACAATGATTATTAAAGCGGCGCAGAATTAAAATAATATTTTTAATATGTACAGTACTCAGAAAAAAACTCGGTTCAACCCCCAATTTGCCACTGTAAACGGAGAGGCCACGTTGGTTATTAGAACCACCAGAAAACACCTGTCGACTGACGTGATTTCATATCAGAGATTTTCAACATTTGGAAAAGGTTAACTTATTTTTAAACAAATAAAAATGTAGCGTTCGTATTCAGGATACAATGCTTATTCTTGATTTAGCGTATTTATGTTAAAATGTCATACAAAAGATTTCCAATCATGTACTTATTTATGATTTACGCTGTTAAATCATTTTATTGAAGGTTATGACGCAAACACTGGAATTTGGATGGAGAAATTATTACCCTATTAGTACCTGTTTACTTTATTTATTAAATATTTTTCAAACAAATATATGATCTCCGAGCTTACCCTCGAAATGTGCTGTGAAATATTGTTAAATATTTATTGATTAAAATGCATATTAACAGTGTTATAAATTCTCATTCCAAATAACAGTCAAATAAAACCTGTAGATAATTTAAGATTTTATTAATCTACATAAGTAAATATTACGTGAAAGAATTGATAGAAAAAATGATGAACTTCATCTTTGGAAATAATGAATTTCAAAATTTTAAATACAAATTCCTTTCTTCTATATTCGCCTTAACTTGGTGTTGCAGATTCATTGAGCAATGATTCTTTTTTTAACTTTCTATACAACATCAACTTTATGAAATTAAAAATTAAAAAATCAAAAAAACATGTTTCCAACACAGAAGCCCTTCGATCAGTGATAAAAATATTGTAAATATTTTTTTAAAAATTCATGAATGTGAGTTTTGACAGAAACTTGTTTGGTGTTTTTAAATTTATATTTTTTAATAAAGTTGATGTTGTGTACAAAAGTTTTAAAAAAAGCACGTTAAATTTTTTTTTTGTTTGAAATGCAAATATTTGGAGTTTTGTCACAATATTTTTTGAGTTAGAACTTGATTTTCAACTAAAGTATATGTCCATATATTTTTACATTATTTTTTTTTTCATTCGAAATATTCTTGATTGAGTAAAGACATCAAATAGGTTTAATATGTAGGAAAAAATCTTTCACTTCACAAATTTAAGGTCAGTCAGTCTGGGACAACACATCATACCAAGAGCACAAGGGTAACGATCCGACATTAAGGCAAAGTACTTTATAGGTTTTAAAGTATTTTCAACTACTTTTTTCTACTTTTTTAGAAGCAAGTAGATTTTATGTTTGCATATTATTTGTTAAGTATCCTATATGTCGAGAAAAAGCCTCTAAGATCGGTGTAATTCCTCAAAATTCAAACGACGATCTATTCTCTAATGTCTCAGAGCTAAAGCAATAATTATCTCCTGTTGACTTCAATAATAATAATTATAAACTTATTTAACGTTAAGGCATTGACACTGGTATTCCATAGTAATATACTTAGGAAATTTAAAATAACTTTGTTTAATCCACAAAATATTAAAAAAAACGACACGTTTCGGAGGATACCTCCATCTTCAGGTGTAAAAATATAATAAAAACGGAACAAAGGAAGACGAATATAAAAACGCATTTAAAATTTGATACAGTAATTTAAATTTAAAATTTTTAATTATTTAGTTTTTAAATTTAAATTATTGTATCGAATTTTAAATGCGTTTTTTATATTAGTCTTTATTTGTTTAGTTTTTATTATGTTTTTACACCTGAAGATGAAGGTATCCCCCGAAACATGTAGTGTTTTTTTTAAATATTTTGTGGATTAAACAAAGCTAATTTCAATTTCCTTATAATAATGATAATAATAATTAGGCTGCTTGATCTATCTTTACGTATTTTTTTCACACATTTTTATAAAATATATTTTCAATCATCTGGAATTAAACATTTTTTTTATTTTATTTATAAAATTATACATAAAAGTTTACAAACAAATCATTGAATTGGCGTAAATCCTATTTTGGATACCAACAAATAAAATGTTTTTAAGTAATACACAATGGAAATATTTTGTATTACATTTTAATTTGAAAAAGCAAGGTGAAACACGTGTAGCCACAAAAAAAACCTCTTCAAAAATCATTATCTTATATCAAAAGAAATGCAAAAGGCCCCGAACATTTAAACTCGAGAACAAATCACAAAAAGTAATTTCATGCGCCTTGCTACTTGGTTGTTATGTTTTACCAGCGGAATTTCGATCACTGGCGTGCCTCAGATGATCAGTATACCGTGCTAGCGTGTACCTTGAAGATGCGGCGAGATTTTGAAAAATTTGCAGCTGTCGTTTGGGTGGAGATAAAGATGCATTCGAGATTCTATAGTGCATTTAAGAGAATCCTCGGCCCATCGTGCGTGAAATGTATTTTGTTGTAAATTGTATGCACGTTGAAATGAAAATTGTAAGGGACTCAAAACTTAATTGAAAACCTGTTTCAATTAGCCGTTAAGTATAAATATCGGTAGAATTAATTAGTAAGGAAGCTTCGGAATGTTTTGTAAGTTTTTTTAAAACAATGTAATGATAAACTGAAACTAACTAATCATCACGCCGTTTCCCCGGAGATGCAGGCAGAGAGGATGGACCGCCACATTTATATATATAATTTGGATAATTTATAGTGCGCCATTTTTATGAATTAATCATCTCAAGGGCGCTTTGTTCTATCCTGACATAATTATCGGGCATCTTTTACATTCACACACCGTGACACACACGCTCGTTGATTGCCCCTACTTCGAATATTGCCGCCTTTCAGAAATTGATTAATTTGATCATTATTATTATTATATAATAATTGTTATTATTGTTTTGTTGAATCGCTCTTTACATCATGACAGCATGAGCCAAATCGATGTAAAGGGTATTATTAATATAGTGAATTCTACACCAGACCAAAGACAGTGTGACAATCACACTGCCCTCGCCGGGAATCGAATCCGGAACCTTCAGGGTGGCAGTCAATGCACTTCCCACTCGGCCACGAAGGTCGTCATGTCATGTATTCCGTGACCTTCCTCTAATTCTTTTTCCATTTACACACTTGAATATATCTTTTTAACCATTCTTCCTTCATCCATTTGTTCCATATGTCCAAATCATCTTAGTGACCCTTTCATAATTGTATTCTATCATACGTTGTTTTTCAGCACATTCTTCTTAGTGATCTCATTTCTACGGCATTTATCTTACTTTCATCCTTCTTCTGCCTACTCTTCACGTCCAATGTTTTTTTTTTCATTTCCATAATTGAAGATTGGAACGATAACTGCTTTGTTAACTCTTTGTATCGCAATACCTAACATATTTTGTAACCCTGTCGATATATTGTAAAGCAATAACATTAATAGTCGTCATAAATAACAAAGAAAGTGTTTTAAACTCAAGAAAATACAACGCAGATCACAAAATAAAGGGCCAAAACGCACCATTTCGAAACCCAACAAAGAAACCAGTGTCAAATTTCATCTATTCAAATTTCGAACCCTACATTCCAAATCGTTTCGAATGCGTGCGTGTTGCCACTCGTATATGTCAATTTAAAAATGCATTCATAATGGAGTTGCCGCAGTACAAAAGTCCCATTGAGGAACTGAATCGAATTTGGGGTAGGTACCTACTCAATTTAGGTAGACGGAGAAAAGATTAACATTTAGTATAATACATTCACAAATCATCTCCGACAATTTACAAATAACGATCATGCCATTTTATAGATTGAGTTTTATTAAGTTATCCTTTATTTATTTATTATAATATAATTTTGGCATTTTTATTGTTATTAAATATTCACTATTTAATTGTTCAATTCAAATAAAGCATTCGAAAAAATAAAATAATCAAGATTAATACCTACGTTTTTAAAGTTTCTTGAACAATGGTGTAAAACTCCATATTAAATAATTAATACAAATGAAAACGTCAGTTTTCTAGAAGTTCTGTTATATTTTCTGGGAATGGCATGTTTCACCCTTATAAGGCATTATCAAATGTCTTTTTTACATTTGATAATGCCTTAGAAGGGCGAAACATGTCATTCCTCCTTTCCTCATGTCATGACTGACAGATGTTATAAAGATTTTTATAACATCTGTCAGATCATGCAAACAACAACAATTTTATAATATTTTTATAAATTTGTATCTTTACTGAAGAAGGAGTGTTTGTCCGAAACATGTCTATATGATTTATTTTTTTAATATAAGGGTTGTATATACAAAGTGTATAAAAAAATGTAAATAAACCATCATAACAACACAAAATATGGCGTATATAGAAGAAGTTTAATTAATTCGAATTATTTTTGATTGTGGTTTTATGATTGTTATTAACTTTTTTTTAAGACTTGCCGGAGTAAGACCTCTCGGAAGACCTAGACAGCGCCTAATGGATCGGCTGATCTGGCTACCTTGGGCGAAAAGGACTGATGCAGCATGCTGGGAGCAAAAGGCGCGGGATCATGGAGCTTGGAATAACACCATCAAGAAGGCTAAATCTCTTCAATAGCTCTACAGCCATCTGAAGCCAAGTAAGTGAGCAATATATTGTATATATTTGAGTTTTCAACTGTAAAACTAACTAACTTACTAACCATCACACCGTCTCCCCGAAGAGGTGGCCAGAAAGAATGGACTGCCACACTTTAAGAGATGCGGCACTCCATCCTTCTATGTTCGCCCCCGCGGGAGACGTGGTGTGATGGGTACCGGACCTCATCGCCACCAATAGGCATCTCCCGCTCACACTTAGTAACTAAAACATCAACAAAATAATTCTAAAATAAAATATAATATAATATAGTTCTTTTCAATGGTGCACATGATGTCGACTGGACGATCCGGACTTTTGTGTTTAATTTAATTTAATTTATTATTCCACGTATCCATCGTTCTTTTAATTAACTGTAATTAGGAACTTAAAAGAACCTTACTCCAGCAAGAACTTCCAAATGTTATCAAAGAAATTATTCAAATTGGCATTGGAACAAATGCACATAAAGGTTTGAAAAAAATCACGATAATTTATTTTAACAGCTGTCAAAACTCTTCACATAAACGGCAAATGTAAATGTGAATATAAATTATGTATTATTATTTATATATAATACGGTTATAGTGGCTGTCTAATTATTATTTATATATCTATATAAATAAAAGGCGATCTTCCGGGTGTGTGTCGACTATTTCTGAGGTTATTCCTGAGCTGATCCTTCTGTATCTTGGGGAATGGACTAATTGGAATTTAGCGGTCGTCATAGGCATATTTTCGTTATTAATCGAGCTCTAATTAACTTTATAAATTAATCAATTAATTGAAAATTTTCGTAGTGCAAACGAATATAGACCTTAATGTTCGTATCACCTGAGTATCAATCTTTTGAGTCTATATTCGTTTGACACGGTCTGGAGAGAATTCAGTCTCCATGTAATTTTGTGTAGTGGCAACAATGTGTTTTGCTTTCTGACAGTCCAATATATTGCGTTTTACTTTGGGATGTATAATACTTAATACGTTTTGCTTATTACGTACTAAAATAATTGGTTGTTTAATTGGTACAGTATATTTTATTGGCCATATTTTAATGTACACTAATGCAGACAGGTAATTATACTTCTTAATTTTGGCGAGTATAATTTTTACGCGTCAATTTGAGGTTATGAACGAAATTTTATTTTTTCGTGTGGCTGAAACTTATTCGTTTCTCTTACGTTCGACGGTGATTACTTAATGATATTCGTTTTCTAGAGTTCTAGCCGTTCGATTGGTCACGTGGTCTCTGAACTGTCACAATCTCTTTGTACGTCGTAATATTTTGTAGGTATGAAGTTTCGGTACTTTTAGGTTATGAAGTTTTTGGGATTAAAAATATTCAATGATAATTAAATTGTTCAGGTTATTTCAAAGGATGATAGCGAAAATATAAAATATTGGACGTCGAAGCTCTACAAGAATATGAAGAAACTTGCTTCCGTAAGTATAATATAATATTTATATTTCTAATTCATAAATATATTTTCAGTTTATTCTATTTTGCTGTTTTCTTTATACGCATACTTTGGTCAGGGAAATTGTTACATTACCACAGCAACGGTAAGAAAGTTCTAATGATATACAATATGAATTACAATATGAATGAATGACACAATTCTTATGACTTTTTCCGTTTATTTCTAGGAAAATAAAGTAACGGATCAGAGATGGGACGAAAATTACCGATGCAGCGTGCAAAATAACTTCGTTAAAATGGAATTAGATCAATCAAACAACGGATGATCAGTGAATTAGATGTACCCTGGAGTGGCGAATGAAAACCGGCTCATTTTTACATTACACATAAGCTACTTTTAGTAGTTTTCATTCATATATGAAAATTCCATTATTAATTTCAGGTAAAGTTTTTAAATTTACAGTTTATAGACAATAATTAAGCACATTCCCAAACGTGCCACCTATATATCTGAATTTTGTGTTGCTCGGGCTGCCTGAAATATGCTTCCTGCACGCCTCAGATGCATTGACAAGCCGACAGACTTTAATTCTCACCTAAAAACCCACCTTTTCAAATTATCGCATAAAATGGTAACAACGGTTGTCTGTATATCAATAAACAATATTATATCACATTTGCACAAAACATTCATATGTTTAGAGAAACAAAATTCTTGATTTTGTTGTCCATGAAATTCACATCAGAGCCAATAAAGTAAGTTTCTACGATCGTGATTTCGCTGTTGTTACATGCACCTTTCATGACTAAAAACATTGTCAAAGCGCCCTTGAGGTGAGCTATTCACGAAAACGGCGATTATCAGTTCCGTAAGTTAAATGTTTATATTTTGATATGTACAGGTTTAAATTTTGAATTAATTGGTTTATTTTGTATATATAAGAATATAGACAATTTATATGAAGGAGTCTGGTTGTAATGAATGCTTTTGTAAATTTTTTGTTATTTCTTTAGCACAATCATAACTGCATTGATTAGCATAGTTTTTGATAGTTATTTTTGCCGTTCAGGTAAAGTTTCTAAAATCTCCTACATATAATATTAACACATTTCCACGCAACTCTTGCAATGCTCGATCAAGAGCCTCGAGTATTTTTTTTAAATATACTGCTTAGTGAACACTTGGAATTCATTAATTGTATGGAAGTTGAAAATTTGCCATATGCGCCTCTTCGATGTCCGCCTTATGCCAATTCCAATATTATTTTTTTTTATTTCTAGGAAACAATATTAATTAATCAGAGATCGGAATGGAATCGGTCATATAGCAGGGACAACGGATGATAAGATGCACCCTGGAGTAGCGGGCGAGAAACAACTGGCAGAATTTTGAATGGTATTGCGCTATTTTATTAATGTTATTTAATTATTATGATTTTAATTAGTTATTTAAAATACAATTAATATGACATTTGATGAATTCAAACATAAAGGTGTTCTTTATACGCGTACTTTGGTCAGGGAAATATTAAAATTACCACAGCAACGATAAGAAAGTTCTAATGATATACAATATCAATTTATTCGTTTTACTTACGTGTCATTTTAGGTTATGACGTTTCGTTGTGTAATAATTAGTTAATTGGTATAATCTATTTTAATAATGTTGTTTTAATGTAAAATTGTTCTGGCAGGGCGAAAATCTATATCTTTGGGATTAGATATTAAGTTTTGATAAAATAATTGCCTGGTTGTGAGAGACCACTGGTCTAATGGGGATATTTTTGTATTGGGATTGAAATTATTTTGATAATGAGCCATATTGGTGCATCTGCATGTTGCAATTCTTCTTTATTTTCCATTCCACTGAGTAATTCCAGCAGCACACATACCCAAATACACTATGAGTTACTTCAGCTGTTTTAGTTTTTCTCTGAAAACAAATGCTGTGATAGGTAAACATATCCTTATATGCAGCATTAGCTGCCTCAGTTAGAAGAGTCCAGTAATATTCCATTTTTGACCATTAAATTCTACATTATGCTGAGATTTAAAATATTCAAAGATAATGAAATTGATTTCAGGTTATTTCATTTGCTTGAGGATGGGGAAGACAACGCAGAAGATAATGGATTGCGCATGTGCAGAGGATGGGGAAAACAACGCAGAAGATACTGGAGTTCGCATGTCCAGAGGATGGATCCCACACTTCGATATATGCGTATCACAAGACAATGTTGTTATCTTTATGAACTAATTTGGAATGGTATGTACAGGTTTAAATTGGATTAATTGGTTTAATTCGTTACATAAGAATATAGACAATTTATGTTTACTACTCCATGATACATTCTCATCTGTCTTACCTTTCCTGTATTTGGGGCTTTATTACAAAGAAGAAAGCTAATGAGATTCAGGTGATCCAAAATCGGGCTGTTAGAAATATTTTCCGTCTACCGTGGTACACTCATGTAAGGGCCCTATATTCTCAGACGAAAATAATTCCATTTCAAATCCATCCAAAATTAGAGATCACTAAAACTATAATACAAATAATAAAGTCATCAACGCGCTCTAATACTCGACCAATATTCAATACGGACGTACACCAACATGATACGCGCTCACAGAATAAGAAGCATTGCGTTCAACTAGATTCGGTGTAAAATCCTTACAATTTATAGCCTCTACAGAATTTAATAAACTCCCTAATGATTTAATAATGATGTCGAACCAAAAACTTCAATCTGATCAACTTAAAAGTAATTTTTACATTACATTTTTACATTTTTACATTACACATAAGCTACTTTTAGTAGTTTTCATTCATATATGAAAATTCCATTATTAATTTCAGGTAAGGTTTTTAAATTTACAGTTTATAGACAATAATTAAGCACATTCCCAAACGTGCCACCTATACGAGTATATCTGAATTTTGTGTTGCTCGGGCTTTCACAGTAGTAGGTTCGTCCGCCTGAAATATGCTTCCTGCACGCCTCAGATGCATTGACAATCCGACAGACTTTAAATATCACCTAAAAACCCACCTTTTCAAATTATCGCATAAAATGTTAACAACGGTTGTCTGTATATCAATAAACAATATTATATCACATTTGCACAAAACATTCATATGTTTAGAGAAACAAAATTCTTGATTTTGTTGTCCATGAAATTCACATCAGAGCCAATAAATTAAGTTTCTACGATCGTGATTTCGCTGTTGTCACATGCACCTTTCATGACTAAAAACAATGTCAAAGCGCCCTTGAGGTGAGCTATTCACGAAAACGGCGATTATACAAATTAAACAAACAAACAAACCATCACGCCGTTTCCCCACAGGGGTAGGCAGAGAGAATGGACCATAACACTACTCTATCCTGGCAAACCTCTCTAGCTTCCTCCACATTCATACAACGAGTCATACACGCATGTCGATTCCTCCGACTTCTAACATGACCAACCTTTAAAATCTGATTAGTTTAATTAATTTGACAAATTAATCAGATTAAAAGGTTTTATTAGTTTTATCGTTTTTGTAAAGAATTTTGACAGGTGTAGAAATAAATTTTTCATTTGTTCCAATGACAATTTGAATCATTTCTTCAATATTATTTTCAAGTTCTTGCTGGTTAAGTGCCTAACTACAGATAATTTAAAAAATGGTGGATACGTGTAACATAAATTAAATAAACACAAATGTCCGGATCGTCCAAGTCAACATGTGCAACATCGAAAAAAACATTATGTGTTATTACATTATGTGCTAAATTAAAAAACAGTGGATACGTGGAACATATTATAAATTAAATAGACAATATGTGCACCGTCTAAAAAGAACATTTTGTGTAAAATTATTTTTATTTTGTTATTTTATTTTATATCATTGTATTTTATATTATTTGTTTTAGATTTATTTTGTGGGTGTTGGACGATCGAAGTGTGCGCGGGAGATGCCTATTGGTGGCGATGAGGTTCGCAACCCATCACACCGCGCCTCCCGCGGGGCGAAAAGAGAAGGATGGAGTGCCGCATCAGTAAAAGTGTGACAGTCCATTCTCTCTGCTTACACTTTCGGGGAGACGGCGTGATGGTTAGTTAGTTAGTTAGTTAATTTGACAAATTAGCCTAATTATTATTATTATTATGCATATAGCATGAACTGCCTTTTATATGAAGAATATCTTCAGCAAACAAGTGAAAAACAGTTGTAATTCATTCATTGTATGGAAATTTAAATTTTGCCTTATGCGTCTCTTCGGTGTCCGCCTTATGGCAATTCAAATTTTTTTTTTTTTAATTCCAGGGCCCAAAATTGATGAATCAAGGATCGGACCAAAGTTGCCGATGCAGCGTGTAAAATAACTAATGTTTAAATGGAATGGGATCGGTCATAAAGCAAGGACAACGGGTGATAAGATCTTCTGGCCTGGAGTGGCGAAAGAGAAACAGCTACACAAATTCTGGCAGATCACAAGCAAGATGGTCTGATGACATTAAACGAGTGGCAGGAGGTCAATGGCGCAGAGCGGCGAGGGATACAGTTGTGGAAGTCGGGAAGGGAGGCTTTTGTAGTATTATCATCTATATTACTATTCCACGCCAGCGGACTCGCAGTGCCGAAATCACGATCGTAGAAACTTACTTTATTGGCTCTGATGTGAATTTCATGGACAACAAAATCAAGAGTTTTGTTTCTTTAATATAATGAATGTTTTCTGCAAATGTGATATAATATTGTTTATTTGATTATTAAATTTCATATAAAATATTCAAAAAATAGTTTTTCAATTACCTTAGTAATATGTATTCAAGTTTATAATTCACAGCGAGTTTGCTTGGATTGAAACTTTGTTTTAAAGATATAGACACACATTTTTGCATCCATACACATGGCATTTAATCCAATAAATAAACGAATTGTTATTGAACTTTAATTGTATTTGTTGAATATATATTGGGTTTATTTATGTACTCGAATTTAGCAATAGCGAAGCGTTGCCGGGTCAGCTAGTCTGATATAAAACATCCTAAATAAACAAAAGGGAAAAAATGAAAATTCAAGAGTCGCGTGCATGTCGCGATGTTTTTTAGTTCCGCCGAATCGGCTGTGTTCATACAACTCCTACGTACAGTTACAACGCCCGGAATACAAACGCTAAAGTAAGAAAGAGTTTTAAATGAGGCTCATAATATTTTTTAGCATCTGCGCCTTTTGCGTAGTGGGAGTATTTTATGGTACCATCCTTCTCAGTGGTGTGCGATGGAATTAGATCGCGCATGGTCCTTTGGCGCCATTTGGTATTCCCGCATTCGCCGCCTGTTCGCCGGCCGGTGCGTTCGTGTTTGGGAGGGTTGCGTTCGAAATTTCAAAATAAAAGAACGTCCGAAATCGAACGATTAAATTCGATATTAATTTTCAAACGCAAATCGAACTTTCGATTAACAATCTGTGAGTCAGTGTTGCCATATTAAAATACTTTTATTTTGTGATAGTGCATTATAAAAAATATATTTAAACAGTGTTTTTGTGCAATGTTTTTTTGTTTATTCCGTAAACTGTGAAACTTTGTTATATACTGTGACATAAACTTTTTTTGATCCATTTGGAAGATAGCTGTATGTAAATACGGTAAGTTTATTTTTGTTTTTATTTTGAATGAGATAATATTTAAAAAATAAGTTATAGGGTAGGTACTGAGGATGAAATTAATGCGGGGTAAAACAATAATATACAAATTTAAAAATAAAATTATGAGATGCTTGTATGCAAGTATATTTAAAACGAAACTGATTTATGGGATACAAAAAATAAACACTTATTTTTACATAGTATGTATGGAGGTATTTGCGATTATGATGATTTTTTATATTAAATAATAAAATGGCGTTGGATATAATATTTTTATTAGGTAATAACAACTCAAGAGTAACCACCGTATAAAGCACAAAATTCAGTACATAAGTAGAATACTTAAACTTAAAATAAATTTGTGAAATATACACGGGTATATTTTTTTAAATAACAGCTCCCCATAAACCGAAGATAATATTTTTGTGGTATTTAAAAAAATAATAATTCCACGGCGAAATTAAATTTCGGTATTACAATATACAATAATATAAATATTTCCACATTTTGGCAAAATTTCATGATTTCAGTTTCAGGATAGCAGGAATATATCAAACCTTTTTAATAATCAATTGTATCTCAATAGAGACGAAGATGCAAGTTGGAAACAGAATATGGTTGATCAAGGTGTTTACAGGACTTATGACCTGTCATTGGTTGGGTTAAGCGCACGCTTTATATAATACAACATTCCCCATTCCACCTTTTTTTTCTTATGACCACCATGTCTGACAATTTTTTGGAAGTTGTATATATGTTAATCTCCAACACCACCATTTGCATGGTAGTTTATTCAATCTACACACTAACGCCATCTATGAAGATTGTATTTAGATAGCCCGCAATGGGTGAAATCCAGTTGTTCGTCTACAAGTATTTGTATACGTATTGTATCAAACATTTTTATTTAATTTATAAGTATATATTATGCTCCCGATTTCAGTTTACTGGAAGTTTTATTATATTATATGGGCACGTTATGTTTCCCATTGCAAATGCATGATCATATGCTTTTCATTAATATTTCACATTTAATATAGTATCCTATGGATTTACACACCATGGGTGATTTTCACACAAGATTCATTGGAAAAGCCAAGTCGTTCGCCATACGTTGATTTAAAAATAGAATATTTATTCGATTTTAAGTTGGCGATGTTGGTACTTCTCGCCAATCAAAAAGAGATTAACATTAGGTGTTTACGGGTGCCTACCAGCCTGATGCGTATCAGGTAATAATATTTACATTTCGCAAGATATCGGCAAACGATTTGGCCAGCGCTGCAGCCCCGCTAATGGCGTTTTTCCCTACAAAATATTTTCGCACCGCGGAACACGCCATTGCCGCGTTATTTCTGTTTTTGTGGCTCGGCTCTGGCATTAGCACGCTAAGGCCAAGGTGAAAAAGTTCGCGCCGCTACATGCGACTCACGGTTCTTAATCAAATCGGGAGCAATCTGCATGGATTTACTTGCATTTGGAGAATACTTATTGTCAACCCTAACTAACTAACCATTACGCCTTCTCAAAGTTCATACAGCAAGTCATATATCTACCTACGCACGTCGCTTTTTCCGACTTCTAACATCATTCAAATTTAATTAATTTGGTCATGCCATGTTTTACTCGGTCTTCCTCGACTGTGTATTCCATTCACATCGTTAATTCATACTTTCTTAAATATTAATTATTTATCCATGCGTTCCATATATCCAAACCAACGCAAACTAACTAACCATCACGCCGTCTCCCCGGAGGGGTAGGCGGAAAAAGAATGGAACGCCACACAGTTCTGTCCTGACATACTTCTCTCGTTTCCTCTACATTCATACATCTTGTCATGCACGCACGTCGATTTCTCCGACTCCTCACGTGACAGACATTCAATAGTTGATAGATTTGATCGTGCCACGTTTTCCTCGGCCTTTCTCTATTTCTAGCTCCGTTCACGCCGTTTACATATACCTTCTTTACCATCCTGTCTTCACTCATTCTTTCCATGTGTCCAAACCATCTTAATGACCCTTTCCTTATTTTGTTCATAGCACTTTCATTCGCACCACATTCACTTCTTATACTTCCATTTGCCACTCTATCATATAAAGATTCGCCACACATTCGCAAACCAGCGCAATGATGCATTTTATAATTTTGTTCACACATTTGACTTTAACATAAGGTAAATATGCCAATCGGATGGTGATAGAAAGCTTGGCTCATAATCCAGGGGACATGGGTTCAAGCCTGGACACGACCAGATTCTTTCTTCATAATAATGATCTATTTTCTGCTCATATTGAAATTTGTTAATTAACTAACTAACTAACCATTACGCCATCCGAAGGGGTGGGCAGAAAGAATGGACCGCCACATTGTTCTATTCTGACATATTTTCTCTCGATTCCAATATATTAATACATCGTGCCATGCAGTCATGCCGATTTCTCCGACTCCTCACGTGGCCGGTATTTAATATTTGATTGTAACACGTTTTCTTCAGCCTTTCTCTATTTCTTAATGTAGAAGAGGCGCGAGAATTGTCAGGATAGAACAGTGTGGCGGTCCATCCTCTCTGCCTACCCCTCCGAGGAAACGGCGTGATGATTAGATAGTTTAGTTTGTTCCTCTTTTTTTTCCTTGTATACAACAGGTCGTTTGAACCTAATTACTGTATACAATTTGTTTTAACTATTAAATAATAATAATAATAATATGCTAACTTTTAAAGCGCCGTTTTTGTGATGTAATCACCTCAAGGGCGCATTAAGACGTGTTTTAAATCTTAAAAATCTAAATGTGACCGCTTAAAAAACGATCGGTTTGAAAGTATAGTAGAACAAAGTATAAATGTTTAAATTGGGTATGAAATATGAAAAAGATGGGTTTTCAATTTAGATCTGAAATCTGTCGGATCATTTATGCATCTAAGGTGTGAAGGGAGATTGTTCCAAGCTGATGGACCGGCTACCGCGAACGCTCGATCCCCGAAATTTGTACTGGGGCAACGCTTCGGCTCAACTAATCTTCCTATTGCTGAGGAGTTCGCCGAGCGAAGTGTGGATTTCCGTGAATTTAGGCTGTCCGTTATACAGAGTTCAGATATATAACTTGGTGCCATTCCATGTAGCGCTTTGAAGACTGTCCAGCAGAGTTTATACTGGATTCTTTCTGGACTTTTAAGCCAGTGAAGTTCTTTGAGATGTTGTGTTATATGAGACTTTTTTGGAATGCCTTTAATGAGCCTTGCTGCTGCATTGAACGCAGATTGAAGTTTGTTTATTTGTTGTTTTGGAATGTTTGCATAAATTCCATTACAATAATCAAGTCGTGACACAACGAAGGAATTTACAAGAGTTTTGAAAGTGTCGTGGGGAATACTCCTTTTGACGGATTTTAATCGTCTTAGGTGGAAGAAACTAGCGCTGACCGTGTTATTAATTTGGGATTTTAGAGACAGATTTGCGTCAAGATAAACACCAAGAAGCTTTGTGGAGTTTTTGGGAACGATATCATTGTCAGCTGTTGAAATTGAGGAATGATCGATAAGATGTTGACGCTTTGCGGAAGAAGTCCAGAGAAATTCCGTTTTGGATGGATTTAGTTTAAGTTTGTTTGATGCCATCCATCTGGATATGGCATCAATGCAGTTGACAGTTGTTGACGTAAGATGTTTGGTGTCATCAGGGTTGCAGAAAAAATAAAGTTGCTGATCATCAGCATAGCAATGTGAGAGGAGGCCAAAGGATTCTATTATTTTGGCAACGTCATTTGTAAACATGATAAATAAAAGGGGTCCTAAAACAGAGCCTTGTGGCACACCAGATTGGATATTAGTAAATGAGGATTTTTTACCTGCTAGCTGCACAGCTTGTGAACGATCCGACAGATATGAATTTAGCCAGTCTATGGCATTACCTCTAAAACCATACGTGATCGCTAATCGTTGGATAAGATATGAGTGATCAATTGTGTCAAACGCAGCGCTCATGTCCAGAAGGGAGAGCAGTGCCAATTTGCCCGATTCGTTTGCCAGTACTAAATCTGACATGACTCTAAGCAATCCCGTCTCCGTTGAATGGAAACGTCTGTAGGCGGATTGTAATTTAGACAAAATATTATTTGTCGAAAGGTGATTAGAAATTTGGGAGGCTACAATTTTTTCAAGAACTTTAGAGATGAAAGGTAGATTTGAGACGGGCCGGAAGTTACTAAGATTTTCGGAATCAAGTTGAGGTTTTTTTAATATGGGAGAAACAATAGCTTTCTTGAGCAAAAGGGGGACTTGTCCTGTTAGTAGAGATTTGTTAAAATTTTTGACTAAAAATGGAGCAACATGGTGACAGCATCTCTTGAGAAGCCATGTCGGAATCGGATCAAGCGAACACTGTTTATTAGGTGCGTTTAAGATAAGTTTAATTATATTGATTCTTATGACATGTGATAGGTAGCCAATCTATCGCCATTTTATTGTCACGAGAATTCTACACCAGACCAAAGACAGTGTGACAATCACACTGCCATCGCCGGGAATCGAACCCGGGACCTTTGATATGGAAGTCAGAGCTCTTACCACTCTGCCACGAAGGTCTGCCACAGGTTCCGTTATACATCATTAATATATAAAATACTTTCATTACCAATTATTCTTTCCATATACGAGTATCATAAGAATGGCAAAGAAAGTATGCTTTAACGAGGTGAATGGAACAAGAAATAGAGGAAGTTTGTGGAGAACGTGGCGTGATAAAATTAATCAAATATTTAATGACGGCCACTTGAGTCGGAGAAATCGACGTGCGTGCATGACACGATGAATCAATGTTGATGATCGAGAAAAGTATGCCATGGAAGAACAGTGTGATGGTTCATTATTTACGTCTACTTCTTGATGGTAATTAAGTAGCTAGTTAGAGAATCGAAAATGTTACAAAATATTAAAAAATAAATCGTTATCATGTTTCATGGTACACATTCGTAGAAAGAATAGTATCCTAAGAAAGTATTCATGAAAATAACAAAAACAAACAAATTTAAAAAAGCTGGACATGTTAGTAATCGGCCTTTATACATCTCGTATATCTAGAAGTTAGAGTTGGGGTAGTGCGGGTCTATTCTATACTCCTCGCGTAAACGGCTCGATAGTTCATACAGCGAGTCCTGCGTACACTTCGATTTTTCCGACTTCTAGAATGGCCGTTCTTAAAATTAGATTTATTTGGTCATGCCATGTTTTCCTCGGTTTTCCTCGATGTGGTCCTTTTTAAATGCTTTCTTCCGCTCTACATTCCTTCCCGATATCAAGCAGTATTATAATTAAATATTAAATGTCTTTTTCTTCTTTTGTTGTTCCAAGGCCACCATGGTTTTATGTATAACTTTAAATAAAACCTTGTTTTGAGTTCTTATTGAGTATGCGGACCTAAAACCTAATAGACCCAATCTATACAATATCAATAATAAAATATAAATATATTTTTCGTACATTACGAGTATTGAAGGCTTTCTGAAGATTGAGAAAATGTCTAAAGGAAACCATAAAACAATTTAATAGTTAGTTTGAATAGGTTTTCAGGGATGACGTACCTTTAATGTATAAAAAATAGTTTTATACATTAAAGATACAACAAAAAATCATCACGCCGCTTCCCCGTAGGAGTAGGCAGAGAGAATGGACGGCTACACTACACCTTTTAGCCTTCTCCACGTTCATTCAGTGCGTCACATTCGCACGTCGCTTTTACCGACTTCTAAAAGCTTTAAAATTTGATTAATTTCGTTATGCCGTGTTTTCCTCGGTCTTCCTCGACTATGTATTCTATTCACATCGTTAATTCATACATTCTTAAACAATATTTCTTTATCCATGCGTTCCATATGTCCAAACCAACGCAGTGAATTTTGTTAACACAATTGAATTTCACATAAGGTAAAATATGCCAATCGGATGTTGGTATAGAAGATATAACGTTTGGCTCCTGATCCAGGGGACTTGGGTTCAAGCCTGGACATGACCAGATTCCTTCTTCATAATAATGAGCTATTTTCTGCTCATATTGAAAATTGTAAAATAAATTTTAATATCACTGATTTAAATCATTTGGTATAAGTTAATTGGCAGAGCTGGGCAGCTTTCGGAAACATGGGTTACATCCTTAAAAAACGGAAAATATCGATCAACCTGAAACGAAAAGTTTATGAAGCCTACGTTTTGCCAGTTGGTACTTATGGTCTTGAAACTGTAACATTGTCCAAACAAAGTGCCGAGAAACTACGAGTGACCCAAAGAGCCATGGAAAGAGCCATGTTAGGAATAAGCCTAAGAGACAGAGTCAGAAACGACACGGTGAGAGAAAAAAACAAAGATCACTGACATCATCCACCGCGTGGCGACTCTAAAATGGACAAGAAGACTGTTGACTTGGAGACCGTGGATGGCAAAGAGAAGTGCAGGGCGACCGCAACTACGGTGGAAAGATGATCTGAACAGACACGTCGGAATAACCTGGGTGCAGTCTGTACAAGACAGAGTGACATGGAAGCGAATGGAGGAGGCATTTGTCCAGGAATAGACGGAAATAGACAGAGGAAAAAGAATAAGAAGTATTTTAGAAAAAATAAATAAAATAAAAACGATATTTTCGGAGATATACATTTATCATATTTAAGAAACAATTTTATAGTGGCAAATATTTCGATTCTGACGAGCAATATGCTATTGACGAGTTAAATAATCAAATTGTTAAAAAATTTAAGTAAAGTTTGTTTCCCAGGTAAAATTATTCACGTACCTACTTGACTTCAATCGAATTTACACATTAGCAATCTATTACGTGCATTCCAGTTTATACATTTTTTTGTAACTTGAGCACAATTTGTAAGTACGTAAAACAATACCCGAATGTATGTAATTGTATACATTACAAGTTTAAACAAAAACTAGCATAGCTTCCGTTGGCCATGATTCGTCGGTTTAGTTTCGTAGTTTTTAGTGTATACACATCACCTTCGGTATTCAAGGTTCCCAGAAACTAATATTTCGTACACAACAAAAAAAAAAACCTTTATAAAATAATATTTTTCCTTCAATATTGTACTCACAGAGACCCACGAACTCTCGGAACAGAAATGTTTTATAGCTTTTATCTTTAAACTGTGGTTCTCATGTGACAATATTTGTTCAAACCTTTAGTTGAATTGAACACGTTCTCGTATAACAGTTTTCAACTAGAATTATATATTTTCATTGTTTTCTACTAACTAACTAACTAACTAACTAACCATCACGCCGTCTCCCCGAAGGGGTAGGCAGAAAGAATGGACTACCACACTTTCCTTTCCTGACATATTTCTCTTGCTTCCTCAACATTCATACATCGTGTCATGCACGCGTGTCGATTTCTCTGACTCCTCACATGGCCGACATTCAATATTTGATTTATTTGATCGTGCCACGTTTTCTTCGGTTTTCCTCTATTTCTGGTTCCATTTACATCGTTAACATATAATTTTTTTACCATTCTTTCTTCATTCATTCTTTCCACATGTCCAAACCATCTTAATGATCCTTTCATTATTTTGTTTATAACACCATCATTCGCACCGCATTCACTTCTTATATTTTCAATCGACACTCTATCATACACAGAGATCCACACATTCGTCTAAGAGATCTCATTTCTACTGCATTTGTTCTACTTTCATCCTTTTTTTGCCAGTTTCATGCTTCGCTTCCATACATAAGGGTCGGTACAAGAACAGCATTGTGCACTGCCATTTTAGCTTTTTTGGATATGTTTTTGTTTGCGATGGCAACTTTAAGTGCACCATTCACTTTGTTGCCTGCCCCAACCCTTCTTTCAATATCCCTCTTCACTCGCCCATCTTTTGTAAACATACTACCCATACACACGAACTCACCTACTTGCTCCAAATTTTTACCATTCACGCTAATGTTGCAGACGGTCATGATTTCTTATTTTTCAATTTTTTTTTTTAAAGCATGTCCTTGGACTTATTCACATTCATCATCAGATCATTTCGCATGCATACCTCATACATACTATTCACCAGGACTTGGAGTTCATGCTCGTTGTCTGCAAGTAGGACAGCGGCATATAGCTACTTAAATAATAATAATAATAATTAGACCATTTTCGCGAATAACTCACATCAAGGGCGCTTGTGTCTTGCTAGTTTAGAAGATGAACGCCTTATGTTACATATAATAAATGGGTTCCGTTGTATTCATAATTTATGTCATTTTTATCACTACTTTGAAAATTTTAAGAAGAAGTTAACTTGAATCGTTTATTGAATAATGATTTAAAAAAAACTCTTTTACAAATCATACGAATGAAAACGTCTGTTTTCTAGAGGTTTTTTCATATTTTATGGTAATCACATGTTCCGCCATGCTAAGGCATTATCAAATGTGATAATGGGACACAAGTCGAAACATGCCATCCCCACGAAATATAATAAAACTGCTAGAAAACAGACGTTAGTTAAATATTTTAACTAACTAACTAACTAACCATCACGCCATTTCTATGGAGGGGTAGGCAGAGAGGATGGATCGCCACAATGCTCTGTCCTGGCATACCTCTCTGGATTCCCCTACATTCATACATCGTACCACGCACGCACGTCGATTATTCCGACTTCGAATGTGACCGCCTTTTAGTAATTGATTAATTTGGTCATGCCATGTTTTCCTCGGTCGTCCTCGGCTTCTTTTTCCACTCACGTTGCTTGTGTACAACTTTTTAACCATTCTACTCTCATCCATTCGTTCCATATGTCCAAACCATCTCAGGGATCCATCATTTTAATTTTATCCATGATGCAGTCATCTGCCTTACATTTATTTCTTATTTCATTGTTCGGTATTCTATCATACAACGTTTTCCCGCACATTCTTCTTAGTGATCTCATTTCTACAGCGTTTATCCTGCTTTCATCCTTTTTTTGCCAGCTCCAAGCTTCACTTCCATACATGAGGGTTGGCACTAGAACTCGATTGTGTACTGCCATCTTTGCTTTTGTGGATATATTTCTATTTGCAGTAATGACTTTGAGTGCGCCATTTATTTTATTCCCAGCACCAACCCTTCTTTCGATGTCTTTCTCCATTTTTCCGTCTCTTGTAAACATGCATTAAATATTTTATGAAAAACATAATCGATTATTATCGCTATTTGGGAACCCGTCTTAAACGTTCACAAATTTCTGGACCATTTCATTTTATACTACGGTTAAACGTTCACAAATATGAAATCGAATAAAGTCCAAGGTTGTTTCAGATATATTGGACGTACGCTCCCTTATTCTTCCTGGAAATGTATACCCATGGACCACAGGACAATAACTGTCAATTACAACTAGACAAGTCCTGTCAGTAACATTAGTTTAGTAATTCAATTTGTTCCCATCTTATATAGTATTTTTCTTATGGCCTCACACGTTTTGATAAAAGCCCTTTTTACTGGTGAAAACATGATGTTACGTAAACAAAACAATCTTTATTTCGTGATTGAAATGATAAGGTTTAACTCTTAAAGGAATAACTCTTTGATTATTTATTGAAAAATGATGCAAAAATCCGTAATAAATAATTAATATAATTTATTGAGAACGTTTGTTTTCTAAAATATATATTTTTTTCGAGGTATACAATACGTATTCAAAATGAAGAAAAAAAAACAACACATTAAAATAATGTTAATGTCTATGATATTGGCTTTATTTAATAGATAATTTTATGCCATTATTGTTTAAATATGATTTCGGACATATGAGCGCCACGGCTAGCTCGAATGAAGCGCAATCGTGAAATGAAATTTTCGACAATTGTCGTCTTTGTGGATGCGTATTATCCACTAGAGTGTACGTGGTGCGAAAATGATCCATGGTCTTCCACAATCCACAATTTGCAAGCGCTGTTTTGACGTTAGTCTATTTATGGTAAAATGGCAAAATGCACTGACTGCAAATCAACTGTCATATGTCAAATTGACAGTCTGTAGAAACAATGTTGCTAGTTTAAAAACCAAACCTTAAAAAAAACACCCTATATTTTATGAGAATGACAAGTTTTTCTTGACGCGTAGCTGTTTATACTATATACTGAGCTAATGGAACAGAATAAGACACTTGTAGCTTAATACTAACAACAACAACAAAAACAAACGATCACGAAATGTAAGCAGAAAATTAGTTCATTAGAACCGCTATTCTATTATGACACACTTCTCTAGCTGCCTCCACATTCATACAACGAATCATACACGTAGGGCAATTCTTCATGGCTGACTTTTAAAATTTGATTTATTTGGTCATGCTATGTTTTCCTCGGTCTTCCTCAACTCAGTAATCCATTCACAACGCATACTTTATTAACCATAATGTCTTCATTCACGCGTTCCATATGTCCATACCAACGCAGTGATCCTTTCATGATTTTGTTCATAATACTATCTTCCACTCTAGGTACTTTCCTTCCTGACATCAGCTTTGAAATTCTATCATATTTTTGTTTATTGCACATACATCTAAGGGATCTCATCTCTACCGCATTTATTCTGTTCTCATCATTATTCTGCTATTTCCGTGCTTCCCTACGATAATGTTTGGAACCTGAACTCCTTTGTGAAGTTTGCAAAAATCGACGAACTTGCGTGTTACGACGTATGAAATAAAGGAAGCTAGGGAGGTAGCACAGGATAGAGCAGTGTGGCGGTCCATCCTCTCTGTCTACTCCTTCGGAAACGGCGTGATGGTTCGTTATTTAATATCCAATTTGTGTTTTCTTAGCACAAAAAACATTTTGTTCACCCCGCAGTATATCACAATTCAACCGTGGAATAAAAGTTACATAGAAAAACTTATGTATAATAGAATTGCCTCTCTTTTTGCCAGGACATTTCCTACTTTCCAAGATTGGACAAGAGAAAAACGCGCTATGTATATGATCAGATGATTCCTCGGATTAGTGGAAAGTCGGTTTTTCCCAGCTAAGCGGCAGTCGCATGATATGAGACCTCAATAAAATTTTGCCAACGGACATAAATTTGTGTGTTTAGGATTTCGTTTTGCATTTTTCTACGTGATGGTTAAACGAGATACGGAGTCCTATTTATAGATCTCGTAAACGGAACCGAACCGAGTTTGATAGTTTTTTCCTTTTTATATGATTCTTGGTTACATTATCTTTATATCACTTCATTATTCCTTTAAGTTAAATCCTTACTTAATCGACTTAGTATTTAATATTTTTTTAATTTCATAACCCATTGTTTTGTCTAAACACTTTCATCATCATCATCATCAGCCGTTTGTCATCCACTGCTAAATGTAGGCCTCTCCCAAAACATGCCACCGCCCCCTATCCATTGCCGCTCTCATCCATCTATGTCCAGCAATCCTCTTCGGATCCTCGGTCCAGCGGGCAGGGGGACGTCCAACTCTGCGGTCTCCACTCCAGAACCCGTCTCCCCTATCGGCCGTCGGTTCTCCGACAGATATGGCCAGCCCATCGCCACTTCAGCCCGCCCATCCTCAGAGCCACCTTAGTCACCTTGGTTTGTTGACGAATAAATTAGTTTCTAAATCTGTCCCTCAAGGTTATTCCAAGCATGGCTCTTTCCATGGCGCGTTGGGCGACCTTGAATCTGTAGACTAAACCTTTTGTCAGTGTCCACGTCTCGGCTCCGTACGTCATGACTGGCAAGACGCACTGGTTGAAGACTTTAGTCTTGAGGCATTATGGTATTTAAGAGGTGAGAACATGACGTAATGTTCCACTATGATACTGGAAATTTATTAAACGTTTTAATTTAAAAAACACTGTAATTATTCATGTGACAATTTATTTATTTTTATGAGATTATCACGACAGCTGTTTCGCCAACCTATGTTGGCATCATCAGATGTTACAAACAACTGTTTGTAATACCTGATGATGTCAGCATAGATTGGCAAAAATACTGTCGCATAAATCGCACAGAAAATAATAAATAAATTGTGATACGTTAAATAACAATGTTTCAAAATTAAATCATTCAATATTTAATGTTTTTAAATGTGAATTTAATTATTTACAATAGTTTTATCTATAAAAATAAAACAGCGTAATGGTGTTCTAGCGCGTATAGGTCGGCCATGCGTTTGGAAGTGAAGCATGGATCTAGCAAAATACATATTTTCCATATTCATTTATGGTTGCGAGTATTGGAGTTAACCAAAATTTATATTTTTGAGATGTGGTGACGTACGAGTATGCTGCGCATACCCTGGACGACAGGAAGAACTAACCCATAGATTCTTGACCAGCTGAGTATCAAGGCAAGGTAATGCCAATGCCAATGGTGTGCTTTTAGAGTGTTAGAATATTTTGGGCACATAGCCATGACAGATATTATACTCATAATTATGTGCAAAGTACAGGGAAACCGACCACAACGATGGTCATCATGTCGCTGACTGCAGCTCGAAAACTGGCCGGTGACAGGAGTGCATGGCAAGTCATGGTGTATGACACGACCCTAAGTCATGAGGAGTGCGACAATAAAGAGTAAAACCCCATAGTCCAACAAAATGACTTGAATAAATGTTTTTTGATAGATCTTAATATCAGTGACAAGGATTATTATCATAAAAAGGCACGCCAGTAATACAGCGTTATCCGCAGTCACATATGAACTGTTTCTATGAATGGACTACAGTCTAACTTGTACATAACTCACGCTGTTTTTCTCCTCATAAAGTGTCTAATTTATTGACCATTTGTTGATGCTTTTGGTCGTTAACCAATCCAGTGTTTCGTGTTTGAGATGAATGTACGCAATACAAACCCAACATCGTTTATCGTTTTTACACCGATAATTTTCCCCCGGAATGTACTCTTGTAATGAATAATTACTATTGGAAACGGAAACACGCCACGATTATTCTGTGGTGGCTTTTAAAAAACAATATTCATATTTATTACATAGACACACACGAAGGTACCTACATATAATAAAACGGAATTATACTAAGAATCAAAACGGACGTAAAAGATCTATATGATTCATAAGTAATAAATGAAATAATCCATTGTTTTGGCCGAAACACTATGATACCTTAACATTTTAAACTGTTAATGAATAAACTTTGTTTTTTGTATCACAATTGTATTTTATTTTACGCAACAGCTGTTTCAGATATATTATTGTAACACCTGATGATGTCAACATAGGTTGTCGCGTAAAATAAAATACAATTGTGATACAAAAAACAAAGTTTATTCATTAACAGTTCAAATTCAAATTCAAATTCTACTGCAAACTTCAAATACCTCCATCGCCGTCTGAAGATGTCCGATCCATTCCATGTTGGGTCCATCGTTCACCAGTGACAATGCTATTTGCTCAACCTCATTATTGAGTCATGACACATTCATCTACTTCATTGGTTCCCAACCTTTTCTGCCTACCTCTCCCCCTTTGGAAAAAAATACTCACCGCCCCCTTTCCCACTAAAAGATAATCACCGCCCCTTTTATAATAAAAACCATTGCAACTTCCATTTTTGAAATCAATAATGTAACCATATTTTTATAACCCACATTTCAAGCATTATGGCGTTTCTTTTAGGTGAAACATATGTGTTATTTTATACTTCCTTTGAATCTTTATCAAACTTCTTTGGTTCTTTCGAGTATGGCCCAGGGGGCGGCAGTTGATCCTTAACGCCCCCTAAATTTGCCACTAATAATTGTCCCCCTTAGATCATCGACGTCCAACAGTGCCTACACCAGCCATGTTGTGAACCACCGGTCTACATTAACCATCTATGTTTGTTGCGTGATTCATGCATTTGTCTGACAGTCCTGTTCCAGATCTATATCTATTGTCTTCTTTGTGACTCTTGGTGACTGTTAACTACATCGTTATTCGGCATTCTAATATTTCAATCTTTGAAAGAAAAAATATCAATCATTGAAAACTCAACAATAACGAACGACACTTTTATTATAAAACATATGTTGTTTGGTTTCACTTTTATTACAACACATTTATTGAACAGCACTGTTTTTATAAAAGTGAAATTAAAACAGTGTTTTATAAAAGTGGAATAAAAACATTGTTTTTATAATTTTATTTTAAATAAAAACCGTGTTGTTCATTCTATTAACAAATAAAATGCAATTATACAGCGTAAAATACAATGTAATTCTTCTTCTTCTTCTTCAGTTTTGATAGACTCAGGAGTCTGTTAATTCAGGCGGGTCCTCTTGAGACGCTGAACTCCAGCTTTCTCTCCACCGTTTCGGGGGTTTTCCTGGTCGGCGTTGTCCATTTGGCGTTCCATGGAGAGCTATGCATGTTATCCTATTTGAGCTCATTCTTTCTACATGTTGATGCCAGTATCACCGTCTTTGACGTCCCCATCTGACCACATCTTCGACCTCACAGATTTCTCGGATTGCTGTATTCCAAGTTCCCAGTACAATGAAATTCCACAGTATAAAAACAGTGCTGTTTTATATATTAATTTTTTGATGGAATTCTACAGTGTTAACAACTTAACATTTTATGAAAGGGAAAAAAAACTATTTTAGCAAAGCCTTTATAACTAACTAACTAACTGACCATCACGCCGTCTCCCCGAAAGGGTAGGCAGAAAGAATGGACTGTCGCACTTTAACCGATGCGGCACTCCATCCTTCTCCTTTCGCCCCGCGGGAGACGCGGTGTGATGGGTTGCGAACCTCGTCGCCACCAATAAGCATCTCCCGCTCACACTTCGACCGTAAAACATCCAGAAAATAAATCTGAAATAAAAAATATACAATACAATGATATAAAATAAAATAACACAATCAAAATAATTTAGCCCAAAATGTTCTTTTTAGATGGTGCACATTGTCTATTGTCCATTTAATATTGTCTATTTAATTTATGTTCCACGTATCCACCGTTTTTTTTAATTAGCTGTAATTAGGCACTTAAAACAAACTTATAACTTAAAACAGTGTTGTTCATTCTATAAAAAATAAAATGCAATTATACAGCGTAAAATACAATGTAATTCCACAGTGTAAAAACAGTGTTGTTCTATATATTAAAAATTTTAATGGAATTCTACTGTGTTAACGACTTAACCTTTTATAAAAAGGAAAAAAAACTATTTTAGCAAAGTCTTTAGACTATATTATATTAAATATTCATTCTTTTGTACGTGATGTAAAACGATTTCTATAATCATTTCCGGGTGCATTGTAAACGGCCGTGTTTCGACCACGTCCTCGCTAGCCGTGCTTAGTAAACAGACTGTTCCTGGCTCTCCTGTATTCAGTTATTGGACTGGGAATAGCTATCCTCGCAAGTAGCCCGCAGCACTAAACAGAAACATTTTCAATTTACTTTAACTTAGAATAACGCTTGGCCCATCAAAAATTCATCCCGGTAAAACAGCAAATACTCCAGTGATGTTTTCTTAACTTTATTACCCTCATTGCTATGCAAAAGATATTAAATTTAAATAATAGGGGAGGATCCAGATACTTTTTTAAGTGACTATAAATCATTGTCATATCTTAAAAAATACTCTTAATAGGTTGATAATAATATTTACGCCATTTTGTCACGCAATTTTATCATTATTTATTGTTTCTTTTGAACAATAATGTAAAACTATATATTAATTAATTATTAAGAATGAAATCTTCTATTTTCTATAATTTATTTTTATTTTTATTATTTTAAGAGAAATAAATGTTTCATCTTGCTAAGTCATTATCAAATATTGAATAATGCTTTGAAACATGTCATAACCGCAAAATAGAATATTTAAAAAAACTATTAGATAACGGAAGTTTTCATCCTAACCGTTTACGACAGCGATCGGTTTCGCCTTCCTCGCTGGCATCGACAGAAAGGTCGTCAAACTTATCGATTATTTTATATGGAGATTTATATCATTGTTTAAGTAACAGTTAGTTAGAAAGTTTCAATCCTGGGATTGGTTTGCAGCAATTTCTTCTATTCTTCTCTTCTATTCTTCCCTGTCTTGTGCGGCTCTTTTGAAATCTGCATATGATGAGCAGCGTACGTCCACCAACAGGTCCTCCAGGTACTCTGGGCGTCCCCTAGAGTTTGTCCCCTCGATCATACCCTCCATTATGGCATGCAAGAGACCTTCTTGACGTATAACATGGCCGATCCATCTTGCACGCCTTTCGGACAAGGTCCTGAGCAGGTGCCTTCCTCCTTCGATTCCTTGAAGAACTTCCTCATTCGTGATGTGGTCTCTCCAGGAAATTCCAAAGAGTCTTCTATAGGACCACATCTCAAAACCTCTAGTCTCCGCTTATCCCTTTCGGATAGGCACCATGTCTCGCAGCCGTACATCAAGACACTCCATACATAGGTCTTGATGAGGAGTATTCTCAGTTTTAGGTCTATATTATTTGACTCTATTATTTTCGACCTTTTATTAAATGCAAGCCTAGCCTGATGTATACGGCTGTCGACCTCGCTCTTAGACCGACCGTCCCATGTTATTTTGCTCCCGAGGTAGACAAACTCCTTGGTGTTCTTTAGTGGAACTCCTGACATCACTACTCTCATCTGATGTTGCGTTCGGCCTACAGTCAGCAGCTTTGTTTTGTCCTTATTTATCTTCATGTTGTAGCTATCTTGAAGAATGTCTTGCAAAGTATCTAAGGCCTCCTGCAGTTCCTCCTCACTTTCAGCAACCATAGCAATATCGTCAGCAAACCTTATCATGTCTATCTTTTGCCCGTGTATCCTTACACCTTCTCTGTGACTCATTCTCTCTCTCAAGTCGTCAATCGCATTCTGTATGTAAACGTTAAAAAGAGCAGGTGACAGAGAGCATCCCTGTCTTACCCCTATAATAAACATTAGTTACATTAAAAAAAATCGATAAAATATAAATCTTTTCATTTGAAGTTATGTTGGACTTATACTTTGAAATTTATCGGTGTACAAGTCAACGTGTTAGTGGATGTGTACTTAAGTGGGGCGAATAGAAAGGAACTAATACTAGCTCTAGGTCTACACGTAACAATGTCAGATGTTAGGTGTCTCTTCTAGCTCTCCTAACAAATCCTTCAACACGGAAATGAACAGATTTTTCAATGTCGTAAATTTCACTCCAAACACCGATTTAGAACGAGTACAGGGTGTTCTGAATATTATCGCACTTTCATGATTTGACTCTCAACAATCAAAAATCTGCTCCAAAAAACTTAAACTTACGCAACTAAATAACCATCACGACCTTAACGAAAGGGTGGACAGAACGGGCACTGTTATGTCCTTATGTTATGATTTTAACACTGTTTTATTACATAAATTACAACATGTTTCAGGGTGACTTCCTTCATTCTCTGGTGTAACTTAACTTTAGTTTATATTTACCCCCGAGAATCGAGCAGGACATCTCCGATACTTGTTGTGATCGATATTTTTATTATGTAAAAAATATTTAATAAATTAAAGTGGATCAAACGGTGTGATTATTCTATTTCAAACTAAAATAAGGAATAATTAGAAAGAAAAAAAACTAAGTATACACTTTCATTTTATATGTCATATATCACATAGAATGAAACTGCATTCTATTTTTGTTTTGTTTTCATATTTTCAACCATCAATTTTAATACAGTCACTGCGCTAACACTACATTTACTCCCTTTATTCTTATGGAAAATTTTGAAATCTTTAATTTAATGAGCTGGGAATCAAATTATAATTATTTTCTGAACATAGTGTATTTGAAAACTCACAGATGTATTATATTATTACGCAAAGAGAAATAATTGACCTGTCAGATGAAGTGAGTACAAATGGAGTACAGTCTTTTACACAGAGTGCATAATGCATATTTCTGTCGGCAGACAAAATGGTAATGTTATATGGCAGAGGAGCGTTGAACTACGAGTACTGTAAAATTTGGGTATTTCTGTCGCACGTTTATTTGTTTCACTTCGTTAAAATGCCTTTCTAAAGTTTCGCTGACAGACAAACGATTTATTTTCAATATTTTTGGGGTGTCATATAAAACTAACTTACCATCACGTAGTCTCGCCGAAGGGGTAGGCAGAAATAATGGACTGTCACACTGTTTTTTCCTGACATGATTTGAGGTGATTTATTCTCGAAAACAGGGGTATACAAATTTACAAAAGGTCGTATGAATCCAATTATAGTAAACAATTAGTTTTTTAGCTATCATGACATTTGATAGGTTGCTCTTCTATCGACATTTTTTTTGTCACGTGAATTCTACACCAGACCAAAGTCAGACTTACAACCACACTGCCATCGGCTGGAATTGAACCCGGAACCTTCGTTATGGCAGACAGAGCTCTTGCCACTCCGTCAATTAGCCTTCTTCTTCATCTTCTTCTTCCTCTGCTTTATTTAGTACTGTGTCCTGTTATTTCTTGGAGCCTGTTCCTGGGATACAGATGTCCAACTGTCTCGCCAAATTTTAGGTGGTCTTCCTGCCGGTCGATTTCCTGTCCTGTCCTTCATTTGCGGCTATATTGATCACTCTTTCAGAACATGCTCTTTCCACATGATCTCTCCAATAGCGTCTTCTCAGTCTTCCCCATCGCACGACATTTTCTACATTGCAGATCTTTCTTATTTCAGAAATTCTTATTCTGTCTCGGAGTGTCGTTCCCGCAACGGATCGGAGAGTCTTCATATCTGTGTTTCTTAGAAGACTTTTTGTTCTGATGGTGTCAGCTCTCGTTTCTATTCCATATGTCATTATAGGACGCATGTCTTGTAGATTCGATTGTAGTCTTGTAGATTAGCCTTATTATTATAATTATTTTTATTTGGATCACAAGCCAAGTTTTCGTACGTCCTCGATTTTTTACATTAACATATCGTTGTCTTGATATTTTATATTCCTTTATCATTATAGGTCCTAAATGATCGACATCAAGCTTTAACGATAATTTTATTGACTATTCATAAAAAACAATATAAAATCTTGAAAAACTTATTTTATCGCCTCCTCTTGATGCGCCGCACTAACTTCCTTATTTCGCTATAAAAGTATACATAAGGAGCGCGGATTGGCTCGAGCCGGGCTTAAACGAAAATCGATAACTTTTAGCTTAGTCTAATGACGAAGTTACTATGGCGAAGTTTAATGAAGCGTGCTAATTATATTTGTGTAACTATAACAAACTAGTCAGAGGATGGCGGGGATTTATCTGATCTCGCTTCGCTTCTTGGTTGAATAATTTCCCTACTAAACGTACTAAACACACCCGTTTGGTGTTTTGGCGAGTTTTAGTTCAGAGGCGGCAAACATTGGCCCGCGAGCTAGATCCGTCCGGCCGCCTATTTCATTACGAACCATTCAAAAATTAAAAAAAATCAAAGTACGTGCCTGTAATACCCATCTCTGTGAAATTGTCTGTATTTGATTTGTAATAATAATAATAATATGCTAACATTTAAAACGCTGTTTTTGTGATGTAATTAAATAGACCAGACGATGGCAGCAAGCTGCCGAAACCGGTCGAACATAAACACAAGTGGAAGCACACTAAATACATAATAATAATAATAAAAAATGTATCAAAATTTTTTTGGTGTAAAAATATATTCGTGTCAAAAACATGTCGTGTTTTTTAATATATTTTTTAATAATTAGTGGATTAAACAAAGTTATTTTCAATTTCCTACGTATATTACTATGGAATTCCACAGTGTTAATGCCTTTTTTTGCGATAATGTACACAGTTTTATTTATTTATTTATATAAAAAATACATAACAAAGCATGTATTCCCCATGAGTTATAATAAACTCATTTTGGGTTCAATAAGTTTATTTTTTTAATTATTATCAAAAATCTACATGAAAATTAGTCAATTTGCTCTTGTCCTGCAGAAATAAAATATTTCATAATTACCATTTTACAAAATGTTGTGGACTCACGCTTTGTTAATTGAAAAGTTTTCAGAATCCTCGGTATTATGGGAGATTTGATAATATATTTTAATAAAATGATTTAAACTATAAAAATACACTATATACATTTTTTTTAATAAATACAGCAACCGGAGGGGAGGGCAGAGAGAATGAACTGCTAAACTGTTCTATCCTGATAACTCTCGCGCCGATTCTACATTTACACACCCTGACACGCACACTCGTCGATTGTTCCTACTTCGAACATGACCGCCTTTCAGTAATTGATTAAATGGTCATGCCATGTATTTATTTCCAACATAAAACTTGTATATTTTGTTCTATTATACTTTCTAACCGATCGCGAATATCAGATGCAGCGTTTATATTAAGATTTTTAGATTTAAAACACGTCTTAATGCGCCCTTGAGGTGATTACAACACAAAAACGGCGCTTTAAAAGCTAGCATATTATTATTATTATAATTCCTGGCCTTCCTCGACTTATTTTTCCATAAACACTACTTGAATACTTATTGTTTCTTGAAGAATGATGTAAAACTCCATATTAAATAATTAATACGAATAAAAACGTCAGTTTTCTAGAAGTTTTATTATACTCGTATTTTCTGGGAATGACATGTTTCGCCCTTCTATGTTTTGAATGATTTGATAATGCCTTAGAAGGGCGAAACATGTAATTCCCATAAAATATAATAAAACTTTTCGAAAACTGACGTTTTCATTCGTATTAACTTCTTGTATTTACCTTTTAAACCATTATTGCCTCATTCATTCGTTCCATATGTCCAAACTATCTTAGTAACCCTTTTTTAATTTTATATAAGACGCATTCATCCGTATTACGTTACTTTCTTACTTCATTTTTACGTATTCTATCATACTAGTTTTTCAAATATGTATGATATATGATCTAAATGAGGCTAAATGAAATGAACTGAAAATAAACTTTAATTAGCCGTTTGTAGACTTCTGTTTAAAAATAAATTGAATTATACTTTTTCATGTGACGTTTATTCGTGTATATTAAAAATTCAGTGAGCATATTTATTTGTGAAAGTAAAATTTTTGTTTTTATGTTTAATTAAAAAGTGCCATGTTTGTGTTGGTCCATTCGTTGTAATAAACCATCATCTCCCTAGGGAGAGTACGTGAGAAATTTCAATTTACAAAAAACACTTTACGCAATGATTTACAACTGAGGAAAATTGCTTATTTATAACTCTTTTCGCCTAGACGCGAAAGTATTATTATTTCCCAGTTTATTTCCAGATGCAATTATTTTTTTTTACCTTAGCGAATTGATTATTATAATGAAGGCGTTCTAAATAGATGTTTTAGTTTTTTGACTAACTAAACAGTTAAACTTCATTTTCACAAATGTGAAAATTTAATTCAAAAGGTTGGTCATGTCAGAAACTAGAAGTATCGACGTACGTGTATGACTCGCTGTATGAATGTGAAGGAAACTCGAGAGATATGTCAGAATAGCAGAGTGTGGCGGTCCATTCTCTCTGCCTAACCCTGCGGGGAAACGGCGTGATGGTTTGTTGTTGTTGAAAATTTTATTATGTTTTCAATCATACTTCTTCTTTTTGTTTCTTTCCAATCGAAGGTTCGGCTATACTCGTATAATGGCTAGTTCTTATCTTCATTCATCAGCGAAATCTGCAAGGTGAAAGATGTCGTAAGATGGGGCAGACAGCGCAGAAGATACTGAAATGCGCACGTGCGGAGGATGGATCCCTTCAGAATCCCTCACGTTGTGGCGCATCAGATTCCTGCTGACTACCGTCCCCCCGAAAGACCGCCAAAGAGTTGGAGGGAGAGCTGGGAGTGGACCTCCCAAGAGAGGCTAGCCTGATTACAGGAACAGACCAAAGGTCTAAAAGAAAAAGAAGAAGAATATTCATCAGCTCTAAACAGGGATGTTTTGCTGCAACTGAACCATTCTCTAGGTTTTCTAGTCAGGATGTTCTTCTTCTCACGACATTTTGCTTTTAATAATTCATTTTATATTTGAATAAATAATTAAACTCATTAGATTTTTAATACGATTGAAAACGTCTGTTTTCTGGAAGTTTTATTATATTTAATGGGAATTACATGTTTCGTTGACAAGCCATTATCAAATAACATTTAATAATTTAACATGGAGTTTTAAATCGTTGTTCACGAAACAATAAATAACTATACTTTCGTATGAAGCACTTAATTTGTGGTGTGGCATTATTAAATATGATATTAATACTACGTGTATGTGGTGTATTTTGTAACCCTGACGAAGCTCCGGCGGGAGCGAAACCGGTCATTTGTTGAAAAGAATAAAGTGGTGTAAATACAAATTTACAAGTGTATTAATATTTTATTCAATAAATAACTCATTAGATCAGTTAATTTACTTAAATTATAATTCCAGCACAATCTTCACGAATACAATGCACCATTAAAATACCCAAACTCGCGATACTCGAGTATTACCCTAATAAAAAAAACATATGACTCATCTTTAGTACAGAAATATAACAATAAGTGTGTATTTAGGTCCCTTCATTCCAGTTTCAACGATCAATAAATCAAGAACCATCCCCTAATGCCGAATAAAATCTACCCTTATCTCTACCGTCAAAATTGTGGGGTAGGTGGGATAAATAAATAAAACTGTATTAATGCGGGGTTAGGGGTGCCGAAGTTCCTTTCATACAGTGTTAAACTACGATAATAAATTTCGATATTGAACACGAAGATTAGATTCCCTTTTTAGAAAAGTTTAACGATTATGATACATTAAATAGAGTTTTTGTAGATCATTAAGTACACGTGTTACAACTGTTACATTTAATTCTATCTAATCGACGACTAAATTGGGAATAAGCTCGCTTCTGAGATTTAAAAATTAAACTTTGAGATTTAAAAATCATTTTTATTTATTGTTTCTAGAAGAATGGTGTAAAACTCCATATTTAATAATTATAATATTACAAATGAAAACGTCTGTTCTCTAGAAGTTTTCTTACAATTTATGGTAATGATATGTTTTATTTGATAATGTCTTAGAAAGGTGAAAGGTGTCATTCCCATAAATTATAATAAAACTTCTAGTAAACTAATGTTTTCAATCATATTAATACATTGATCAATTTTTGCTCGTATTATATTTTTTTCGGATTTCCTTGATTAAATATTTCATGGCAGGACCAAATTGATCAAATTTTAAAGGTCGGCTATGTGAGTAGTCGGAAGAATCGACGTTAGTGTATAACACGCTGTGTGAATATGGAGGAATCAAAGAGTTTTTGTCAGGATATAATAGTGTGGCAGTCTTTTCTTTCTGCTTACGATAATTTATTAGAAAGTAACTATATTCGTATGTTACTAAGTACAATGTTTTCCAAACCGGTCTATACCCCAGGGCTCGAATTCTACATGGGTCCATAAGATTTAAATGGGGTACACCCCATTTAAATTGAGTCATTAACTTTCAAGTCATTTTGTTACATGATAATAACCTAACACAGATTGTGTGAATATGATACTACTTATAACATATACCAACATTACTAATTGTGTATTTAATAAAAATTGTTTATGTATGCGGTTTAATTCTGTAAGAATCACTGCATTCAGATACGACGATATCGAGTTCGAATCCCATCACACAAAAAAAAATATTCTATATTGTATTACAGAATACTAACGACAGAATTTTTATTTAAAAGGGTAAATGTATTAATTAATTATATAATATTTATTGACTAACCTATTAAGAGACATATTTAACTAACTAACTAACTGACCATCACGCCGTTTCCCGAAGGGGTAGAAAGAGAGGATGGATCCCCACACTGTTCTATCCTGACATAATTCTCGCGCCTCTTCTACATATTCACATTGTGACATGCAAGCTCGTCGATCGTTCATACTTCAAACATGGTCGCCTTTCAGGAGTTGATTAATTTGGTCATGCCATGTCTTTCTTGGCCTTCCTCGGCTTCTTTTTCCACTTGGACTTGGACTTGGATCTTCTGGCTTACAGAGGTTCAGCTCATTCGGCTATTCCTCTTACGTCTGATGGGAACATTGTTGGAAGGTTATTTTGTGGGTTGTTAGTTTATGCGGGGGCATGATTTGTATGACCCGGAGTGTTGCTCTGAAGGAGGATCAATTTTGGGCGCTTGTGGCGGCTGGAGGTGTTTGGGTCGTAATTTGAGAGGTATTTTATTGTGGGGTTAGGATGTGAAGGGAGTTCCATTCACAATATACTTATATATATCTTTTAACCATTTTGGAGAAATATTTTTATTTTTTATATTTATAAGAAGCCATTACTTGGTGATTGGACATAATTAATGCTTAATTAAACACTTTTTTTAATACACTTGGTATGCAACCACTTTATTTTGGGAGGATGCGAGCCTACCGGTTTCGCTCTATGCGAGCTTCGTCAGGGCTTGACACATACTGTATTTGTCAAGTGTCAACAGTATGCGTCAAGCCCTGACGAAGCTCGCATAGGGCGAAACCGGTAGGCCCGCATCCTCACAAAATAAAGTGGTTACATACCAAGTACCTATATTAAAAAAAGTGTTTCATTAAGTTTTACATATTTTGTTAATTAAAACAAACATTTAATACTTTGTTAAAATGATCACTCGCAGTTTTTGCACAATGAAATACGCATATGAATAATTAAAAAATATATTATTTTAATTAAAACAAACAAATGCATCATTAATGTCACGCCATAAATTAAATTGAATTAATTAATCGCGTCCGCTTCCCACGAGGGTCGCTGGCCATATTCGGCTACCGTTGGACTCTCGTTCCTCTCACATAAATCATCGAAATCATTTGTTTGCTATTTTAATGGACACACCAGTAGTTGAACATATAAAACGCGCCGCTCAAATAAAAGGGGATTGTTCCAGTTTATTGACAGTGCCCAGATTTTGACAGGTTACGCGATTCGTTTAAAAATGCAATCACAATTTTTAGTTTGATTTATGCAACTGATATTTTAATTGTAACAAGTACATTTGTTACATGTTTTCAATAACGTTCCTCAAATAACTCTTTTGTCGGAAAATGGCATTATGATAGATACGCCATTTTATTGGGCATAAAATCTCTAATTATATGGATATGATAGATTTTATGGCCCAAATTGCCGCACAGAGGCCCTTCGAAGTTCTCCTGTATTGAAAGCGTTTCGTATTTTAAATGAGGTTACAAAAGAGATAGACCTCTTTGGATGCAATTATGGCGAATTTGTGAATACCCTTACGATAAAGGCAGCAAGGAAATAACTGGCATATTCCTATTCATAATTTTCTATGTATATTTCCTTTGATATTCTTTTTTTTAAGCCTTTACATCGATTTGGCTCGCGCTGTAATGATGTAAGGAGTTTTTTGAACAAAATAATAATAATAATCTGAACACTATACAAAAGCGAAAAAGTATTAAGAAATAGTGATACGTATTTGATATTCAAACAATTTAAATGCTATTAATATAATATCTTATAACTTTCTTTACAATGCATAGTATTGATGACTATATACGACTTATCTTTTTTTAAGAGACTCTTGTCGAATTTTTTTATATTATGCATTCGCCGTCATTTTGTGTTATGGATTCACATTTGAATAACTTTTGACAAACATTGTATTCACTTCACTTTATTCCGACTCTTCACAAACATCTTTCAAATTGTACTCATCCTTCTTCAGGGTACAAATTTTACAAGAAATAAGTTTTGTCGCTGTTAGCCCATACCCAGTTCCCGATTTGGCCCATCCTCACATAAATTTTTACTCTTAAGAAAACTCAATTTTGCACTGAAATCTATAATGTGAGTTCAATATTTTTTTAAGATAATCAAATGATTTTACTGAAATCTCTTGATGGAAGTTCATTTTAAATAATAATTAAATAAAATGATGTTTTTAACTACTTCCACTTTTGTCTATATTTCGACGGCGACCGGTTTCGCCAGGCTCGCTGGCATCGACAGGAAATCTTCAAATATTTATGTAAAATTTACTGAATTATTTGAAATAAATATTTACTGAATTATTTTGTGTATAGAATCATGGTTACCACCCCTGATCTGTATGTATATAAAGGACTCGGTTTGCAATAGTGTCACCAGTCTGTCTGAGCCTGGCAAAACCGGTCACTGTCCAAATAAAGACAAAAGTGGAAGTAGTTAAAAACATCGTTTTATTTAATTATGATTGTCAAAAATTTTCTTTTTACGTAATACAATACAAATTATACAAACAAACTATCACGCCGTTTCCACGCAGGGGTAGGCAGAGAGAATGGACCGCCACACTACTCTATCCTGGCAAACCTCTCTAGCTTCCTTCACATTCATACAACGAGTCATACACGCACGTCGATTCCTCCGACTTCTAACATGACCAACCTTTAAAATTTGATTAATTTGGTCATGCCATGTTTTCCTCGGTCTGCCTCGACTCCGTACCCCATTTACACCATTAACGTATACTTTCTTAACCATGGAGGATGTATGGATCAAATTTTTGGACTTCGTACGTTGACAGAGAAGTTTCTGGCCAAAAATCGCAAACTTTTCTGTGCATTTGTCGACTTACAAAAAGCATATGATTACGTTAATAGAGAAAAGTTGTGGAAAATATTGTCTGAATATGGAATAAGTACAAAACTGATCACGGCCATTAAGTCGCTATACACAGAAAGCACTGCTAGTGTCAGAGTAAATGGAGATCTTACAGCCTGGTTTGATATCAATAAAGGTGTCAAACAGGGTTGCGTAATGTCCCCGTGGTTATTTAATCTGTATATGGACAAATGTATGAAAGAGCTGAAAGGGTTGGATGTAGGTGCAAAAATGAGCGGAGTGTCAGTAAACTGTCTCTTGTATGCGGATGACGCTGTCCTACTTGCAGACAACGAGCATGAACTACAAGTCCTGGTGAATTGTATATATGAGGTATGCATGCGAAATGATCTGATGATGAATGTTAATAAGTCCAAGGTAATGATTTTTGAAAAGGAAGAAACCACGACAGTCTGTAACATTAGCGTGAATGGTGAAAACTTGGAGCAAGTAGTTGAGTTTGTGTATTTAGGTAGTATGTTTACAAGAGATGGGAGAGTGGAGAGGGATATTGAAAGAAGGGTTGGGGCAGGCAACAAAGTTAATGGTGCACTTAAAGTTGTCATCGCAAACAAAAACCTATCCAAAAAAGCTAGAATGGCGGTGCACAATGGTGTTCTTCTACCGACCCTTATGTATGGAAGCGAAGCATGGAACTGGCAAAGGAAGGATGAAAGTGGAATAAATGCAGTAGAAATGAGATCTCTTAGACGAATGTGTGGATATTCTGTGTATGATAGAGTGTCGAATGAAAATATAAGAAGTGAATGCGGTGCGAATGATGGTGTCATGAACAAAATAATGAAAGGATCATTAGATGGTTTGGACATATGGAAAGAATGAATGAAGAAAGAATGGTAAAAAAATTATATGTTAATGATGTAAATGGAACCAGAAATAGAGGAAGACCGAGGAAAACGTGGCACGATCAAATAAATCAAATATTGAATGTCGGCCATGTGAGGAGTCAGAGAAATCGACGCGCGTGCATGACACGATGTATGAATGTTGAGGAAGCGAGAGAAATATGTCAGGAAAGAAAGGTGTGGCAGTCCATTCTTTCTGCCTACCCCTTCGGGGAGACGGCGTGATGGTTAGTTAGTTAGTTAGTTAGTTTCTTAACCATTCTTTCTCCATCCATGCGTTCCATATGTCCGAACCAACGCAGCGATCCTTTCATAATTTTGTTCATAATACCTTCTTCCGCTCTACTGTCATATATCGTTCTAACACACGTACGTCTTAGGGACCTCATCTCTACCGCATTTATTCTGCTTTCATCCTTCTTCTGCCAGATCCATGCCAGTTCCATACATTAGTGATGGGACTAGAACTCGATTGTGGACGGCATTACAAATTATAGTTTTCCTAATATCCAAAAGTATTTCAAAAATAATTTACTACTCTTAGTTTAGACAACGCTATGCCGATGTTAACAGATATCTAGTCAAACCAGTCTCCATGTTTTTTTTGTCGCATTGAACAACGATTGAAAATGGCAACTATGAGTGACGATTATTGGGCGTACTACCCTAGAATCATTTGACAGTTTAATGAGCCAATTTATTTAATAATGTGTCTGCAATTGGCCAGTATATTATACAACGAAATGCATATTGTCATCTGCAACCATAGTTGTTGTTATATTTTGTGTTTTGTATTCCATGGTATTCATCCGGCAGTGTTGTTTAACCTCCCTACCTACAGGTAATTTTCCGAGAAACGTGCAAAAAATAAGCAGGTTTTTTATTAATTTAATTTAATTGTACATTTATTTTATTTTTTTAAATTACGAAACGTCAAAGACTCGACCACACACTTCACCTGCCTGTAGTAAAATTATCATATTTGTGAAGACTTGTACTCAAGTGTTGTTGGCACACGCGCGTATCCTTAACAGTTTGTACATTTTAGGTACATTCAGGGGATAAATACTCTTGACTTTAGAAAGTATCTTGTCTTCCTAATGTCGAACCATCCCTAATGCGTTCCTGGTTTTATGTTGTATTTTTATAATATTTTACCTGTACTCAATAGATGCCTTAAACATTTTGCGGTTTGTAATGTATTTTGAGTTAATAAACTGATTTGATTTGATTTGATTTTAGGTGCATTACTTTTTCTCAAGCGCGTACGTGATATGGGATAGCGCAGAATGGTACAGTCAAAGTGAACGTATCACGTACGTTTAAATAGGTAGGGTGGTTAATAGAATTGTGGTTATTGAACTTAATACGCAAACATGAACAAGTTTATATGAATAAATAGTTTACTATCATAAAAAGGATTGATGTGATAATGTTATGCTATTTCCAGACACAAAGTGTTTCCAGGAAGAATAATGACCTAGCCTAACCACTGATAGTTATTTGCACGGAGGTGGATAATATCGAGCAGGAGAGAGTTCACTTATCTCGGTACGGCCATGACGGAAGCCAAAGTTATGTGGAGTCCATTCATTTCGGGAAGAAAATTTGCAATAGTGTGAGTGACGGTGTGTTTCCAAAAAAACTTAACGCTGTTTTGTTTTAATTTTTATGAATAGAAAAAGCAAAAAAAAAATCTAGATAAACTTAAGGCGTTAACACTGTGGAATTTCATAATGACGAATTTTCATGAATTAAAAGTGGAAAAAAACAACCTCAACTCAATACTTCCATCTAAAAATCCTTTCAAAATTTAACCCATTGATATGTCTATTGTTTTCTCCCTAGTACTAGCCAAGTTAACTAACACATGTTATATATAATTCTAGGTTCTTGCACTCAGTTTGTAATAATTTTGGTTAGTTTATATCGTTATCCCGATGATGAATGTGTAAGCCTTCGAAACATGTCGAGAAAAATAAACTCAAAAGCCGATTTTTTATGAATAAGTGGAAAAAACGGGTTAAATTCGTCAAAAAATAAAATACATAATATTTTATATGCATACATATTTCAATGTGTGAAACAAACACATTTTTGTAAGGATAAAAATAATATTAATCACAAAAGAAATTCTTTAAAACGTTAATTGTTTATTGCTTCAAGTATTTAACTTTTTCACTGAACTCAAACAAAGTAAAATACAGTTTATCAGATATATGTTATTATACTTTTTATATGATTACTTCATCATCATCATCAGCCGTCTGTCATCCACTGCTAAATGTAGGCCTCTCCAAAAGCACGCCACCGCCCCCTATCCATGCCGCTTCCATCCATCTATGTCCAGCAATCCTCTTCTAATCGTTGCTCCAGCGGGCAGGGGACGTCCAACTCTGCGGAATCCTGTACTCGGTCTCCACTCCAGAACCCGTCTACCCCATCGGCCGTCGGTTCTCTGACAGATATGCCCAACCCATCGCCACTTCAGCCCACCCATCCTCAGAGCCACCTCGGTCACCTTGGTTTGTTGTCGAATAAATTCGTTTCTAAATCTGTCCCTTAAGATTATTCCAAGCATGGCTCTTTCCGTGGCGCGTTGGACGACCTTGAATCGGTAGACTAAACCTTTTGTCAGTGTCCACGTCTCGGCTCCGTACGTCATGACTGGCAAGACGCACTGGTTGAAGACTTTAGTTTTGAGGCATTGTGGTATTTTAGAGGTGAGAACATGGCGTAATTTTCCAAAGGCCGTCCAACCCAACTGAATTCTTCGAAGAAGAATATGATTACTTATAATTATATAATTCTTAACAGTTACTTGAAATAAGTATTAGCCATAAAAAAGATTACGTTTTTATTCTTTCCTTGCGCTTGAATAATAAATTCTAGAATCCTTTCAAGAAGTGTCCTCGAGGCCATAATGTAAAATTGTGTTCTGTGTAATGCTTTTCCTTAATGACATACTTATATGGAAGCGCGCACTTGGGATAGCACGTACCGACTGGAATAAAGCTTCCCAATCTTTTTTTTCGCTACCCCCTTTTCAATGATATTTTTACCCATTGTGTTCCATGGAAATATCATTTATTCAATGGCAAACAAAGTTTTATTTGATGATAAAAACACCAAATAAAAAGAAGTTTAAATATTTTTTTGTATCTTGTAATGAATATATTATTATATTATTATAATATTTTTAAATTAATACAAATGTAACGTCTGTTTTCTAGAAGTCTTAATATAATTTATGTGAATGACATGTTTTACCTGCTTAAGACATTTGATAATGCCTTAGCCAGGCGAAACATGCCATTCATATAAATTATAATAAAGCTTACATAAAATAGACGTTTTCATTCTTATTAATTATTTAATATGGATAATAATAATAAAAAATAATGTTTTCTTAACTAATTCCACTTTTGTCTTTATTTCGACAGCGACCAATTTCGCTAGGCTCGCTGGAATCGACAGACTGGTCTAGACCAGAAACCGGTCGCTTTCGTAAAAAACATCGTTTTATTTGATTATTATTTAAAATTGAACCCCCATCACGAAATTTCAGTAAAATCATTTAATGATTTAATATCGAGTTTTACACCATTGTTCAAGAAACAATAAATATTTTGTAATTGCAATTACATAGACTCACTACGCGCATTGTTAGCAACTCAATGTTTGCTAAATTACCATCACACGT
This sequence comes from Lepidostoma basale, assembly GCA_022606425.2. Classification (NCBI taxonomy): domain Eukaryota; kingdom Metazoa; phylum Arthropoda; class Insecta; order Trichoptera; family Lepidostomatidae; genus Lepidostoma; species Lepidostoma basale. The sequence goes on along the minus strand of JAHDVF020000316.1, from coordinate 1,213,171 downwards.
GGGATCATTCTATAATAGCACACCCAGCTTGACAACCACTGGGCAAGCGGGTACGTTCATTCCTCTGACAATGTTCATATTAAGTATTATAAAGAGCTGACTTTACATCGGAATGACTGATTAAAAATAATGCTAAGCTTAGCATAATTTTGTCGTACTGACGTTTGTAAAAAGGAATTTATAAAGCACCCAGGTAGACTCTGGAGAGTACTTAACTCTGTAACCAAATCGGGAATTGTTAATTGCAATAATATTATAATCCATTTTGGTACGAGCTGTCATCTTCTTTGTCTTATACCTTCAAGTGTCCAGAAAGCTCTGCTGGACGGTCTTCAAGGCGTTGCATGGTACACCAGCTTATATATCTGAACTCTGCATCAACGAGTATCTGAATGACAGACAGTCTACTTCTGCGATCGGTAGATTGACTGTGCCAAAACGCTGTCCTAGCACAAACTTTGGCGACCGAGCCTTCGCGGTAGCCGGCCCTTCAGCCTGGAACAATCTTCCAGCAGACCTTAAGTGCATTGAGAATCAGTCAGAGTTTAGATCGAGACTCAAAACGCACCTTTTCAAATTATCCTTTCCTAATAATAAGGATTGATCGACTGCGTTGGGTGCAGCCCTCATTCTTAATATGTTTATTTTTAACAAGTTCATAAAACGGAGCATTTTTATTCATTATCAAATGTATTTGATAATGCCTCGGAGAGACGAAATATGTCATTTCCATAAACTATAATAAAACTTTTAGAAAACTGACGTTTTCATTCGTATTAATTGTTTAATATGGAGTTTTACATCATTGTTCAAGAAACAATAAATTATGTGAACTTAAATAGTAAATTTTTTTGGCCGATTTAAGTCGAAAAAAATGAAATAAAAATAAAATTTTGTGATACCGTACAGCTTTTAAAATTTAACAGTTAATAAATTAACTTATACATGGCGCAGTAGCATTTTCAGTATATAACGGATTTCATTAGTTTTCTTGCACGTGCACAAAGCTGTTATAATCTGTTCATTTGCCACAAGCCTCGAGTATACTCTGCACTCGGATCTCTTTACCCCGTACGGTACGAGGTATGTATTCTGCTTTCAAGGAAAGCCAGAAGCGTAAAATTTTCCTTATTTATTACTGGCAAAGGCTGCTTTAATCATCGTTCACGACACGCAACAGACTGGGGGATGTGAATCGATTGGAGGGGAGGACGTTCGAGGGGAACTTGAAAAGTACGTGGAAAAAGCAGAAATTATCATTGAAACAATTATATTTTAAGAAGTTTGTGTGTGTGTATGTGCGCGTGCGTGTGTGTTTATGTGTATTTGTATGCGTGTGTGTGCAAAACGTACTATGCACAAATCATTTCAGTGTGCGTTTCTGTAAAAGGACTATCAGAAATCTTAGTGATTTTTTATTTTATTAATTCTAAAACTACATTTTGAATGTATACAAATTCTTGTAGACAAATACTGGATTTCACCCATTGCGGATAAATTATTTTTATTTTACAAGGATTAATTGTATCTCAATAGAGACGAAGATGCAAATTGTTTTTTGGGAACAGATGGTGGAAGAATAAAGGTTTTCTGCTTAATGCTTTCTAATCTTAATGTAGATGACGCTAGTGTAGAGTGAACATAAAAATGTGAAAATAGGTGTAGAAACCTACCATATATACAAGTTCCAAAAAAGTTTGTCAGACGTGGTGGTCATAACGGCGGAATGGGGAATGTTGTTAAACGTGAAGCGATCGCTCAACCCAACCAATGACAGGTCATAAGTCTTGTAAGCGCCTCGGCCACCACCTTCTGTTCCCAGAAAACAATTTGCATCTTCGTCTCTATTGAGATACAATTAATCCTTGTAAAATTCTAAAACTGTCTAGTTTTTCAAATATTTGTTTACACAAAATGTTTCGTAGGTTTTATTCCTTCATCATCGGAATAATGATATAAACTATTTATATCATTTTAATGATGAAGTTATAAACCCTTTTAAACTTGTTTAGGAAAAGTGGGAAAATCGGTATTTTAATTCATACAAAAACAATTTAAGATTATATTTTTTTATATTTTATATATTTCTGTCTCCAACTTCACGTAAGTGACCTATGGAGACGATCCGAGTACCGAAAACTGGTGATAATAAATAGTCTCTGCGTTTAGTTGCTTTATCACAAAATAATTATAACAGCAATCCGTGTCTTTCATTATTTATTCCGCGGGCATTCCAACCCTTCCTCGTGGAATTCCACAATAAAATTAGCCCAAGAAGTTTCGATGTGTAATAAATCGTCCTAGTACAGTTGGAAACAGTCAAGTTCAATAAATTATTGCTCGATCCACGGATTTGTTGCCATTATTGTTGCTTGAATATTAATCTCAGTTTTATGAACACTTTCAATGACTTTTAAGGGCAATGAAACAATATAAACAAAACATTTTAGATTTGATTTATAACTACTGAAAACATAGGCTTCTCTTCCTTGCGCCATGTTGTGAAATATACGTTTGAAGCCCAGGGGTATTGCGCTCGTATTTCATGACAAAATTAGAACATCATAAGAGGAACAATTTTGTCAAAATTTTTAATAACCAATCATAAATGTTCATGTGATTGATGACACTTTCCAGTATTTTGAGATTTTTTGTAGATTGTCGTGCGGTTGATGTTTATCCACCCTACGTATTTGAACGTACGTGATAGTTCACTTTGACTGTATCAATCTGCGTCAATCACGTACGCGATTGAGAAAAAGTAATGTACCTAAAATGTACAAACTGTTAGGGATACGCGCGTGTGCCAACAACACTTGAGTACAAGTCTTCATAAATACGATAGTTTTACAAGGGGCAGGCGAAGTGTGCGGCCGAGTATTTGACGTTTCGTAATTTAAAAGAATAAATTTAATTATAATTAAATTTTATTAATAAAAAACCTGCTTTTTTTGCACGTTTCTCGGAAAATTACCTGAAGGTAGGGCGGTTATGTATCTTTCTGGTGTACCCACAATATAGTAATATCCTAAGTCCAAATATTTGGTTTTTATTATGTCCTTTAATAAAGGTGTTTCAGCCTAAAATGGTCACTTTTCACTTTGACACTTCAGCTGAAACTTACTTTCGGTCCTGGCACTCGGCTAAGCGGAAGCACGGCTTCCTGATGGTGCAGCACACTGGTCCCCACGGCACTTTTCCAAAATAATAACTCCGGTCTCGGATCGAACTATTTAATTCCGCCCAAAGCATTACGACATTCCTAGCAAATGTCCACTTCTTCGACGGAACGGAAAACTGACGTGAGGTCGCGGGAGCGTAAGGATGGTCCTTACTCTAGCACTGACCAGTGGTGACTTCTCCTTCTCTAAAAGGGTACTGAATATAAAGCCAACCCTGACAAAGGGTGGCTGGTTTTCCCGTTACCTCAAGTCCATTCCGTTCCGTGACATATTTATGCACATTAATTACAAAATTAAAACTTAATATTTAACTAATTATAATCTTAACCTAACCACACCGTAAGGCTTTACCTTTTACCGTGTAGGCCAATTAGATCAATTTACATAAAATACTAAGTCGTTACATATCTATTCATATAACAAAGATGCAAAGACAAACAAAGACACACAAAACATTACAAAATTTAAATACTGCAATAATGTTAGGTATAACTAACATATATCTAAAATGTACTGTAACTAACCAACTCTTTTTATTTATAATAATAAATTTTTTAAATAATAATTTTCTATCTGCCTACCCTCTCGGAGAAATGGCATGATGGTTTCTTGTCATTGTACCTACTGCTAGGATTATCCTTTATGAGCGCTCTATAGAATTTACTGTTTACATAAACTTTAAGTAAACTAATTTTAATGTTTGGGACTAACCCATTTTAACTATTTGCCCTAAACAAACAACCTAAATGCATTGTTTGAAGAATACGGGAAAAACTGCAATTATGTTTATTGACCTTTTAAAATACCTTTCTCCGGTCCTAAGCCAGCACCTTTGACTGTTCGGCCTATACAAATAACATCCAAACAATTATTTATTATTTTATTTGCCAGAAATACCCGCGATAATATTCAAAACCTTTACAAGTCGGCAAACAAAGGTAAAAATTATATCTACATAAATAACATCTGTAATTATTTAAAGTCTAAATGTCTAGTTGCTAACATCTTTGTTTGATTACAAAATTAGCCTAAACATTTCCACCCCTTGTAATCAAACTAATTCTAATATGGTTACATAGAAACTTTAAACTAAGTTTAGTATGGCTACTAAGATACTTTAAACTAAGTCTAATATGGCGACTTTGTTACAGGTTTACGATATATGCCATACGCGGTTCTTGTCTCTACTATTTTCTAATTTTTCCTCTTCCAGTAAAAGCGTGTGCAGAACTTCCGATCTAAGTTCTGGGTGGTTTTCATCCACCTCTTTCCTGATATCATTTTCAACTAAATTTTCTACAGAAGGTAGCCACGGCCTACAGTCCGTGCCTACAATTTCCTCAATTTTTCTCAGTTGATGGGGCACAAATGATTTAAAATTTGTATCATCCGATTGAAGCCAACACATGACGACATTTGAGTCTGTCCAAAGGTGTGTTGATTTATACTTAATAGATTGATTTTCTATAATCTTTTTTGCTAAGCGATTTTCCAGCAGGACTCCCTGAAGATCCTTTACCTTCCTTGCAATGAAGGTTGCTTTTATATTTTCTGTTACTTTCTGCACTCTGCAGTATGCGACACAACACAGTTTCATTTTATTAAAATCGCAAAATATATGAAATTTTCGATTTTTCACTTTTACGCATCCTTTCTCGTAAAATCGGAGTATTTTCACGTGTTTTACTTCACACTGAATTTTTAACCAGGCAACCAACTCATTATAGTTGCGAGTATTTATCGATATCTTTTCATCGATGTCAATCCTTGATAGCCGCACAATTTGCATCAAAAATTTTAATCTAACTGTCAGAGGGGCGAGGAACCCGGGCGGATCAAACGCTGTTATGATCACCTTAAGCCTTTTCCTCTTGTTCCGTACTTGAACGTTCGAAATGATTTCCTTTCCTATTTTCTTGAATCTCCAATCGAAAAAGAGTATATCTAGTTTTGTATCGCATTGTAAACCTAAAGTTCTCTGAACCATGTTTACTGCTTTAAATTTTACAAAGTTATGAAATCGCTCCGATGGAGGTATATTTTTAAATGCTATCAGACGATTCAATGCCCGACTAGTCATATTAAACCCGCCTTTATCATGCATAAATCTGATTTGTCTTATTAGATGCTGCGCAGCCTCACCTGATTTTACGCTATCTAAGTAAACTTCCATATAATATTTAATACGAAAAGCATCTACTGCTTCCGGAAAATTTTCAGAATATTTTTTCACATTTTTCTTTTTGACATATTTTGCAGATAACATTAACGATTTAGCCCCAAATATTATTGAGCACATTGCATATGTGACAGGTGGCAATTCGCGATTATTTCCTCTCCAAAGAAATAATAATTTATTTAAAAACATCTTTCTCAGTGATGTTTATCTGCAAAATCATTTTCTGTATGTTAGTCGTAAACACGATTTTGTGTTGTCTAAATTTAAACATTATTCCTAATACTGAATTATATAAGTCGGGGCCCTTTAGTAATTTGTCATGCAACGAGATAACTTTAAGTTTGGCCGCTGCATCGAACACAATTACCAATTTTCCTGATTTATTTGAATTAAATACTGTGAGGCGAGGCAAGTAAAACTTATCTATAATACACATAATATTTTTAACCAAAAATTGTCTTGCATAAACATTTAAATTACAATTTTCTATTTTATTACAATTAGCTTCGGAAAATTCCCTATTTTTATCAACCTTTTTCCCAAATGTGATTTTGTCATTTTCACATTCCTTATTTTTATCTACATATGATTTGCACACTACCGATTGCTTAGGTAGGTACAAATCCTCAATAACACTGGCATTTACACTGTGCAACTTATTTTCATTATTTGGCCTACCGGTAAATAAGGATAAAGCCTTACCTTGATCCGCGATGCGATCGACTACAGCTGAGTCGTTCGATGAGCCGGGAACTGGTCTCCCGGATTTCTCTGCATGTGGCTCCACCGATGTCATCTGGCGCCTGTATGGTTGACTGCCGATGAATTGGTCCGGTCTCCCTGCAGGATGTCCCATGGAAGGATCGTCTTTGTTCTGCTGCTGCTGCGGCTGCTGTGAGTCCCGCCCTGAATGCGACGGACCCTCGTGTTTCAATTTTCGAAATTCACCCCGCCTTGATAGCGTCGGGCCCTCTTGATCCGCGATGCGATCGGCTACAGCCGAGTCGTTACACGAGCCGGGAACTGGTCTCCCGGATTTCTCTGCATGTGGCTCCACCGATGTCATCTGGCGCCACCGCTCGTATGGTTGACTGCCGATGAATTGATCCGGTCTCCCTGCAGGATGTGCCATGGCAGGATCGTACTTGTTACGCTGCTGCTGCGGCTGCTGTGAGTCCCGCCCTGAATGCGACGGACCCTCGTGTTCCAATTTTCGAGAATCGCCCCGCCATGATTGCGTCGGGCCCTCGATCTGTTCAGGCGACTCGGAAGATGATGTCCGTCGCCTTTCCAATTCTGGAGTTTGACTTCTCCAGTTAGAGACACGTTCCTTTATACATGGCGTATTTGAACTTGTGGATCTCATTTTAAACACAAGTTCATTGTGAGCTTCTTCGGCCTCCAAAATTGCCATTTCTGCTTGAAGCTGCGCCTTCCTTTTCGCTTCTTCGGCCTCCAAATTCGTCCTTTCTGCTTGAAGCTGCGCCTTCCTTTTCGCTTCTTCGGCCTCCAAATTCGTCCTTTCTGCTTGAAGCTGCGCCTTCCTTTTCGTCAACCTCAGCTGCTCACGAGACTTCCATAACAACGCCTCCATTCTTGAGCGTGTTGAGAAGCCACTCATCACTGAAGGTGATCTTGACGCACCTTTAGCGCCCTGCTGCTCCATCTTCTTCAGCCAAGTCCAAGATCCGGCTCGAAGGACCAGATGTTTCAGCCTAAAGGTCACTTTTCACTTTGACACTTCAGCTGAAACTTACTTTCGGTCCTGGCACTCGGCTAAGCGGAAGCACGGCTTCCTGATGGTGCAGCACACATACCCCCACGGCACTTTTCCAAAATAATTACACCGGTCTCGGATCGAACTATTTAAGTCCGCCCAAAGCATTACGACATTCCTAGCAAATGTCCACTTCTTCGACGGAACGGAAAACTGACGTGAGGTCGCGGGAGCGTAAGGATGGTCCTTACTCGAGCACTGACTAGTGGTGACTTCTCCCTTCTCTAAAAGGGTACTGAATATAAACCCAACCCTGACAAAGGGTGGCTGGTTTTCCCGTTACCTCAAGTCCATTCCGTTCCGTGACATATTTATGCACATTAATTACAAAATTAAAACTTAATATTTAACTAATTATAATCTTAACCTAACCACACCGTAAGGCTTTACCTTTTACCGTGTAGGCCAATTAGATCAATTTACATAAAATACTAAGTCGTTACATATCTATTCATATAACAAAGATGCAAAGACAAACAAAGACACACAAAACATTACAAAAATTAAATACTGCAATAATGTTAGGTATAACTAACATATATCTAAAATGTACTGTAACTAACCAACTCTTTTTATTTATAATAATAAATTTTTTAAATAATAATTTTCTATCTGCCTACCCTCTCGGGGAAACGGCATGATGGTTTCTTATCATTGTACCTACTGCTAGGATTATCCTTTATGAGCGCTCTATAGAATTTACTGTTTACATAAACTTTAAGTAAACTAATTTTAATGTTTGGGACTAACCCATTTTAACTATTTGACCTAAACAAACAACCTAAATGCATTGTTTGAAGAATACGGGAAAAACTGCAATTATGTTTATTGACCTTTTAAAAATACCTTTCTCCGGTCCTAAGCCAGCACCTTTGACTGTTCGGCCTATACAAATAACATCCAAACAATTATTTATTATTTTATTTGCCAGAAATACCCGCGATAATATTCAAAACCTTTACAAGTCGGCAAACAAAGGTAAAAATTATATCTACATAAATAACATCTGTAATTATTTAAAGTCTAAATGTCTAGTTGCTAACATCTTTGTTTGATTACAAAAATAGCCTAAACAGGCCTATATCCAGCAGTGGAGGGAAGAAGGCTAACAAATAAGAAGAAGAAGAATACAAATGAAAACGTATATTTTCTAGAAGTTTTGTTATATTTTATGTGAATGACATGACGACCTTCGTGGCAGAGTGGTAAAAGCTCTGACTTCCATACCGAAGGTCCCGGGTTCGATTCCCGGCGATGGCAGTGTGATTGTCACACTGTCTTTGGTCTGGTGTAGAATTCACGTGACAATAATGGCGATAGATTGGCTACCTATCACATGTCACGAGAATCAATATAGCTAAAAAAAAAAGTATACAGTAATAGGGTTCAAACGACCTGTTGTATACATAAAAAAAAAAAATTAAAAAATATATTTTTTAAATTCGCCTGTCTAAGGTATTATCAAATGTTGCCATCTGTCTGCTTCTATAAAACAGACTTTTTCATTCGTATTAGTTATCGAACTGAATTGTTTTGCTTTATTTAAACGATTGCTGACAATGTGAGACATCACATGGTTCCTAATAGCGCGAGCTTGCAGTAAGATGAGAAGTTGGAACCTCTTGTAATAGCGGGGAATCATGGTCCGCGCAGCACCGCCGGCCAGCGCCAGGTCCGGGAACTTTCTCCGCAGATGACACGAGCAAGATAAATCAGCGAACCGCCGCGGTTCCGAGAAGCGACGAGGAGAGAGGAGAGAGGAGAGAGACACCGGGCTGCGGCCACTCTCAAACAATCGCTTCGTGACACACTTCTCGAGCTCTCTTCGGGGATATGTCCACCAAATTTCTGATCTAGAAATTTCACGATTCAAAAAAAGAATCTAGCTTAATGTCAAATAAACATCCGGGTATTTGAGTGTTCGATCCTGCAAACTCTATGGATCCTTCTTAATTCCTTACATGCCATAGCAAAAACTATTTTACTTCGATAATTGACAACTTTTTATGGAAATTGAATTCGACCGGTTTTTCTGAAAATTTGTGTTCACAGACATTTTTTTTCATATTTCATACCCAATTTAAAACTTACATATTATATTTTGTTCTATTAAATTTTCTAACCGATCGCGAATGTCAATCAGATGCAGCGTTCATATGTAGATTTAACACACGTTTTAATGCGCCCTTGAGTTGATTACATCACAAAAACGGCGCTTTAAAAGTTAGCATATGATTATTATTACTAATTACATTACCAGATTAATATAATTTCTCAACACGTTTCCTAATTTTGTCTCCAAGCGGTTTCTCCGGTGTATTGTATTTGTCTTATGAATGCAAGTTTTGTGCCTCCGCGCGTGGTGTTAGTATGACTATAACACCCGGTGCCCCTGAAAGCGACACAAAGTCGGCTTAATCTTCCACCACAATAGTAAGAGAAGAAGAGAAATGTGCCCATTTTGGCACCATCTCTACGGTAAATAAAACTTTCTTGCTATTGATACGAAGAAGAAGATCTTACGAATCCTTTCTTGTAATAATTTATATTTTATATCTAGTACTTTCCCGCTTGACATAGGAATTCTTATTCGCTCCCAATATAATAATTCGTGGATAATTTAATACCTGTTCCTTCAATTAAATGTCGTGAGGGTTTGAACTATTTCTTTTCGATTTTTTTACCGATATCCATATACCCGTATAGTCTGAAAAGTAATTTTGAAAAGGCTGTATTTAATATTTTTTTGTAACAAAACATCACAATTTATAAACCATTACGGTACATTAGCCAGTTCTCAAAGAGAATCCTACTACTGACACTTCTTATCACATAACTATATTCGAGCTAGGTGTTGTAAGACTCATTTCGTACAAAAATCCACGCGATGACAGTGTAAAAAAAATCCCACCGTGTCTTTGCTCTGGTAGAATTCACTTGACAATAAAAATGGCGATAGGCTAACTATCTATGACCTGTCATAGTTAAAAAATGTATACAGTTATTGGTTTTAAATAACCGGTTGTTTACAAAAAATGTGAAAAGCAACGGAAAACAACCACATTAAAGTTACAAGTGGCATCCCAGGAACCAGCCAAAATGTTAGATTTGCTGCAAACTAATCCCTGGGATTAAAACTTTAAAAAAATGTAATTAACGCGGATTTAAATAGAATAATAAACAGCTTCTACTTTGTAAAACTTTTCAATTGAGATTGTTGGTCTACCGCGCCCGCGGTTACCGTGCCTTCAGTGTTGCATCGCGGCTCGGGAGGTGCTGGGAGCAGTCCAGGTCACGTCCACAGATATGTAAGCTCGACAAAAAGTCTCGGTTAGTATGCAGCAGACTATTTTTTCACCTGAGGAATTCTCTGACGTCACTCTCTTAGCTGTCGTGACCACGTTTAACATGCGCGAACCCGTATCGAAGAGCAATCTTGCATTTGCTATAAATCTGTTCAATATAGACCGGCCCAAACAAGAAAAGAATGCGATTATTAACTGAACACTACAGTAGTCCGATGCTTTTAGAGGAACCTTGAGACTGATTTCAACTTCAATCATATCTTAAGAAATTAAATGATTACTAACTCCATGGGAGATCATATTGGACATGTCTTGTCGGTCAATTTCAACCGTCCACACTCCTTAAAAAACCTAAAGGCTTTTCTGCTTTTTAGCATACAGAATGACTTAATAAATCAATATAATAAATATTAATAAATCAATATATTATAATAAACTTTATGTCAATGATTTAAAGAGTTAATAAAAAATACATTTTTTATTTATTTTATTTAATTGGAAGGTTGTTTACATCTTACTATTAATTAACAGATTTATTTTAAACTTATATCTAGGTAAACACCTTAGTTCTGCTGGTAAAGTTTTAGCCATTTGTACAATATCCTCGATTACTCTGACTTTGTGCATTCGGTAAGTGATATATGTTACAGTTTCTGGTTCAGTGTCTGTGTACGTCTGAGTTTTTGATTAGTTTGTAGCTAACGTCTGTTGTTCTTTAATAGTGAGATTCCCTAGTGTCTGAAACGCAAAATATGATCAATGCGTACTTCCAGTACTGACATATGGAGCAGAAACGCTAACCCTCACCAAGTCGACCATAAGGAGACTCCGTGTAGCACAGAGGAAACACGAAAGAGCCATGCTACACGTAAGATTCTCAGATTGGATAAGAAATACTGAAATACGTAGAAGGTCGAGAGTAACAGATGTCGTCGCAAGGGTAGCGAAGCTTAAATGGTCATTTGCGTGACATGTTGCTAGATTCGTAGACGATAGATGAACCAGAAGGGTGGTAGAGTGGAGACCCTGCGAAGACAAACGAAACAGAGGGAGACCCCCCACACGATGGTCCGATGACATTAGAAGAATTGCTGGCGATTGGATGCAAAAATCACAAGATACTACGTGGAGAAGTATGGGGGAGGCCTATGTCCAGCAGTGGACGACAACAGCTGTCTAAGTAAGTAAGTAAGTAAAGTCTGTTGTCCCTTCTATGATTCCTCTGTGTACAATTTTCAAGGTCTCAAATTTAGTCAGATAGAAGAAGGCGTCACAGAAGCTAGAATGTATTATATAGTATTCTTTATATTATTTTATAGAAGATGTAAAGAAGAGGTGATAGATATGTGTTCCTTTATTTGTTAGTACGGTACAAAGCGGCAACGTAGACTGCGGGTAAGGCAGAATGTGGAGCATCAGCCGCGCCTGAGAATTAGCGGGAAATTACACCAAATTTTATAACACAAACCCATAACGCAAGTGTAACGAGCGGCGAACGGTACCCGAATCAGAACGGTTATTCAACAGTCGGATTGTCGGAGAGATTCTCGAGCCGCGCCACCGGGTGCCCGGCCGGGGACTCTTCATTCTCTACTCTCCGCCTGCGACGAGGAAATTGTTTTCAACACTGCTGCCGGTCCCAAGCCCGGATAAAGAAGGAGGGTTCACCGCAGGGATAATCACCCTGTATGGTAAAATAACAGATGACTGTCCAATGAACATAGAGCAGTTATAGGCGTTAAGGCGCCTTTCGTCAGCTTCGCTCTTTCAATCCCTAGGCCTGTCCCTCGTCTATGCTGGACTTACGTTAGTATAATTAAAAATATACTACAATATATTACATATTGACAAATCATGAGGGGCTTTCCAATTAACAACGACACAAACATAAAGACCAATGATTGGAGGAAACTGGAAAAACCTGGAGAATGGAGAAGGGTGGGCAGGGTCAGAAGCCAATGGAGGACTGTAGTGGAGGAGGACAAATCCTACACTGGTATGTAGCGCCGAGAAGAAGAAGAAGAAACTTAAAAATAATAATACGAGCATTACAAAAAACGGAGCATTACAAAACACAGAAGCAAAAATGGCAGTACACAATGGAGTTCTAGTGCCAACCCTCATGTATGGAAGTGAAGCTTGGAGCTGGCAAAATAAGAATGAAAGCAGGATAAACGCCGTAGAAATGATATCACTAAGAAGAATGTGCGGGAAAACGTTGTATGATAGAATACCGAACGATGAAATAAGAGAGAAATGTAAGGCAGATGACTGCACCATGGAAAAAATTAAAAAAGGATCCTTGAGATGGTTTGGACATATGGAACGAATGGATGAGAAAAGAATGGTTAAAAAGTTGTACACAAGCAGCGTGAGTGGAAAAAGAAGCCGAGGACGACCGAGGAAAACATGGCATGACCAAATTAATCAATTACTAAAAGGTGGCCACATTCAAAGTCGGAATAATCGACGTGCATGCATGGTACGATGTATGAATGTAGAGGAACCCGAGAGGTATGCCAGGACAGAGCATTGTGGCTATGCATCCTCTCTGCCTACCCCTCCGGGGAAATGGCGTTATGGTTAGTTACAAAAAACAGGTAACTACATTCTGAATAATACACAATTTTTTTGTATTGGTCCACATTTCTTTTAATTCTTCTATTCTAGCCTTTGTTCCATTATTTATTATACTATATTAGTATGTGCGTTATCATTTAAATCACTT